>CM031086.1:5859231-6604746 GCA_018257905.1 Gillenia trifoliata
GTATAGGCATTTTAGATGCCGCTATTGAAATAGCCCTTCTAGCTATATTTTCTGATACTCCGCTCATTTCATAAAGTATTCTACCGGGTTTAACGACAGGAATGAAAAAAAATCGATCTACTTTCGTTTGGTATTTTGGCTTAAATTCTTTGACTCCTTCGGTTGTGTAATTGGTCAAGTGTTGGAGTAATAGCAATAAGAGTTAATAAGAGTTATTCTTATAACAAATAAGAGTAAGAGAGGACCGTGCGAGCTGATGCTCTTCTCTCTCAGGCAAAGAAATGTGATTTTAACTTTCGCACGTCAGGAGTCCATTGATGAGAAGGGGCTGGGGAAAGCTTGAACCCAATTCCTACAGTGATGAATATCTTTATTATGGACGCTTTATTCTGGCCCCACTTATGAAAGGTCAAGCCGATACAATAGGCATTGCGATGCGAAGAGCTTTGCTCGGAGACATAGAAGGTACATGTATCACACGCGCAAAATCTGATCCTACTTTTTAAATCAAGGGCTGAACTTTTTTCAGAAGTTTCTGACTCAATACGTATAGAATTATTATAGCTAGTTTTGTTGATTATAGTAAATATATAATCTCAATGATAAAAGTAAGTTCATTAAAATAAACGTATATATACATTACCAACTCCACAAGCTTTATATGATATAAAGCCAAAACAAATGTTCAGTATTGTCCATAGTTTGATAACTAGGAAAATAGTTTGGCTTAGTTCAAGCATGTACAGATCAACATATATATATAAACCATAATATTTATAGTTTGATAACAAGAGAAATAGCTTGGACTATAGTTCCATATAGATAAATCTCTTCGCCTTCAAACGAATTGGTCCAATTGGTATATATAAACTTAGTGAAGAAAATATGTATAATCTGATATGGATGAAAACCAACAGTAGACAAAGTGTAAACATAAAACCAACGGCATATACTTTGACTTGATATGTATAAATATAAAATGACATATTTGTGCATCAATCATATTTGAAATGTGGTTGGAACTTCGGTGTTGAGAAAGGAATTGGAAATTAGGGTAGTTGGAAAGGATCTTTTGTGTAGTTGAGCCAAATTCTTAGTAGGTACCAAGTCTCAGGCGAGCCCACATTGCACAGTTTCTTTTAGGGTAATTCGGGATTGGCGACGAATAGTTTTGGCAAGACGACTAACAAAAAGGGAAAATTGGGATGATTGAGTTACGAGGGTTAGTTCATATAAATAAGTGCTTGGGACCAAGTGGTATAAGTACGGAATGGGACGTACAAGGTCTGTGTGTTTAGTTGTACGAATTAACGAGTATAGACAAAAAATCTGCATGGCACTCTGCATTGTTATTGATAATGATTTGACACTTGTTGTGTGATGCCATGACAGTTCATTTAATTTGATCAATTTGATGTTGTAAGGTTATGTCCCTACTGAGCTGTAAAGCTCATCCCTCTATTGTTTATGCAAGTTTACAAATTAAACAATCAAGAGGGTAGACGGGGTGAGATCATATTAGATGTGTGGCTAGAAATTGTTATTTATTACTTTAGTCTTGTAAAGAATTCTCGAGTTTTATTATTATAAGAGGAATTTATTTTTTGTTCCGTTTATGTTTTTCTTTATTTATTTATTTATTTTTATTTTAGCTCGCGCGTCGGGCGCGGGGTTATATTTATTAGTTTTTCCGCCGACCCCGGGTCCGAGGCGTGACAAAAATTGTGGTTAGTTCTATAGAAAAAAGAACATCCATAGTCAAAAAGTAGAACATTCAAGTTCTATAGACATGTTTGGTTTGATTTAATCATGAAAAACTTCAGGTTTTCATGGGCGTATTGTTTTATGAAACTTCAAGTTTCTATAACACTTTTTTCGAAACTTCAGGTTCATGCTACATGTAAATATATATATATATATATATATATATAACATGTATAGTGAATATGGGTAGCTTCGGGACTCATGTGTGAAAGGTAAATCGCAACCAAAAGGTTTAGGGCTGACATGGGTTAAAGGCTCTAAAAGAATTTGTTGTTGTGACATGTTGATCTTTGAATAGGAAAAAGAGTGGATCTGCAGGGTCCCAAATGAATTAGCTTATTCAAAAAAAGCCTTGTTCTTTAGAAGATCTATCTCGTGTCTGGTACTGCTTGGTTCCAATAGGAATGGCGAACTGGAACCTCATCCTTCACAGGTGGGCCAGCAAAAGAGAAAATGTTAGGTTTACAAAACCCATGCCTAATAATTGGGCTAAGAAAGAAAAAGTGAAAATTCAAGGCCTAACCCATGAGCTTGTATTTTCATGCGGGCCAAAATAAAACAAGCCCAAAAGAAAGAAGAGGGTCAAGTCTGAGATCAACCCAGCAAAGCTGGGGTTTAGTTTCGTGGGAAAACCATGCGGCGCAACTGCAGGCAGCGGTGTTGGTCATCATAGACGCTAGAGGTGTCGGGGGGAGGTGATCTCAGGGCTAGGAGGAGACGGGGTTCAACTAGAACCCTGAACAACACGACAAAGAGGGAGAACTCGATGTCGAAATCACGGTGGGAGGCTGAAGATGCATCTGCAGTGCATGGCGGCGGTGCTCAGATGCCGGCCACGTACCCAGATCTCAAAAAGGCAAGATAGATGACGGCGAGCATCGGGTTCACGATGGATGTCCAAAACTCGATGAAAGGCAGGTCATCAGAGGTCTGCAAACGGGCAGACGTCGGTGAAGCCCACGGCTGCCGCCGTGGTCTCAACTGCAATTCGAATGGGTTATGAGGTTCAAATCCTATCGAGATTCATCTAGAATCACGTGTTTCCAGTCGCGGAAACTACTTCTCGAAGTCTAAGACAACTTCATATCGTCGGATAAGTCCTAGACATCACCGAGAACCGGTGAGGCTGCTACGGATCAAAGGAGGAAGACGACACCAGTGAAACAGTGTCATTTTGATCCTAAGGGATTAGGGTTTTGGCGTGTAGTGTCTCAGCGACGTAGCTCAACGATTTCGGTTGGGGCTCCAATGCGACCATCGCCCGTATTCAATTCACCAAAATTATGATATAAAAATAATTGCGAACTATTATTTAAGCATAATCTATAATTCAAAAAGCCTAAAATTAGGATTCATGCATCGTGGTGAATTAGGATTCATGCATTATGGCGAATGTTTCATGCAATCAATGTTGAAAAAATATTGAAATAGAAACCATGTTTTAGAAGTTACTTGGATTGCATGATGAATATTGTGAAAGAGTTTGTAGCATAATAGCCTTCAGTTCTATAACGTAGCGTCAAGAGCATGCTAATAATATATTGTGGTCCATTTAAACCGAAGGAGAGAGAGGTGTGGTGTAGAGAGAGAGAAAAGAATAGACTTGAGAATTTTTGTAATGATTTTCCTCATGCCTTGTGGCTTTATTTATATTAATCATGATGAGCTTTACTTACCCTACAAGTAATAAAAGTCCAATAGAAAGATATTCTACATCTCATAAGATCCCTAGGATCAAATGTACTTAGAATTTACACAATCACACATAAAGCAGTAATTCTAACTACAACAATTTGATGTTTTTTATTTTCTCGAGTTTTTGCAAATTGAAAACAACATTCCAAAATGCATTTACACTCGTTTTTGTATTTGAAATTGTTTTTCAAAACGTCACCGAAGAGATATTTAGGGGTCGCTTTGATAACTTTCATTTTCAATTTCACTTTTTTGAAAAAAATGAAAAACTCCAAATCTCGCTTTGGTGAATCTTTACTTTCACTTTCTTTTTACAAAAATAAAACATTGGAAAACTACTTCTTAGGCTCGTTTGATAACCATTTCGCTTTGGGCTTACTTTTCGAAAAACTTAAATCTTGTTTAGTAATTACTTTCGCTTTCAAAAAAGTAAAAACTCAAAACTAATTTCTCTATTTTTCAAAATTTGGCCTTAAGTTTTCTAATGCTTGATGTATTGCGCTTAGCTTTATCTTCACTTTTTAAAACTAAAATTTAAAATCCTTTGTTTAGTAACTACTTTTAGTTTTAAAAAAGAATGAAAATTGAAAACCAAAAAATGAAAACTCAAGAAAGTTATTACCAAACAAGATTTCAGCTTTTCAAATAAGTGAAAACAAAAATCGAAACTAAATAAATATCAACGACCCCTTCACTTTTTGAAAAGGAAAGTAGCTTATTAACAAGATTTGGGCTAAAAGTGAAAACTCTAAAAAATTAAAACTAAAAACGAAATAGCTTATCAAACAATCTCGAGTTTTCAAAATTTGCGACGAAGCTTACTTTGCCACATTTTTATAAAGTGGTACCAAACAAGATTTCAATTTTAGTTTTCAAATAAAAATGAACCAAAACTTAAACGAAAAAGTTATCCAAAGTCGACTTGGTAATTGTTGGATTCCCGAGATTTAAAAATCGAATTAGATTGGCATGCACAGTACAAAAGTTGCACACGCACACTCAGAGTCACAGAGAGAGAACCACAATCCCGGAAGTTGAGAATGGCAGCGATAACTCGATTGCAGCAAATGCAACTTCTCCACTCTCCTCTCACCTCAAAACCTTCCGTACTCTTCCCCAACCCCAACCAACTCCGCCGCTCACGCCCGCACTTTCTCCACCGCTCCTATCCTCTGCTCCTCCAACTCCCCTCATCTCCCTCAGGTCCTCTCTCTCTTCACAGTTGATACCTAATGATATGCAATATGTATATTTGATTTTGTCTTGTGTGGTGGGCCAGCCGGTTTCTGCGGCGGAGCGAATGCCTCAATCGTTGGGGATCACTGACTACCTCAACGAGTCTTGGACTCACTTCCATGCTACCGGTACTAACTACTCTATCATTTTATTTTATCGTGTATTTTATGATGAATTTGTTCGTAATAATCTGTTTGGTTACTGGGAAAATTAGGTAGGGAAGGGAAAGAAAAACAATATAAACTCCAGGTTTTTAGAATATGTTTTCGAGATTCCAAGTTTAGTTTGATAATATTTTTGAATTCAAACAATTGCAATGTGCTCAAAACCAAATCAAATTCATCAATTTTGGAGGCTTAATTAGATTGAAAGTACCGCTCCATTAGATTAAAATTAGCCTAATCCTCAACCCATATCCCCACCCACCCTTGCCACTTCTGGGCTAACCCCAAGAGCTTATATTTGACATAACTTTCAAATGTTAGGTTTGATCGAAACAGAGGCGATGATTGCTTATATTTGGAAAGAACGAGGTGCTGAATTGGTTGTGTGTATATCTAGTTTTGTTCTAATTTAGAATTTGGTTTCTTCTTTTGTAATAGCTTAAAAGACAACTAATTGCTGCTGGTTTTCATTTGCTGAGTGAGAATGATGAGGGACCTGAAGCCTGGTGGACGCTACTTTACGCCGAATATGTCTTGTTTGGTTGCATTTGCTGTTGATATAGCGAGTGAAACAGCTCCACCAGTTGAAAAACAGGATAATGATTAGAACCATCAAAGCAAATATGCATTGCTCCTAACTCCTGCTGGAGAATGTGATCAGTTACAGTTGGGTGAAGTGGGTTTACAAATTGTGTAACCATTGTTATTGACTTCTGGACTTTTGTGTATTAAGTACCTTTTGACACAGATTTAGGGTATATGTTGAATTGTCTTTATAATAATATAATCTCAGACCACTGCTCGTTATTTTGTTTATTGCTTCGTATACAGCCCAAGTCATTCCTTCTCTTTCTTTTCCTTTTTCGTTGTTAGGTTTAGTTTTGTAGTTCTACATGATTGGCACTTGATTAATCAAAAGTTATTCTAGTTTTTCAGTATATAGTGTTGCAATTGCTTCCATGTGATTGCTGCACACACAGACAGTCCTGCTCCAAAATTAAAGCCAAGATCTGCATCATCCAAGTCTGTTTAATAAATGGTCAATGCAGACATATGGAGGTGGTCTCTCGGCATACTTGGTTTGATAGAGACCTAAGTGTGGCAGGCAGGGTAATATTGAGAGGCAGCAAGGGCCTCTTTTGTATAAGCTTGTCAAAGTGAAGCTTAATTCTCTGTTACGACACCGACACTGGCCATTCACCTGACCGGTTAGAAATTGCTTCTCTAATGCATAGTTCTTTTCAGTTCGTTTATTATTAACCAAAAGTACTTTACTTTTTTCTACTTCTAAAATGAGCACTGTATATGAATGATGAAGACTTTTATTGATTGAGAATTGTAGATGATAGAGTCCAGTTAGATTTGACTTTTTTTATGGTGGAGTTCAAAATAGGTCCTCCAAGGCATGGGTAATTTCAAAAGGCGATTAATTGGATTGACTTGTCTGGTTCAGAATGCTTTTGTTTTCTGAAAATTATGCTTTTGCAATTACAATTTTGTTAAATGTAGTTTGGTAAAGATGAATTTATATTTGTGTCTACAAGGAATATCAAGAGGAAGATAAGAGAAAAGGTTAACCTTAGCGATATTGTATATGAATTTATTAGATTGAATGTATTAATTGGAGTGTGTGAGACAATATTCTGGAACAAAATTTTATGTTTGCATGGCACAAAAAGCTCATCAAAAGTGATGACAAGAAAAGCTCATTAAATGTTTATACAGGTTATTGATATGTTAATAATACTGTTCTGTAAAGAATATCTATTTTGGTTATCTTACTTTTGAATTCTAAGAATGTGGCACATTTGGCTTAGGACGATCTTGAAAGGTCTATTTTCTCTAACATTCAATAGTTTATTCTTCCAGTTCCAGTAAGTTAGTTGTATTAGTTGTATTATCTATTACTTTATTTTGTTTAATTTAGCAATTGAATATATAATCTAAGAAATGTTCCTATACCACTAAGATAGTAGTTTTTCAGTTTCTGAGCATCTATGATTGCAAGGAGGGTACAAATTTTAGTATATATGATCCATGAAAGATATGGTTCATATTTATTTTTTGAAGGTTGTAATTATAACTGGAAAGCCCATATGTTTAAAATTGAAATTACAAGTTCTCAGTTTTGGGTGGTGGCTGCCTCTTAGCATTTAGGGGCACTCAGAAAATTACTTCAGTTAAAGAAGTCATGCTGTTATCACATTCAAACATCAGCTTGTTATAGTGAATGGCTGTATAGAGCAGTTTTTGCTGGTTTCTTGTGTTGGCTGCCAGGGTTCGATCTCAACGCTGGTGCCACATGTTATTGAATTTCTTCGCATGATAAAGTGCATGAAATTACTTTCTGATAATTGTAAAGAAATTTTGATACAAAAATGTGATATTGAGGTCAAATCTTGTGTGTGATTGCAAAGCGTCTTAAAAGTACATTCAAGTATCATTAACAGGCAGAAATTGTATCCTTTTTATATAGGAAGAAAATTTTAAATATCAAATGCAATCAAGCCAAAATGTAATGAGGCATATAGTAAAATTTGGATTTGATTTCCCAACCCTGACACTTTTTTCCATACAACTCCTTAATCTAGAAGTTTAAGCATTTTACCATGTTAAACTGTTAATTGAAGTGTACTTTGGATTGTGCTTATGGAGACCTCTTATTTTTCGTTGCTGTGGGCCCCAAAATCTCAGAACTGGCTGTGAGTTATGGGTTCAGCTTTACGGGAAATGCTATATGTGTGTATACATTTGAACAAACAAATTATTATTGGTTTAAGTTTTTTGAGGTGCGACAAACTTGTACAATTTGATAATTGGAAGACAGTTCAATAACTTAGATTCTGAGTAGTTATAGTGGAAGCTACATTTGATTTATAACTATAAAGTAGTGTGTGACTTGTCTTGCTTTCTAATAGAGCCAGTTGTTGGGCGCAGATCATCTTATTGTTGTTCGCTTGCTTTGTTTAGTTGTGCAAACAAGGATGGATTTAAACCGAATGTAGAGACTCAACTTATTCCTTTACTGGCATCCAAACTAGAAGAAGCATCTCTGGAGACAAAAGAGAAAAGTACCACAGCATCCTCGAAAGCTGATCATCATCCATTGCTCATGCAGGTATTTGCTGGGTTTTCCACAATTAGTTGGTAAAGTCAAGGTAGCTTTGAAAAGTATAGGCTGGATTCTATCTGTTAGTGTTTGTGGCTACGGTACCATGTGAGCTTGCCCTTCCCATGTATCTTCTAGTGTGACTAAAAATTGAAAATGAAAAAGCTTATTTATGTCAATCTAAAGACTAAGCATATCATCGTTTCACAAATTCATGTCTACTCAATACAATAATTAAAAGATATTATTTGAAATTAGAAAAAGGAACAGTACTGCACGTTTGGTGAGAGTTGTACATCATAAGTGCTTCTATGTTACTCCTACCTGATATGAATGGTGGAATACAAAGGTATCTTTGCAACAGGAAATTACAGGAAAATTACTATAATTGTAGCAATGTCACTGGTGTTGAAAATGGAATGCATTTTTATGATCTTGTGTGCAATCATGAGGTAAAACACTTTTTCTTGTCATTTTAGGATAAGATCTATATCACTCTCTAATCTCTGAGTAGATATGCTAACTAGCTATCACTCATGAAACTAAATAAAAATGGTATTTATCTATAAATAAAAATGGTATTTATCTATAAATAAAATTAGATGATGTGAAATTATTATGTTCGATATAGTAAGCGGGCATATCAAAATGACCAGAATGATCAGTTACTTTTGACTTATACACAAGCGAACTCTTCTGTTTTCTATGTAAACATTGTAACTTTTCAATTATCCATTTTAGTGATCAATGTTAAGGTAATGGTGCACTTGTTTTGGGGTGTAAAACACATTATTGAATTAAACAGCTGTGGTTTTCAGGTTTTATCAGATGAGCTCAATTGTAACATTGACGACATAGTTAGTATTGAGTTGAATATTTGTGATACTCCAAATCAAGCTGCCTTGGAGGTGGAAACGATGAATTTATTTTTTCAGGAAGGTTAGATAATCTAGCCTCGAGTTATTGTGCGTTAAGGGCTCTCATTGATTCATGAATCACCTAGTGATTTATCAAGTGAACATGCTGTACGGATGGTTGCTTTATTTGACAACGAAGAGGTATTTTCTTCATCAGAAGTTCTCACAGCATGAAATTTCCTTTATCCCGATCCCAGTAACTTTGTATTTGTTATGTGAAGTTCTGTATTCATATGCCTCTAAGGGTAGTTTTTGTGCCTCGCATATTCTCCTATTATGTGAAACTAGTTTTTCATTATCAGCCATCTGTGACAAAGTAAAAATTTCTTGAATGACAAACATATATAGTTATAATACCATGTGGAGTGGACCTTCACAAAGGTGTCCTCAAATAAGGTTATTTGAGAGATCCTCAATTGGAATCTTCCCTCTATATAGTATATATATACATTATATGTGAGTCTGTTTCTTTTGATGCCCTCTTCAATGTCGTTGATCACATTAACTTTATTGCGTGGTTGATGTTTTCAACAACCTATGATGATCTCAACATCCAGAAAATTAAAATTCATGCTTGCATGACCACACATGCCACACTCCCACGGAAAGAGAGTATTTACGTTCGGTTGTAGAGCCATCAATTAAATATTCTATTTTCACTTTATCTTGTTTTTTTCTTATATATATTATATATGTGTTGCTGTGGAACCGGGCCAGCCTTGTAAGCAGCATGTTTTTATAATAATACCGGTTATCACTGTTTCAGAGATGTCTGCCTATTATCATTGTGCTGGTTCTTATTTCTACATGGAACATCCCCTTCTTACTATGCATTTATAGATGATGGTAATCTTACGTGTTCATTATCTCTTGCCTTTTTGGCCAGTTCACATTCAACTCTTCTTGTTTAGGTTGGTTCAGGTTCAATTCAGGGGGCTGGTGCACCAACTATGTTTCAGGCTATGAGACGTATAATTAGTTGCTTAGCTGACAAGTATGGTGGTGAAGGAGCTGAGCGTGCACCGCCAATCATTTCTTGGCATGATTGAGCTCACACCTTTATGAGTTTTTTCCCCACTGGACCTTTCAGAATTCTCCTTTTCTTTAGAAAAAAAATTATTTTGAATTTTTTCGCTTGGCTTTATTTATGTAAATTCCAAGTGAAAGATGTCTATGCACTACAGTTTGGTTTAGAATCAAAACACAGAATGGGTTTGAGATTGCATTTCTATTTGGTAAGCTCATTCTAGGGAATCTGATAATTGTTATGTGGGTATGCTTTTTATTTTTTGGCTGGCGGGGGAGGAACCAAACAGTGGAATGGAAATAGACGGTACTTTCTGGGTTATCATTTCCCACCATTTCCAAACACCTGAATGATAGCCTTATTCTCTTCCCCCAAAATGACATGGGAGTTGCATTTCTAAGCAACCCACTTCAAGCAACAGGCCAGAAGGGCATTGCAATAGGTAGGTGGGATTGGGGTTTAATATCCTGGGTGTAATGTATTGACAAAGTTTGTAACATGCACCAATTTTGACTGAATTTCTAAAAGATTCTTTCACCTCACTACATTAATGCATGTGGAAAATGGGGACCAAATTGACTAATTGAAAGTTGAGTTAATTGATGAAAGCCTAAAAGTTCAAGGGCTACTGCTTATATAAAACCCATAAACATGAGCAGGCAAAGACATTAGTGTTGGTCCTGACAGCAGTGTTAGATTTAACAAACTACAAAGGAGTTTCTTTGAGTCCAGACTGTTAAATAGCTAATCTTATTCTTTTTGTGACCTAGAAAGTTATAGCTCCCCTCCTTTTGTTCAATTTTGTTTTTAGGTAATGTGTCAACAGAATTTCTAAGTGTATATTTGGACTGCTTTCTTAATAGTGTCTGCAGACATGGCCTGCGGAGTACACCCAAATTTCATGGACAAGCATGAAGAACACCATCGACCAGAAATGCAAAAGGTCTAGTTATCAAGCATAATGCAAACCAGCTGCTTTATGCTACTAGCGGAGTCACATCTTTTATTTTCAAAGAAATTGGCAAAATCCATAACCTTCCAACTCAGGTATTTACTGTTGAACATCCAGTTTGTTTAATCCATTTAACAATCTTAATAAATAAGTCACCGGGCAGGAATCTCATAATAATTGCTGACTAGAGTAGGTGCCCCTTTCTGGAAACTGACCTTATTTTAATTCATGTATTATACTAACACTCATGGAGAAATTTATTTCTTTTCCCTTTATGTAAAATATAATGACCAAAAGAAGATTACTTTCTGGAGTATTTACATATTGCTGACCTATTACATAAAAAAAATCGGAAATCCAAGCCACAAAGAAACTCCGGTTAGTAATTCATGTAGAAAAAATAAGAGCGGGGATTTCTTCCTCTTTAATTTAGTGTCTCCCCTTATGATAGCATCATAGATCAGATACATCACTCTCTACAGATAAATCAGTCCTATTTTGGAATCCATTTAGCATATTACCATGAGGTAAAATTGATTTAGCTGACACATTATCCTACATAAAGAATATTGAGTGGTGTATATGTCTCGTTGATTATCTTTAAGGGACATTCTTTACCTCAGACAATAATTTAACTCATAGCTTTTTACTTGCTCTATTATTTCTGTTTAGAATTTGTGGTGGTGAGAAACGATATGATGTGGATCTACCATAGGTCCCATACTAGCTTCAGGGGCTGGCATTCGTACTGTTGATTGTGGCATTCCTCAGCTTTCTATGCACAGGTATCAAAATAGAGTAATGTGTTTCACATCAACGGATGCCAACTGATAGTTTGAATTATGAAGATCATATTTTCTTTATTTATCTCACTCTGAGCTTCATTTATTTCTTGCTTTCATGTTGTGGCATATCTGACGGCTCTAGTAGTATCACTTGTAGCAATTTAGCTGTATGATGTTTATTAACTTTTACAAATGGTAGATTATAGGATTGAGAATACTCCGTGGTCTGTTGATTATATTTCTTAACGGGTAGATAATCGATACTACTGCGGGGAGTAACTACTTTTTTCTCTTTAGGAAAACTATTGGAGAAGTTCCTTAAAACCTTTACAGAGAGCATTTACCTGGGGAATTTTTTAAATAGCCTACAGTCTGTTGGATTATATTTCTAATTAGTAAGATACTACTATTGGGTGCAAGTACTATCGGTCTGCATCACATTTTATTTCAACAGTGAGCCTTTTTATTCCTAACCGCTTTTAAAGAAAAATGCAGCTACTAAACGTTAGTAAAGTGAAAAATATTACTCATTAACTATCTTAATAATGCTAAATTATTAAGCATTTTGATAATTCCTACCAAAATAGGGTACAGTAAATTAGCATCCTTTATACTTAAATGATATATTTTTTCTGGTCAATTATATATAACTGATAATTTTCAATAAAAGATAGGCTAATATTGTACGTCTGCACATTAGCACTCGTTGAAATAAATGACGAAAGTGTTCACTGAGTATCACTGTTGGTTTTCTTTTATTTTCATCTTTAACTGCAGTGTGAGAGAGATATGTGGAAGGAAGATATAGATATTGCTTACAAATACTAAGGCATTCTACCAAATTTTCAAGCATAGACAGGAAGCTGGATGTAGATTCGTAAGTCGTGATTTCCTTGTAACTCTGTTGAGCTTTCTATTATTCTTTTTTCTCTGTTTGTGTGGGCGAGAGAGACAGCTTGAATAATTTCCCTTTCATTCAAGAAGTTTATTTTTCTTTGGCCACATAATTTTCAATCCAAGAAGATGGGCTAGGGTAAATTCAGACGTTTTTCTGTTTTGGGAAAGGTAACAAGAACTGGCAAACAGTTAGTACAGGAGGGGGATTATTTCAGCTGTGCCCGGCTAACCCTTGTTGTAACTGATGGAATCTGAGGAAGTAGAAGTAAGACTGCACATCAGAATTCGGGCTTGGTTTGAGTTGCCTCTAGAGAGTTTTTTGCTTGAGCTCCGATAACAAAGCCTGATTCTCTTGGTTGAGCACTTGAGCTTTCCTTAGCATTTGATTTTGTTGGATTATATGACAGTTTTGGCAAGTATATCTGCGAGTTCAGCTTCTCCATACTGATATGCTCCTATTGCCCCTGAAATAATGAAACAGATTATGAATGTCAAGTAGATATGATAGACAAACGGTACTTTTCGGTTTCTCATCACAAATGGAGAAAAAAGATGATCTGGGCTGGGAGTAAACGAAACAATGTTGTCGGAGAAACAATGTTGCAAAACGAACCTTTTGGTTTTCTTTAATGTAGAATAACAAGGGGCTAGAGATATGGATACACATTTCATTTATTTCCGAGTTTAAATACTGTAGTTTTGTGTGCAGGACTAAACAAGACCCCCAAAACCCAATCGAATAACTTGGCAACGAGAAACACCCATTCGCAAAGGCAAAGCTCCCTTGCCTTTTTCTGCGCATAACAACTTGATTTTAACGTACTTTAACTGATGCGACGAACGTACTTTAACTGATACGGAAGGAGTGAAAGAAGGGGTGAGCATTGCACGAGGGTAACTTGTGTGGAGTAGTAAAAGCAACCTGAAGAGTTGCTTGAGGGACACGGAAGGAGGAAAGAAAATGAGAGAGTTGCCAGCGGCAAAAAAGAGTTAGAACTTAGAACACCATGCTTTTGCACGACGGGGAGAGTAGTGCCTATCAGAAATAGTAGAAATTCTAGGGTTCAATATTCGATCACGCAACTGCGCGACTCCGGGCATACCAACAGTTCTACATACCACACCTTCTTACATTTGAGCCACTAATAAATTCTGGCCGTAATGACCCCACCCCTTCTCACACCACCTCTGGGTTCCGGATCGAAGAATTTCTCCATAAATAGGGCAGGATTTTTCAGGATTTTGAACATTCCCCTATGACAGGATGATCACGGACAAATCATTGCCATGTTCTGAATGAGCTGGTGCATATTGAACTGGAAACCAAAACCGAAACCAAGTTCGAACCAAACCAATCGGCTGGTCTGTATTTTTCCGGATCTGTTTTTGTTTCAGTTCTAAACCGAATCGATACTCTTAAACAGTACGGGACCGGTATAATAAAGTGCTTCTATTTTACAGGGAAATCTTTAATGTTGTCTCGCAAGTTAAAATAGTAATTTCAAAGGCTTCTGCGGCTCCTCGAAATTAGCTACCGTTTCATCCTCCTTTGAAAATTTTTCATCAAGACTGATGTACTACCACAATCTGGTGTAACCAAATTCACGCATGTTATTAACGCTGCATAACACAAGAAAAGTAAACAATGAGAATTTCTTACCACTCATTAATGAGATTTTTGTATTCAGAATGTGGCAGAATTGTTCAGAGAGTTAATCCCGTTGCTCCAAAACCGCTGGTTTGCTGGAACCGTAATTCGTGGGCGATAGATTTGTCCACATTCTACTCGTAGCAAATGCAAACATTTTGGTAATCAAGCAACCAACATACTTGTAAATTCATATGATACATAGAATGATAACTATCATTGTATGCACATTACGGACTGCAATGAAACTTAGAAACGACTCAGACGGCGTCTAAATTCCAACTCACGGGCCTTCACAATACTCATGCCTAGATTGCAGACACCTCACAACCTCAGTCCCTCGAGGGTTTTAGAAATGCTACAACATATATACTATGAATTTTGGAAATAAACCGTATTAAAAGAAATAACTACAGACCAAAGCGTATGATACATGATGCAGAATACTTTTTATTTTCCTGCAGATTGTTCTAGTAAAGCATTCAAGTAAAACTATGAGATCTTTTTTCAGAACAACCTGATGCAGATCAAGCTCTCCAAAAGCATACAAATAGTTTCAAAGTATCCTCCTATTCAGACTTCTGACTCTTTTTCGTGCTTTTTAAGATAGCAAAGAGATATCGTATCACTGCTGCTTACTCTCTAAAGAAGTAACCAAAGCCTGCATAACAAAACCCAAAACGATTTGGTTAAGCTTTTAATTTAATCAATATATATACAAACGAGGTGATCCGAGAACTTAGGTTGAAATTGGAACATTAATTGCCAACTGTGCACCTCAGCATCTTTATATCTAAATTGAGGGCTGTGATGGCACAAGTTGGATCCTCCAACAAAACATCACTCTAAGGTGTGCCTGTGCACGCGAGTGCACAAATGTGTGTGGAATCTTGATAGTGGCAGGAGAGCATACTTCATCCAAGCAGAGACATACTTTCTCAGCTCTGTTCAAATTCTTCTAAATCGTCTTTCGCTACCTAGGGGTCACAAAGCTCTCAAGAGAGCTTATTTAGATGTATATTTCCAGAACCCATGGAGCTTCTTCATCATTCATCATAGATGGAAGAAGCCTGCTCAATCCAAGGAAGGAGGGGGGACAGATGATGTTTGTGTCCATAGAAAATGATCCATCCGCTCAAGCCCACCTGTTCCCTATGCCTGCACTCCTGCCAACTGAAATATGTGCGTTGCCTCGCAGCCCATTATATCATGCTCGACTCCAAGCAGGCAGGGTGCAGGCATACCCCTGCCCCGGCCGGGCTAATCCCAAAACTTGCATCAGGTTGCTGTTGATGAGACTGAAAAAACATAAATAATAAAACACAAGCACCATATTCCAAGCAGTCAAATCAAGCGAAACCTAAGCGAATTTACAAAAACACTCCACAATTTTTTTATTTCATTAAATAAAAATGCACAACTGCACAAAAAATACCTTACATTCTACTTCCGATGACACTTTTCCTGAATTTAGCAGGAGGAGAAAAAAATTTTAAAAATGAAGCAGCTTTCTAGTAATAAAACAATTTTTAGGTAAAAGGCAGATTTTTGTTCATTTAATTTTACAATTATTTATTTTATCATAGTTTCATTTATAGTTATTTTTGAGCCACTTATTTCTACGAAAAAGAAATATTTTTAAGCCCCATATTGTAGCAAAAAATTAATAAAACTTGAATTTCTTTTGGGGACATATTACTCGCTTACCCAAAAAGACCTAAAAAAAATAACCACAATTAGAATAATTAAGCATTCTTTCTTTTTGTATACAAGGATTTCTACTTCTTAAAAGGGATAGTAGGGGCTAATGCTACACTTGTGGTCGTGAATAAGAAGAAGTGGTTAAAAATCATATTAAGGGCTGAAATTCATGGTAAAGAAGATTACAAAAAATCCATCAAACAGAAAAGTGATACATGGAAGAGCATAGACAAATAATGATTTGATCAACACTGATGCAGCACAAATTATTTCAGTGGGACCCATCTGTATTTAATTGATATAATGATCAGTTGTGTACACACTTGTTCAATTAGAGTGAAGTACATAGGTTTAGGTCAGGTGGAGAGTTATGAATGCAGGATGCAAGAGAGCCGACTAAAATATATTATAATGTAAATATTAAAATAGAAGGAATCTGTTCAGCACCTCAAATCAGAAATGTGCTAATGCAGTAGCAAATCAGAGTAACTCAAACCACGTTTAAAAAAGTGGAAAATAGCTGGATTTTTTTTTTTTTTTCTTTCAAAAGAAGTACCTCTTTCAACAACAAATTGACAAGCCTACTTAATTGACTTTAGAGAAGATAGCTGTTGAATTGCCGTACCTTGTGAAAAGGTTGGTGAACATGTTCAAGAGGAGTGGGACAAAGGGCATTCCAGGGCGCTGACAAGGATACTGGGATGAATGCAGATAAATGCCAGATGTAGATCGCACCAACATGATTCGGATTAAATGGTGTGATTATGGTCTCTGGATGACCATACCCAATTCCTGCAGGGGGCGATGGTGGAACCCAAGGCCCAGGTAGGTGTTAGGAAGAGGACGAGGCTGATGTTCATAGAAATCTGAGGCCTGTGAGCAGAACCAAGTTGAGGAAATTCGGTGTTGTAGTTCAATGCAGGTGTATACATAGGCTGGATGGTGTATGGGCCACCACTGAATCCAAAACTCAGGATCAAATCTTTGCATGTACCTGCAAAATATTTTACCATAAACTTTGGTTACCTATAAAATAGAAAAAGACCAAACTTGGAGCTACACAACGTGTGCTCATGAACAATTTTCTGGTCAGGGCTGGGCATGGAAACTAGGGGACTACAACATTACACCTTTTAAGTTCTTACTTGTTGGATTCTCTATCAATCCAGCATTCATTAAGGATAAAGTTGATTTAAAATGAACATAGCAGGTGCTTATCAGAAGGTAGATGCTTAAGAGTTTGAGCCATAATGACCAGATCATCCAAAAGATCACGGTCACCATAGCGACAGATCAATACTGACAACAATAGCAATACTGATAAGGAACCATATTTTGCATAGACAGATAAGATCATATTTTCTTTTGTTTGTTTTTTTAAAAGAAAAGAAAAGGAAGGGTAGCTTAAGCAAACAGAGAAAAACAGAAAACCATGACCATAAAAACAATTATTGAGATCGAGATGTTGCCTCCAAACACAAAAGATCATGGTCCCTACATCGATGAAAGGACAGGCTTCAATACTGACAACAGTAACAATTTTTTGGTAAGGAACAATTGTTTACTAAATGAACATAATCATGAGCCAATAGAAAACAGACGCGGGTAGCTCACACATAGTAAACTGGATGGCACGAAAACAATTACGAGATAGGATTTCCATCTCCAAACACTTTTCTTAGAGTAAACAGACATTATCTCATTTCCAAATGAAAGAAAACAAGTGTTCCTGCCACGACATTTTCGGGAAAAAACAACAGGAGAAGAATAAATGGTCACTACAGAATTGTATACCATACCTGTCATAGCCCCGTCATAATCAGGTCCTTACGGTCAACTTCACGATCTTCCTAAATATAGCTACCCTATTATTTGGTTTGTACCTCCCACTGGGCTCCTTCTCTGGCCTACTTCTAGCTGTTCACTGCTACTTGTTGAAGACTCAATTAAACCCTACCAGAGTGCAACGAACACTTGATTTATCTTCCACCTTTGGCATCACCATGTACATGGTGCTGTGGAGCATCCTGCAGTTTTGGTTCACTTTCTGATTTCCCACTGGAACCGCCCACTCATATTAATACTAGAGTTAAATATTCGTGCACGAGCCCTGTTATACTCCCTCTTCCGCTCTTCCACACTTTTTAGCACTGCTTGCCTTTAACGAATTTGAGTTTGCACTGTTTCCACCTCCTGTGACCGTTTCTGTGGCCTCTGTTTTTATTGCAACCTTAGTAACAAATCTGCCTTCTGATGGTAAATTAACAGATGTCTGCAAGGCGAATCAGAGGAGTCGACACTGGGAGTTTTACTGACAATAATCCCAAACCAGAGCCATCAGGTAAATGGTCTAATAAAACCATTGACTGAAGCGAATAATGCTGACACATGTGCAGCCAAGCTGCAGAATAAGAAGTGGGCAACTGCTGAAACTCTAGTTGCTGCTGAATAGGATCACGGATAAACTTCTCCACATCTTGCTCCATTCGTAGAAACTGCACAAGAAGTTGAATAGGGTTTATTAGTTAAACCAAACAAGACAGCACATTCTGACGGGGCATGTAACCAAACATAATATAATAATTATGATAAATGGCCATAACGATGATAAATAAGGTTTACTTCTAGTTCATTCACTCACTCATTGAGAAGTTACTATAGGAAGTTGAGCAAATTTCCTCTTTCAGTTTTACCAGAACTGACTTACTTCTATTACAACAAAACCATCACATTCCTCCTTCAACTCCTGAAGGACCTCATCAGCCCCTCCCCATAATCCCTACAAATTCATGTCAAACATTTCAATTTGATTAGGTTCGGGATCATCAAGGTTTGATAAGGTAGAACCTATAATCACTCTTTCATCTTCAATACTACTGCACCCTTTAGAATCTAATAGCTGAATGAAGTGAAATATTAGGCTGTTTGATGTGAATATGCATTAAAAGCAAGATAAAATAGAGAACCGATTCATGAGTTGGAAGACACATCACATCATACATGATTAATAGACCAGAAAGGACATACATTTCAAAAAGAGAACCAACAGTGCCAAAACGACATGCGAAATGCAAGCAATGAGGAACAAGCAATATTGTATATGTTCCATATGGGTGATTCGCGAAAATGAAAACTATAACAAAATTAGCCACAACAGGTGCATTCAAATTCATTTTCGTCCTAGAGTGGTTTTTCGAAGAAGCAAAACATGAACGTGAGCTGTGGATACTGCTTACTTGAGAGGCGCTTCCTGAGGGCGGTACCTTCGCGAAGGAACTGGTCGACCTGATTGAGGGCATCCTCGAAAACTTATCAGAAGCGTCAGCCAGTAGAAACCAAAGGCGGGACGTCGCTGAGGGCTTGGAATTTGATGGAGGAAAGCATCAGGCGGTTCATGGCCTCGTCCAAACCGGCGACCTCCTCATGACCTGGGGCTCCGAGATCATCCGCCACAGAGCCCTCCATGGCCTGTCGATCGCTCCCTCTTTCTCTCTCTCTCTCTGTGCCTCTCTGGCATGTCAAATACGCGCAATCGAAAGGGGAAAAGGGGAAAGAAAATCGAGGCTAGGTTTGAGGCATGAACAATCATCAAAGGACGTGCGTGTCCTCTGGAGACTGAGAGTGAAACCCCAATGAGATTTCCAGTTTGGATTTCCATGTCAGATTGGGGGTTATTCTAGGGGTTTCGGAACGAGAAGGGAGAGAGAGAAAGACAACGAATGGAATTGGCAGAGGAAGGGAGATAGGGCTTGACGATGATTGAGTGTTTTTTTGCGGGTGGGTGGGTCTCACACGACACGTGCCTTTTTGGTTTAATTCACAAACACAATTTTATCGTGTTTTTACAAAATTCTGAAAATATAAAATCGTTATTATAAATAAATTTAAACTATTCATCTTCTTTTCGTTGTCTTCTTCCTCTTCCATTTTTTTCCTGTCCTTCATTTTCCATGTTTGATTTGCACCATTGAATGAACAAATTAAAAAAAAAATTCAAAAGCATTCGTAAATTAGGACAAAACGAAAAATTCCTTTTTCATATGGTTAAGTTAGGTGTTTAACCATTTTAACCGAATACTGAGTGGTGGGCGAGAGAATATGTAAAGAAGTATGCTGTAGATTGCGTTACTGTGAGATTATAATTTATGGCAGTGGTATTTATTGTAGCTGAGGAGATACCTTTTAGAATATGGAACTGTATTAAAACCTAGTTAATCCCAAAGGATATCTAGCAATAGATATTGTTTTCTCTTAAAGTGTGATTACTTGTGGAGCACAATTAATCCCAGATTGTAGGAATTCTAAGAACATAGGAAATATATAAGATCCCCAAAATGGATATGGCTTATGTCTTGCTAAATAGTTACTTCTAATAATACTTCACCTATCTTTTCCGAAGTACAACAAATTAGTGGCATCACCGATCCGCTTGAGCAGCTTACTCGATTGGCGCAGCTATTGAGTCCACACTGCATTTTCGTATGATGCGTATTCTCGATACGCCATTCTGCCTTTAAAATTATGGTCCAACAAACAAGAAAGTGTTTGTCTAGTGGATTTAGAAACTCAAGGGAAAGTGGTGAGAAAAAGAAGTAAACAAATTGTGCTCCCCATCGTATTTCATGCGCCACCCGTGCCAAAAGAGGATTTCATAAAAGATCCTCAAGAAGGCGAATTGCCGTAAAGTTTATCAAATTGACCTTCGTTGAAATTGTTCGCTTGAAATTTCCGATGTTAATGCACAAAATCGAAAGTGGACTTTGGAACAACGTAGCGTCAAGGTGAGATGACCTTGCTAGATTACTTCGTGTCATCGAGTGAAGATAATGTATGATGCGATAGAGATGGGAAGCAAACACGCAGATGTACGTGGTTCACCCTAAGTTAAGCTACGCTCCACGGCTGCAGAGGAGTTCTCATTAATAATGTAGAGTTTACATAATACATGAGATTAGACATAATCATCATTAGTGAGTTCTAATATGGGACAGAGGGTCTAAGATCATGAGGTTTAGTCAGGGAGAATGATCTTCTTTATAGCTGAGAAGAGTCGCTCGCCTCGCGGTCGAAGGGACTCTAGGAGCTTTCTGGTGTTGTCACGTGGTCATGTCGTGATTGGCCCTCTGGCTGGAGGGATATTTCATGTGCTTCTAATAGGTGCCCCCTTGGGGCCAGCGAATCCTTTAGTAGGTCTATGAATGTACGAAGTTACCAGTGCTCTCTGTGAGTTTTCGTGATTGGTGAAGTATGGTACAAACAAGCCCCCTCAAGTTCCCTAATGAGGAAAAGCTTCTCGGTTGGGGACTTCAATATTCAAGTGACTTAAGTAATCACTTAACTTTCGAGTACCGAAGGTAGTAGCATATTGATACGCTCATAGTAAGCGCATAATTTAACCCCGGGAAATGTCATCGCTAGTATATGGTAACAGATCGCTCTAATCCGGATTGAGGGTACACTGTCAATAAAAATATAAAGTATATTATTTACAAAAATAAAAATAAAGTAAACATATTTATGAATAAAGCGGGGTTTCTCGCTTTAGATTTTCAAAATTAAAAAGAAACAAAGAAAATAAAATATATAAACACAAATACAAGAATGAAAATGAAAGAAACAAAGATCAAAACCAACTCCATAATCAAATTTGATTCAACCTTGCAATTGTTCATCTAAGTCATGAGAAAGAAGCACCTGGCGTGTGAAACATTCATCGCAAATGATTTCCCATATTTTACTTTTCCTTAATTAATTAATCTAAAATGAAAGCACCTAGATTAATTCTATTAAACATGCAATCAAAGTCTAGAAAGCTAGCTAATCAAAACATGTTTAACGTAATACACATAGAGAAAGACTATCAACTTAAGTGCACAACCTAGTATGAATAAGTTCATTTATTTGCAATCCTTTTCAATTGAATTCACCTTGTCCAGCCTTACTACTTGTGATTTAGGTTCACAAACTATTAGGTGAATCGCTTACCTAAATCTAGCACCAATTACATGTATATATCCTAAGTTGGCCACCAAAGAACATAAACAAATAAAAGTTTTCAGAAAGCAAATTCAATTGAACAAACTCACAAAAAGCAACTAAGAATCACAATTATAAGAATCAAACTTTATTCAATCATAAGAATTCAATTTAAACTTTGTTCTAATATCAATGTTAACTAGAAACAATTCCAACGAAATCAAACAAGGTTACAAAGAAATAGAATGAATTACACTGCGATGGAAGATGGAGATGGAGGATTGAAGGTTGATTTCGCTTGAAAGCAAGTCTTCACGGTGATGATGGATGAATTCGCTCACGGCTCCTTCTCTTCTTCTTCTTCCTCGTTTGAACCGCGGAAGGCACTAGAGGATGGAGAGGGAGAGAGAATATTTTTTTCTAGAAATCTGTGTGTTTTTAGAATGGTCTCAATTCCTTCTGTCTTGAATCATCCCCACTAATAGCTATTTTAATGATGACATTAAGTGAAAGAAAATGGTTGCTAATAAGTGTAACTCTTTGGGTGGCCTTTATGCCACTCATTCCCACTTACTCCTCATCTTTTTTTAATTCCATTTCTTCAAATATTTGAATAGGTGTTTGCTGGCTTGTTCTGGCTGCATCTGTTTTGGCTGTCGATTTATTGGATTTATTGCTTTTGTTGCAGTTACAAACTGCTCAACACTGAACCTTTCTTGTGCTGCTAAAACGGCCATGGGGTTTCTCAGAAAATTGATATGGACAATCCGTGAAATGCCCAAAACTAGACATCTGTAGCTTTCCAAGCATATATGCACGTTTTTTAATTCATTCTGAGCTGTTCACACCCTGTTTCCAAAGTCAGCTGATCTGGCATTGGTGCAGTTTTGACGAATCTGTTACTTAAAACTAATTTTCTTGTGCTATTTTTCTTTCTTTACTGACAGATCCTACAAACACAAAAACAAAGTAAATAGCTCAAAAATATATGAACTAACTAAGAAAAGACAAGTAAATTTGATGTAAATATACACAAATATATTTGTCATAACCTAATTTCGAGCCAAAAACTTCCCAACACTCTTAAATCGACTAAAATGACTCGTAAAAGCAAGGATAAGGGCTAACAATGCTTAGAATGAAGTATAAACATATTAAAAATCGCAGTGCCTTATCACATATATGGGAGTCCCCCAAGTCTTCAATCGAGGAGGGCTAAGCCGAAAGGAAGGTCTTGACATTTTGTCGAATTGTCGGCCAATAAAAATTTTGCCTTCTCCTTGCACGTATCGCCAGCCCAAATATATTTGTCATGAAGAAGTCCAAATTCTTCTTGCCTGAAAGCAACTGCCCAAAGGTTCGAGCCTATTGCCAACCTTTAAAACAACTTAAATGCATTTTATATATATATACATATATATATATATTTTGTGCAGACATTTGCCCTAGGTTTTGGATTTTTGGGGGAGTGGATTAACTAACTCCCTATCACAGCCACATAATTATTGGGTGCATACAATTGGGGCTACACTTGCCTTCTCAAACCATGGCAGAAGGATGGTGTCAGCCGCAAGAGGGGTGGTGGTTGGCCTTGCTCTGGATCGCAGAAGGAGGTCGTGGAAGGGAGCGTCAGCCTCGCGCGAGTCGTGGGTCATGGATCTCGGGGCAGCCTGCCCGCTGCCGTGGCCGGTGTTTGCCCCGCAATAGCGCAGAAGCAGTGGGCCGTTTGCTGGTCAGCTGCTTGGGATTTAGCAACCGTCCGCGGGCAGCGGGGAAGAGTTGTTGTTCCGTGGCTGTTTGGATTTGAAGGTTCTCAAGCTTGGGAGTTGCTGGCCGCCGCTTGGTGTGGTCGTTGCCTGGAATTGGTCATGAATGCGGACAAAGAAGTGATTGTAGTGGGTCTCAGAGCTTCTGCCGTAGGCCGGGCCGGTTCGTAATTTGGCAAATTTTGAGTTGCCATAAAAATCAAGTACCAAAGTGTTGGGCCTGCTATTTGATCTTCACCGGTCAAACAAAGTCTTGACAGAATTCTGACGTGGTCAGAGCTTCATAAAGACACATCTAAATTATAGAATTTCTATGTTTCATTTCAACCTGGTGAACAAAAAGCCGTTGTCTCTCGACTATGTCTATGTAGGCTCAATTGCCGCTGTCATGCCTAATAATTCCAAAGATAAAATATTCAACATTATGGAAATATATTATGCTTTAAATAGTATAAGTCAATGCCTAACCTAATCAATTAAATAGTTCAATCAACTTTTGATCGAATCAAAGATGCAAACTTTTCATGTGCCCTTGGAGTTTGAATTATGTTCTCGCATTTAGGTCATATATTGATGTTTCTTTTAATTTTCTTCTCTCACCTATTTGCATAATTTAATGATGACAAAATTGCTCCTACCATTAGTGGTCATTTTTCTCTCTTGTGAGTATGTAGTAAAATTGCTTAAAACCTCAAAATCCTACTGCAGCTTGTACTAGAAACTCGCGGCCCCCACGCATATAGCTTGAACGACCAAAATGTGAGAGAAACCACATAAATATGTTTTGCTTCTCGCACACTTGTGATCATCAATGTGTGAAGCTTTGTCAAGGTTTAGATTTTAGACCCTAGTATGTGAAGTTCTAAGCCTTCTCATATGTGGGAAGCTTTGACCTTCGTGACGTGGGAAGCTATGTGGACCTTCGCATGTGGAGGCTTCGGGCCTCGGTGATGTGGGAGGCTCGACCTTGCATGTGGAAGCTGTAACCGCATGTGGAAAGCTTTGGACATTCACATGTGGGAAGTTTGCATCTTTCACATGCGGGAAGCTCTAATAGAACCATATAAAATAGATTTTGCTGCGCACACTTGTGATCATCGCGTGCGAAGCTTTTCCCTGGGTTATTTTCAATTGTTGAAGGGTTGGAGAATCATATAAATAGATTTTGCTTTGCACATTTGTGATCATCGTGCTAAGCTTTTCCTTTGTCAAGTTATTATTCTCCAATTGTTGAAAGGTCAGAACTCATATAAATAGATTTTGCTTCGCACACTCTGTGATCAATGTGCGAAGCCACCTTTGATTGCCATTGTAGTTCTCTCCGCTTGAGTTGAAATGTTAAACATAACTTGTGCCTTTGTTGGCCTATGAGTGACACGCACACACACCAAATAGTAGGCACATTGGGCTTAGTGCTCCCCTAGTTGGGTTTGTTACCCTTGGTGGGCTTTTTGCTCCTCTTTTAATTGGCCGAGTTGAACCATGAATTTGTTTGCAAGTCCAATAGTGGGACATGTGGCGATTTTTTCATAGGTTGAGTTTGAATTTACTTTCTCTTGGTTGTCTATATAAGAAAGATAAATATTCATTTCTGACATTGTTCTCATTTTCCCTAGTGAAGTAAGATTTGGAGAGGGAGTGTTTCTATGGTTGAGAGGGAATCCAACGACGGTCAACACGAAGGTGGTGGTTCTTTGATTATGGCTTAAGCATTGTGCCAAGGTTAGTAGCATTTCCTCTAAATAAGATAGAATTCTTTATTGACTTGTTGGGATGCCACACAACTTTCTCAAGGGGCTTCAAGCTGTTTCTCGCCAGTCAACAAGTTTCAGGGTTACATCTGCTAGAACTCGCACTCAAAGGTAGGTATAGCAGTTGAGAACATTCTCCTCACCTACCGACATGATGCCAGAGCATGCGCCTCACTCATTACCCCACCATGAGACGGCGAGTCGGAATCAACATTCACTACGACTACATGCATCTCCTCATCACTTCAGACCTATGCTCTTCACTCGCTTTCTCGTCTGGCTTCAGGAGAACAGTGGTATGCACGCCCGATGGTTATGAAGGTCATCAAACTCTTCCTCTTCACAAGACACTAATGAAGACTCCGGCTGCTCAGACGTCATGGCAGGCTCCGAACCTAGAATCGTAATCTGGGAGAGCTCTTCATCACTAGAAAGCCTTCTTGACTCGACATCTACAACAAACACAGTAAAGACCTCTATTACTACATGAAGGATTGAATCCTAAAGATCTCTAGGCTATGGAGGAAGTGTTAGCTTGTTCTCACCATATTCTTTGACAAATGCGTAGCATCCCAACAAGTCCAATAAAGAAATTCTATCTTATTTAAGAGGAAATGCTACTAACCTTGGCACAATGCTTAAGGCCACAAAGAACCACCACCTTCGCGGTTTGAATTCCGCCGTTGGATTCCTCTCAACCATGTGAAAGCACTCCCCTCTCCAAATCTTACTTCACTAGGGGAAAATGAGAACAATGTTTAAATGAATATTTATCTTTCTTCTTATATAGACAAATCAAGAGAAAGCAAATTCAAACTCAACCTATGAAAATCGCCACATGTCCCACTATCGACTTGGTAAACAAATTCATGGGTTCAACTCGACCTAATTAAAGGAGCAAAAGCCCAACAAGGGTAACAAACCCAACTAGCACTCAAGCCCTGCCCTACTATTTGGTGTGTGCTGATACTCCCGCAGGCCAACAAAGGCTTCAAGTTATGTTTAACATTTCAACTCAAGCAGAGAACTACAATGGCAATCGAAGGGTGGCTTCACACAATCGATGATCACAAGTGTGCGGCTAAAATCTATTTATATGATTCTCCAACCTTTCAACAATTGGAGAATAACCTAACAAGGAAAAAGCCGCACACCGATGATCAAGCAAATGTGCAAAGCAAAATCTATTTATATGATTCTCCAACCCTTCAACAATTGAAAATAACCTATGGGAAAAAGCTTCGCACACCGATGATCACAAGTGCGCAGCGAAAATCTATTTATATGGTTCTATTAGAGCTTCCTCACATGTGAAGGTCTAAAACTTCCCACATGTGAATGTCCAAAGCTTTCCACATGCGGAAGCTGGTCCAAAGCTTCCCACATGCAAAGGTCCGCAGCCTCCCACATGCGAAGGCCTGGTGCCTCCCACATGCGAAGGTCCATAGCTTCCTACATGGTTGTCAAAAGCTTCCCACATATGAAGGCTTAGAACTTCACATACCCCGAAGGTCTAAAATCCTAAACCTTTTTCAACAAAGCTTCACATATCGATGATTACAAGTGTGCTACAAAACATATTTATGTGGTTTCCTCTCACATTTTGGGATCGCTCAAGCTATATGTATGGCACAAGTTTCTAGCAGTTGCTTACATTACCAAGTTTTGAGGTTTAAGCAATTTTACCTACATACTCACAAGAGAGAAAATGACCACTAATGGTAGAGCAATTTTGTCATCATTCGTGGTACCGACAAAGAGAGAGAATTAAAAGAAACATCAATATATGACCTAAAATGCTAACACCTTAATTCAAACCTCCAAGGGCACATGAAAGTTTGCATCTTTGATTCAAGATCAAAGTTGATTGAACTATTTAATTATCCAAACTGGGCGCATTGACTTCTCCTATTTAAAGTAATATAATATATTTCCCATAATGTTGAATATTTTATACCGGGAATTATTAGGCATGACAACCGCAATCGGAAATACATAGACATAATTCGTGAGACAACAAAGACTGCTTAATGCTGATAGAAACACTAGAATTCTATAATTTAGGATGTGTTCCTTTAGCTTTTCTGGCCCACAACACGCCAAATTCTTTTTGTCAAGACTTTGTTTGCCGAGAAGATCAATAATTGTGCTCAACACTCTCAATGCCGTATTTTGGCAACTCCAAAATTTGCCAAATTACGTGCCACAGCCTACTACAGAAGCTACACTACTACAATCAGCCTCATCGTCCGCCGCAACCAATTCCAGCAATGTACCCACACCAAGTTTTCTAAAGAAGAAGAATCCCAAGCTTCAACCTTCAAACTAAACAAAACAATGTACCACTTTAACAACAACTTCCCTTTGCCAAATTTTAATTTCGTTGTACTGCCATAAATTCAAACAAAGAAACATAAGAAATCACGTCACCAAGAATCGTTGCGCAACACTACCATTTTAAAGTGTAGCCGCCAGACCACCCGACCGCACTCCAACCCGCTTCCTCAGACGACCTCCACTACGCAATCCCGAGCACAGAGCTACCACTCCCTCTTGCAAGCAGCACCATCCTTCACGCCATGGTTTTGCAAGGCAAGTGTAGCCCCAAGGTAAGCCAATGACGGAAGCATGTCCGTGATGGAGTTAGTTAATCCTCCCCCAAAATCCCAAAACCTAGGCAAATGTCTCATTGTAATATATATATATATGTATATATATATAAATGTAATGGGGTTGTTTTTTTAAAGGTTGGCAATAGGCTCAAACCTGGGGCTTACAGCTTTCAACAGCAAGAAGAATTTGACTCTTCATGACAAATATATTTGGGCCAGCGTACGTACATATAGGCTGGCAAAATTTTATTCCTTCTCGACAATTCGACAAAATGTCAAGACCCTTCACCTAAGAACCCTCCTCGATTGAAGACTTGGGGGACCTCCCATATGTGATAGGAGCACTTGTGCTACGATTTTAATATGTTTATACTTCATTCCCAAGCATTGTTTAGCCCTTATCCTCGCTTCTCGAGTCATTTTAGTCGATTTAAGAGTGTTGGGAAGTTTTGGCCTCGAATTAGGTTATGACAAGCCCATATTTATGTATATTTTACATCAAATTTACTTGTCTTTCTTTTTCTTAGTTAGTTCCTTTATATTTTTGAGCTATTTACTTTGTTTTTGTGTTTTGTAGGATCCAATAACAAAGAAAAGAAAAATAGCACAAAGTGGATTTTAAGTAACAGATCTGTCAAAACTGCCTGTGCAGATCAGCTGACTTTTGAAGCAAGTTGTGAACAGCTCAGAATGAATTAAAAACGTGCCTTATATGCTGGAAAGCTACAGATGTCTAGTTTTGAGCATTTCACGGATTGTCCATATCAATTTTCTAGAAGAAGTTATGGCCGTTTTAACACCTGAATATTCAGAAGACAAGCAGCAGTTTGTAACTGCAACAAAAGCAATAAATCCAATAAATCCGGGACAGCCAAAACAGATGCAGCCAAGAACAAGCCAGCAAACACCTATTCAAATATTTGAAGAAATGGAATTAAAGATGAGGAGTAAGTGGGAGTACTGGCATACAATACCCAAAAGAGTTACACTTGTGTAACCATTTTTCTTTCACTTATGTCATCAATAAAATAGCCATTAGTGGGGATGATTCAAAGTTAGAAAGGGAATTCAGAGACCATTCTAAAACACACGATTTCTAAGAAAAAATATTCCTCTCTCCCTCTCTCCATCCTCTAGTGCAACTTCACGGATTTCAAGCAAGGAAGAAGAAGAGAAGAAGGAGCCGTGGAGCAATTCATCCATCATCCACCATTGAAGACTTGCTTTCAAGCTTCAAGAATCCAACCTTCAATCCTCCATCTCCATCTTCCATCCACGGTAATTCATTCTATTTCTTGTAACCTTGTTTGACTTCCGTTGAATTGTTTCTAGTTGACATTGAGCAAAGAACAAAGTTTAAATTCGAATTCTTATGATTGAATAAAGTTTGATTCTCTTATAATTGTGATTCTTAGTTGCTTTTGTGAGTTTGTTCAATTGAATTTGCTTTACGAAAACTTTTATTTGTTTATGTTCTTTGGTGGCCAACTTAGATATATACATGTAATTGGTGCTAGATTTAGGTAAACGATTCACCTAATAGTTTTGTGAACCTAAATCACAAGTAGTAAAGGCTGGACAAAGGTCGAATTCAATTGAAAGGATTGCAAATAAATGAACTTATTCATACTCAGGCTGTGCACTCTAAGTTGATAGTCTTTCTCTATGCGTGCATTGCGTTAAACATGTTTTGATTAGCTAGCTTTCTAGACTTTTGATTGCATGTTTAATAGAATTAATCTAGGTGCTTTCATTTAGATTAATTAATTAAGGAAAGCAAATATGGGAAATCATTTATGAATGTTTCACATGATCAACTTTTCTCATGACTTAGATGAACAATTATAGGGTTGAATCAAATTTGGATTATGAATTGGTTTTTGATCTTTGTTTCTTTCCATTTCATTCTTGTATTTGTGTTTATATATTTTATTTTCTTTTGTTTCTTTTAATTTTTGAAAATCTAAAACAACAGAACTCCCTTTATTTCTTAAATATGTTTTTACTTTATTTTATTTTTGTAAATAATATACTTTATTTTTATTGACAGTGTACCTCAATCCCTGATTAGAACGATCCCTATTTACCATATACTAACGATGACATTTTCAGGGTTAAATTATGCGCTTACTACGAGCGTATCAATATGCTAATACACTTCTCTGCAGACTAAAGTTCCCGGATTACTTAAGTCACTTTGAATAATAAGGCAAGTCCCCAACCGAGAAGCTTCTCATTGGGTGAACCCTGCGGAGCAATCGCTTGTACCATACTTCACCAATCACGAAAACTACCGAGCACTAGTCAACTTCGCGACATCCATAGACCTACTAAAGGATTCGCGCCGAGGCACCAAGCAGCCACGAGTATCCTCCAACCAAGAGGCCAATCACGACATGACACGCACAACAATTTAAAGCTCCTAGAGTCCCACATCGACCAAGTGACGGAAACATGTGACTTCCTTTTCTCAACTATAAAAGAAGATCATTCTCCCACATTCAAGCTCTCATGATCTTAGACCCTCTAATCCTTATTAGAACTCACTAATGATGATTATGTCTAATCTCATGTATTATGTAAACCTACATTATTAATGAGAACCTCTGGCCTTCGTGGGACGTAACCCAACTTAGTGGTGAACCACGACATCTCGTGGTTTGCTTCCCCATCTCTATCGTGAGATCATACATTAATCTTCACCGGCGACCTCGAGTAATCTAGCAAAGGTCATCTCACCTTGACACTTTACGTTGTTCCAAAAGTCCACCACATTTTGTGCATTAACACTGAAATTTCAAACGACACTTCCCAACGAAGATCGAATTTGATTAAACTTTCCGCACTCCGCTTCTTCAGATCTTTTATGAAATCACTATCGGCACGTGGCGATGAAATACATTAGTATACAATTTGTTTACTTTTCTCCACCACTTCCTTTGAAGCCTCTAATCCACTAGACAAACACTTCTTGTTTGTCGTATCATGAATTTTCCAGGTCGAGTAGGCTGTGACGTAACACGCATGCTCCTCCGCCAAGGTCCGTCATGGACTCAATAGCTCGCCAATCGGGCGGTTACTCTCAAACCGGGACGCTGACGCCACTAATTTGTTGCTTGTACTTCTGGAAGATAGGTGAAGTATTGACTATGCTTATTTAGCAAGACATAGCTTGCTATCCGACCTGATCTATATATTTCCTATGTTCTTAGAGATTCCTACATCTAGGGATTGGTGTGCTCCACAAGTAATCACACTTTTAAGAGAAAAAATATCTTACTGCTAGATATCCACTCTGATTCTTCCTGCCATCACTGATTCCATATTCTAAAATGATCTCCCTCAACTACAATAAATACCCTCACCTGTGAGTATATCTCTCGGTAACGCAATCTACGACATTTATAGCCTTTGCATATTCTCGCTCACCACTCGAGTATTCCTATTAAAAATGGTTAAACACCTAACTTAACCATATGAAAAAGGAATTTTTCGTTTTGTCCTAATTTTACGAATGCTTTTGAATTTTTTTTTAATTTGTTCTATTCAATGGTGCAAATCAAACATGGAAAATGAGAAGGACAGGAAAAAATGTAAAGAGGAAGCAATATAACGAAAAGAAGATGAATAGGGTTTTTAAATTATTTATATAATAACGATTTTTATATTTTTTTCAGAATTTTGTAAAACACGATAAAATTGTGTTTGTGAAATTAAACTAAAAGAGGCACGTGTCACGTGAAAGAAAATCCCACCCACTCCGCAAAAAACACTCAATCCATCGTCAAACCCTATCTCCTTCCTCTGCAATTCCATTCGTTGTCTTTTCTCTCTCTCTCCCTTCTGTCTCCGAAACCCTAGAATAAACTTTCAATCTGGACATGAAATCCAAACCCCAAAATCTCATTGGGGTTTCATCAGTCTCAGAGGACACGTCCTTTGATGAATTGTTCGCCACCCTTCCTCAAACCCTAGCCTCGGATTTTCCCCTTCCCCCCTTTTCGATTGCGCGTATTTGACATACCCAGAGAGGCACAGAGAGAGAGAAAGAGGGGATGATCGACAGGCCATGGAGGGCTCTGTGGCGGATGATCTCGGAGCCCCGGAGTCATGGAGGTCGCTGGTTTGGACGAGGCCGAACTGCCTGATGCTTTCCTCCATCAAGATTCCAAGCCCCCGCAAAGCCTCAGCGACGTCCTGCCTTTGGTTTCCTCTTCTTCTGACGCTTCTGATAAGTTTTCCGAGGATACCTCAATCAGTCGACCAGTTCCTCTTCGCGAGGCCTTGCAAAACCCCGGGAGCGCTCTCTCTGCAAGCTTTGCATCCCCGCTCACGTTCATGTTTATGCGCTTTTTCTGAAAAACCTCTAGGACGAAAATGAATTTGAATGCGGGTTTTGTTGTAGCCAATTGTTAAGTAGTTTCACTTATGATCTTATATGTCATGTAAACTTGTTGCTTGTTCATTGTTTGCATTTTCTGCCCATGTCGTTTTGGCACTGTTAAGGTTCTCTTTTGAAATGTATGTCCTTTCTGGATGTATTAATCATGTATGATATGTGATATTATTGTCTTCCAACTCATGAATCGGTTCTCTATTTTATCTTATCTTTTAATGCATATTCACATCAAAAAACAGCCTAATATTTCCTCTATTCCATTATTGTTAGATTCTAAAGGGTGCAGTAGTGTTTAGATGAAAGAGTGATTAGGGTTCTACTCTTATCAAAACCTTTTTTGATGATCCCGAACCTAATCAAATTGAAATGTTTGACATGAATTTTGTGTGGGATTATGGGAGAATTTGATGAGGTCCTTCAGGGTTGAAGGAGGAGTAGAAGGATGGTTTTTTGTTGTAATAGAAGTAAGTCAGTTCTGGTAAAACTGAAGAGGGAAATTTGCTCAACTTCCATAGTAACTTCTCAATGAGAATGAACTAGAAGTAAACCTTATTTATCATCACATGGCCATTTTATCATAATTATTATATTATGTTTGGTTACATGTCAGAATGTGCTGTCTTGTTTGGATTTAACTAATAAACCCTATTCAACTTCAGCAGTTTACTTAATGGAGCAAGATGTGGAGAAGCTTATCCGTGATCCTATTCAGCAGCAACTAGAGTTTCAGCAGTTGCCCACTTACTTACGCTATTGCACATCGTGGTGGCTCAGCATTATTCGCTTCAGTCAATGGTTTTATTAGATAATAATTTACCTGATGGCTTCTGGTTCCAGAATTATTGTCCGTAAAACTCCCGAAAGTGTCGACTCCTCTGATTCGCCGCTTTCCTTGCAGACATCCCTGTTAATTCTTACCATCAGAAGACGCAAGCAAGTTACTAAGGTTGCACAAACAGAGGCCACAGAAACGGTCACAGGGTGGAAACAGTGCAAACCTTCAAATTAAGTAAACAAACAGTGCTAAAAGTGTGGAAGAACGGAAAGAGGAGTATAACAGGGCTCGTGCACGAATATTTAACTCTAGTATTAATATGAGTGGCGGTTCATGAAATCAGAAAGTGAACCAAAACTGCAGGATACTTCCACAGCATAGCCCTTGGTGATGCCAAAGGTAAAGATAAATCAAGTGTTTCTGATTTGCACTCTGGTAGGGGTTTAATTGAGTCTTCAACAAGTAGCAGCAGAACAGCTGAAGTAGGCCAGAGAAGGAGCCAATTGGGGAGGTACAAACCAAATAATAGGGTAGCTATATTTAGGATCGTGGAGATTTCAACGTAAGTGACCCTGATTATGACAGGAGCTATGACAGGTATGGTATACAATTCTGTAGTGACCATTTATCTTTCTCCTGCTGTTTTTTTTTCCGAAAAATATCGTGGGGCAGGAACACTTGTTTTTCTTTCATTTGAAATGAGATAATGTCTGTTTCATCAAGAAAAGCGTGTTTGGAGATGAAATCCTATCTCGTGAATTGTTTTCGTGCCATCCAGTTTTACTATGTGCGAGCTACCACGCTCTGTTTTCTATTGACATGATTATGTTCATTTGGTAAACAATTGTTCCTAATAAAATTGTTACTGTTGTCAGTATTGAAGCCTGTCCTTTCATCGATGTGGGGACCATGATCTTTTTGTGTTTGGAGGCAACATCTCGCTCCTTACAATTGTTTTTATGGTCATGGTTTTCTGTTTTCTGTTTGCTTAAGCTACCTCTTCCTTTTCTTTTCTTTTTTAAAAAAAAACAAACAAAAGAAAATATGATCTTATCTGTCTATGCAAAATATGGTTCCTTATCAGTATTGCTATTGTTGTCAGTATTGAAGTCTGTCCTTTATGGTGACACCGTGATCTTTTTGGATGATCTGTCATTACATGGCTCAAACTCTTAAGCATCTACCTTCTGATACTTTACCTGCTATGTTCATTTTTAAATCCAACTTTATCCTTAATGAATGCTGCAAGTTGATAGAATCCAACAAAGTAAGAACTTAAAGGTGTAATGTTGTAGTCCCCTCTAGTTTCCATGTAACCCTGACCAGAAAATTGTTCATGAGCACACGTTGTGTAGCTCCAAGTTTATTTGGTCTTTCATTTTATAGGTAACCAAAGTTATGTAGGAAATATTTTGCAGGTACATGCAAAGATTTGATCCTGGGTTTGGATTCAGTGGTGGCCCATACACATCCAGCCTATGTATACACCTGCATTGAACTACAACACCGAATTTCCTCAACTTGCTCCTGCTCTCACAGGCCTCAGATTTCCTACTGAACATCAGCCTCGCCCTTCCACAACACCTACCTGGCCTGGGTTCCACCATCGCCCCCGCAGGGAATTGGGCATGGTCAACCAGAGACCATAATCACACCATTTAATCCGAATCATGTTGGTGCACGATCTACATCTGGCATTTATCTGCATTCATCCCAGTATCCTTGTCAGCGCCTGGAATGCCCTTGTCCATCCTCATGAACATGCTCACCAACCTTTTTCACAGGTACGGCAATTCAACAGCTATCTTCTCTAAAGTCAATTAAGTAGGCTTGTCAATTTGTTGTTGAAGAGGTACTTCTTTGAAAGAAAAATCCAGCTTTTATTTTTCCACTTTTTTAAACGTGGCTTGAGTTACTTCCTGATTTGCTACTGCATTAGCAATACTTCTGATTTGAGGCGTTGGAACAGATTCCTTCTTATTTTAATATTTACATTATAATATATTTTGTCGGCTCTCTCTGCATCCTGCATTCATAACTTCCCACCTGACCTAAACCTATGTACTTCACTTAATTGAACAAGTGTAAATAACTGATCATTATATCAATTAAATACAGATGGGTCCCACTCGAAATAATTTTGTGCTGCATCAGTGTTGATCAAATCATTATTTGTCTATACTTTCCATGTATCACTTCTTTCTGTTTGATGGATTTTTTGTAATCTTCTTTACCCATGAATTTCAGCCCTTAATATGATTTTTTAATACCGCCTTCTTGTTATTCACACGACCACAAGTGTAGCATTAGCCCCTACTATCCCTTTAAGAAGTAGAAACTTGTATACCAAAAAAGAAAGAATGGTTTTTAATTATTCTAATTGTGGCTATTTTTTTAGGTCTTTTGGGTAAACGAGCAATATGTCCCAAAAGAAATTCAAGTTTTATTAATTTTGCTACAATATGGGGCTTAAAATATTTCTTTTCAGAAATAAGTGGCTCAAAATAACTATAAATGAAACTATGACTAAAAATAACAATTGTAAAAATTAAATGAACAAAATCTGCCTTTACCTAAAAATTGTTTTATTACTAGAAAGCTGCTTCATTTTTAAAATTTTTTCTCCTCCTGCTAAATTCAGGAAAAAGTGTCATCGGAAGTAGAATGTGGAGTATTTTAGTAGTTGTGCATTTTTATTTAATGAAATAAAAAATTGTGGAGTGTTTTTGCTTAAATCGCTTTTAGGTTTCGCTTGATTTGACTGCTTGGAATATGGTGCTTGTGTTTTATTATTTATGTTTTTTTTTTTTCAGTCTCATCAACAGCAACCTGATGCAAGTTTTGGTTAGCCCGGCCCCGGTGAGGGGTAAGGGCTGTGCCTGCACCCCGCCTGCTTGAGTCGAGCATGAAGTATACCGGGCCATGCAGAGCAGCACATGCTCTGTGCTTGGCAGGAGTGCAGCATAGGAACCAAGGGGTGGGCTTGAGCGGGGATGGATCATTTTCTATGGACACAAACATCATCTGTCCCCTCCCCTTCCTTTGTTCAACGAAGCTTTCTTCCATCTATGATGAATGATGAAGAAGCTCCATGGGTTTGGAATACATCTAAATAAGCTCTCTTGAGAGCTTTGTGACCCTATGATGACGAAGACGCATTTAGAAGAATTTGAACAGAGCTGAGAAAGTATGTCTCTGCTTGGATGAAGGTATGCTCTCCCGCCACTATCAAGATTCACACACATTTGTGTACTTCACAGGCACAGGCACACGCAGAGGATGTTTTTGTTGGAGGATCCAACTTGTGCACTTGCATCACAGCCCTCAATTTAGATATAAGATACTGAGGTGCACAGTTAGCAATTAATGTTCCAATTTTCAACTCAAGTTCCTTTGATCACCCTTCGCTTGTATATATTGATTAAATTAAAGCTTAACCAAATCGTTTTGGGTTTTGTTATGCAGGCTTTGGTTACTTTAGAGAGTAAGCAGCAGTGATACGCATCTCTTGCTATCTTAAAGCACGAAAAAGAGTCAGAGGAGTCTGAATAGGAGGATACTTTGAAACTATTTGTATGCTTTTGGGAAGCTTGATCTGCATCCAGGTTGTTCTGAAAAAGATCTCATAGTTTACTTGAATGCTTTTACTAGAACAATCTGCAGGAAAATAAAAAGCATTCTGCATCATGTATCATACTAGCACCTTTGGTCTGTAGTTATTTCTTTTAATACGGTTTATTTAAAATTCATAGTATAGTGCTGTTGTAGCATTTCTAAAACCCTCGAGGGACTGAGGTTGTGAAATTGTCTGCAATCTAGGCATGGTATTGTGAAGGCCCGTGAGTTGGAATTTAGACGCCTGCCTGGAGTCGCTTCTAAGTTTCATTGCAGTCCCGTAATGTTGCATACAATGATAGTTATCATTCTATGTATCATATGAATTTACAAGTATGTTGGTTGTAGATTACCAAAATGTTTGCATTTGCTACGAGTAGAATGTGGACAAATCTATCGCCCACGAATTACTTGTTTCAGCAAACCAGCGGTTGTAGGAGCAACGGGATTAATCCCTGAACAATTCTGCCGATTCTGAATACACAAAATCAGCACGGCGGGCGAAATTCTCATTGCTTTACTTCTTTTCTTGTGTTATACACGCTGCTAATAACATGCTTGAATTTTGTTACACCAGATTGTGGTAGTACATCAGTCTTATTGAAAATTTCAAGGAGGATGAAACGTGAAGCACTGAAGACCGCAAGCCTTTGAAATTACTGTTATTTAACTTATAGAGACAACATTAAAAATTTCCCTGTAAAATGAAGCACTTTATTATACCGGTCCCGTACTGTTTAAGAGTATCGATTCGGCTTTAGAACTGAAACAAAACAAGATCCGAAAAATACAGACCAACCGGTCTGGTTTGGTTCGAACTTGCCTCGGTTTGGTTTCCAGTTCAATATGCGCAGCTCATTCAGAACGTGGCAATGATTGTCGTAGTCATCCTGTCATAGGGAATGTTCAAAATCCTGGAAAATCCTGCCCTATTTATGGAGAAATTCTTCCGTCCGGAACCCAGAGGTGGTGTGGGAGAAGGTACTGGCTTACGATAAGAATAAGTGGCCTCAATGTAAGAGTGGTGCAGAGTGTGGCTTTATCAGGTTCTGAGTCGCACTGACACGTGGATCCGAATATTGAACCCTAGAATTTCTACTTGTCCTTGATAGGCACTACTCTCCCCCTGTCACGTGCAAAAGCATGGTGTTCTAAGTTCTAACTTTTCGGCCGCTGGCAACTCTCTCACATTTTCTTCCTCCTTCCGTGTCCCCAAGCAACCTTCAGGTTGCTTTTACTACCACACAAGTTACCCTCACGCAATGCTCACCCCTTCTTTCCTCCTTCCGTATCAGTTAAAGTACGTTAAAATCTCTTTAATAAAGTTAAAGTACGTTAAAATCAAGTTGTTATGCATGAAAAAGGCAGACAAAGGAGCTTTGCCTTTGCAGATGGGTGTGTTTTCGTTGCCAAGTTATTCGTGTGGGTTTGGGGTGCTTGTTTAGTCCCTGCACACAAAACTACAGTATTTAAACTCGGAAATAAAATGAAATGTGTATCCATATCTCTAGCCCCTTGGTATTCTACATTAAAGAAAAACAAGGTTCGTTTTTGCAACATTGTTTCTCTGACAACATTATTGTTTCGTTTACTCCCAGCCCAGATCATCTTTTTTTTCTCCATTTGTGATGAGAAAACCGAAAAGTATAGTACTGCTTGTCTATCATATCTACTTGACATTCATAATCTGTTTCAATATTTCAGGGGCAATAGGAGCATATCAGTATGGAGAAGCTGAACTCGCAGATATACTTGCAAAACTGTCATATAATCCAAACAAAATCAAATGCTAAGGAAGAAAGCTCAAGTGCTCAACCAAGAGAATCAGGCTTTGTTATCGGAGCTCAAGCAAAAACTCTAGAGGCAACTCAAACCAAGCCCGAATTCTGATGTTGATGTTTACTTCTACTTCCTCAGATTCCATCAGTTACAACAAGGGCTAGTCCACAGCCGAAATAATCCCCTCCTGTGCTAACTGTTGCAGTTCTTGTTACCTTCTCCCAAACAGAAAAACGCCTCGCTACTCAGCCCATCTTCTGATTGAAAATTATGTGACGAAAAAATAAACTTTTGAATGAAGGAAATTATCTGTTGCCCCTCTCCGCCCCACACAAACAGAGAAAAGAATAATAAACTCAACAGGAGTTACAAAATGCGACTTACGAATCTACATCCAGCTTCCTGTCTATGCTTGGTGAAAATTTGGTAGAATGCCTGAAGTATTTGTAAAAGGCTAACATCTATATCTTCCTTCCCACATATCTCTCTCTCTACACTGCAGTTAAAGATGAAAATAAAGAAACCAACAGCATACTCAGTGAACACTCGTCATATTTTATTTCTTAACGTATAAAGGAGTGCTAATGTGCAGACGTACAATATTAGGCCTATATCTTTATTGAAAATTATCAGTTATATATAATTGACCAGAAAAATATATCATTTAAGTATAGTTGATGCTAATTTACTGTACCCTATTTGGGTAGGAATTATCAAAATGCTTAATAATTTAAAGCATTATTAAGATAGTTAATGAGTAATATTTTTCTTCACTACTTCTAGCTTAGTAGCTGCATTTTTTTCTTAAAACGAAGAGATAAAGGCCCACTGTTGAAATAAAATGATGCAAGACCGATAGTACTTGCACCCAATGGTAGTATCTTACTAATTAAGAAATATAATCCAACAGACTGTAGGCTATTTAAAAATTCCCAGGTAAATGCTCTCTGTAAAGGTTTTAAGGAACTTCTCCAATAGTTTTCCTAAAGAAAAAAAGTAGTTACTCCCCACCCAGTGGTATCCGGTTATCTAATTCGTTAAGAAATATAATCCAACAGACCACGGGTATTCTCAATCCTATAATCTACCATTTGTAAAGTTTTTAATAAAACATCATACAGCTAAATTGCTACAAGTGATACTACTAGAGCCACAAAAGATATGCCACAACATGAAAGCAAGAAATAAATGAAGCCTGAAGAGTGAGATAAATAAAGAAAATATGATCTTCATAATTAAAACTATCAGTTGGCATCAAGATTGCCGATGTGAAACACATTACTCATTTTGATACCTGTGCATAGAAAGCTGAGGAATGCCACAATCAACAGTACGAATGCCAGCCCCTGAAGCTAGTATGGGACCTATAGATCCACATCCCATATCGCTTCACCACAAATTCCTAAAACAGAAATAATAGAGCAAGTAAAAAAGCTATGAGTTAAATTATTGTTATCTGAGGTAAAGAATGTCATAAAGATAATCAATCTAGACATATACACCACTCTCAATATTCTTTATGTAGGATAATGTGTCAGCTAAATCAATTTTTACCTCATGGTAATAATATGCTTAAAAATGGATTCCAAAATAGGACTGATTTATCTGTAGAGTGATGTATCTGATCTATGATGCTATCTCATAAGGGAGACACTAAATTAAAGAGGGAAGAATCCTTATTTTTTCTACATGAATTACTAACTGGAGTTTCTTTTGTGGCTTGGATTTCCCCAGTTTTTTATGTAATAGGTCAGCAATATGTAAATATACTTTCAGAAAGTAATCTTCTTTGGTCATTATATTTTATATAAAGGAAAAGAAATAAATTTCTCTCCATGAAGATGTTAGTATAATACATGAATAAAATAAGGTCAGCTCTTGGAAGAAAGGCACCTACTCTAGTCAACTTAATTAATGCATGAGATTCCTACTTGATGACTTATTTAATGCAAGATTGTTAAATGGATTAAACAAACTGGATGTTCAACAGTAAATACCTGAGCTGAAGGTTATGGATTTTGCCAATTTCTTTGAAAATAAAAGATGTGATTCGCTTAGTAGCATAGCGCTGGTTTGCATTATGCTTGGATAACTAGACCTTTTGCATTTCTGGTCATGGTGTTCTTCATGCTTGTCCATGAAATTTGGGTGTACTCCATGAGCCATGTCTGCAGACACTATTAAGAAAGCAGTCCAAAATACACTTAGGAAATCTCTGTTGACACATTACCTAAAAAAACAAAGAAATTGAACAAAAGGGGGGAGCTTGTAACTCTCGTCACAAAAGAATAAGATTAGCTATTTAACAGTCTGTGACTCAAAACCCTTTGTAGTTTGTTACGTCTAATCAGCACTCGGCTGTCAGGACCAACACCAATGTCTTTGCCTGCTCATGTTTTTATGGGTTTTATATAAGCAGTGGCCCTTGAACTTTTAGGGCTTTCATCAAAGAGGTAATCCAACTTTCAATTCGATCAATTTGTCCCCATTTTCCACATGCATTAATGTGGTGAGGTGAAAGAATTCTTTTAGAAATTCCTACAAATTGGTGCATGTTATAAACTTTGTCAATACATTACACACTCCAGGATATTAAACCTCAATCCCACCTACTCTATTGCAAATGCTCCTTTACGGCCTGTTTGCTTCTTGGGAGTGGGTTGGGTTGCTTAGGAATGCAACTCCCATGTCCATTTTGGGGGAAGAGAATAAAAAGGCTATCATTCAGGTGTTTGGAAATGGTGGAAATGATAACCAGAAAGTACCGTCTATTTCCATTCCACTGTTTGGTTCCTCCCCCGCCAGCCAAAATAAAAAGCATACCCACATAACACCATCAGATTCCCAGAATGAGCTTACTACAACATAGAAATGCAATCTCAAACCCACTCCTGTGTTTCTTTTGATTCCACAAACCAAACTGTAGTATAGACATCTTTCATGGAATTTACATAAATAAGCCAAACGAAAAATTCAAAATAATTTTTTCCTAAGGGGGATAAAAGGAGAATTCTGAAAGGTCCAGTGGGAAAACTCATAAAGGTGTGACTCAATCATACCAAGAAATGATTGGCGAATTGCACGCCTCAAAAGCTCCTTCACCACCATACTTTTGTCAGCTAAGCAACTAATTATACGCCTCATAGCCTGAAACATAGTTGGTGCACCAGCCCCCTGAATTGAACCTGAACCAACCTAAACAAGAAGAGTTGAATGTGAACTGGGCCAAAAAGGCAAGAGATAATGAACACGTAAGATTACCATCATCTATAAATGCATGAGTAAGAAGGGGATGTTCCATGTAGAAATAAGAACCAGCACAATGATATCGACAGACATCTCACAAACAGTGATAACCGTATTATTATAAAAACATGCTGCTTACAAGCTGGCCAGTCCACAGCAAATACATATATAATATATATAAGAAAAAAACAAGATAAAGTGAAAATAGAATATTTAATTGATGAAACTCTTACAACAGAACGTAAATACTTTCTTCCGTGAGAGTGTGGTATGTGTGGTCATGCAAGATGATTTTAATTTTCTGATGTTGAGATTATCATAGGTTGTTGAAAACATCAACCACGCAATAAAGTTAATGTGATCAACGACATTGAGGGCATCAAAGAAACAGACTCTCATATATAATGTATATATATACTATATAGAGGAAGATTCAATTGAGGGATCTCTCAAATAACCTTATTTGAGGGACACCTTGTGAAGGTCCACTCCACATGGTATTATAACTATATGTTTGTCATTCAAGAAATTTTTACTTTGTCACAGATGGCTGATAATGAAAACTAGTTTCTACATAATATGAGAATATGCGAGGCACAAAAACTACCCTTAGAGGCATATGAATACAGAACTTCACATAACAAATAAAGTTACTGGGATCGATAAAGGAAATTCTGCTGTGAGAACTTCTGATGAAGAAAATACCTCTTCGCGTCAAATAAAGCAACCATCCGCGACAGCATGTTCACTTGATAAATCACTAGTGATTCACATGAATCAATGAGAGCCCTTAACGACAATAACTCGAGGCTAGATTATCTAACCTTCCTGAAAAAATAAATTTATCAAGCTTCCATCAAGGCAGCTGTTGGGTATCACAAATATTCAACTCAATACTAACTATGTCGTCAATGTTACAATTGAGCTCATCTGATAAAACCTGAAAACCACAGCTGTTTAATTCAATAATGTGTTTTACACCCAAAACAAGTGCACCATTACCTTAACAGTGATCACTAAAATGGATAAATTGAAAAGTTACAATGTTTACATAGAAACAGAAGAGTTCGCTTGTGTATAAGTCAAAAATGAAAACTGGATCATTCTGGTCATTTGATATGGGAATGCCCACTTACTATATCGAACATAATAATTTCACATCATCTAATTTTATTATAGATAAATACCATTTTTATTTATAGATAAATACCATTTTTATTTAGTTTCATGGTATTAGCTGATTAGCATATCTACCAGAGATTAGAGAGTGATATAGATCTTATCCTCTAAAATGACAAGAAAAAGTATTTTACCTCTAACAGTTGCACACAAAGATACATAAAAATGCATTCCCATTTCCAACACCAGTGACATTGCTACAATTATAGTAATTTTCCTGTAATTTCTGTTGCAAAGATACCTTGTATTCTACCATTCATATCCAAAAAGATGGAGGTAATCGCAGAAGCACTTATGATGTACAACTCTCATAAGCATTGCAGTACTGTCTGCTTTTTTCTAATTTCAAATAATATCTTTTAATTATTGTATTGAGTAGACACATGAATTTGTGAAACGACATGCTTTTAGTCTTTTAGATTGACATAAATGTTTTTTTCATTTTTTCAATTTTAGTCACATAGAAGATACATGTACGGGCAAGCTCACATAGTACCGTAGCTACAAACACTAACAGATAGAATCCAGCCTATACTTTTCAAAGCTAATCTTAGAGGCTTTACTAACTAATTGTGGAAAAACCCAACAAAATACCTGCATGAGCAATGGATGATGATCAGTTTTGAGGATGCTGTGGTACTTTTCTTTTGTCTCCAGAGATGCTTCTTCTAGTTTGGATGCCAGTAAAGGAATAAGTTGAAATCTCTACATTCGGTTTTAAATCCATCCTTGCTTACTGTGCTAAACAAGCAAAACGAACAACAATAAGATGATCTGGGCGCAACAACTGGCTCTATTAGAAAGCCTTAAGACAAGTCACACACTACTTCTATATAGTTATAAATCACGTATGTAGCTTCCACTATAACTACTTCCAGAATCTAAGTTATTGGAACTGTCTTCCACCTCATCAAATCTGTGCTTGCGACCTCAAAAACTTAAAACCAATAATTTGTTTGTTCAAATGTATACACATATAGCATTCCTGCAAAACTGAACCCATAACTCACAGCCAGTTCTGAGATTTTTGGGGCCCACAGCAACGAAAAAATAAGAGGTCTCCATAAGCACAATCCAAAAGTACATTTCTCCAATTAACAGTTTAACATGGTAAAATGCTTAAACTAGATTAAGGAGTTGTATGGAAAAAGAAGTGTCAGGGTTGGGGAAATCAAATCAAATTTTACTATATGCCTCATTATACATTTTGGCTTGATTGCATTTTGATATTTAAAAATTTTCTTCCTATATAAAAAAGGGATACAATTTCTGCCTGCTAATGATACTTTGAATGTACTTTTTAAGGCCTTTTTTACAATCACACACAAAGATTTGACCTCAATATCACATTTTTTGTATCAAAAATTTCTTTACAATTATCAGAAAGTAATTTCATGCACTTTATCATGCGAAGAAAAATTCAATAACATGTGGCACCAGCGCAGACTCTAACCTTAGCAGCCAACACAAGAAACCAGCAAAACTGCTCTATACAGCCATTCACTATAAATAAGCTGATGTTTGAATACTTGATAACAGCATGACTTCTTTAACTGAAGTAATTTTTCTGGAGTGCCCCTAAATGCTAAGGGGCAGCCCTGCCAAAACTGAGAACTTGTAATTTCAATTTAAAGCATATGGAAGCTTTCAGTTATAAGTAATAACCTTCAAAAAAATAACATGAACTATATCTTTCATGGATCATATATACTAAGATTTGTACCCTCCCTTGCAATCATAGGGATGCACTCAGAAACTGAAAAACTAATATCTTAGTGGTATAGGAACATTTTCTTAGATTATATATTCAATTGCTAAATTAAACAAAATAAAGTAATAGATAATACAACTAATACAACTAACTTACTGAACTGGAAGAATAAATCGTTGAATGTTAGAATAATGACCTTCAAGATCGTCCTAAGCCAAATGTGCCACATTCTTAAGAATTCAAAAAAGTAAGATAACCAAAATAGATATTCTTTTACAGAACAGTATTATTAACATATCAATAACCTGTATAAACATTTAATGAGCTTTTCTTTGTCATCACTTTTGATGAGCTTTTGTGCATGCAAACATAAAATTTTGTTCCAGTATCATTGTCTCACACTCCAATTAATACATTCAATCTAATAAATTCATATACAGCATATTTCCTTCAAGGTTAACCTTTCTCTCTTATCTTCCTCTTTGATATTCCCTTTTGTAGACACAAATATAAATTCATCTTTACCAAACTACATTTAACAAAATTAACAATTGCAAAGCATAATTTTTCTTCCGAGAAACAAAAGCATTCTGAACCAGACAAGGTCAATCCAATTAATCTGCTTAACTTTTGAGAGTACCTATCTTGTGGAGGACCCTATTTTGAACTCCACCATAAAAAAAGTCAATCTTAACTGACTCTATCATCTACAATTTCAATCAATAAAGTCTTCATCATTCATATACAGTGCTCATATTTTCTTCGTAGAAAAAGTAAAGGTACTTTTGGTTAATAATAAAACGAACTGAAAGAACTATGCATTAGAGAAGCAATTTCTAACCGGTCAAGGTGAATGGGACAGTGTCGGGTATTCGTAACAGAGGTCGCTTCACTTTGACAAGCTTATGCAAAAAGGAGCTCCCTTGCTGCCTCTCAATATTACCCTGCTCTCGTTACCACTTAGGTCTCTATCAAACCAAGTATGCTGCAGGACCACCCATATGTCTGCACATTGACCATTTGATGCCAACCAGACTTGGATGATGTAGATCTTGGCTTTAATTTTAGACACGGACTGTCTGTGTGTGCAGCAATCACATGGAAACCATTACCAACACTATACCTGAAAAACTAAGAATAACTTTTGATTAATCAAGGCTAATCATGTAGAACCACAAAACTAAACCTAATAAATCTAAAAAAGGAAAAGAAAGAAGGAATGACTTGAGCTGTATACTTAAGCAATAAACAAAATAACAGTAAGTAGTGGTCTTTGAGATTATATTATTATAAAGACAATTCAACATATACCCTAAATCTATGTCAAAAGAAAATTATGGCCACACAAAGATCCAGAAGTCAATAACAATGGTTACACAATTTGTAAACCCACTTCACCCAACTGTAACTAGTCACATTCTCAACGAGGTTAGGAGCAATGGTTATTGCTGATGATTCTAAATCCATTATCCTATTTTTCAACTGGTAGAGCTGTTTCACTCACTTTCCAACAGCAAATGCAACCAAACAAGACATATTCCGCAGAAAGAAGTAGCTGCCATTCACTCAGGCTTGGGTCCCACTCATCATTCTCACCAGCAAAATGAAAACCAGCAGTAATTAGTTGTCTTTTCGTCTCAGCTACAAAGAAGAGCAAATTCTAAATTAGAACAAAAACTAAGACCATACACACAACCAATTCAGCACCTCGCTCTTTCAAATATAAGCAATCATCGCCATATTTCGATCAAACCTAACATTTGAAAGTATGTCAAATATAAGCTCTGGGGTTAGCCCAAGTGGCAAGGGTGGGTGGGGATATGGGCGTGATTAGGCTAATTTTAATCTAATGGAGCGGTACTTTCAATAATCTAATTAAGCCTCAAAATTGATGAATTTGATTTGGTTTTGAGCACATTGCAATTGTTTGAATTCAAAAGGAAATATTATCAAACTAAACTTGGAATCCTCGAAAACATATTCTAAACCACGGAGTTTATATTGTTTTTTCCCTTTCCTTCCTACTCCCTAATTTTCCTAGTAAATAAACAGATTATTACGAACAAATTCATCATAAAATACACGATAAAATAAAATGATAGAGCAGTTAGTACCGGTAGCATGGAAGTGAGTCCAAGACTCGTTGAGGTAGTTTATAGATCCCCAACGATTGAGGTGACTCCGCTCCGCCGCAGAAACCGAGCCTGACCCACACCACACACAAGACAAAATCAAATACATACATATTTTTTGCATATCATTAGGTATCAACTGTGAAGAGAGAGAGGACCTGAGGGAGATGAGGGAGTTGAGGAGCAGAGGATAGGAGCGGTGGAGAAAGTGCGGGGGCGTGAGCGGCGGAGTTGGTTGGGGTTGGGGAAGAGTACGGAAGGTTTGAGGGTGAGAGGAGAGGAGAAGTTGCATTTGCTGTAATCGAGTTATCGCTGCCATTTCTCAACTTCCGGATTGTGGACTCTCTGTGACTCTGAGTGAGTGTGCGTGCAACTTTACCGTGCATAATCTAATTCGATTTTTAAATCTCGGAATCCAACAATTACCAAGTCGACTTTGGATAACTTTTCGTTTTAAGTTTTTGGTTTTCATTTTTATTTTTTTTTGAAATTGTACTGAAATCTTGTTTATACCATTTTTATAAAAACGAAACTCGAAACCAAAAAGAAAACTCAACGCCAAATTTTGAAAAACTCGGTAGATCGTTTTACATAACTATTTCATTTTGCTTAATTTTTTCTGCCACTTTTTGAAAACTAAAATTCATTTAATAACTACTTTCACTTTTCAAAAAGTCAAGCACAAGCCGATAACTATTTCATTTTCGCTTTTTGTTTTCACTTATTTGAAAACCGAAATCTTGTTTGGTAATAACTTTCTTGAGTTTTCATTTTTGGTTTTCAATTTTCATTCCTTTTTTAAAACTAAAAGTAGTTACTAAACAAGATTTTAAATTTTAGTTTTAAAGTGAAAATTAAAAACTAAGTTCAAAAACGAAATTGCTTATCAAATGTACTTCAAAACTTAAGGCCAAATTTTGAAAAATAGAGAAATTAGTTAGCTTTTACTTTTTGAAAACAGAAAAGTACTTACTAAACAAGATTTAAGTTTTCAAAAAGTAAAAAACTAAAAACGAAATTATCAAACGAGCCCTTAAAGAAAAGAAGCCAATGTTTATTTTTGTAAAAACCGAAAATAGCTACCAAACGAGTATTTCCGCCATTTTTCAAAAAAGTGAAATTGAAAATGAAAGTTATCAAACCACTCCTAAAACTATCTCTTCTAAGTGATCGCTTGAAAAACAATTTCAAATACAAAAACGAGTGTAAATGTATTTGGAATGTTGTTTTCAATTTTATAAAAACTCCGTAAAATAAAAAACACTAAATTGCTGTAGTTAGAATTATAGCACATGTGTGATTGTGCAAATTCTAAGTACATTTGATCTAGGGATCTTAAGTGAGATGTGTAGAACATCTTTCCTATTGGACTTTGTATTACTTGTGGGTAAGTAAAGCTCATCATGATTAATATAAATAAAGCCACAAGGCATGAGGAAAATCATTACAAAAATTCTCAAGTCTATTCTTTCTCTCTCTCTACACCACACACCTCTCTCTCTCCTCTTCGGTTTAAATGGACCACAATATATTATTAGCACGCTCGACGCTACGCTATGTAATCAATACCATGCTACAAACTCTTTTCAAATATTCATCACGCAATCCAAGTAACTTCTAAAACATGGTTTCTATTTCAATATTTTTTCAACATTGATTGCATGAAACACTGGCCATAATGCATGAATCCGACCACCACGATGCATGAATCCTAATTTTTAGGCTTTTTGAATTATAGATTATGCTTAAATAATAGTTCGCAATTATTTTTATATCATAATTTTGGTGAATTGAATATTGGGCGATGGTCGATTGGAGCCCCAACCGAAATCGTTGAGCTACGTCGCTGGTGACACTACACGCCAAAACTTAACTCTCTTTAGATCAAATGACACTGTTTCACTGGTGTCGTCTTCTCCCTCCTCTTTGATCCAGCAGCCTCACCGGTTCTCGGTGATGTCTAGGACTTATCCGACGATATGAAGTTGTCTTAGACTTTTGAGAAGTAGTTTCCCTACGACTGGAAACACGTGATTCTAGATGAATCGATAGGATTTGAACCTCATAACCCATTCGGAATTGCAAAGATATTTCACGGCGGCAGTCAGGCTTCACCGACGTCTGCCCGTTTGCAGACCTCTGATGACCTGCCTTTCATCGAGTTTCTTTGGACATCCATCGTGAACCTGATGCTCGCCGTCATCTATCTTGCCTTTTTGAGATCTGGGTACGTGGCTTGGGCATCTGAGCACCGCTGCCATGCACTGCAGATGCATCTTCAGCCTCCCACCGTGATTTCCCGACATCGAGTTCTCCTCTTTGTCGTGTTGTTCAGGTTCTAGTTGAACCCCGTCTCCTCCTAGCCCCAAGAGATCACCTCCCCCTGACACCTCTAGCGTCCATGATGACCAAATACTGCCGCCTGCAGTTGCGCCGCCGCGCATGGTTTTCCCCACGAACTAAACCCAGCTTTGCTGGGTTGATCTCAGACTTGACCCTCTTCTTTCTTTTGGGCTTGTTTTATTTGGCCCGCATGAAAATACAAGCTCATGGGTTAGGGCCTTGAATTTTCACTTTCTTTTTCTTTCTCTTAGCCCAATTATTAGGCATGGGTTTTGTAACCTAACATTTTCTCTTTGCTGGCCCAATTATATGACGAGGTTCCGGCCGCTATTCCTATTGGAACCAAGCAGTACCTATTACCTAGGATAGATCTTTCTAAAGAACAAGGCTTTTTTGAATAAATCTAATCTCATTTGGGACCCCTCGCAGATCCACTCTTTTTCCTATTCAAAGACAATACGTCACAACAACAAATTCTTTTTAGAGCCTTTAACTCCATGTCAGCCCTAAACCTTTTGGTCAAGCGATTTACCTTTCACACATGAGTCCCGGTTACCCATATTCACTATACATGTTATATATATATATATATATATATATTTACATGCAAGCATTTAACTCAAGCTTCAGTGCTCAAGTATGTTAAACTCAAGCTCATAAAACAATACGCCCATGAAAACTCAAGTTTTTCTGCGATTAAATCAAACCAAACATGTCTATAGAACTGGAATGCTCTACTTTTGACTACGGATGTTCTTTTTTTCTCTATAGAACTAACCACAATTCTTTGTCACGACCCGGTCGGGCGGAAAATCCAATAAATATAACCCGCGCCGACGCTACGAGCTAAAATAAAAATAAATAAATAAATAAAGAAAACATAAACGGAATAAAAATAAATTCTTATAATAATAAAACTCGAGAATTCTTTACAAGACTAAAGTAATAAATAACAATTTCTAGCCACACATCTAATATGATCTCACTCCCGTCTACTCCCTCTTGATTGTTTAATTTGTAAACTTGCATAAACAATAGGATGAGCTTGCTGTACCAAAAGAGGGGACATAACCTTACAACATCAAATTGATCAAATTAAATGAACTCACATGGCATCACACAACAAGTGTCAAATCATTATCAATAACAATGCAGAGTGCCATGCAGATTTTTTTGTCTATACTGCTTAATTCGCATAACTAAACACACAGACCTTTGTAATGCTCCATTCGTACTTATACCACTTGGTCCCAAGCACTTATTTATATGAACTAACCGTGAACTCAATCATCCCACCCTTTTCCTTTTGTTAGTCGCCTGCAAAACTATTCGCCGCCAATCCCGAATTACCCTAAAAGAAATCGCGGCAATGTGGGTCATTTGAGACTTGGTACCTACTAAGAATTTGGCTCAACCACACAAAAGAATCCTTTCCAACCACCCTAATTTCCCAATTCCTTTCTCAACACCGGTTCCAACCACATTTCAAATATGATTGATGCACAAATATGTCATTTTGCTATTTATACATATCAAGTCAAAGTATATGCCGTTGGTTTTATGTTTACACTTTGTCTACTTCTGTTGGTTTTCATCCATATCAGATTATACATATTTTCTTCACTAAGTTTATATATACCAATTGGACCAATTCGTTTGAAGGCGAAGAGATTTATCTATATGGAACTATAGTCCAAGCTATTTCTCTTGTTATCAAACTATAAATATTATGGTTTATATATATATGTTGATCTGTACATGCTTGAACTAAGCCAAACTATTTTCCTAGTTATCAAACTATGGACAATACTGAACATTTGTTTTGGCTTTATATCATATAAAGCTTGTGGAGTTGGTAATGTATATATACGTTTATTTTAATGAACTTACTTTTATCATTGAGATTATATATTTACTATAATCAACAAAACTAGCTATAATAATTCTATACTTATTGAGTCGTAAACTTCAAAAAAAAAAAAAAAAAGTTCAGCCCGATTTAAAAAGTAGATCAGATTTTTGCTGCGTGTGATATGTACTCTTCTATGTCTCCGAGCAAAGCTCTTCGCACGCAATGCCTATTGTATCTAGCTTGACCTTTCATAAGTGGGGCCGTAATAAAGCGGCCCATAATAAAGATATTCATCACCAGAGGGACCGGGGTTCGCTTTCCCTGTACCCCCTTCTCATCAATGGACTCCGGGACGCGGCGAAAGTTAAAATCACATTTCTTTTGCTCGAGAGGAAAGAGCATCAAACGCACGGTCCTCTCTCTCTTACTCTTTATTTGTTATAAGAATAATAACTCTATTAACTCTTATTGCTATTACTCCAACACTTGACCAATTACACAAATCAAGGAGTCAAAGAATTTAAGCCAAAAATACCAAACGAAAGTAGATCGATTTTTTCATTCCCGTCATAAACCCTTGAGAATACTTTATGAAATGAAATGTGAGTATCGTAAAATATACTAGAAGGGTTGAGCTAAATAGCTTTATCTAAAATGCCTATACTATACCGAGAAGTAGAAAGAATTACAAACCCCATTCCGCCCCCGATTCACCGCCTCTACGTGCCCTTTACGCCTAGTCATTCAACACTTGCCCCCTCTCTCTCTGGCCTTACCGCTGCGCCGCCGGGCCGGTAGTATACGATAAAACTACATGTAATCCTTTAGGAAAAAACCTCTCTATTCTTTTCCTCCTTGGCTTATCAGCCATCCCGGACTTGAAACCGCAGACCTCGCCCGTGAAGTACATATTCTTCTCTCGCTTCATCAACTAATCTTAGTCAGTCTTGAACTCGCTGAAGAGGGGAAATTGATAAATATTTCTTTTATGTATTCTTCTAATTTCTATGTGTATAAAACCTGAGACTTCCTTAATCCCCTTACTCCATAGGGGCCTCTGCAGCATTACTTCTATGATCTTATATGATTCATGGTTGTTATAATTGGGTTATACGATTGCTAAGGAAAGGAATTTAGGAGAGATTTACATATGAGTGTTCTTTTGTATTATAAAACGTGTAGTGGTGAAACAAATAAAAGGTCTGATGTTTGGGTGTGTTGATTAATTGAATGAGTATTAGGAAGAAAGAAAATGAAAATAAGGAGAGCAGAGACATTAATATGAGACATATAGCTTTTGAGATTTATTTGGCCGTAGTACTCTTATTGTTGTTAATTAAGGGCTATTGTTTTGTTCTTAGGTATTAAAATCAAAAACAAATGTAGAAAAAAAAAAAAAAAAAAGAACATGGAGATTTCACGAGGTGTGACCAATTTGTGGTTGGTACATGATGCTAAGCTATAGTATTGCTAGTTTTGGATTTCGTGTAGGGAAATACAAAGACTACTTAAGATTGATTATATTAAATTTTGTGAAGTGATATTTGATCTTATTGGTTGATCAACATGGTTAAATGTTAATATTGTATATCTTTGCTTCATTGAAATAAGTTATTTGTTGTTGATTGTGGAATTGTTGCTGGAAAAACAGATATATGTGTAGAGTGACATATATGTGAAAGATAAAAATGACATATTTATGCATCACTCATATTTGAAATTGAAGGGAAAAATTTGTGGATAACCAAGTTTATTTGAGCAACATCTATGACATGCAATTAACAATTAAAGGCGTGAATCATGCTTGTATGCACTCAAAACAAAACTTCTTACCCATGAAATTCAAAGCCTAGTAAAGAGATGAACTCAAGACTCAACTCAAGAACAAATTGAGTTGAGAAATTTTATACCTTGTTGATTCCTTGCATAAGCAAAGGCTAATCACCCATGAGCAGGGCCTCCTTCATTCCTTTTTCTTAGCTCTATGGAATTCTTGGAGGAGTGATGGTTGAAAAGGGTTCTCCAAGTTCCCAAAATTGGAGAACCTTTAATTTTTCCACACCAAGGAGAGCATTGATGAGAGATGATGACCTGTATGGGGCGAGATTACAAACTATTTTCCTCTAGGGTAGCCGCCCTCTGTAGAGAAAAGAGAGCTTGTGTTCTCATATTTTCTCCAAAAGTTAAAAAACCTTACGCATTTAAATGTTATAAAGTTGCCTTTATACCACCTCACAACGTAGTGGCAAACTCGCAATTGTAAAAGCAAAGTCTACTACCCTCTCTCTATATGGCTGGCCTTAAGGGTTCATAGGGCTGTTTCGGGCCTCATGATATTATTCATTAAGTTGTCATACAACTTAAGTCATTCCCACCTTATTTGGCCCTTTTTTGGTGTATTATTACCCATCTTATTTGCCCTCTAGAGAATGATGCCTCACAATGATATGATGTTGGCGCCATTGCACTTAGTGCTCGTCTTACCATGCAAGTTTGGGTAGGGTTCAAGAACAACCTCACAATGATATGATAAGTTGATCATTCTCGCTTTCCTACCTTCACAACATCATGTATGTGATAGAGCTCCTCCCGAGTGTCATGCACTTTGTACTCCCTTTCATGATGTGGTGAAGTCGGTGTACAAGTCACAAACGATCGGAGCCTATCATGGTGGAAGGCCACGAAGAGTGTTCAGCACTCTCACGCTTGTCAACTTAATAATGATTTGGTTGAGGGTTTTAGGTCTCATCACATATAAACAATCATTTTAATCTTATTAAAACAATTTGTTATCCTATTGCAACCATCGCATTCATTCGACATTTAGTAGTATATAATACTCCCACTAAGCTTGTAAAACGGTTTTTAAAGCAAGAATATATGGTACTACTAACAAAAGATTTGCATTCATTGATGGACTATAGTTGCCTTTAGGGCCTTAGGATGACTATGAATCCTTGATTCGATCCAACACAAGCCTAGTGTCGATCTCGGTTCAGTGGATGGTGATAGATTTTGTTATGCGTTTAATCACATTAAGGCGTGTTATCTTATCAAGCACCCAACTACTCCTAAGCCATGCATATCAAATAAACAAGAAATGAGTACTTCAGCAAGAAGAGCTTATGCTCTTTTACAACATTTGATCATATCAAATTACAAACCAAAACGCACTCCACATTCCCATGGTTCAAACAAATTTGAGATGGCCTTTCACATAGCTCAATTATCGAGGCTTAGGTTCATAATCACCCTTTCTTTAATTAATTAACGCTTTAACTAATTAAACATGAATGCAACATTTTCATTTGATTTTTGTATCCACACTGATTTTAGATGGAGCTAAATGAAAATGAAAATCCACCTCATTTAAAGAGACAAAAACCATTTTGTTCTCAACTAATTTTAAATAAAAATGCAATAACCTCAACTATTGGGCTATATTGCAAACATAAACTTTTTGGGGTCACTTGTAAACATTACAAGTCCATTACTTCATGTAATTACACTAGAACCCAAAATTTCAACAAATGCAAAACTCAATAAATGAACAAAACAATTTGTCCTTTAATGATTTCCGGCCTTTACGTAAAAACGCAAACCTGTCAAAGTGCAAGTACACAAAAGTATCAAAAACTTTATGTAATTGCATGTGCTCCAAAATACCCTACATGTAGCGGCTGGTTTTTGGAGGGCTTAAATGGAGGTAGGTTTTGGTGAAAATTCGTAAAATTTAAATAAAGTGTTGATAAAATAAAAGGTGGGTACGGGTTGAATAGCTTGATAGGCATGGTTTAAAATTGATCGGGTATGAGCTGTAAAGTTAAAGAAAAAGTACACAAATCATCCATCACCAATCAACCATCACCATTCAAAAACAAACCAAACTTTAGGAAAACAACAAACACTTTGAATCAAACCACTAAACTTTTTGTTCTTGCCAAGAACATATCAAGAACAATGAAGAACATCCATGAAACCTATAAGAGCTCCATGAACATTTTTCACCCAAATACACCCCCAAAAAACTCCTCTCAAACTTAAGGGAAATAACATATTACCACTAGGTAGTACTTAGGAGTTCCTAATGTCACTTTAAAACCCTTAACAAGACAAATATGAACCCAAAAATCCACCCTTTGGATTTGTCCGAATTTCCCTAAAACATGACACCAAATTTTAGCTCCAAAATTCATGCTCATATGAACTACATCTACAACATTTGAGAGATGACAAATTTTCCAACAAAATTTACATTCAAAGAAGCAAGAATAAAGCTTGTAAATAATTACAACATTTAAATCACAAATTATGAAATAACAAAACCCAAAGGATTCACCAATCTAATAGACCTAGGCTCTTACACCACTCTGAAGGGAAATTTGTGGACAACCAAGCGATTCTCTGAGCAACATCTATGGGCATGCAATTAACAATTAAAGGCGGAATCATGCTTGTATGCACTAAAAACAAAACTTTACCCATGAAATTCAAAGCCTAGTAGAGATGAACCAAGACTCAACTCAAGAATAAAATTGAGTTGAGAAATCTTATACCTTTGTTGATTCCCTTCTTTAATAAGCAAAGGCTAATCACCCAAGGAGAGGGCCTTCATTCCTTGCTTCTAGTCACGGAATTCTTTCGAGGAGTGATGGTTGAAAATGGTTCTCCAAGCTCCCAAAATTGAGAACTCCTAATTTTTCCAATACCCGCGGTAGTTCTCAGGGGGAGTTTTGTCGAACTCAGGGGGAGTATCCTGAAGTATACTCGCTTGACCTTAATGTACTCTTTTTCCCTACGATCAGGATCATTTTTCCCATTGGGTTTTTGTTGCCTGACTAGGTTTTAATGAGGCACCCATTCTGGGCTGGTCATACTCTTGTGTGTTTTCTTACTACTTACGTCTTGAAGATGTTAAGTATCGACATTGCATTAACTCACTTTTCTCCTAGACTATGGGTTTTTGTCCCATCTTGGGTTTTACCATAGCCAGGTTTTGTGAGAGTTTTTATTCTTTTTATATGCAAGTTCCCTATATGAGACTCGAGTGTTCTCTATTGTGCCTACGAGACGACTTCATCAACTATCATCTTGAAGATCTAATGCGATATCTACTTGAGTATTTGCACACTCAAGGGGGAGTGTTGTAGATAATTTATAACATGTGTTAAATGTGATTGTGTAAATCCTAGGTAGATATGGATTGGGATATTCTGTTCTGTTAAAGATTAGAATCCTATTGTAATTGTACTTCTTTCACTATAAATAAAGGCACTTGGCATGAGGAATAATGTACTACAATACAACATAATTCCTCAAGCCTTTCTCTCTTTCTCTCTATTCTTCTCTTGCCGCACCCTTCACTAAAAACTGTCCACAACACCTTGTTATATTTTTTTTTTCCACATTTGTTTCTGCATTCAATACCAAAGAACAAAACAATAGCCCTTAATTAACAACAGTAAGAGTACTATGGCCAAATAAATGTCAAAAGCTATATGTCTCATATTAATGTCTCTGCTCTCCTTATTTTCATTTTCTTTCTTCCTAATACTCATTCAATTAATCAACACACCCAAACATAGACCTTTTATTTGTTTCCCTCTACTTTTTATAATACAAAAAGAACACTCATATGTAAAACTCTCTAAATTCCTTTCCTTAGCAATCGTATAACCCAATAATAACAGCCATGAATCATATATATATAATTATATAAAAGTTTTGTTGATTATAGTAAATATATAATCTCAATGATAAAAGTAAGTTCATTAAAATAAACGTATATATACATTACCAACTCCACAAGCTTTATATGATATAAAGTCAAAACAAATGTTCAGTATTGTCCATAGTTTGATAACTAGGAAAATAGTTTGGCCTAGTTCAAGCATGTACACATCAACATATATATATATATATATATAGATATATATAAAAACCATAATATTTATAGTTTGATAACAAGAGAAATAGCTTGGACTATAGTTCCATATAGATAAATCTCTTCCCCTTCAAACGAATTGGTCCAATTGGTATATATAAACTTAGTGAAGAAAATATGTATAATCTGATATAGATGAAAACCAACAGTAGACAAAGTATAAACATAAAACCAACGGCATATACTTTGACTTGATATGTATAAATATAAAATGACATATTTGTGCATCACTCATATTTGAAATGTGGTTGGAACTTCGGTGTTGAGCCAAATTCTTAGTAGGTACCAAGTCTCAGGCAAGCCTACGGTCCACAGTTTCTTTTAGGGTAATTCGGGATTGACGACGAAGAGTTTAGGCAAGACGACTAACAAAAGGGGGAAATTGGGATGATTGAGTTACGAGGGTTTGTTCATATAAATAAGTGCTTGGGACCAAGTGGTATAAGTACAGAATGGGACGTACGAGGTCTGTGTGTTTCGTTGTACGGATTAACAGGTATAGACGAAGAATCTGCATGGCACTCTGCATTGTTATCGATAATGATTTGACACTTGTTGTTTGATGCCATGACACTTCATTTAATTTGATCAATTTGTTGTTGTAAGGTTATGTCCCTACTGAGCTGTAAAGCTCATCCCTCTATTGTTTATGCAGGTTTACAAATTAAACAATCAAGATGGTAGACGTGGTGAGATCAGATTAGATGTGAGGCTAGAAATTGGTATTTATTACTTTAGTCTTGTAAAGAATTCTCAAGTTTTATTATTATAAGAGGAATTTATTTTCCGTTCCGTTTCTGTTTTTCTTTATTTATTTATTTATTTTTATTTTAGCTCGCGCATCGGGCTAGGGGTTATATTTATTAGTTTTTCCGTCGACCCTGGGTCCGGGGCGTGACAAAAATTGTGGTTAGTGCTATAGAAAAAATAACATCCATAGTCAAAAAGTAGAACATTCAAGCTCTATAGACATGTTTGGTTTGATTTAATCATGAAAAACTTCAAGTTTTCATGGGCGTATTGTTTTATAAAACTTCAAGTTTCTATAACACTTTTTTCGAAGCTTCAGGTTCATGCTACATGTATGTATATATATATAACATGTATAGTGAATATGGGTAGCTTCAGGACCCATGTGTGAAAGGTAAATCACAACCAAAAGGTTTAGGGCTGACATGGGTTAAGGGCTCTAAAAGAATTTGTTGTGACATGCTGATCTTTGAATAGGAAAAAGAGTGGATCCGCAGGGTCCCAAATGAATTAGCTTATTCGAAAAAAGCCTTGTTCTTTGGAAGATCTATCTCGTGTCCGGTACTGATGGTTCCAATAGGAATGGCGAACTGGAACCTCATCCTTCAAAGGTGGGCCAGCAAAAGAGAAAAAGTTAGGTTTACAAAACCCATGCCTAATAATTGGGCTAAGACAGAAAAAGTGAAAATTCAAGGCCTAACCCATGAGCTTGTATTTTCATGCGGGCCAAAATAAAAGAAGCCCAAAAGAAAGAAGAGGGTCAAGTCTGAGATAACCCAGCAAAGCTGGGGTTTAGTTTCGTGGGAAAACCATGCGGCGCAACTGCAGGCCGCGGTGTTGGCCATCATAGACGCTAGAGGTGTCGGGGGGAGGTGATCTCAGGGCGAGGAGGAGACGGGGTTCAACTAGAACCCTGAACAACACGACAAAGAGGGAGGTCTCGATGTCGAAATCACGGTGGGAGGCTGAAGATGCATCTGCAGTGCATGGCGGCGGTGCTCAGATGCCGGCAACGTACCCAGATCTCAAAAAGGCAAGATAGATGACGGCGAGCATCGAGTTCACGATGGATGTCCAAAACTCGATGAAAGGCAGGTCATCAGAGGTCTGCAAACGGGCAGACGTCGGTGAAGCCCACGGCTGCCGCCGTGGTCTCAACTCCTATCGAGATTCATCTAGAATCACGTGTTTCCAGTCGCGGAAACTACTTCTCGAAGTCTAAGACAAACATCACCGAGAACCGGTGAGGCTGCTACGGATCAAAGGAGGAAGACGACACCAGTGAAACAGTGTCATTTTGATCCTAAGGGATTAGGGTTTTGGCGTGTAGTGTCTCAGCGACGTAGCTCAACGATTTTCGGTTGGGGCTCCAATGCGACCATCACCCATATTCAATTCACCAAAATTATGATATAAAAATAATTACGAACAATAATTTAAGCATAATTTATAATTCAAAAAGCATAAAATTAGGATTCATGCATCGTGGTGAATTAGGATTCATGCATTATGGTGAATGTTTCATGCAATCAAGGTTGAAAAAATATTGAAATAGAAACCATGTTTTAGAAGTTACTTGGATTGCATGACGAATATTGTGAAAGAGTTTGTAGCATAATAGCCTTCAGTTCTATAACGCAGCGTCAAGAGCATGCTGATAATATATTGTGGTTCATTTAAACCGAAGGAGAGAGAGGTGTGGTGTAGAGAGAGAGAAAAGAATAGGCTTGAGAATTTCTGTAATGATTTTCCTCATGCCTTGTGGATTTATTTATATTAATCATGATGAGCTTTACTTACCCTACAAGTAATAATCCGGAGATGACGGTTTTCGAGAGTTCGCACGTTACGCCTGTGCTGTAAATTCAAAGAATGTCATTGGCTCGAATCAGATAGTTTAGGGTCACGCACTTCTGAGGTACTGTTTTCGATCCACACGGGAGGCAAGGTGGAATCGATGCAAACTGACTAATGACCCATGAGAAGTTTCTTGGAACAGCTCACTAGAAGGAAAAGTTAAGTTCTTTAGGATGACAATGAACGGAGTTTTCAGAACTTAAGCACCATCTTACCAATGCACTACTTTAGTGCTTCCCGATGAGAGTTGGTGAGTTTGATATCTACACTGATGCTTATTGCATGGCCTCATTGTGTCGATAACACAGCAGCTTATCGCCATGGCTCAATAACCCAAAACGTACTAGTAATTAATTATCCTACTCATGACTTAGAGTTAGTCGTGGTCTTTGCCTTGGAAGATTTGGCAATATTTATCTTTACGGGAGACTTGTCGCATCTTCACCGGAATTACAAGAGTCTCAAATAAGACGTACGAATTTAGGTTGACTGGAGCACAGAGATGATGTGGATTTGAGCCGATCAAGACTACAATCGCACCACTGACACATCCTGGCAGTCGGGCACGTGGGCCGACGCTCCAGTCATAAATTCCATGAAGCTGGCAATCTTATCTGCACTATATTCCATGTTTAAGAGTGCACAGTACCATGCTATCTTTAATGTTGATCTCATTTCCAGTTAACTGCTCTAGATAAAGCCCTGAATCTCACAAGATTCTGGAGTGTGTACAAATTTAAAAGAGAAAGTCCTTAGCGGGTCGAGGAATGATTATGTGGCCGCAGGATGGAATAGTGATGTCAGCAAGCAGACACGGTAAATTCAAGGATGATGGTGGATTAAGGAGAGAAATTGATGGTGGCACACATTTCTCGGAGATATGTTATGCATCCTAAGATTAAGATGTACCACACGATCGACTACATAACTATTGGCTTTAGATGAAGAAGACATCACTTTAATACGTGAGCTGGTTTCACTGATGCCATGAAGTAGAGTAGGCAGAACTGTTATCTAGAGATTTCTATTCCGCTTGAAACGGGAGAATGTTACTTTGCTGTGGATTTTCGGTTTGGGTTACTGATCTACCCAGCAGTCGCATGGTATTTGGGTAATTGTCGATCGACTTACAAAGACAAATTTCATTTTCGCGTCGGCCAAGACTATGCTGAATAAGTTAGCAAAGATGTTCAGTAGATCAGACGTCAAACTTCGGGTATTAGCTTCATCATCTCAGACAGAGATCCAAGATTCACTTCCCAAAACTGACGGCATTTCGTGATGCTGTTCCAAAACTCAGATAGCATAAATTTTCCACCCACATGTGATGAAGCCAACTCAGAGACAATCTCAGACTGGACACATGTCGAGAGTTTCTGCCTTCCACCCTGTGGGAAGCTGATGATCACTTGGCACATGAGCCTCGCCACACACACAGCTCACCTAGCATCGCATGGCACCGTATGAGGCATTGTATGGGAAGAGCCAAACTGGCTGTGTTGACCCAGGTAGGTGAGCGAAAATTTGAGGCCTCAATCGGTATATTACAAATAAGATTCTGTGTGGATGGCGGTAACCTGAAATGGTTTAGCATGCATGAAGAGTATAGCAGATGCACCATGAATCGTGAGTATGTAACAAGCACTTTGTGCTTAGATTGTCACCCTAGAAGGTGTGGTGAGGTTTGGTAAGCTTGGTAAGCTAAGTCCCCAAGATCGTCCCGCTGAGATCAGGCGTTAAGTTGGCTACTTATTATAAATACTTGTCAATGAGTTATTCGGTACATGATGTCTCCATGCATCCATGTTGAGGAAGTATGTACCGCACAAGTCACATGCTGTACTCTAACCATGTACTTTGCATGAAGGAAAATTCGAGCACAGGAGGAACCGATAGAGATCTCGGACAAGAAAGTTATATTAAGTTTGAGGAACAAGGTGATACCTCGGTGAAAGTTTTGTGGAGTAACCACGAGGTGGTAGGAGCTTACTTCTGGGAGATCGAGAGCATATGTGATACAACCCATCCCAAAATTTTGTGTGAAATTACCAAAATACTCCCTAGTGGTCAATGCTGACTTTTATTGACTCTTTCGTAGACGCACTTGTGAAAATTTATTTCTTTACATATTCATGATGTACTCATTTATTACCGAACGTTGCACGCAGTTTTAACTCAATTCGTAAAGGAAACTTAATGTTTTATGAAGCTTTAAAGTGTAGGGTATTTTAGTACTTCCACCCCGTAGTTAAATGGTTTTTTATTACCGCGGCACCAACCCCATTCAAGATGTACTAATCCCTCTTTCTCTCCCGCTTTTCTGGCTTCTAAACCTCACCGAAACCCTAACTCGGATTTAATCACAAAACCGTTTAAATCATGCTCAAAATCCATACCATCACGATCGCCTCGTCATTCTGGACGTAGGCCGTATCGCGAATTCCCAAAACTCAACCCGACCGATCAAACCGACGTCGCATGACCCGCTTTACAAACCTGTCCGTCAATATCCTCAGGCAAACCAGACTACAAGCCTCGAGACCATTACCATTGGTTTTACTGATCGAGTAGTTCAAATCATATAAAGAACGCCCAATTTGGCAATTTTAAAGGAGAACGGAATTGTGGTTTCCTGCTTTCAATGCTAGTCACATCTTCCGGCCATTTTTCTGAAATTTCCAAATTGGTATGAAAATATTCTACTTGTCAATACCTTCATTTTGATATATGGAACGCTAATTTGGCCAAAGAATGATAGAAGATATGAATTTTTAAAGTTCGGACATTTTCGAAAAATTTTCCTAATTCCTAATGAACTAATATGGCTACTGGCCAAGATCAAGTAGGGGAAGGAGATGCAGGAATATTCCGCCAATGGTAACGGAATATTCTCGACGGCGTGAGAATATTCCTGCTATCTGCATGTATATTCCATTAAAACTAACGGGCGCCCGATTGGCCACCGGCTAAGGATGACATCGCTAGTGTTAGAAGGCGGCCAACACAAGGCCGGGCGCATGCGCGGCAGTGGCCGGCGCTGGGTGCCAGCGCGTGGCCAGCGTGAGGCCACCTCCCCGGCGTGGCGGCGGCTGTCCGACTGCTTTCCTGCTGGCGTGCGGTGGAGATACTGTTGCGCCGGCGGTGTGGACGAAGCAATGTAGGTTTTCTTTGCCCTAAATCATTTTTCGAGCCCGTTTTTGCTAAAATAGTATTATTTTTTGAATATTTTTCATAGGGCCTATTTTAATTTATATTGGGAAGTTCTAATTTTTCTCCTAATATTAAATAGGTAATTCTTTGGCGCCACACTTCGATGGTGGCAACACTCCGAGGAGATTTCACTACCGATCACCCGCGAGTGGACTTTTGTTTTCGCACTTGGTTTATATGCTTGAAAATATTTATGAAACTAGCTTTTCTTACACGAAGTTTAAATGTTTTTGAGGCATGCTTATATATATATATATATATATATATGGATATATATATATATATTATGAAAAGATTTTATGATTTAATATATATGGTTATAGTATTATCAAATGGTTTAGCCTTCTATGATTTCTGTACGATAAATATTGGCATTTAATTATTGGCTTCTTTACGCATGATTATGTTCGATTATAGAAGGTTTGAATATTTGGGAAATTATGAAGTATATGATATTCTTCACTTCTACACATGATATATGTATATGTTTTCAAACACACTTGGTAGCAAGCCACTACGTTGTAGTACTGCCTCACGGCCGTAGGACAAGTCTCATATGTTTGGGCCACACGCACTCTGCATCAGTGGGTATTGTCCCAGAATACCTTAGTGCAAGTCATTTACGTTTATGTTTATATTTGGGGAAATGCCCCACCAATATGAGACTCCTGTGACGCGAAATTTGCAAGTGCTTATATATGTGTGGTACTAGAGTGTGCAAATTTAATTGAATAACAGAAAAAGCACGGGATTGAGAGGTCGTTCCTCAACACGCACATGGGTGATTGCCTATATACCCTGTTGGTTTTCCTATATTTATATTATTGGTATATAGGATGAAAGGACTATTGGAATTATGATTTGCTATCTACGGATTTCCGTATATTGATATACGCTACTATACTTATAAAGTACGTTTTGATACATACTATGATAGTATGATTTAAAATATACGATTTCCAAAACAATGTGGGGTTATTATATTGAAAAGAGAAAGGTTTTGCGAAAAACTTTATTTTTGTCCACTCACACCTTTTGTTTTTGCGCCTCTTCAGTGACATAAAGGATAGAGCATCGCTTGGGGCCGAGGCACTGTGGCGCCTCTGACCATATCCCGACTCATGGGATTCATCTTCTTCTTTCGCTATAACAATATCCATCCCCGTTTATGGATAGAGATTTTAGGAACTTATTCTGCTATTTTGTTTCGCTGCCTCCAAATTAGTACGTCAACCTTGTGTATGTTGGCATTATTTTCCGCAACTTAATGGTAATTTACTTTACTTAAACTAAGTGTTGTCATGCATTTAATGGCTTCGTCACTATTTAGTGTTCGCTTTACGCCCAAACCTCCTAGATCCACGCGGGTATCGGTGGGTGGGGTGTGTCAATATGCGGGCGCAATTATTCTAGTAGTTATGTTTCTGTACTGCGGACGAAATTTTTCTTAAGCGGGGTAGATTGTTAAAACCCGCCTCCCAAAATTTTATGTAAAATTACTAAAATAATTTAGTGACCAATGTTGACTTTGCTGACTTTTCGAGACGACATGTGAAAATTACTTTTACATATTCAAGTAGTATCGACACGTAATTACTGACGCAAGCGGAAGTCAATTTGGAGTTAAAACAAACGCTTATGAAACTTTAAAGTGTAGGCATTTTAGTAATTTTCACACTGCTTGCTAATTAGGGTTTTTAAGTTGACCTAGTCGCTTCCAGCTCATTTCACTCTCACCTCCACGCATCCCTCTCTCTCTCACAAAACTCAAACCGTATTAACATCACCGAAACCCTAAATTTGGATCGAATCAGCAAAACCGTTGGAACTATTACCGCAAGATTATAACCATTACGACTGCCTCGCTGGCTGATGAGATTGGCGATTTGCATCCCCAAAATCGAGCCCAATTCCGCCAAAACCGACTAAACGAAACGGCAAACCCGCCATTCAAGTTTCGTACAACCGACTTAGGTAAGCTCAAACCATTTCCATTGGTTTTATTGCATTGAGCAGGTTCAAATGACATAAAGAACGTGATTTTGGTGCGCTTTTGAAGGAGAATGAATTAGGGTTTTCCGAGGTCAGCAAATTTCGTGCCATCTCTGCTTACGGAACTTTAAAGTGTAAAAAGTACTTTTAGTAATTTTCACACCCGCTGCTTTTGGTAGCGCGTCCGCCGTTTCCCGCCAAGCAAGTGGGTGGTGGGTGAGGCGGAAAATGACGGCAGGACGGCGGCGTAGGTTTTCTCGCCCGAAATCATTTTTCGAGTCTGCTACTAAATTAGTATTATTTTTGTCTTTTTTATATAAGGGTTATATTAATTTATATTAGGGATGTTTTAACACTTTCCTAATATTAAATAGGTAATTTTCTCGAACGCAACGCTCGAGGAGGGCAATAATTTGGTGAGATTTCACTCCCAGTACCTTTAGGGAGTGGACTTTTGTTTTCTTAAATGGTTTATAGAGAAGTTGAAAATAATTATTGCTTTGATATAATTATGAGTTTAAATGTTTTTGAGGCATGTTTATATATATATATATATATATATATATTATGAAATGATTTTTGAGATATGAAAATATATATGGATATATATTATGGAATGATTTTGAGATATGAACATTATATGGATATATTCATATTTAATCTATGGCTTCTAAGCATGAATATGTTCGACACATAAAAAGGTTTGACTATTTGGGAAATTATGAAATGGATATTGTTCTTTATATCTAAACACATGATTATATATGTATGTTTTCAAACACACTTGGTATGCTTTCACTATGTTGTGCAATTGCCTCACTACTGTAGGACAAGTCTCACATGCTCGGTCACACGACCGTACTCTAAGGGTACGTCCTGGTAGTCACCTTATGTTTGTCTACGCTTATGTTTATTTGGGGAAAATGCCTCACTCACGTGTAAAGGATCGAGGTGTGACGCGCTAGCTGCGCAAGTACTACATGTGTGTGTACTAAAAGTACAAAATTGATAATATGTTATTTCAGACGATCAGAGACAAATTCTCAACACGATACGTGCGATTGCACATACCCTGGTAGTTGGTTTTCTTATCTATACTATTGATATATTTGGTGAAATGACTTGCTAAAATACGAATTATTATTTACGGATTTCACTTCGCATTTACTTTCAGCTATATATATTATAGTTTGATTTACAAATATACTAGATTTAAATAGGTTACTATGTTGAAAAAGAGAAATGATTAAAACTTTATTTTTCATTCACTCACACCTTTGTGTTTTTTGCGCCCCTTGTGACCTAGTGATGAGCATCCGTGAAGTCGAGGCATACGAGTGGCAACTCGATTCTCTTCCCAACTATGTAGGATTCATGTTTATTTAGTTTCTTTAATAATATTCATCCCTCGTTATGGATAGAAATTCTAGGAACTTGATTTTATTATTTTGTTTCCACGATTCAAATTAGTACGCCTAGACCTCAGGTATTATTGGAAGCACTCGAGAACTTTATGACAGCTTAATTTGCTTGCTTAAGTGTTGTCAGCTTTCGCATATAATGGCTTCTATTACTTACGAGTGCTCACAAGACGCAAACTCGTGCATCCACGTGCATCAAGGTAAAGGTGTGGCCGCCATACTGAGCCACTCCTGCTCGGTTCGACGTGCTTCTGGCCGAGGACGCCGGTTCCTCTTAAGTGGGGTGGATTGTGATATCCCACATCGACTAACTGAGAAAAGGATGTGCCTTATATGTACATGCCTACCACCATATCACGCAAGCCTTTGGGAGCCCACTCACTGATTCCATCGAACTTCGGGGTTAAGCGAAGCCTGTAATAGAGCTAATCCTATCGATGGGTGACCCACTGAGAAGCTGCTCGAGTTCCCGTGAACAAAAACCGCGAGGCGTGGCCCAAAGCGACAATATCGCGGTCGCGCGCAGCCTGGCCCGACTGACAAAGGTGACCGGATATAATAAAGACGTCATCAGGGAAATTTTCTACTCGGGCGGTCCAAGGAAAACATGGCTTCAAAAGAGCTACGTAGCCTCTAGTTTTTCCAAGAGAGGTTCTAGCTCAAATTCTCGCTTTGAAGAGGACTCATGGCAACTCTCAATATTCTCATTGCCTGCTGAGATATGATCAACCTTTTATGGCGCGGTAAACTACGACACTTCCTGGGTCCTTATGTTTGTTCGTATGAGTATTATAATTAAGCCGGCCAACTTGATCATTGACGTAACAATTGTCCTCTTACTCAGCAGCATGCAGCGGGAGTATGGCCTTAACCCGTATTTAAAGTGCATCGTGTGGTGTTAGCACTTAATCAAAGGTAGAAATCAATCGGTGAGTTCTGCAGGCCAGATCGGCCGAGGTTACGTACTCTACCACGCGAGCCACTTGGTTCATCTCAAAGAGGATGCAAAGAGAAGGCCGATACATACAGAGTCTACACTATGTCTCAACAGACACTCGAGGAGTCCAGGTGATTATGGGTAATGCTGGAATGTTTGCTCAAAATTCAATCCACAATCGGCACTTTGAAAAGGAAGTTGAATATATCTCAACTTACAAGTATACACTGTCAGCACCGTTTGAGTAGTTTAGAGATTGTCCAATCTTGACTGACGGCAACTCATGTGAGGCTGACTCTCATTCCTTTAAATATTGTTGATTTTGAAAACTCTGCACTCCAAAGTTACTTTTGTGTGGCTTATAAGAATTTTGGCCGAATAGCCTAATTTCCGCCGAAGGTATCTTTGTTGATCCACGTAAGGTGGATGCAAGGTGAATCGAGCAACCCATTAATGTGACTAAAGTAAGGAGTTTCTAGTCCCAAGGTGCTATTATCAACATTTTGTACATAATTTCTCAAATATGTTGAGACCACTCTACCAAGCTACCGTAAAAATAAGTTGTTCATTCGGGATGATAATTCGTGGAAAGGAGTTTTCTCGTAGAACTATCTTACTCACGCACCTGGGCCTAAATTCTCCCTAATAAGAGTTTGTTTGATATCTACACTGCATGCTTCATTACATGGTTTCGGGTCATAGCCGACTTAACTAAGAAAGTCATTGCTTATGCTTCCAAAGTAACTAAAACAACACGCAGGTTAATTATTTGACCTATGACTTGGAGTTAGTCAGTCATTGTGGGTCTTTCCTTTAAAGATTTGACGACAATATCTTTACGAGAATCTGTTGTATCTTTTACAAACCACAAAATGGCTCAAGCATATTTTCATGTAATGACCTGAACATGCAGGGTCAAGCCGATCAACACTACAATTGCACCATCGACGCCTTAGTTAATAGATATCCTATGGACAATTAACATCTATTCGGTAACCTACGGCTCCCAATACATGAGTCAGAGTACCGGTGCAATCTTAAACGATCATCAAGGAGCCTTACTAGCGCATTTCTCGGGTTAGGACTGTCTCTTGTTTGAGCAAGTCCGGTGGGCTTCCAAGATAAGGATTCTCGTTGTGGGCAATAAAGGAAGAAGTCCTTTGCGGGTTAAGGACTGGGACACGTGGTCCGAGGAGATGGAGCCTGATGTCGGGTAGCAAAAAGCACAGAAAATTCTAAAGAGAATAGTGACTAAAAAGGAAAATCCTAGACGAGGCATACATTTCAACATTTGTTAACCTAGGCAGCATTAAAATGTACCACACTATCGTGCTTACTAATAAATGTTGTGGATGAAACGAGATACCAGCATGTGGAGTTTCGTTGTTTTATTTGTCGTAGGTAATGACAGAGAGACATAAACCCTTTGGTTTATCGCAGACTTCCTATCCCAAAGAGTATGGAAAATAATAGGTTACCATGTACTTGTGCATGCTGGCTGGCTTTACCCGCACGAAGTGTGATGGTATATTAGTGATTGTTGATCGACTTACTAAATTCTAGACATTTCATGTTAGTCACAGATTACAAGTTAAGTAAATTACCAAAGATATGTTCATAGACTAGATTGTCAAACTTCATGGTGTACTAGTTTCCATCATCTCGTATAGCATCCGAGTTTCACTTCTAAATTTTGTACAACATTTCAAGATGCTAATGGACAAAGTTACTTTACAAGCATCACTTTCATCCACGGCACGCATGGTCACCCAGAGGACCTTCACTTATAACATGTCAAGAAAGCCTTTGTTATTCAAAGATAGTGGAAAACTGTCGTAGTTTAATCTAGTTTCAAATCCCTAAAAACTCGTAAATTTTCCTACCAACTTTTCCGGTAATCCAAATATTTATGCTTTTAAGGCGGAAGGCGTAATGACTTTGAAGTAATTTTTGAGCATGAGGAAGAAGATAGACTTGACGACGTTTAACTTTTTTCGGGTCGATTAAGGTATATTCCATTAAACCTACCGTATCATGTTACACGCTTTTAAATAAAAGTAATCTGAACCAGGAAACCAATAGTTTTCTTGCTAACCCGCTGCTGCAGAGGTGCACCTTCGTCATAACGCACTATAGCGGGTGTAGAGTAATGTAGCACAATTCTTGGATATCAAAATTGAGCCTACATCGTATACTTTGTAGTGTAATTTCTAATACTAGAAGGGTTTATTTATTTTTAGAAAGGTTATTTATTGGTTTATTACTATATTTAGGGCAAAGATCGCCTAGTCGCTTGAGATATCACACCTGTGAGGATTACACTTCCGAGTATCTGAGTGGACATTGTTTTATATTAAATGATTATTGTTCTAGTATATATATAAATATATATAGTTATGAATGGTTTTGGAATCACATTTGATCATATGCATACATGTTTTATATTTTAGATACGTATTTATTACTTTCTATGGACCATGCATTTACATTGTTGGATTTATATGTTTTCACACGCACTGCAGACAGGCCAATTACGTTTTAGCACGTCACTACCGTAGGACAAGTCTCTGACATGTAAGGGTCACACGCACCGACTCTTGGGGTATTGTCCTGTGAAATAGCTTAGTGCAAGTTTGTCTTTAAGTTTGTGTTTATTATTGTTGAGGTCCCTCAATGTGCGGACTTCAGCGCGACGCACATATCGCTGAAAGAAGAGCTTACATGTGTGGTACCGTAGTACAAAGTGGTTATAACATAAAGAGCTTGTAATAAAGTTGAGGAAGGTCCCTCTGATGAATATGGTGGATTATTTATATATCTTTGTGATATTATAGCGATATATATATATAGTATATTGGAAGATATTCTAAATGGTTTATCTTGCGATAGTTATATATTGTTATATTTGAAAAAGAGAAAATGGTTTTTAGAAAACTTTCTTTTATGTCCACTCACACCTTATGTTTTTGCCCCCCCCTTCAGACCCAAGAGCTTCTATGGGCATCTGCCGGGACAAGCCAGGCATAAGCAGTGGTAGCTTTGATTCCCCTCCCAAAATGTAAGGAGTTTTATTTTTATTCAGCTTTCTATAATATTGTTCATCCCCTGCTTTTGAATAGAAATTCTAGGAGCTTGACTCATAAATCTCATGCATGTTGTAATAAATATTGCAAACTCTTTTCGCGCTTATTTGTTAAATACTTAACTCTTCCTAAGTTTAAATTGTATAATCTAGGTGTTGTCATGCATAAAATTGCCACGGGCCTAAGTGTCGACGAACACATCCCAAACTCAAGGTCCACACGTGGATATTAAGGGTGGGTGTGTCATGTTAGTTATCCCTTGTTTGCTCAAATTGAAGGTTAGAAATGCTCCGACAAATACCACATGTATTGTTAGGTAGTACGCTAATATCATGAGCTTCATGTGGACGGAATTCAAAAAGAGGTCTCACGCAGCCCCACGCACCACACACACACTACTACCAAGCGGCATTAATATGCCTAGGTCAAAGCCGATAAATAACTAACGACACGTGCCGCTTAACGTCGTTAGAGTTAATCGAATATTCTAGAATCAAATGTTAAAGAATGTAACAGTACTAACTACACTAAATATCTTCAAGGAATACTTCAATTTCCTAGCTCGAGCTCATTTTCTTGGGCCATCGTTTCATAATCAGTATGAATTTCCAGCTACTTAAAAAAAATTCAAATGTTCATAACAAAGCTCATTTTCAGCCAAATTTGTGTTCTTTATGTCAAAATGAAGTTAGAGATGAGTGAATGATGTCAAAAGCCAAGAAATGACCTGTATTTCTTGAAATCTTTATGAACTACTGTAGCTTCTGATATCATTGCTTACATCGAACAAGCCTGCTTTTCCGGTTTCGAGACTAGAGACGCTTCTGGGAAGATGATTTATGGTGGGTTTTGAGGTTAAACTTGGTGGGATCGAGTCAAAAAATGGTTTGAAACCCACTGCGTTAATCAAGCTCTCGCTTTGGGGGACTCTCGGGAGCACTCTACACAAACTGGCACGGTTGTGATCATCTCGCTGAGAGTGGAAACAAGATGGTGACCTCGATTGGCCTGGACCATCGGGCTGCTAAGTATGGTGTAATCGTGCACACACGGTGAGAAAAAGAGAGAGGAGAGGAGAAAGTGATGGGGAAGTGAGAGAGAAGAAAGATATTTTGTTTTGGTGATGAGGAAAACATCACAAATGAGATTTCTATAAATAGGCAGCCTGGCACTCCAACCACACATGAACACCGAATTACATCGCATAATCGTTAAGGGTACACAAAGGTCAAACACTATACACTATGTAAATATCCAAAGATGCACGTGTCCAAAATATCCCTCGAAAATTATTTTATAACAAACTTTCGACTTTAATGTTATAAAACAATGATAAAGTAGTGTCTTTGTTCTTTCGCTTAGAGAGTGTGACTAAATTGTTGACGTTTTGTCATGCGAAGCCAAACTTGATTTAACTTACGCTTGGTTTTGTAATTCTTAACTATGAATTACTTGTTAGAACCAATCAATAAATGTCATATAAAACAATATATAAATATCGTACGCTTTTATTTCTAATGAGTTGTGTATAGAATCACAAATCATCGACTTGTTTATGAAGATGAGGCTTATGTGCTTGCAATCTCCTAAGACATAAATAAAAGTCTCACACCCTGTAGTAGTCTGCTGGATGTCATCTCTGCATGATACAACTATCTAATCCAAGTTCTCGCACTCGAACTACAGTGCTTGGCGAATTGATTGGTGTTTTTCTCTCACAACTGGTTTTCTCGTGTGAATTTACAAGTTTCTCATCTACCACATATATAATTGGCACTTAAAGTGACATAATCGTTCATGCTTATCCAAAACTGAATCGTTTATCGCTTTTTATCCTTTCTGAAAAAATCAATCCAAAGAAACTGCACCAACTTAGACAATCTTGACATTTAACATGCACTAAATCCTCCAGTTCTGTGTCTAATATCATATTTCATACTAAATTTTTCAAACTATAGTTGAGTAAAATCACTATAAAAAGAGACTTAGTTATTGTTTTGCTGTATCACGAGTCCCTACAAGTTCCAACACACTTTACATTTTCTAACTAAACCTAAGAATACTCCTTACATTTGAACAGGAAAATAAGATACTAACTAAATTAGTAACTTTTTTCCGTAGAATACAGACATGATACGACGTAGATAAGATCTTTTGGATCAACCTTCTCTAGCCGAGTACTTATCGGATTTGCCTCTAATGAAGCAGTTGAATATAATATCTTAAACCCCATCATTTTATAGTAAAATTGAAATAATATATATATCACACATAACACACATTCGACACACGTCAATTCATACCTACAAAGTTCATTTTAACTCCGAACATATCCCCGATTTCATGAGACTTTTAGGAGAAATTGTAGCCATGTCAATTCTCAAAAATGCTGCACTCCCACATCAATCTTCTTCATATAGGCATGCTAAGCAATAATAGACTGCCTCTATTTATCTAACCATAAGATATTATAATACAAGAATAAAGTTATTCACCCTCTTCGGCTCATAAAAACACACCTGCTTTTTTTCTTATCATAGAAATGAGTAAGAATAAGCAGTAAGCTTACTGGAGTTTTCTCCTTTAACTAGTTTACCTATTGAACTCAGATTATGGGATCTCCAGCTCGCTTAGGTTAGGTTTCCGCCAAGTATAACTGTTATCGAGTCGGGCTTTTAAACCCATTCCCTCGATGAATGCCACTTGACTTTTCGTAGGCCTTTAGTCAGTTAGGGATCACAATGTTCTCTTAGATTTAATAGTAATCAATGGAAATAGTTCCATTCTTGGAGTATCGTCTAATGTGTTCCATGTCGTCGCTTTATATGTCTCACTTCCCATTATATTCTGCTTTTGGCTCGACCTTGTGCACCATAACACACAATGTATACATATGGCGCTACAAAGGCTGGGCCATATAATGGAATATCTTCGAAAATTTAAGCTATCTCGCCTTCATCACAATTTTCTATCTAAAGCTATAAACTCTCGATTCCATTGTTTAACGTGCTATACACGCTTGTTTAGATGGGATTTCCATGACACAAATGGGCATCACCATGTAAAAATATATCCACTTGTGACGCACGCCCCAGGCTCCCCGGCTAATCCAATTGCATCACTATTATATCCTTTCTAAAACTCGGGATATTTAGTGAAATCATAGTTCATTGTATGCTTACATCTTAATAATTTCTTTAAAAGAGTGACCACAATGATCTCTTCAAGATTATTTAACATCTGCTGAACTAAATTTATTAATGTTTAGATCGTGTCTTGGGCAATTCATAATGGTTAAGCAAACCTTATAACTTGGGTATACTCCAATTGAGAAAACAGCCTTCTTTTATTTTTAGTGTTTATGAATGGGACTGTGTGGAGCATCAAGGCTTACAATCATAATATCCAACTTTTAGAACCTTTTCAACATAATGTGACTAGGTGCTATATATCCATCCGAATTCCTTAGAATTCGAACTCCAAGAATCACATCGCTTAATCCCATATCTTTCTATATCAAAGCTAGAATTTAGCATTTTCTTTGTGGGAGTTAATCACATCTTTGTTTGTTCTTTGTGATACGCATGTCATCAACATATAGACATACAATAACACAAGCATTTTCGCTTGCTTAACATAAAATGCATTTATCACTCTCACGATTATAAATCCATTTGCATCATATTATGATCAAATTTTTCATGCCAATAATAGAGCTTGTTTAGGTCCATATAATGATTCTAATTAATTCTGCAAACTTCTTTTCTTGACCTTTGACAACGAAAAGCTTTTGAAGTTGTTCCATATATATTTTCGCCTAATTCACTCATTTAAAAATGCAATTTTTGACATCCATTTGATGTATCTCTATATCGTAAATCAAAGCAATAGCTATTAACAACCTTATAGATGTTATTCGCTACAAGTATAAGTACAAATAGTCAATCCTTCTTTTACTATATCCTTTGGCAACTAGATGAGCTTTATACTTGTCTATGGTACCATCCTACTAATTTCCTCTTAAAATCCATTTGTGTCCTATCGTTTATCTGTGAGGCAAATTAACCAATTCCCATGTATTATTTTGCATTATGGATTCCATTTCACTGGTAGTTTCTCCAATGGCAAAAGTCAGAAAATCTAATGCATCCTTAGGTTTGAGGCCTTCTGTTGTAGGTATATGAGAAATCAGACCAAAATCCTTTGCAATCTTTGCTCTTTACTCTTCCATGGTTCCAATCTTGGTTCTTGAACTCTAGAAGTTGGAAGTTGATTATCGTCAATATTTCTTGTGTGAGTATCATCATGTACTCTTTGTTCAAGACATAATGACCATTTTATAAGAAAAATTTCAGTGAACCTAAATACATTCTATATTGTATTTGGTAAGAATTTCTGTTCAAGTATTGAACCGTGTAACTAGATGTCAAATTTATTATTAAGTGAATCGCTAACAAACAAGGTATTAATTCCACCTGCTTATCCAAGTTTTTGTCTCCTGAAGAGTACTGGAACTTAGGCAAAAGACAACCCCAACACTTCAAGGTTTGTAAAGGTGAACTTATCTTTCCTATTTACAAGAGATCGATTACTTCTTATGTGGAATTCGATTCCAAAATCGTAGTTTGCAACAGTAGAGTCACTTCACCCCATAAATTATGTGTGGTGCAATTAACCTGTCATATGGAATTAATTATCCTTCACGTACGCATTTTTTCTGTTTCACCACTCCATTTTGTCAGAGTGAGTATAAGCGGCATTGCTTGATTTATTCCATGCTATTAACAAAATTCTCAAGGAGTCCAGGATTCGTATTCACCACCTCTACCTGACTAAGACTTTTATTCGCTTGTCTAGTTGATTTTCACTGCTTTTATTCATCTCACAAGTTCCAACATTACTTGATCACGTGTCATTTAAATATAATTTTTCACATAGATGCTTAGTGTATGCTTTTGATCTTTTATGTAGTTCAATAATTTGTTTACATGCGATGCTTCGAATTCATACTTTTAAAGCGAAGAAAATCTTAACTGTGATAGTTGGGTAATTGATGCATAAATAATTAGGAATTTATGGATTAATAGTGGGTGGAATCCGATACCTTGTTACTTTTCTTCTAGTTTGCTCAATAAAACAACTTTTCCAACTAGGTTAATATTAAGTTCATTCGGGTTTTGATTATTTTTCCATCATTTTCATACAATCCTTGGGATTGACCTATTAATAGCTGAAGCATACTAATTTGCAAAATTTTCAAATATTTCAAAAATATCAGAACAATGAACAACTACCCAAACAAAATAGGGACTTTTAATGATAATTTTATATGTTTTAAATGAATGTGAGGGATTAATTATTCTTCTTGTTTTTTATTTTTGCTAAAAATATATGTAATTAGACTAAAATAGAAATAAACTTAAATTTTAAATTAAAACAATTGTGCCAAATTAAAGCTTGGTTTTAGACAAGAAAGAAAACCATTTTATTTCATTTTACTGAAAAATTAATGGACGTCCACTTTTGGTTATTGATAATTTGATATCGTCATTCGTCACCGCTGAGTCCTGCCACGTGTGCGGGCTTCCCGCTTTATTTCAATGAAGATCACTTTCACGCTATAATAATGCACCTTTAGGTCACCGCGTGAGATAACGAAGAATCACCCAGCAATAGCACTGTCCTTAAGACCGAGTCAAACACCCAAAGGGCTCTAAGCTGCATCATCTTCCAATAAACTGCGTTTGTGAGATACGTTAACAGCTCGCAGGTAACGTTAATATTTATAAAACGGATAATCCCAATCCCCTTTGTTTTCTGTCGCACCTGATTAAGTTCGAAATAATAGCAACAAACATCCTGGCGGCGACACACATTTACCCCATTCCACCTCTTCAAACACGCACCTGGGCAAATGGAAATAAAACAGATGTACAAATCGTCAGCTAATCCAAAAATTTGATAAATTGAAATTAAAATTTGCCAAAATTTTAAAATCAGGCCATACAGGGTCACTGGGAATCGCCATTTCATATAATCTAACCTGGAGTGCGCTCATCTATTCTGTAAGTCTCCCTCCCTCTTCCTTCTGTAATCTTATCTGCAAAATTTTTTTGTTCTTGATAAGTTGTAAATTTTTTGTTTATGATTATTTTTTCCGAATTTTTGTTTTTGTTTTTGGAGGCTGATGGCAATTGGATGCATAATTAGTAAAAGTAGAGGGTGATCAAGCTTTTTGGCTGATTTAAAGTTTCACTGAAATATCTCTGCTTTGATGATTGAATATTTTGATGGAAACCCCATATTTTTATGTTGGCTTTGATGACGGGTAATGTAATTGCTCATGAAAAGGGTGTGAATTCATTTAATGGTGGTGATCATGATCTTTGTGAGGTAGTTTATAGGCCGAGCTCTCCACACAGTGCTCATGCTTGGTGTCTGTGAGTGAGAGAGCAGAGAGAGAGAGAGGTATTACATGTGAATCTTTGATTATGGTTTGCCACAATACACTTGTGATTGTGTGAGTTTATTCAGAATTTGAAGACAGTGGACACCTTTTGTTATATTGCAGAGGCATATTTGCATGAGACGCCGTGAAAATGAAGGGCTGGAGGATTCTGTATTTCTTCTTTGTTTGAATGTATAATTATGGCAAATAATCTTCCTGGAATGCATAATACTCGCATATCATATACATATTGTTTGGGCTTTCCGTAATAATCTTTTTCTGGACAATAGTTGCACTTTTGATTCCAATTTAAAAAAACTAAAATAATTGTTATTAGTATTCCAAAATTCTCATTTTCTACTTCAAACTTTCTAATACACTTGAGATTTTTTGGAGTGTCAATAACAGTTCCCTTAAAAACTTGTTCTTTTGATCAAATTTACCTCTGAAAAGTTCATCCTGCCCTTCATTGATCATTTTATTAGTCAACATGTCCTTTATTCATAAAAACCCACAAAAAACACAACAATACCATAACGACACTCTCAGATTCATTCATTTAGTTGCTCCTCATTGACTAATCAAATTTGAAAAGGTACACCATGCAAATAGCTGGGTAAGTTTTTCGTCTTCTTCTTCTTTTCTCTCATCTTGTTTTTAGCTCAATTATTCGATTTTTCCAATTAATACATAATTTGATAAATAAAAAAAAATAAATATAAAGACTTATCACATGTATTGTTGACTTTTAATACCTGCTAGGTCAGAGCCGGCCCTGTGGGAGTGCAAGTGGTGCACCCACACAGGGCCCCCGATTTTGAAGGACCCTGAATTTTTATTGTGTATGTAATATATATAGGTTATCTTATATATATTTTTGTGCAATAAATTAATTGAGTTTATGCTTAGCAGATGTGGTTTTTGCAATACAATTTTCACTCGAGGTTGTGAGTTCAAACCCCAGTAGTTCGCATTTTTTTTTTTTTTTGCAAAATTTTAAGAAAAAAAAAAATCCAAAACAACATGAAAGCTATTTAAACCCAAGACCTTTTTGAAAAAGTCATAATTTATTTTCAACTCAACTGATCGTTAAAGTATTGTTGGGGCGTTATCATATTATTTTTATGGTTGTATTGGTTCAAAATAATAGAAGGAGGAGTATCGTTGGAGTGTCATTGTAGCGTCATCAGATTGTTGTTGTTGCAGTGGTGGTTCAAAATCTTAAGAATTTTTGTTTAAATCAAATTGAAATGTAAATCCTTTTTTATTAAATGGGGTTTTTTCAAAATGGGTTTTTGGTTGTTTATAAAATTGTTGGGGTGTAGTTTTGACGTGATTGTGGTGTTGTTAACTGAGTGGTGGCTCAACATCGAAAATGAAGTGTCGTTGGATTTTGTTGCATTTTTTTCTTTCTTTTTGATTAATAAAGGGCAGTGTGGAGTGTGGACTTTTTAAAGGCAAATTTGAAAGATAAAAAAAAATCATTTTTTTTCGAAAGTGAGATCAAAAGTGCAACCATTGTTAAAAAGAGATTATTGTTGCTAAAAGCTTTTTAATTAACTGCAATGTGCTCATCTATTTAAGCATTAGAAAATACTTTTGGAAACGATAATTTGACCCATATCTTCATGCACAAAAATAATATATCAAAAAATTCGCTTTGCTCGTAATTACCATTCAGTATTATAGGTAGAGTTGACACTTTAAATTATCTTGAAACCAAATATTTATTTGGAAAAATTTGTCCAAACACATTTCCATTTTGTTTTCACTATATTACTAATGTCGGCTTGGTCCTTACCTTAACATTATGTTCTATTTTTAAAGAGAATTTTAATGAAAATAATGTTTTAAAACTTTTTTTTAATTAAAAAAACTCTAATAATTTTATTTAATAAAAATTAAGTAAAATATAATAAAAAAGACTTAAAGTTTAATATAATTATAAAAAAAACTAAAACAGTGCTCGCGGGTCCCACCCACCCAACTTCCTCACGTACCCATCACACCTCTCCCTCTCTTTCTCTCTGTCACCCATTCATCCCCATATCTTTTTACAACTTTTTTATTTATTTATGTTTTTGTTTTTATTTTGTCTCATCCGATCTATCTCCCTCACACACCCATCTCTACCTCTCTCTCCTCTATCATTAACTTTTGTCCACTAAAAAGAAAATTAAAACAGACAAAAGTTTATACATCCAAGATAATATTTTCACAATTTATATGACAAAAGCATATTAAATAAAAAAATCATACCAAAAAACTCAATTTAAAAAAAACACATAATTTAACAAAATTGCTATCAACAAATTTTTAATAAAAAATACTTTACAAAAATTTATTCATGAAAAACACTTAATTGTTTTTTTTAAATAGTACAATTTCTTAAAATTATTTTTTTCAAAAGAGTGTCACCGTTTTTCGAAATAGTGTCACATTTTCTCGAAATAGTGTCACTGTTTTTAGAAATAGTGTTACCGTGTCTATAAATAGTGTCACTGTTTTCTCAAAATAGTGTCATCGTTTCTTAAAATAGTATCACTGTTTCTAGAAATAGTATCACCTTTTCTAGAAGTAGTGTTACCGTCTTTTAAAATAGTGTCACTATTTTTAAAAATAATGTTACCATTTCTAAAAATAATGTCGCAGTTTTTAAAAATATAATCACCTTTTCAAGAAATATTTTAATTCTTTATGACAGAACTAATAATTGAGTAACATGTGGTGCTCTTAGAGCCCATATATTTTTCACAGTTCATTTTGCTTTTTTTCCTCTTGTATTGTGGTCAATCCCACATCTATCACCTCTCCATTTTTCTGTGGGCTCTTCTCTTTCCTCACCCTTTCGAGTGGTGATGCCAAATTCGAGCAACTGTGACTTGACACATGATATATAGCAAGACAAAGCTTTTGGCCTCCAAGAACAATCATGTGGTCAATAATTTCTCCTCTGGTATGAAAACCGGCACTCGGTTAAACAATGTAGATTTAAGCCTGCAGTCCAGCACCAACTCAAAGAGTACCAGTGAAGTTCAGAAAGGCCACATACCTGTATCTGCAGGCAAAGGTAGGCAAAGAGAAGAGATATGAAATTTCCATAGAATATTTGTCTCATCCGAAATTCCATCATTGGGATGTGATCTCGGGCACAAGATTTAAGACGTCTTCTCATGCTTCCATGCAGCACTGAGACATTTGATCCTCTCTGTTGAAGCTCAACAGTGAACATTTTGTATAATATACGCGGCCATCCCACTAAACTGCATTTTCCAAACCCAATTAGAGCTCTTTCTAGTGAGATATGAATGCAAGAAACAAGGTATGATGTATGATTAAATACAATAAATGAGAGAAAAACAAGATATGATGTATGATTAAAACCTCCAGATCAATTTGAATTTCATTTATATATGTCCGTCATGGTGACAATATATTTATCACATCTACAAATGAGAGACCTATATAATCAAAAGCTGTATGGTTATTCGCTTCTTTCATCACATTTGTTTTTTCGTTGAATCAATACTGCATATCTAGAAAAGTAAACTAAGAAGCAAAATCTAAACCAAAAAAATTTGAAGCCATATTATATAGTTCGAAAATGAAAAAGAACTACAACGGTTGTGTAATAATTGAATTGAATGAAGTACTTACAAATTGTCATTTTGCCGGTTGCTTGGTAGCTACAATACCATCTAAGTGTAAAAGCGCAAACTCCTAAACCGTCTTTGGTTTCAATATTTAATGTTCATCTTCCTTATAAGTAGTAGTAGTGATCTAGAAAACTAAATTGCCATTGTAGTATCTGAAGTAGACAAGAAGGGAGAGTTAGATGGGTATTTAGAAAACAGTGAAAACAGAGATGTAAAAGTAAATAGAACTTTTGAAGAACTTTCTGAAGTCAATTTACCTGTCCTGACACTAATTTCTCCATCATAATTTTCACAACACTATATAACAAAAAGTGCTAGCTGACACCCTATTTATACCAAATTCATCAAATCATCCAATTATCCACTTCAGTTGATTAATTTAGATTCGATTTTGGGATTGAAATTATTATTTTAGATATGAAGAAACAAAAGGCAGATAATGAGGAAGAACATCAAATGTATGTAAATGTATAAAGATAAGACTATATTATCGAAAAGAAGGAAATTAAAGAGAAATTAAAGAAAATAATTAAATGAAGAAACGAGGTGTTCGCGCAGCCTTTTTCAGTGTAAACACGAGGTTGGCATTTGAATATTTCATAGTTTAAACTGAAAGAGGTTCGAAAACGCACCTTACTCATCGGGATAAATATGAATGATTGGGATGTGAGCAATCTTCGGCCAGTCCTCACCTATTTCGTTCTTGCATCTTCTCCCTAACATGGGGCAATACCAAATTTGCAATGTATTCAAACAGGAGTAGTTTAAACTGCCAAGAACAAATAAATACAAAATAATATGTAGAATTCAAAATAAACCAGGAGTAGTTTAAACTCCATGGTAGATATAAAACATATATACAAATAGCCTTATAGGCTCTTCAAATAGTATGTTGCAACAATATAATTTTGGTTTGAACAACAAAAGTATTCATTGAGGCAATGTATACCAAATTTATCTAGAATATAATGCCTTGAAATCTTTAATAAAGCATTTCAATTGCATTTTCTATACTATCCACTTCGGGAGAAACTTAAAAATCGCAAGTAGTATGTAGTCTCCCCATGCCATAAGTCTCACGTTAAAATAACATTGTATTTATAGAAATGTGACTGTGCCTACTATGTCTCTACCAAGAAGCATTATACCATATAGTTATTTTATTTTACTTTATTATAAACATCCAATAATAACCTTTGAGGTAATTATAGGTTCACATTCACGTTTTTCAATGACTCTAAAAAATGGAATATGCCTCATTCCAATTTGGCCAACCCTTTTACGATTTGTGGACATTAATGGGAAAACGTGACTGAAAAACCCTTGATGATATGAGTAGCTACTATAATCAAAATTATCGATTATCATCAATTCGTGATCCAACCATTCTCATTTGCATCCGCATGCGTAATTTATAAGTATCTCATTGCTTAGGTACAGTGCCTCTTCGAAGCTTCCATTGTCACTAGTACAAACATCTTAAGATGAATTACTTAGAGAATTGGATCATAACCTCTCATGGAGCGTTATTCTTAATAGGGCTTGAACTTTTTCTTTAATCTCCACTTTTAGGGAGTTCAAAGTTTGGAACCTTTGTATCTCTCGTGCATTAGGCATGCGACAAATTAATCATTATAGTCACTTCTAACTCGTATATAATTTGGATGAGACAAAAACGGATGTATCAGTGCTAATTCACGACGTTCTTGAAAACTGTCATTTCTCCCCCTAACAACAGGAATATTGTCTTACCAAAGTGACATTTCGCATAACTGTGGTAAATATATGAGCACAACTAAAAACAAATCAATTGAATCCCAAATTTCATGGATGAACCATCTTTGTGTATACAATTACTTGTTGGTTGAAAAATTTACCTCAACCAAACTGATCATGATAATGCATGTGATCAAGATGCATCTCCCAAGCAAAAATTAGCAATGAGTAAAATGCTTGAAGCTTTTGGTAAGCCATGAGATGTTGTGTGCTCAAAATCAATCCCAAGTGACATGAAATAGCCGACAAAATTTGACGTGCTTGTAATAGCAAGCAAATAATATTATGACCATCTTGTAGATACATCTAGGTCAAATAATCCACCAATAAGATGTTGAATAAGCTCACAAATACGCTTTTATATTCTCGAGAAGAAATGGGGATCCAAGGTCAAGTTTGACTTAGATGGTCTGAGGACCAATTTTTCATGTGAGCAATTCTTGCAAGGACATGCACAATGCACTATGTGGAGGCCTCAAAATATGTCAAAGATAATCATAAATCTCATTGTGGATAGAGAATGACGATAATCATGCCATTACTTGGTCAATGAACTTCTGGTTCATGACAAGCGTACACTACTTTTATGATTGTGCGATACAACTCATATGAGAAATTATGAACTTCTTTTTTGATATAAAAATAAATTCAATCAACAAATTCATAGTAGCATAAGAAAATGAAAATAAACAAAAATTTAAATCAACATAATAAAGGTGCTAAAAAAATAAATAGAATAAAATAAAACAAAGAGACAAACTATTGGGAGATAACTCAACCATTAATTGCTTGCTAAGATCAAGGTGGGACATAAAACTCAACCACTAATAATGGAATAAAATGATTTTCCATCTATATCTGAGAAAATATGAAATCTCAAAGTGGGTGATATCTACTGAATTCAAATTTATGGGAGAATTGTCAATTTGTCTCAACCATTTTTCATTGTACTCATCAATCATGACTTGGTAAAAATCCACCAGTTTTATAGCGGACAGCAGAGTCATGCTTAATACCTTATTGCATAACCATATAAAACAACCACCAAAAGTTTCAGTTGTTTATGCATTTAAATTCGAGGAACATCAGACCTTATTTAAGATCAACAAACTATAGGTTCTGATCTAACAACTATTTGCCACTAGGATGTACAATTTCATTCCTAAAAAAAGAAAAAAAAAATTCTTATTAGTGTCGGAGAAAAAATACTGAAAGTCAAATTTGACTATGATGGTTCAATCACTGAGTCCAACACGTTCAAAACCCATATGGGTTATATACAAACAATGAGCTATAGGTTTCCAATTGCTTGAACAAAAATTTCATATTCATATGTGAGGCTATAAGTCTCCCACTCATCGTTGATGAGGATTGAGAATAAATGGACTAAGGTCCGTTTCTCGTTATATGATGAGAGTTAAAAGGATTGCATGTCCTGATCTATTGTATTTAAACTCATCATTACATATAATTTAACTGTTGCCGTGAAGGGTTTTGGAAAAAGAGCATGTAAATATATTGTAAATATTAAAATCCTTTATTAGGAAGGATATGTGTGTCCTTTATTATTTTCCTTATAGGACAAAGATTGTATTTTGTATATATTATCTTTTTTTGCAATACAATAAAAATTTAAGCCGTAAATTCAATTTGGCATCAGAGCCAAGCGTAACCCTAAAACAAAACTTCCCACCGTGCCGCTGCTACAGTAAACGCAAGAAACATCTTTCTGCTCCGTACCGTGTGTGTGGTGTGTTGTGATTAATGGCGAGTGACAAAGGAGAGGCTGTGCTGAAATTGGAGGGTATGAGATTGGGCTTTACCCACAGTTTAGTTGTCAATCCTATGGTGATTCAAAGTGATGCTTCAAACGTACCGAATACCTTAAAACTTAATGGATCAAATTACCCTCTCTGGTCCAAAGTATTAGAGATGCATATTGCTGGGCGTGGAAAAAAGGGTTCGTGACAGGGAGTATCAAGGAGTCCAATGAAGACAATGCTGAATATGATGCTTGGGAGACTGGGAATGCAATTGTGAAATGATGGTTGATTAACTACATGGATCCTACTATCATGGGTTTTTTCATTCATCTTCGTACAACTAAAGAAGTATGGGAAGAGGTTGCCAGGACGTATTATGATGGATATGATATTTCTCAGATTTATGAATTGAAAGTGAAGTCATTCCGACTTCGCCAAAAAGGGCGGCCTATTGGTGTATACTATGCCGATCTTAAAGCTGTTTGGCAAGAACTCGATCAGAGAAGACCAATCAAGATGAAGTGTGCTATTGACTTAAAGACACTTCGGGAAGAAGTTCAACTAGACCACATGTATGCCTTTTTAGCGGGACTCGATGATGTTTTTGACAAGGTTCGTAGTGATATTCTGAGAACTCAGCCTCTACCATCCGTGGAGGAAGTGTTTTCAGTAGTTAGGCAGGAAGCTCAACGCCATGATGGGAGGTAGTGCCGCTGGGAACCAAGGAGGAACTCTCCCCGTGGCTATGGTGTCACAGCTTCCTTCTGGCCGACCCTATGGTCCATCTTCATCAACTGATTCTTGCCCTTTCACTCGAGAAAATAAGGATGATTTGAAGTGTACTTTTTGTGGGCAAAGTCGTCATACGGAAGATGCATGTTTTTTAGAAACATGGAGTACCTGAATGGTTTCCAGAATTGAAGAAGAAGTTGCGTGCTTCTGGTGGAGCTAGTGGAAGGCGTCCACCTATGGGTGCTGCAATATCTGGAAACAAAGATGTTGTGCCTACTCAGGGGGATCCAAGTCAAGTCTTGTTGACCCGACTAAATCCCATTGAGTTTTCGTCCAATACAGGTACTGATGGGCGTGTTCTTTTGGCCTCTGGTACTAAACATCATACAGGTTGGATTTTGGACTCTGGAGTAATTGATCATATGACATTTGATAAAAGGTTATTTAAGTATATGACAACGACACATCAAAAGTGTGTTGCCATGGCAAATGGTACTACTGCCGTTGTGACTGGAGTTAGCACAGTAGACCTCACGCCATCTCTTTCTCTCCACCACTGTTTTCTTGTTCCGTTGTTGTCTCACCATTTATTATCTATTCCTCAAATTACTGAGCAATTGGATTGTGTTGTGCTTATGTATCCATTTTTTTGTTTGCTTTAGGATATCCAGACCAAGGAGATAATTGGGCGTGGCACTAAGAGAGAGGGGTTGTACAATGTGGATAACGTCGTTCCTGGCAGAGCTAATGCAGTTCGAGCATCCCGTACTGGTAATCTGTAAGAAGTTTGGTTGTTACATCGTCGGTTAGGACATGTTTCTTTTGGTTATTTAAGGCATATGTTGCCTAGTATGTTTCATGAAATAAAGGAATCAGACTTACATTGTGAAGTATGTATTCTTGCTAAGAGCCATAGTGCTTCATTTCCTTCTAGTATTAATAAAAGATTGCTTCCATTTGAGCTTGTGCATTCAGATGTTTTGGGGCCTTCACCCGTTAATACCAGTTCATGAGTTAAGTGGTTTGTTAGGCTTGTTGATGATTGCATTTGTATGACATGGGTGTATTTGTTAAACCATAAGAGTGATGTAAATGCAATTATTCGGTCTCTCTCTCAGATGGTGGCTGTTCAATATTCATAAGTTATTAATGTTCTTCGTACTGATAATGGAGGAGAATATGTTAACTCTGAGCTTTCCAATTTTTTCCGTGATTAAGGAATTTTTCATGAGACAACTTGCTCGTACACCCCACAACAAAACGGGGTGGCTGAAAGGAAAAACCGTCATATTTTGGAAATTGCTCGTGCACTGCTTATTGGTGGGTCTATTCCCAAGAGTTTTTAGCCAGACGCCATCACCTATGTCGTGTGTGTTATTAATCACATTCCATCTCGGGTTGTAGAATTTCGTATTCCACTCCAAGTGTTGATGGAACATGTGCTGGTTGTTTCTACCAATACACTCACTCTTCGAGTGTTTGGATGCGTGGCTTATGTTCATATTCATAAGATTCATCGTAGTAAATTGGATCCTTGTGCTCTTCAGTGTGTCTTTGTGGGTTTTGCATCCCACCAGAAAGGTTACAAGTGTTACCACCCTGCCACTCCCGGCTCAATCCTAGTCCTAGACCTTCTCCCATTTTTTTTCTTCTTACCCACAATGGACCTTGGTTTTCCAGCCCACTAAAACAGCTCAGTTTGGTCTTTGGGCCTTTTGCTCAATCCTTATAACTGGCATGTAGCTCAACTTCTTTTTATTTAAGCCTGCAACTCCAAACTTGGTCCACCCAAATTTTTTGGGCCGCGATTTTCACACTCCGTGGGCCTTGTAGACCTAAGTTGATCTACATGTGTGTGTTATATATATGTTGTTTAATATACTGAGTTTGCTTGCAGGTACCTATGAACTCGTAGTTCATAAAATTCGAACCCGTAGTTTCGAAAAAGTGTCATGGAGACATTTTTTATGTTTCATAAAACTCACCACTCATGTAGAGACCCGAAGTTCTCCATGATTAATTCACTAAACCAAACCATGTCTTAGAACCCGAATGTTCTAACTTTGATGCTTATGGAGAATTTATTTCCCATAAGCACCAACCACAACTTTGTTCCCTCCATCCAGTGGATTGTCGAACCATAACAAGTTTGATTTCACTGACATGGAAGTTTTTGGCAGAAACTACTTTACGTGGGCATGAGTTGTGAAGCTCCACTGGACTACCGAAAAGCTAAGAAACATTGAAGCCAACAATGGCGTGGATAAATTTAAATAAGCCTCTGCCATGATCTTCATTCGAAGACTTATGCCTAAAGCATTATAAATGGAAGTACCTTGATGACGAGGATTCCATAGCTCTTTGACTCGCTCTATGGACTGTTCCAATAAAAAAAAATGATCTTGCCTAAAGCAAGACATATCTTGCCTGACGCAAGACATGATTGAAACTCATCCATAAATAGGTACGATATTGAAGTTTATAGAATCCGATTGAATTTTGACTGGAGAATATTTTTCCCGTCTTTCCATGCTTCTTAACATGATCCTAAAGTAGCATTGTAAGGAGTAGAGGTTCACTAAATTCTATTATTTGACTACTACCACATTGCTCACTAAAAAGCACAACAGTGAGAGAGGTACCCCAGTGATTCGGTTGGGAGTTACCGAATGGTAAAGACCCAGCTTTGGTTGGAGTCTACTGAAAGGTGTGACCTAGCTTTGGCTGGAGTCTACCGAAGTACAAGCCCTGCTTCGGCAGAGACGTACCGTAGCAAATGTGTACCAAACAAAAGGCTCTGCTTCGACAAATGCCTACCGAATCTGCTCATCTATCTTTGGCTGGAGAGTACCAAATAATGGTAGAATTAGGCCTACCAAGGAGGTGGCATCACGACCAAAAACGTGATCCCTTAGCACCTAAGAACAAAAACTTCAAGAATAAAAGACAGTATTCTCGAACCTCAACCATGCAACATCGAGTTGACCAAGGTAAATGCAACATGATCTAGACTTGTTCTTATGCCTACCTCGTTTGCATAAAAATCCTATAGAATGCCGGTTGAATGATCCGGTAACGGCGCATATGGAGTAGGATGACATATCGATTGCATATTGACGACATGTAGTCGACATATCAACAGTTGACAATGACATAGTTATTATATGGCTATAACATAATGAGAACATATTCATGCTTGTGCTGCTATAAGCGTGTCATATATGAAAAGTCGCTCAAATCAATGTAAGTGTATTATACAAAAAAGGTAGGAAAAATCTTCAGTGGTACGTATCATTGAATGGTACGGCCATTGAATGGTTCAGATTAATTTGCAGTGGGTTCCACATGAATCTTAAACCATTCAACAGTACGTACCATTGAAGTTTGACCCATACTCCTCACTTTTTTGGTGCAACCAGAAAGAGACCTGATTTGATCGAGGAGGACTAACATAATTTTGGAACCAAAATGCAAATCAGGTATTTAAGTAACATTGCTATAATTCACCCTCTATTTATTTTATTTTTTTGGAAATAACCCATTTTTTAGTTCTTTTGAATATTGGCTAAGTTGGTTGGATTAATGTAATCGCTCAAATTTAACTAAATAAAAAATTATTGTGATTCGTGGAGAGAGCTTTGCTCACCCGCACATTTTTTTTTAATGTGTGAATGGTTGAGGTTTAACTAAATCTCAATTTGTTAAATCTCAACCATTCACTTGTAAAGAAAAATGTGCGGGTGAGAATTTTCATTAATGAGGATATGTGTCTTTGTATAAGAGCGAGAAGGGCTAGCCTTTTGGGCTTAAAGTTCAATCTAGAGCAGGCCCAATATCTGACAAATAGAAAAAGAAAAGAAGCCCGACTTCTTCGCTTTGTCAAATCAGAACTCCTCCACCCTCCAAATCCTTGCCCCCCGCCCCTCCCTTTTGACACAAAATCATACGAACAAGCACACTCTAAACCCTTCTTAAACCCTAGCTCCTCCTCCCTCCTCCTCCTCCTCCTCCTCCACTGCCGCAAAGCACCCAGAACTCACTGTATCAGTCCGTATGCTGCAAAATGTTACCTCACTACAATTCCTTTCCTCGCCATTCCAACCAAGCTCACACACCTGGTAGCTCGGCTCCACCTCCTCACCAGGTATCTTTCTCCTACATTCCAAAATATAACTGCTTTCACTAACTTCAACCTGCTTCTGCTTTCTGGGTTATCGCTTTTATGGTTTGTTGAAGCAGCAGGAGGAGGTTATGGAATCTAATCCATTGATAATATGTTTCAATATTGCAGATGCAACCTCAATTGGGTATCAGGAATCCCCAAATTCCAGTCCAGTTCAGTAATTCTAATTCCATGATAGCTCAACCTAATTTCATGAATCTACCAAACAACCTTCTTCCTATGCAAAATAACCATCTGGGTATGCCTCAATTCGGTTCCGTTGGCCCTACATCTCAACCGGGTCAGCCCAACGTTGGGTTTTTCGGTGCGCAAAATAACGGGCAAGGTATGAACTCGGTTGGGCAATTCTGCAATTTGGTGCAGCATGTGAATCATTTGATGTCCTCTCAACTGCCTGGGCAAATATATGGGAATAACATGTTGAATTTACAGCAACAGATGAACCAAAATATGGGATTGCCGTATGGGCAGTTTTGTTTACCGACATTGCAAAACATGAATCAATTTGTGCCAATGCAAATGCAAAATCCATCGCAAGTCCGTCCTAATTATGGTTTTCCGGGATCAAATCAAACACCTCAGGCCACAATGTCTCAAAATGTCCCTTTTTTTGCAAATAACCAGGCTGGTAATCTGCATTATAATCAGGGAGGCCAGCAAGTTAACCAGAATCAGCAAAACTTGGGTCTGCCTCCTGTGCAAGGGACACAGGTAACTTTGTTTTTCCTTGTGGGTAATTGTTTGTGTACTTGGTGGTTAAGTTACATAAACTGATCATTAGGTCACTTTATTGTTGGTTACGATCGATGGGCAAGGTTGTTACATTATGTTGATAGAGTAAGGCCGTGCTTCTTCAAAATCCATCATTTGGCTATGCCATCATTTCCTGCCTTCTTTTTGTGCTAACTCTGACATGGATTGGTTTCCATCATTTTATTAAGTACATTTTCTTAAAAACAGTAGTTGCTAATAGAGTATATTACTTTGAAGTAACTGCATTGGTTGTAGTTGACAAAAATGTTGTCAACTTCTGCAGGGAAATAATACAAGCAGTAGTGGTGTTAACAATTCAAATTCCAATTGGAAACAATCACCAAACAAAAGCTTTACAAAGAATCCGAAAAGAGGGGTGCAGCCGCAAGGGGGGTAGGTTATACTAGTGTCATTTCATTATCTTACTTCTGAGGATTTAGACCAATGACTTGTGATTCATAATAAATATGGTTTGTGTAGATTTCAGAATCCTCAGTCACATCATATGAAAAATGCAAAGGGAAAGTTTGCTTTTCCAAATGGGCACAAAGGAAAAGGTATGCACTTATTGTACCTGTCTACCAAGTTTATATATATAGTATTTATTTTGATGGGAAGATGCTGTGATTTCATGAGGGAGTTACTACAAATTTGGTTGTTTTAGCTGAATCCAACTATATATCTTTATTTCTTGTTCCCTGTGTGCTTGCCCATCAATATGCTTGATCTGGGATGTAGTACCCCTTATATATTTCTTTATTTACTTATCGATTGTTACTTATTTTTGTTTATTCTCCCTAATCACTTGGAAAATTGTGTATTATGAATATCATGGCATTTCACAGCTGTCATTATAAATTATACTTCCATTCAAAATATTAATATATTTAGCCACCCTTGTAAAATGTTAAGTGTGGAATCCTGTCAAGGGTGGGCTTGAGATAGTATTACATACTACAAATATGCTCTCATGGGTTGTCTTGCCTTGTTACTAAAAGTTCATGGAAAACACCATACTTTGAAGACAGTACCATCAAAGAAGCTTGCTATATGAAACACGATGAATATTTGCCCCCAAAAAAAACCTTAATGGAGTAATAATATATTTTATAATCCCTATTTTTCTCCTTTCCTGTTTGTTCTTTTAATGTCATTGTGCATGCATGAGCATGGGTTGCGGAGATATCATAAACCATGATTTCCTGTTACCTTTTTCTAGTACAGAATACTTTTTGTAAGCATGATGTTCATGAGTCTCTCATTCTTTCTGTCCACAAAACTGCAGGGTCAAGAAATGAGAGCGAAGGAAAGTTTGCTCTTGCCAACTCTTCGAACCAGGACAGGGAAAGGAAGAGGTAATCTCTGCTTGATCTCTCATATCATATAGTTTTGAATGCATTAATGAGTTCTCTCTAATTGAAATTTCACCACTCAGGCTTATATACTGTCTTGAAGATATTTTTACCTCGTTTATAAGTTTGACAACATACTCTTGATTCAATTGTACCCGTCTCTGTTAAGATGGTTTTCACCAAAGCGGGTTAACGACATCTATTGAGGCTATTTTTGGTCTTAGTTTATTGCATTCTAAAATTTAACAAATAGCCATTTTTTTCATTTGGAGCATAACTTCAGGCTGCCAAATCTTTAGTGTTAATTAGTGAACATTTTCTCTGAGGCATTTGGAAAAGAGGGTTAGTTGAGAACAAATTCAATTATTTAGTGTTCCTTTCGTAACACTTTTGTTTTTGGTGTTTGATTTTTCTAGTTGGAATTGCTTTTAGTTTAAATTTTGGGTTTTTCTTTTAGATCATTTCATGTACATTTCGTCCCTCATCCATCACTCTCCCTTCCCCCTCCGTTATTTCTCCCTCTTTTCTCCCTTGCATTTCCTAACTATCTCTTACTAAAATATAAAAACTGAAAACCAAAAAAGAAAGTGTTACCAAACATGCCCTTAGTTTATGGCAGCGTGACAGTGTTACAAAATATAATAGCTTGCTTGGGTAGTTGAGTAGTCAAATGTAGGATTTTCAATTGGCAGGCTGAGGGCATGATTGAGCTTTACTAAAATAGAATTTCCTTGGCCTGAGCTGATCCCAGCCCAACCTTCGAGCCTAAGCAATCAGATGCCCCTTATGTAGGGCAGTATTTGGGCTGAGATACTGGCAGGCCGGTGTGGAAAAATTATTTGAAGATAGGTGGTGTGAGGCCTAAATTGGGTGATCTATGCTTAGTCCATTTTCAGGCCTACAAACCTTTCTCCAAAATCAGCTTACTCGAAGTTCAAAGACAGCTCAACCTAAAATGTTTTAGCTGAACAAGTTGGGTTTTGAGCTACCTCAGCCAAATTGGCAGTGCTAATTACTGTATTAATAATATCAACCGGGGTTTTTCCCTCTTGTTCCTCCTCCTTGCAGCACAGTAACATTATTATTGAAACTTGACCGGTTTTGTCAACAAAAGCCATAGTTTGACTGTAGTTCCAAAGACTTTGAAAAATACCATAATGTTTCTCCAAGAAAGAGTTGTTCTTTTTCAAGGATAGATAACAAGAGACTTCCTCTGTGTAGTTTAAGATGACTGAGTGTTTATGTAACTGCCTTCTGTAAATTCCAGAAGTCTTAAAACTTTTTACAATGATGGGCTTGGTACCTAGGAACTCGCCGATAGGAATAAACAATTATATGTATTTGTGCTTTACATTGCAAAATTAGTAGTCATGAATTAGCTTTACGTTCTCAGCATCCATAATCCTTACATCTTGCCTCCTGAGTGATCACACTCTCCTGTTTCTTAATGAGACTCATCGCTCTTTTTCTGTGTATGGACGTGCCTTCTTTCTGTCTCAAATGAGAAGATCTCTTTCTTTATCATATACGGAACAAGAGATTGAGCGGTGGCGTGAAGAACGTAGGAAGCACTACCCATCAAAATCCAACATAGAGAAGGTTTGGCTGACTGTGAGACATGCCTGCTTTTTCTTTCTATCTAATGTAGATTTTCTAATATTAAAATACCACTTGCAGAAGACAAGTGAAAAGCGGATAAACTCAGAGGTCATTGAAAGAGAGGCCAACATACGACGAGAGGTGTGCTGATTACTGCTCTCTCTATATCTGTGTGTGTGTGTGTGCGCGCTCGCGCTGATTATTTGTATGCTATAATCATTGAACAAGACCGAACAATACTTTTGCTCTACTCATTATCACCTGGGCCAACTGAGCTAGTTCTGGTTAACTTTTTGCATTTTGTAAGTATGTCTGTAAGAGGAATTGTGGCTTACCTAATTGTTACTCAAAGAGATCACTGGTATTACATTAAACCTGAAATTTTGTATCATATCACGAGAGCTCTTTGAGACTGCTCTTCTTGGTTACTTATTCAAGTTTTTTGTCTGGGTGAGGATCTGAGTTGATATGTGATCAATCCAAATCTTTTCATCCATCTTCTTCAAAATTAGATTCAAAAGTGTTGGAAGTTATGCAGAACCTAGTTACTAGAGAATAATGCTCTTCTATTACTGGTATTGTGCTCAATATTCTCATCTTAAATACATATCTTATTTCAACGAAACAAATGAACAGTCAGCAAAGAAACATGCTGATATACTGGTTTTCTTCGACTTTGTTCTGGACACTGAGGAAGCAAATCTTTACTACCACTTTCTTATATTTGACAGTTTTACTTATTCTTCATTGCAGCAACTCAAGGAGATTCTTACAAAGCAGGCTGAGTTGGGAGTTGAAGTTGCCGAAGTACCATCATATTACCTCGCAGATTCAAATCAAGGGCATGTAAAGGAAGATAATGGATCAATGACCAAGAAGGGGAGATTAGCAAACAAGTTTGGTAAGAGAGAAAAATATGATAGAAAGGATCGGTTTTCCAAGAGGCAAAGATCACATCAAAAGGATTCGTCAAATGACCCTTCTTTCAACAAAAGGGAGCCAACCTTGCTGCAGAAGCTTCTTAGTGCAGATATTAGGAGAGACAGAAGCCACTTGCTGCAGGTGTTTAGGTTCATGGTGACAAACTCTTTCTTCAAAGATTGTCCTGACAAACCTTTGAAATTTCCTACTGTAGCAGTAAAAGAAAGCGCGGGTGAGGAAGACGCGGCTGAAAAGTTGTCCTCACTTGCAGAGAAAGATGCTTTTAAGGGAAGCGATACATCCGTGGTTGGAAGAGTTTATAACAATCATTCTGGAAATAACAACGATGTCGGGAATTATGATGATAGTGGTGATGAAGATGATGGAGAGGGAATGGAGAGACCTAAGGAAGAAGAGGAAGAAATCATAAACTAGAAATGCTGCCTTTTGTACAAACATGTATTGTATATGATTTCCTATCTTTTCAAAGGCATGTAAGAAATATTTAAATCTTTAATTTCTTATATAGCAGAAATCAAAGTTTTATTATTTTGTTACGGGAAGAAGTAAACAAAGGAAGACGCAGCATAGTTATATGATTACATTCAGCAATTAGATCCTCTAATTCAGAGGACCATACAGCCGGAGTGACTGAAGAGCCTTGTCGTTAAGCTTTGCCTTGGTTCCAAGGTACTCATTCCAAGTGACTGGCGGGTACAACGGAGGGCAACTCGGGCCGAGTACTTTTGAGAGGGGTGAGACCTGAGCATTCTCCGGAGGACCATATGAGTAAGCAATTGACACACGGTGCTGGCTCCGGTTCACCACTGCCCGGTGAAGGACGGTCTGGTACAACCCGTTTGATAATATGTGAATTAAGTCACCCACATTGACCACAAAAGCCCCTGGGACTGGCGGAACCATGAGCCACCCGCGGCCCTCCTCCTCCCCCTCTCGGAAAACTTGCAAGCCACTGGCGTTGGTGCTTTGGTGGACGATTGAGAAGAGGTTTGAATCAGTATGTTGGGCAAGACCCATGGTCCGATCCGGATCCGGACACGCCGGGTATGAGTTGAATTGTAAGACCGCAGTTGCATCTTCAAATTCACCTCTTGGACCCGCCCATTTGATGTCTCCCTTGGATATGCCTAATGAGCCGAGCATTAGCCGCATCAACCTAGCCGCAAGCCTTTTCATCTCTTTCTCATATTCTTCAGTAATACAACTGACAAAACAAAAATCAAACACTATTCAAAGCAAAAACTCACTATATACACATATATTAGTATTATATATATAATTGAATACGCAATTTAGAAGAAAAGCTGACACATTCTCGAATACAGGGCAAATTGTAAAATCTGCTTCTATTAGAGAGAGTGTCAGTTTTGTGTGTCTAATTAAGTAGTATATATAATTATTAGTGGTTGGAGTAATATGTGCATGCGTATGTACGTACCAGAACTTGGTGTAATCTTGGGGCCAAAGTTGGCGAAAATGTTCAAGTGGTAAGCCAACGGAAGTGAAGCTCTCAGACCACGTTAGCTTTTCAGAAAAGGCAGATATACGATGGAAACCGTAACCGGAAATTCCATCGGGCAATCGAGCTGCTTTGAGCTTTTGTTGGGGTGGCAGAGAGAAAAGGCTTCGCACAGTAGATTCCATGTCGTCAACAAGTTTTTGGGGGACGCCATGGTTTGTGGCTTGGAACATGCCCCAAGTCTTGCATGCATGTCCTACGAGTTCAACGACATTTGGGTCGGCGAGATCGATTACCGGCACAGACTCTGAGCAAGAGAATGGGTCGAAAGACGGATATTCGTTAAGCTGTGACGTCCATGCATACGACTCCGGCAATTCCTGTAATGAGCTGAAGTCGTCTGGTTGTTGCTTGTGGAGAAAGATAGGGTGGGATTTGAATGCATCTGAGAGTTTTCCACTCGACATAGTAGATAGTACTACTATAGAGAGAGAGAGAGTGAGAGGGAGAGAGGATTGTGTGTGAGTGAGGATTATGTGCATATATAGAGATGGTGACAAGTTTCTCATTTGTTTTTTAATACAACGATATTCTACACTAATTCACACTAAAGAAGAGAGGGAGGTTTGAATCCGGAACACAGTAGATTAAAGAGAAATATCAAACTCTAATCATCGGAACAATCCACCACTTGTAGTAGCATCAAGTTTCTCATTTATCGTTTATGCATGGATGGATAATCCTCTAAAATATTTTTGCACTATATATTCAAGTTCATAGAAACAAACAATCGGTCCAGAAGAAATTGTTTCAGTTATGGATTGACTCACGTTTGTCTCCTTTTATTCTTCTCTCAGTTTCACATCCTTTGAAGATATTCATTTATTACACATTCACATTTTTCATCCTTTTCTCACATTTTTAATGTGTGTGCAATCACATTATTCATCCTTTATTTTCACTCATTTTTATGTGTTATTTGACACACCCCGCTCTCGATACCCACGTGAATACCGAGTTTGGAACGTGTTGGCCGACACTTGGAGGTGACGAAGCCATTTTACGCATGACAACACTTAAATTATACAATTTAAACTGTCAAATAGTTTGCATAATTTGACTTCCATCGACGCGTACTACCTCAGGACAGTACGTGTGGTATTTTTCGGAGTGTTTCGGACCTTTGATTTGAGCGAACCAAGAATAAGTGTTATTTATTAATTTAATTAGTAACCTTTATGAGTTTAATCATTACTATAATGATATCTCATATAGGTGAGACTTACCACGAGGAGTATAAGGGTCAGGCAAGACGAGACGGCTACGACCCAACTACGTATCTGTGAGTAGGCTTTGTTTTGAAAAACTAATATTATTTATATGATTTTATGAATTATTTTCTATCATGCCATGCTTTTACTTACGAGTTAAGTATAAAATATATTCTGTTGAAATTTGGGTAATTGTGATGGCACGATCATGTGTATTTTTATTTGCTCATCATACATGCATTCACTGGTGTTTAATACTCGTCCGAGCCAGGACCAGCCTTCACGTGTATGTTCACATCTTCACCGTTATGCTTACTTTGGATCCATTGTAGGTGTCAGCATGTACTAGCTTGCATTAGACAACTAGGACTCGTATGTGATGCGCTTAGCGCCAGCTTCACATGATCATAGTACAGAGCATATATTTATTACACCCAGCATGTTCCGTGTATCTATTTTCTACATGAGCTTGTGTGTCCGCATATGTTGATGAGCATATTATATATGTCGTTGAACATACTTTATGTTGTTGAGATATTGGTATTTACTCATATCTTTGGCATGGATGCCTTTATACGGTTTTGTCGATGAGTATACGATATAGTTGTTGAGGTGTTGGTATTACTCATATTTTTTGCAGCGGTGCCTTATTAATGTTTTGATGATGAATATTATATATTATGAGATAAAGGTGTTTATCCCTATCTTTGAAAATTTCCATACTATATGTAGTATAGTTTTGGGAAACTATACAGGTTTTTTAGAGAGGGATTATTTATGTTACGAAAAGCAAAGTTTTTAGAAATGATTATTTTTGCCACTCACATTTTCTGTTTTGCGCCCTTCCCGGTTTTAGGGGCGGATCTGGTAGCAAGTGAAGTTTTTATTGGTGGTTCTGACACCCTCTACAGCTACTGTATGAAAGTATGTCCCTACTAGTTGTATTATGTCTATCCTTACCAAAATGAAATTATTCTTATGTTACTGCGCTTTCGCTATGCTCTGAGACTAATTACTTTGTATTATTAGCCCTGCACTTCGCACATTATTTTGAAATTAATTTCAAAGTAGCCTTTAGTTTTAATTTATTTGCACTTTTACACAACACTTACACTATGGCTTTCGTCATCCCTTCTGGGATGTCGGCCAACATATCTCGACCCGATATTGACACGTGGATATCCAGGTCAGGGTGTGTCATATAAGTCAAATTTTCCAAAAAATAAAATCAATAAGAGTTTTCTATATATATTTCCGGCTTACTCTCTCATATTGCTAGTTTTGGAAAGTGACGAGATCATCCACATGCTAGATAAAAGAATATAGTCATCAGAAAGATAAAATAAGGGTTTTTTTATTAGCACATCACATATTGTTAAATACACTCCACATAAAATTTTAATATTAAATGACTTGTATACACTAATATGAAATAACTATTTAGGCCCTATAAGGTTTTAAAAAATATAAACTTCTGGATACACCCTAAAAACGTGTGATACATCCCGTCCCTGAAAATAATAGTATTTTATTTCCGAAAGTGGGAAATGACGAGAATGCCCTTGGTTGACCTTTCGGTTGACTTTTGCGTCGTAACTCGTACGACCCTTCCCTTTGTATTCTCTTGCTGTGTTCGTCGTTACGAATGCGTGGATGCGAACTGGACGTCATTCGGAGCCCGGATGAATAATCTACGGACGTTGGATTATCAACATTTCCCATAATTCTAATTAGACTGCATTTTGTAATTGGGCTTGGGCCCAGTAGGCCCAGTGAGCCCATCACTTTCTGTCTCCTCTTCTGTCACTGACCTCATCTCCCTGTCTCTCTGTCTCAGTCTCCCAGTCTCCCTGCAAAACCTCACCTTCCTCTCTCCCTCACCGAGCCTACCTAGTGGCTCTGCCACTCTCTCTAGCAAACCACCACTTGCCATCACCTCATCTCAGTCCAGCAATGACTTGCAAACCCAAACCAGCCTTGAAATTGGAAATCCAAGAATTTCGTCGAGCTCGAAAACCCTCCCCGACGTCAAGTTCGATGATATAGGCCACACCCTGCCTTGAAACCGTCACCATTCAACTCCTTGAGGTCCCTAAGACCTTGATCGAGCCTTGGATGGTCAAGATTGGACGAGAAAAGATGAACTGAGAATCGGCCGTTTCGGGCCGAGATCTTCTTGTCCATTTTCCGGCCAGCTCCGGCCAATTTTGGCCCCCAAAATGGTACAATATCACTCTCCTCACTCCCATCTTCATTTTGGTACTTGAATCATGGGAAATGGTTGAGTTTTGAAGGTTTTAGGACGATTTCCAAGTTTCCGGCCAAATTCTCAGATTCCGGCGAAGTTCCGGCAGGCAGACGGCGGGCGGCGATTGCAGAGGTCACCGGCGAGCTGACGTCAACCGACCTGGCCCTGACGTCAGCGAATCGGTGATGACGTCATCAACCCGGTCCAAACCCGGTTGGACCGGAATATTCCAAGGTATATTCCGTCCGTTAACTTTAACGGCGTTAACAGAATATTCTAACGCCATTAGAATATTCTGTTAACTCTAACGGCGTGTCACCGGCGAGTAGCCGGCGCGTGGTGGACTTCCACCTGCGCGTGGCGGCGCGTGCGGCGGCGGTATTGGGTTTTCCAACCCCGGAACTCCATTTTCGGGTTTCCGAACACCGTTTTCTTCGTACTTGTCAATGTCTTTATTAATTGTGGGTGTTCTAACCTAGGTTTGGCGACCCGTGGGGTACGGAGAGCGTACAAATGGGCTCTTCCGGCAAAGGTTTATGTGAGTGGGCCCCTTCCTTATTAAATTAAATATTTCACATGTTTTGGAAATTAATATTAGGCTATGCCTATGCTTTTAAATGATATTTATCGTGTTATGTTAGTGAAGTTTAGTATTATTTTATTATATTTATACTTGGTTCACTAGTATGTGACTCGGCTATGGCGTTTTAAGTATTTTGGTATATTCTTGGTATTCCGGATACGGCATCCGTGAATACCTAATTATAAAGTTTATTTATGAAGTTATTTTAGAAAGGAAATTACCCCACCTTATTATATTTAGAAATATTCCGTGGTATGTTTTATACACGCTTAACTAGGAATGCTTACACGGTGTCATTAGTACTGTCCAGGGCCAGAACCAACTTCACGTGTATGTTCACACGCACCGACACGCTCACTTTGGATCCATCGTAGGTGCCAGCCTGTTCTAGGTTGCCTTGGCGACTAGAACTCGTTGTGACGCGCTTAGCGCCAGTTTCACGTGTATGTAGTACATGAGCGTAACATTATTCGTACACCCAGCCTGTTCATGGCAGAATATCTCTGTATGAACTCGTGTGTCTGTCATACCTATCGAGCATATCCCCTACTGATTTATATTGTGATTTAAACTGGATTTCACTGATGCCACGAAGGCTTCTACTGATTTACGGGTTTCCCGTATTATGTTATTTTACGGATTTCAATGAAAGTATTTTATACCAAGTTGTGGTTTTCTACCCGTTTTGGAAAACAAGTACATTTCCGTACTTACACTGTTTTCTACCTACTACTGTAGTATGTTTTCCAGAAAGGTTTTTACCCTAACTATTACTTGATTTTGACGGCGATGAGTTACTATTTTCAGAAAGGAAAGGTTTTATTTAAATAATTACTTATGGCCCACTCACCCTTCTGTTTTTGCGCCCCTCCAGGTTTAGTTGGCTTGGAGCTGTTGACGTCAAGCTGTGGTGGTATGAAAATGTAGGAATCTCTATTGTATTTGAAATTATTCTGTATTCTCCTACTCTTCTCTACAATTATTATTTTATTTATTCTTCCCAGCCCGCACACTTCTGTGCACTCTAAGCTTAATTTACTTCGGTTTGCTTAATTATTCTTCAATTCTTCCAAATGGCTTTCGTCACCTCACGAGGTGTCGGCCAGCACACTCGACTTTTGAGTGTCCACCTGTACATCGGGATCGGGGTGTGTCACGTGTATCCTAATATTTTTTTTTCTTCAAGCTGTCAAGGCCACCCTTTTTTATTCGTGTTGTACAACTTTTAATAGTGGACTCAAAGTTGCCTTAATAGGTTGAGTGTGCTTGTTTTATGGTCCGATAAGATGACCAAAAAAGAAGATGCATGCCTTATAAGCAATTTTCTAGAAGTTTTCAAACCCCAATTTTTTGTGAGGAGGCCTTCAAGAATCCGTTTTTCTGTACAAATTTCTTGAAACTTATGAAGGAAGAACCTATAGGACCAGAAGATATGTAGCTTCATTTGAAATTACAAGAACAAAAATGCTATGGATCTTGTTCCTTGCTGTTTGTTGGCATAATTTGGCGATAGTAATTTGACTTTTTCACAATTTCTTATAGTGATTCTTTGTACACCCAAATTTCGTCCCTGGACACCCATCAAACGTATGGTTATAAATAAATATGTGAAAGTAAATTGGGTGTCCAGAGACAAAATTTGAGTGTACATAGAACCTTTCAGTCTAGTTAAAATCTTGTTGCCTATATTAATTTTAGTTTTTGCAATAACCTGTTATTTACAGGCACTAGGGCCAGCCCCTGAGATTTCGAGGGCCTTGTGCAAAAATTTTATCGAGACCCTTACTAAGAAAAAAAATCATCATAAATTAAACTTACATACTGATTTTTTAAATTTGTATTAATTTAATTGATGCAAAAACAAATATATTAAATACAATTAGTTGAGTTGAAAATAAATTTTGACTCATCCAAAAAGGTCTTGGGTTCAAACAGCTTTGATGTTGTTTTGGATTTTTTTTTTCTTACAATTTTGCAAAAAACAAAAATATAAACCACCGGGGTTTGAACCCACAACCTCGCGTGAAAGTTACATTGCGAAAACCACATTTGCTAAGCAAAAATTCAATTAATTTATTGCACAAAAATATATATAACATAACCTATATATATTACATACACATTAAAATTTCGGGAGCCCTTCAAAATTGGAGACCTTGTGCGGGTGCACCACATGCACTCCCACATGGCCGGCCCTAACAGGCATTGCCCTACCTGCAAGAAGCCTTAACAAGCAGCTAGCAAAAAGTTAGATCTTTGGAGATTGTGAGTTCTTATGCTCGTTTCGTTCATGGCGAAGAAGATGAGCACGCGAGTTATTTTTCTAGTTTTGAAACAGACAAAGAGTTTGATATGGGGTTTAAGTGGAGAGTATGAGATGTATTTAGAGAGTGTGCGGTGTGAAGATAGTATTAAAAAATATGCGAAGTGTATTAAGATAAATTTTAATTTAAAACATAAATGTGGAGTGTAGTCAACAAAATATAGGGTGTGAATAAAACAATACTACAAAATATCAAAGAAAGTTATAAAGGAGAATCATCAAATAAAGGCCATTATTTGGAAGAAAAAAAAAAAGAGAGAGAAAAGAATCTTCCAATGAAAGGAATATTAGTGTTATACATGGTCACCATGATTAACACGCAGTAATCAAAATAAATTAAAGAAATAAAAAGAAAACAAATCCGAGATTCGACATTGCTCAATTAAGGCGGACCTCCAGTCGTTGTAGTTATTGTAATTGAAGCCCATCCATCAATCATGTTTGTTTCGGAATTCTGATTCATGATAACTGATAAGGAAGGAAAATACATACTTATATATTTGTTTTTTGTTGCAATCACAAATTCATTGTGTTCTAGATTCAAACTCATTTTCTTTCTTTATTTTAATTTAAAGTAGAAATATCGGTTATATTAAAAAAAAATTATAAATATTGAATATTCCAAATTATAATGGTATGAAATATATTTTTGTAGTACTAGGTTTTTATTTAATTTTCAAATATAGCCATTTATTTTCAGGTATTCAATGCTCCATTGCATGGTAGAAAAAAAAAATTGAGAAATTTATCATATTTATTACAGAAGCTGTAGGAAGGAAACAACTTGGAAATAAAAGATCCTCCAGTCAAACTCAGCAGACAGCCACACACATACAATAATTAATGCTAATCTCTAGCTTAATTAAATAATTGGATTCCTAGCAATAGCAGTCCTTCCTTCCTTCTAGAATATTTGAAAATAAAGAAGAAAAGAAGAAGAAGAATGAGAGAATTCATAAACTTTTTCGTGTTCATGCTCAAGAACACCAGGAAGAACTCAGAAAAATTGTGTTAATTTAATTTTAAACTTTAATGTTAACTTTATATTTTAAATTGATAATAAGTTAAAGATGTTTTCTTCTTTTATTTTTTATTTTCTTTGTTTGGTTGTCAGTCACGTGTCAGTTAATGAGTGGTCCACGTGTCAGTGCATGAGGCTCACTACGGCCGCGTAAGCAGTTAACAGAGGAACTGACGGAAAAAAAGACAGTTGAATGAAATATGGATTCGTTGTATGAAATTGAAAAAATTGGAAGATATGAAGTTGAAATTGAATGGAAAGTTGAGAGGGTAAAATGTAATTTACCTTTTTTTTTTATCCACATGGCTCAAACTTAACTTCCACCTCAGCAAAAATGTGTACTCCACATTTGTCACGTCATCATTTAATGGCCAAATTGACAGAAAATGTAACAGATGTATGACATTGTAATGAAATTGTAAATTTGTGTATGACATTGTAATGTTTTAAAAATAAAGTATAAAATTGCAATTATATCCAAACTTAAAGTTGCAAACTGTAATTTAAAAAATAAAAAAATACAATCCTACAAAATATCAAAGAAAGTTATAAAGGAGAATCATCAAATGAAGGACATTATTTGGAATAAAAAAAAGGGAGAAAAAAATCGTCCAATGAAAGGAATATTAGTGCTATACATGGTCACCATGATTAACACGCGGTAATCAAAATAAATTAAAGAAATAAAAAGAAAACAAATTCGAGATTCGACATTGCTCAATTAAGGCGGACCTCCAGTCGTTGTAGTTATTGTAATTGAAGCCCATCCGTCCATCATGTTTCTGAATTCTGATTCATGATAAATGATAAGGAAGGAAAATGCATATTTATATATATTTATTTTTTGTTGCAATCACAATCCATTGTATTCTAGATTCGAACTCTCTTTCTTCTTTTAGGCCTCGTTCAGTATGTTGGACTATAATGACTAGTTTAGTCGAACTGATTAATCGGATAATACTGACTAATATAGTTAGTCGTTTGGTGCAATATCGGACTAAACACCAACTATTTTAATATTGTGTTTGGTACTGTACCGAATAAGAAGACTTTGTACTGTTTTTATTTTTTATGACAAATAATGTTTATTTTTAAGAGAAAAATTGTTGATAAAATAAAAAAAGAAAAAAAATTTTGACAGAATTTTATTTGTTTGATGACTATTTTCAGAAAAATCTTGAGTGGTACGTACCATTCAATGGTACGACTATTGAATGGTTCAGATTAATTTGCAGTGGGCCCCAAATGAATCTTAGTCATTTAACAGTACGTACCATTCAATGGTACGTACCACTGAAGTTGGACCCACTATTTTCTCGAAATTATACGTATCTTAAACCACACAAATGCAAAATAACAATAAAAACATACTACAACCATGATCAAATTCAATGGTTTTCTTTCCAATCACAAACTCTAAATCTGAAAAAAATAAGGATCAAAACACAATCATTTGAAAAACATAACAAGTAGTAAAAAAAAACATAAGAATTTAGAATTCAATGATAAATTTTTCAAGTTAGAAGATAAATGAGAAATCATAATTTAAATTAAAGAGCTAAATTATACAATCAATTTAAAAAAAAACAGAGAGAACAATACTTGAAGGCAGTGAACTGAAGAAAAAAAAATGAGTTTGCAAAAATTTAAGAAGGGGAAGAACGATAAACAAGGAGGGATGGGAGAGAGAGAGAGAGCTGAAGAACGATAGACAGGGAGGGAGGGAGAGAGGGAGAGAGAGAGATACCTAAACCAAAGAGGAGGACAATGGCTAAACGAGGATCGAGTTTTCGCGAACGCCTCTACGAGAGGGTTACGACAATGTGTTTTTTGTTTAGCGTTTTTCTCCCGACTAAAATTGTACATAGGTTTTGGGGGGGATGACTAATCGGATGTGAGGAGTATTAAAATTGTAAGGCCGGATAAAGTAATATGGGTACTAAAATTATATACATAACGCGTCAAACACCGAATTCGTATTAAAATAATATTATCCAAAGTCTTATACGGTGTGCCAAACAAGGCCTTAGTCTCGTTTAAAGTAGAAATATCGGTTATATTAAAAAAAAAATCATAAATATTGAATGTTCCGAATTTATAACGGTATGATATATATTTTTGTAGTACTAGTAGTTTGATTTAATTTTCAAATATAGCCATTTATTTTCCGGTTTATTCAATGCTCTGTTGTATATTACAGAAGCTGTAGGAAAGGAAACAAGATGGAAATAAAAGATCCTCTAGTCAAACTCAGACACCCACATACATTTCTAATCGACTTCAATACAATAATTAATGCTAATCTCTAGCTTAATTAAATAATTGGATTCCTAGCAATAGCAGTCCTTCCTTCCTTCTAGAATATTTGAAAATAAAGAAGAGAAGAAGGAAGAAGAAGAAGGACTTTTCCTAACAACATTTTTTTGAATTTTGATTATGTTTGCCGTCGCCATCTTTTACGACTTCTTCTACATTTCTTGTAGTAGCCGCTCTCCTTCCTCCTTCCTCCTCAGACTCTATAATGTCTACCACCCCTTTGACCTTTTACATTTCTTTATCCTCCATTTCCAATTCCATCACACGTTTCCTTCAACCACCATTGTTGTCTGCAATTGCATTCACCAACCTCTCTGAAATGCTAACCCACTAAGCTCCAACCAAAGACTCTCTCTCACTCCCAACTTTCTGTATTAATTTGTATGTACAATTCTTGCATGTTTAGCTGACTCTACTGGATTATTCACTCGCTTTCTTTTCTGGGTTCGTTTGTTTTCGATATTCGTTGCTGTTGTTGTGAAATATTGCGATTTTGATCTGATTCGGCATCTGGGTATTTCGTGGATTTCATGTTTGTTGACTGAATGCTGTCCGGAGAGGCCTCTGTGATCTGAATCTTGTTCGGATCATGACCTCGAAGCGGCCTCTTCTGATCCCATCTCCAAGAACCCCCAATACCCAACCTTTACCTATCTATTCCGATTTCGTAAACCCCACTTCCGGTGGCACTGGATCGCTGATGGATTCGAGAAACCCAGCTGCAGCTGACAATTCCATCAACGTTGAACCCACCCCCACCTTCAATAATTCTTCCTCCCGAAGAAGCGTTTCTTCCCTTCAGTCCAAGGCTTCCGGCAACAATTCTGTTCGGGAAGTGCGTTTCGGCGATCTCGGATCGAAGCCGGTGCGGTATGGATCGAGAGGAGCTGATTCCGAAGCGCTCAGCATGTCCCAGAAGGAGATGAACGAGGAGGATGTAAGGGTTGTTTATATAGATGATCTTGCTAAGACAAATGAGAGGTTTGAGTTTTCTGGTAATTCAATTAGGACTGCAAAGTACTCAGTTTTTACATTTTTACCTAGAAATTTGTTTGAACAATTTCATAGGGTAGCATACATATATTTTCTTGTGATTGCTGTGCTCAATCAGCTCCCCCAGCTGGCGGTTTTTGGCCGCGGAGTTTCCATATTGCCATTGGCATTTGTGTTGCTTGTTACTGCTGTTAAGGATGTCTACGAGGACTATAGGCGGCATCGGTCTGATAGAATTGAGAACAATAGGTTGGCATCAGTTTTGGTTGGTGATCAATTCCAGTCGAAAAAGTGGAAGGATATTCGAGTTGGTGAAATCATCAAAATTCAAGCAAGTGAGGCTATACCATGTGATATGGTACTGCTTTCGACGAGTGATCCAACTGGGGTTGCTTATGTGCAGACTATCAATTTAGATGGGGAATCAAATTTGAAGACGCGGTATGCAAAACAAGAAACCCTCTCCAAGTTGCCTGATAAGGAGAAGATTACTGGGTTCATTAAGTGTGAAAATCCCAACAGGAACATATACGGATTTCACGCATTCATGGAAACTGATGGGAAGCGATTGTCACTGGGACCGTCTAACATTGTACTTCGAGGGTGTGAGCTCAAGAATACTCATTGGGCCCTTGGAGTTGCTGTATATGCCGGTCGTGAGACCAAAGTTATGCTCAATAGCTCTGGAGCCCCATCCAAGAGGAGTCGCCTTGAGACCCGTATGAACTTTGAGATCATTTTGCTCTCCGGGTTTCTTGTTGCTTTGTGTACAGTTGTATCATTCTGTGCTGCTGTTTGGTTGAGACGCAACGATGATAAGTTGGATGACATACTTTTCTACAGGAAGAAGGACTACTCAGAGGAGACAGTAGACGATTATAACTATTATGGATGGGGTTTAGAGATTCTCTTCACATTCCTCATGTCTGTCATTGTGTTCCAGGTCATGATCCCCATCTCTTTGTACATTTCTATGGAGCTTGTTCGGGTGGGTCAGGCTTACTTCATGATCAGGGATGGTCAAATGTATGATGAGTCCTCTAATTCAAGATTTCAGTGCAGAGCTTTGAATATCAATGAAGATTTAGGACAAATTAAGTATGTATTCTCAGACAAAACTGGTACGCTGACAGAGAATAAAATGGAATTTCAATGTGCAAGCATTTGGGGAGTAGATTATAACGGTGGGAGAAACAGTTTGGAGCAAGTGGGGTACTCTGTTGAAGGTAATAAATCTTTTGCTTCTGATTAGTACTTCCAATTGTTTTGCCAGTTTGCAATTTCTTATTTTTTTTGTTTGGTATCAGTTGATGGGAAGATTTTGAGGCCAAAGATGAAGGTGAAGGCTGACCCAGAGCTTCAGCGATTACTCAGAAGTGGAAAGGACACTAATGAAGGCAAACACGTGTACGAGTTCTTCCTTGCATTGGCAGCTTGTAATACCATTGTGCCTCTTGTTGTAGACACGTCTGATGCAAATGTGGGATTAATAGATTACCAAGGGGAGTCTCCAGATGAACAAGCATTGGTTTATGCTGCTGCAGCCTATGGTTTTATGCTTATTGAACGAACCTCTGGTCATGTAGTAATTGATATCCAAGGGGATAGGCAAAGGTAATTTGACAATGTCTCATTAATTAATTTATATATAGATATACTTGTGACTTTGAGTAAGCATGCTTGTGTAATCCTGTGATTACAATATAGTATAATTATTACTGACCTTCCTTTAGAGAAATAAAGACCTTTCATTTCTCGTTCATAACTAATCACTCCCGGCCAGTGCAGGTTCAATGTCTTGGGTTTGCATGAGTTCGATAGTGACCGGAAGAGAATGTCCGTTATATTGGGGTGCCCTGATAAGACCGTCAAAGTCTTTGTAAAAGGTGCTGACACAACCATGTTCAGTGTAATAGACAAACGATTGAACTTGGATATAATACGCGCAACAGAAGCCCATATTCATGCTTACTCCTCTCTGGGTTTGAGAACGCTTGTTGTGGGCATGAGAGAACTGAGTGCTATAGAATTCGATCAGTGGCACTCGTCTTTTGAGGAAGCAAGCACTGCTTTAATTGGTAGGGCTGCTCTACTTCGCAAGGTTGCTGGCAACATAGAGAACAATCTCGTTATACTAGGTGCCTCTGGTATTGAAGATAAACTGCAACTGGGGGTGCCTGAAGCCATAGACTCTCTAAGAACAGCAGGGGTTCAGGTATGGGTTTTGACAGGGGACAAGCAAGAAACTGCCATATCGATTGGCTACTCATCAAAGCTTCTAACAAGAAGAATGACACAGATTATTATTAACAGTAGCTCTAAGGATTCATGTCGAAGGAGTTTAGAGGATGCCATACTAATGTCTAGGAAGCTCATGACAGTGTCTGCAGATACACACACCGACAGAGGCTCGGGACATGATGGAACTCTAGTAGCTTTAATTATTGATGGTACCAGCCTTGTTTATATTCTTGACAGTGAACTTGAGGAAAAGGTAATTGCTTTTAGACCTACCTATTTAGTTTTCTAAATATCTTGACAATACCATATGTGTGTTTTTTTTTATTGTGAGATGATGTCTTATATGCTGATCCAACTTATTTATACCGCAGCTCTTTGAATTAGCAAGTAACTGTACTGTGGTGCTTTGTTGCCGAGTGGCTCCATTGCAAAAAGCTGGAATTGTAGCCCTTGTGAAGAACAGGACAGCTGATATGACACTTGCCATTGGGGATGGTAAACATTGTTCTGTTTGTTTCACTTATGTAGATATCTTATGTTTCCAATACCAGAAACAGTATCTTATGGCCACTCTCATTTACATTTGGTGTTGACAGTAGAAAGTTCTTTTGTTATATTGATAGGTGCTAATGACGTTTCAATGATCCAAATGGCTGATGTGGGAGTTGGCATCAGCGGCCAAGAAGGTCGGCAAGCTGTCATGGCATCAGATTTTGCAATGGGGCAGTTCAGATTCTTAGTTCCACTTTTATTGGTACATGGGCATTGGAATTACCAGCGGATGGGCTATATGATATTATACAATTTCTATAGGAATGCAGTGTTTGTTCTTATTTTGTTTTGGTGAGTAATTCTTTGTCGGATAAATTTTCAATTCTTGCATACTCCGTCAGTGGTTGTTCTGCAGATTTTAATTGTTTTCCTTGTGCCTGAACTTTGTCTAGGGCTACTTTGTTTTTCTTTTAAAAGCTAAAAATAAAAAGAAACAAAATACTAGGGAGAGGATTACTCATGGTTGTCTATGTCTGAAATCACTGTCATTGAGAGGGAAAATCTCTGGCTTCCATTATAAAAATTCATTGTCTGATTTCTAGCTAGAAATGTTGTGGAAATGACATTTGAACTCGAAGCTAAAAGTTTGAACCTAGTCCGATTTGGATACATTTGTGTCAAACCTAGGTCTCTGTGTCCAGAGTGTAATATGTTACAAGTTATAATTGATGTTTCGATCATGCTGTGAGTTATAATATGATTTAATTAACAGTAAAGGAAAATAATAGAAAGGAGTCTGTATGAAGTCTTGCTTATTATTGTAGCTGATTATATTTGACGTGGTCTGTGCAGGTACGTGCTCTTTACTTCTTTTAGTTTGACAACTGCAATCACTGAATGGAGCAGCATGTTGTATTCTATAATCTACACTGCAGTACCTACAATTGTTGTTGGGATTCTTGACAAGGACCTAAGTAGAAGGACCCTTCTAGATTATCCTCAGCTATACGGAGCTGGTCAGAGACAAGAATGCTACAACTCAAAATTATTTTGGTTAACGGTTGTTGACACATTGTGGCAAAGTCTGGCTGTCTTCTTTATCCCTCTCTTTGCATATTGGGGCAGCAGCATTGATACGTCAAGTATAGGAGATCTTTGGACACTTGCAGTGGTAATTTTGGTTAATTTTCATTTGGCTATGGATGTTATCCGGTGGAATTGGATTACACATGCAGCCATTTGGGGATCTATAATTGCAACTTGGATTTGTGTCATTGTCATCGACGCTATACCCTCACTGGTTGGCTACTGGTATGCCCTCTAATCTAGTAGTATTTCGTTTATATCTTTATTTTTGCACAAACATAATTGCATTTAACTTGTTTAAACTATAACACCCTATAAGAAGCAGCGGCAAGCATTTATGTTGCATTTCATGTCACAATGCTTGCAAAGATTAGATATCATGATATATACGCCTCTCAAACGTGTTGGCTCATTCAATTAGTGTAAGTGCAAATAACTCACAATACTGAGGCAAAACTGGATGTTAAGTTGTCTCATGATTGCTTACTGTTTAAACAAATAATTAATGCAAGTGTTTCTTTGCATTGGAGGCACAGTATATCTATCCCAAATAATAATGTAGGAATTCATGTCTCTGCAATCCATTCCCAAAATAACAATCGTTTCCAGAAATTTTTTTATCTGAATTACATAGGGGTTTTGTTGAATCTCTTTCAAAAATTTCCTAGTAACGAACTGTCTTAAGTCACTTTACATATTGAAACTCTGTTAGAAGTATTACATCATGGTTTCTTTCCATGAACCGTATATATTTCTTTTGGGGTACAAAGGAAAGCTAAAGGGGGAGAGATAACAAACCCACTTTTGGTTACATTATGTGTTAAACTCATTATCCACAGCTCATGGTAGAACATGATATTAGTTATCTTTTTTCCCTCTCTCCCAGAAAGAGCGAATAAGCCATCTATGAAATAGTCATTATCAATTTTATTCTTGGGATTTATTTTTTATTGGAACTGAAAATAACCATCGTCGATCAGAAAAAGTCACAAATGCCAACAAGTATGTTGTGCTGTGAGAAGCTCCACACGTGCACTTAACTGAAAATTTCTATTATTGATGGTACTTGCATACGTATATGCTAATCTTTGCAACTCCAACATAATTTGACAGGGCCATTTTTCAAGTCGCAAAGACTGCATCGTTTTGGTTATGTTTGCTGGCAATCATCATAGCCGCAATTGCTCCACGCTTTGTTGTAAAATTTTTGTATCAGTACTATAGACCTTGTGACGTCCAGATCGCAAGAGAAGTTGAGAAGTTTGGCTATCCAAGTCCGTCAAGCCCTGCACAAATAGAAATGAATGCCAGGAGATGAGAAGGTGAGATGCTACTGCTTTCGGCATCTCCTCCTTTTTTCTTTCTTTTGTAAAAATGTTATTCTTTAGGCTGCTTCCTCTCTTAGTTGCCTCATTGTTCATTGTTCGCTATCCAAAGGATAGGGTTTGTAACTTTGTAGTGCTAGGCTTATATTTTGTGTTCCCATCTTCTTGTGTTGTACCTCAGAAGATTCATTCAGTGTAATTAACTTTGTTTAAAAGAGAAAAGAATTAGACAATCGATACAATACATGAATTTTACCACATAAATTTTTGTTGTGTTCCGATTGGATCCTTCATATACTGCGGGAATTAATGAAGTAATTGATGGTTTGACTAACAGATAAACTAACTTGAAATCGACCATAATGTACTGGGGGGTTTCTAGTGTTGGTGAGGGTTTCTAAGTGTTGGAGAATAATCCCACATCGGAGATATAACAAAATAATATGCAATCTATACGTGGGAGGTTCACCACTAAATTAATTAAGTTTGACTAGGGGGCCTGTCTACTCTGGTCCAGACTAGGCCTCTCATTCCAATTATGATCGGCTGATTGTTTCAGTCCCATGTGTTGTGGGCATTCCGGTCAATCTCGCCACCCAGGTGCCACATGTCAGAGGCCCAAAAGTCGTAGTCTCACATCAACGATTTGCTGCAAATCAGGGATTACTTGGGTACTAAGAAGTGAAGAAAATTTGTTTATGTTGAAGAGATGGAGGCAATTATCTTTCCTATGCCAATATGGGCTTGTTTGAAAGTGCTTTTAAAATGACTGAAATCGCTTTTGGTGAAATTATTTTTGGGTTCCAAAAGCACTAGTTATGTGCTTTTTGCATGAAGCACTTTAAGTGTTTTTCCAATATTCACTTTGCATTTTTACTAAGAATTTGTTCGAAAAACCCTTTTAGTTATTTTAAAAGCACTTCCTAACACAAGCCCTATAAAATTAGGTTTTAAACGTAAAGCTTGATGTAAGGCTCAATTCAGTTTAAAGGGAGCAATGTTTGGACTGAAATTATGCTCAACCCAATTTGAGCCGGCTCAATTCAGTTTAAAGGGAGCAATGTTTGGACTGAAATTATGCTCAACCCAATTTGAGGGCTCAAATTGATATCTCCTTCATTGACGAGTTTTGGGCCATTGTTTGGGTCAAACTTCAGTGGTATGTATCATTTAATGGTACGTATTGTTGAATAATTTAAGATTTATTTGAGACCCACCACAAATTAATCTGGATCATTCAATAGTACGTAATGGTACGTACCATTACGGGCCGGGCCCGCCTGGCCCAAAATTTATGGACTTGGGCCGGGCTCTAATTGAGTTTGAGAAATTAATGGGCCAGGACTTTTGGAAAAAATTAAAACCCAGACCTGAGCCATGGGCTGGGCTTTTACGGGCCTAACGGGCTGGACCAGGTTGAGCCATGAAAACCTGCATCTCTCGCAGGTTTTAAAATTAATAAAAAATTGAGAGAACAAGGAAACCTGCATCTCTCGCACTTTCTAATTTAGAAACTGTAATTTTGAATAAAAGCCTCAGGACTAATCTCCAATCTCTTTCCATAGCACCCATCTCGTCGAAGGAAGAAGAAGAAGAAGAAGAAGATGGTGAAGAAGGAAAAGAAGAAGAACATTTACATGTACAGGCCTATAAATATGTGTGTGGGAATGAGAATAGAGAAGATGGTGTGTCGGCCATGGAATTCAATAAATAAAAGAACAGAGGAGAAGGGTGTTAGTTATAGATTTTGTCGGCCAGGAAATAAATATGTGTGTGGGAATGAGAAATGATATTAGGGTTTAGATGTGTAGAGTAAATTGGGGCCCAGATGGTGCATGAAGAATGGCCCAATTCGATAAATTGATGTTTTTATTATTTCTGTACAGACCTATTTGCAAAATAGTGGATAAATAATGGGCATGTGGGTCGGGCTTCAATGGGTGGGCTGGGCTGGATCCTCTTGGGCTTCAATGGGGGCTTCAAACACCCTAGCCCAAACCTAACCCTCTATGCAACGGGCTGAGCTTTTTACTTAATAGGCTAGGCGGGCCCCATGGGCCACATGCCAAATAAAGACACTGAAGTGAAAGTGCTTCAGGATTTCTAGCCTTTTCCTCCTATCTCAATCTCACCTTTCTAATCTCTATGTATTTACATATTCTTTATGCTCTAACTAGTAAAAAACCAGTACCTATTATAGTGAAAACAAAAAATTATTTTCTGTTTCTTGATTTTTCTCCTCCTAAACCGTATCTTCTTTAGTTCAATTCAAATACAGCGGTGGTGATAATAATGGAACCCTCTCTTGGGAAGGTTTAAAGCTACATGCTCATGCCAATTACCTAAATACACACAACATGTGTTTGGCCACACCAATTTGTGCTTACCTAGTGTACCCTAAGCACGAGACGCATGTCTATGTGGCCACCAAAGTAAGGAGTCCCACCAAGAACGAACTTAAGAGGAAGAAGAAGGCGGGTGAGGAGTAGGTCTCAGATGAGACTTTTCTGTATGTTGTGGTCGGTGGTGGTGTGCGGCCAGTTTAAAGCATTGATCTCTTATATATGTTGTTGTCGTAGTCGAGTCGGTTCTTATGTTGTAATAGTCGAGTCGAGTTGGTGTACGTTCCCTACTGTCTCATGTGGGCATACCCTGATTTCGAAAATGAAGACTCCTACTTTACATGATGGAATTTAGGATAGAAAACTTTGTCCTCAAGCATTTAAATGTGATGGAAATCTAATGACATCAAGCAAGGATTAAGCATGGCTAAGCACACTTGAGCCCCCAACTCCTAATTTCTTATACCTTGTATTCGTATTTACTTCCCTCCCATGTTTAATGCTATGCTGCCAACATTCTGTAGTATCGATCTTTTTATTTCTTTCCTTTATCCTGCAAGTTTAGTACTTACATTAGATCTAAACCTTGTGTAAGAGTTGTAATCTGAGAAAGATCAACTCTTGTCGGTTTATAATTTTTATTTGGCATACATTAAGAAATTATTGAAGTCCTTAACTGCAAGGCTGAAAAAATCAAGCATGAGCCAGTACCCCACTCATGACACAATCACTTGATTAGAAGTCAAATACTTACGGTGTAATCTTAATACTAATAACCAACTTGAAACCAACTCTTTATGTTAGCAGAGCCAACAGTGGCACGCCTAGCATACGCAACAAGTCCTCTAAGAAGCCTTGAGCCTCTCTGTGGCCTCCAAGTAGGCTCTTAGAAGATGCACTGGAGATCCACTCTCGCAGGGGCCTTTGCGTTGACCATCAACAGAGCAGGTCACGCCGAAATAAAAAAGATTGTAAGCAAGAAGCTACATTGGCAAGTAAAAGAGAGGCTTTCGGAGACGTCAAGTCATTCACCCCCGTTGTAGCAGCAAGCTTAGAAGTAACTCCACCAAATTTCTAAGAAGAAAGCGAAGACCATAGCGCGAGGGTCACTAGTTTGATATGCATGTTTGCTATTCTTTTGATCATTTGTCTAATCTTCATCCCATTCAGGGTTATATTCATCAAGCAAGCACACAACAACTTTGTCAAAAAGATCATTACCATAAAGGTATTTGCTCACTAGACGCTCGACTACCTTTGTTTGTTCAGATGTATCAGCAAGAGCAGCCACATGCTTTGCCTATTCATTTGTTGCAAATTAAAAATCAAATTAAACTCATAATTCTTCGTAACAAAAGAAATACAAAGGTAGAATACAACCGTCAAAATAAAAAAATAAAAAATATTAGCACTTACGTAAATTTAATCCTGCAGGGAGCCAACCAAGGTTCTACAACCACATCATATTGAGAAAGAATAAAACGCTGGAATAAAGAAGTGTGCACCTAACAGAAAGTGAATCTATAGCAATATTTTCATGAGTAGCCTGATGTAGTATGAATGTATGATCGCTTTTACTCACATGTTTTTATATATATATATATTTTTTAAATTGTTGTACTTGAGTCGAAAATCATCCTACACACACTGCAAATAACATCAGCTCTTGCATAGCCGCCTCTATAATTTTTCTAAACATCAAACAAAAACTTTACTCGCCATGTTGTTATTCTAAAATTAAAATGTTTCCCATCACAAATTAGAGAAAACTTCAAATAACATAAATCATACTTGCTTAAAAAATCTCAACTTGTTTTTTAAATAAAATATAATCATAATAATAAATTGACAGACACCTGCTGCATAAAGAAAATGAAAGAGAAGTTATGCAATGCCTACCACACTCATCCCAGTTCGTATAAGTAATAAACCGACGTAGCAGGCGCGATTGCCTACCATTATTAATTTAACCTACAATCAAAGCTTGTGTACTCAGTGAGAAAAATAACACAAATTGTTCAAAAAGGAAGCTTTCAATTGATTAATCAATAATAACAATAACAGTAGCAGTAGTAGTAGTAGTAAATTAGTAATAGTGTATTTGTTTTGATTAAGATGTAGTTGTTTGAGGTAAAAAAAGTAAGTGTATATGTGATTTATATTTATCATGCGGCAAGTATTATGTACATGTTGTTGCATCAAAGGAGAAAGAGGCTTTATGTTGGAAGTATACGTGACTAACTTAGAGCAAGTCCACCCCTGATTATTGTTGGGGGGGGGGGGGTGTGGAGCTCGGGCTCCTGCCCGTTGGAAAATTGACAGCCTAGGCCACCGAGGTGGTTGATGTCAGGCTGCCGTCAGGCACGCGGTTTAAAAAATTTTGCGTCAAACGCGCGTTGCCGACAGGTCTGCAGTGGTGGGACCCGCTGTCGGCCACTCCGAATCCGAACGTTGGGAGAAGCCACGTGGCTTCCCCTGGACCGTGCGATCTCAACGGCTCTTTAATTTGAGCCGTTGGATCTGCAACGGTAATAAAAAAAAAAGATTTAATCTCAACCGTTGGATCTCAGATCAACGGTTGACATTAATTCCTTTAAAAATTAAAAAAAAAAGTTTTAAAATTCAGAAAAGTTACCGTTATGACACGTAGCACAATCCGAATATTTTATAAATAAATAAAAAATACAAATATTTTATTATTATTGATTTTTCGGATAATGACACGTGGCGCAATGAGAACGATTAAAAATCTAATCCGAAATTACAAATAAAAATTATTATGTATTATTTAATGAGTATAAATAATACTAATATTTAATTGCCAATTGCTAGAGCAATTTAATTGTAGGGGTGGAGATGAAAAAAACAATTGTCAGGGGAATACACTGTTCATTAGGGGTAGTTACTGTTCATTGGGGTGGATTGAATAGTGATTGCCTGGGGGAAAGTGGACAGGGGTTGAGTTGCTCTTAGCGACTACTTAAATCATTTTGGACATATAGAATAGCTCATTAGCCATGCTAGATAAGAAAAAAATGAGAGAGGATCCAATATCAGTACCCAATATGTGTTCAGCTAGCGCTGTCCTCCTTGACCAATGATATATTTATATTAAGAGGTGTGAAAATAAATTTGTTATGAACTCATCATTTATGAGATGACTTCTCATCTACAAATGAATTGAACCAATTGATTCAATTCATTGAAAGTTTCGGTGTGAAGTGTAATGGTAATTCTTTTTATTTGTAGGTGTGACCTCAAACAAATTATTTGGTTTTAATACAAATTTTGGTTGAAAATATGGTGGCAAATTATAAACGATATAAAATAAAAATAAAAATCATAGAGTTGAAACAAATTATTAATTATTTGGTTTTAAGGAAAAACAAGTGTATTTGAAGCCAAAAAAATATATCCCGCCACTAATCACCGCGCCTTCTTTTTGAAGCGCTGACTCTCTCTCTCTCTCTCTCTCTCTCTCTCCGTGTTACAGACACGACCCTGAAATCTCAGTTGCTGTAGCATCGACCACCCAAGAAAACCGTACATCTCCAGGCGCCTCACTCCGCATTCAAATGTGAAGCATTGCTAGGGTTTCATTTCAGCAGGGCGTCTTCGGATTAAAGCAATTTTCAAGGTGTGAACTTTGCCCTTATCATCCCACTTCCAGCAATCCCAAATTTGCTATATTTTCCTCTATGATTGAATCCCCTTTTCCTGTTCGAAGAAAGCCCATCGCCGATTCATTCAATCCACAGAAGATTTTGGCGCGAAGAAGCTCCGTTGATCCCGAATACGCAAATGTGTTGGAGCAATGAATAGGGCATCGCATATGAGGCAAGAGTAAGAGGAACAAAGCAATACCCTTTTTACTGTGCATTATATTCTCATTGCTTCCTCCGTTACTTATTCGGAATTCGGGTATGTGCAGTCGTCCCAATTTGGGTCAAGATTTTTGTGGCCAGACGCCTTTCAAAGCTAATTTGTTGGAACATGTCAATGCACTTAATAATTTCTCATGCCCACATGATGTTCTGAGCTCAAATTTCATTTTCTCCTTACCAACACAAAAACCTCATGCCGAAGAAGCAATGGGTTCAGGGTATGTTGCGGTTTTTTGCACTATTTTTTGTTATTTGGTGGCAACTTGACGCTGAAATATAGCTCATGTGTTTCTGTTAGTTGCAGGATTTATTGTTTGTTTCAGCTAATTTTGAGTTTTATCTACCTTTGTGATAGATATATAATCTTAAGAATGGATGCCATTGCGAAGTCTGTTTTTAGTTTTCCTCGAATTCACTAATTTATGACTGTTGGATACTCCTGGTTCTTGATGTTACCTTGAGCTTGTCGATTTTATCTTTTGGAAATATCCATTACTTGGGGGACATGGATGCTATACAACTAACTTGTTGGATACAACGCATTTAACATAATATATATCTTGAGTCTTTTTGGAGTTTGATTTTCTAACAAAGGTTCTTTTTATTCTTTTAGCTCAATCGCTTGTCCAATTCAGAATACTGAAAGATTACAGAGTGCACAAGTTCAAAAGGTAAACATGTTGGATGAGGCGTAGTCAATTTTATTTTTGTTTTTAACTTGGTTCTTAGGTTTTTCTATATTTTTTTCCTCTGAAATTTTAAATTTCATTTCTTCTCACTGTGTTATTTTCTTTGTGTTAACATACTATGGTTCTACCAGCCCTCCCCTGTAGCCAAAGTTTTTCTGATTTGGCTTTTGGTTCTGAATGGGAAAATTTGGCAGGCTTGGCATGCCCTTTCCAATCTTCAGATTTCTTGTAGGAACTACACAAAACCTGGAAAAACTCTTCCAGTTAAGGATGTTAGTGCCGAGTATCGTTGTGATGTTGGAAGAACTGCTGTGCCAAGTTCATGCAACATTGATAAGAGTCGCACACATATGCAAACACATCAATACATTAATGGACCTAATACCAGGAACAGTGAAGCCTCAACCTGTTCGGGCAATCCATTTCCGTCAAGTAATGTTAATGTTGCAGATGCAGGAAAAAATCTTGGACGGCAAAGTCAGGTCAGAGCATCAATGGTCAACAGTTCTGATGCTCAGGTGTTGGGTGGATCACTTAACAACAATAGTTTTCATACCAGCCAAGCGAAAGACTCTGCAAAAGTTTTTATTAATGACATTGATGACGATGATGATGACATACTTCAGGTAATTCATATCACTGTTTTAGATCATTGTGGTTTAGTTGTTGCTTATTTAATCTGGCTATTTTTGTAAATATCTGATGAATATGGCTACTGTCGTAAAGATCTAGATGAAAGTTTACTAACCAGCATGTGGTTGGTTGTTACAGTTCTACTCACGCACTATTTTGTATGGTGACTTAATTGCTTCTATTCAATCCATGTTACCAGTTCTATATCATTTGGAGTACTTGTGTAAAATTTGAACGAGGTTTTATGTTTCTATTTGCCCAAAGACTTATGTTGTGTTGATTTCGTTGCACTCATTTACTTTTGTTCAGAATATTGATGTTGACCAGATAGTGGAACAGTACCAATCAAGTTGCACACCTCAGCCATCGATTTCCAAGCTTCCATCCATTACTCCCTTTATAGATAAAGGTAATATTGCAAGACAAGAGGCGACTAGTTTGCCACCAGAATTGTGTTCAAATTGCAGTCATGGGTTTAAGGTATGCTTATCATCCAAGTTCTGCTTTTTGTGGCTCCATCTAATTATGTGGGCAGCTTGATGTGCCTAATTCCTGAATCTGATACAGATAGGACTTTGCCCAGAAGCTGCAAGTCATTTGCAGGAAATGAAGGACACCCTAATTATCATATCAAATGAACTGCTTGACGATGTTAATGACCTCAGTCCAGCACAAATAGATAAGCTTCGCCAAGATAGGTTTGCATGCCACCTGCTTTCATCTTGATTTGATTTTCTTTGTGAGAGTCAAGGTAGTTTTATTTAGAGGGAATTGTGGATAAAAATAAACAAGTGCAAAAAAGAACTGGCGGAAAAAGGTTCTGGGTCTCTACAAGTCATGTACTATGCCTCACAAAGCTTCAGAATGTTATTTTTGAATTTTTGGTTTGTATCACATTTTTATTATTTTGTTATAATTTACAAAGAGATAAAGGAAAACAGTGTATTCACATTGTCAGGTTACAGCTTAATAAGCAGATTCAGCAGCTTGAGAGATATCTTTGTAACAACTCATTGGATGAAGAAAGACGAAAGTCACATTTTTCTGCATCAACAGCAACTCCCAGGCCTTTCCAATGTGAAACACCTCAAGCAGCTGCATTAAGGACTGATCCCATGAGATTTGATTCACAGGTTCATCCACAGAACGAGCCAGGAGGATATGAAAGATGTAATTCATCATCAGTTTCATTCTCTTCTGTTGATAGGCTTGGTTTCTCATCTTGTCCTGTTGAGAGGGAACCATACATTGCGAAGTTGGTTGAAGTTAACTACATTGAAGGTTCTAAGGACAAAAAGTGGAGTAGTGATAATTTCCCATGGACCAAAAAGTTGGAGGTGCTGATCTAAATCATTCTCATTTTCCATATTTGTATTATCTTTTCATTGTTATTTGTAATTGTTGTCCTACTGCTACCACTTTCAGGACGGTAACAAGAAAGTGTTTGGAAATCACTCTTTCCGTCTCAACCAAAGAGAGGTCATTAATGCTACGATGAGTGGCTATGATGTTTTTGTTTTAATGCCAACTGGAGGGGGTAAGAGCTTGACATATCAGGTAAAAGAATTTTTTTTGGGAACCTCTTACTAGATACGGTCCTTTCCGTTTAGGGCTTAACATCGAAACTGCTCACTTAGGAGCAGTTCTATGGTTTGGTCATCTCAAGTCTGTAGTCTTTATTTGTATGGTCATGCTTAGTTTACTGCCTCAGTTTCTTTGCCACAAGCTCTTCAACATTTGTATCATTCATCAATATGTAGGCTAAGTACCTTGCCTCTCCATCATTGTTCCTTGTACAGTAGTCTCATTCTTTACAGGAAAGTAGACATTAGACTGTCTATACTAATGGGTTTACTTGGGTTTATGTATCTTGTAGCTCCCTGCGCTAATTTGTCCAGGAATAACATTGGTAATTTCTCCCCTTGTGTCACTTATTCAAGATCAAATAATGCATTTATTGCAGGTAATGTTTCTTTCCATCCTTTAGTTCATTTAGATTGTTTTATTTCCTGCTATCTATAACAATGCATGCTTATGTCCTCTTCTGGCATGTGCTAGGCAAACATTCCTGCTGCTTACCTAAGTGCCAATATGGAGTGGACTGAACAACAGGAAATCCTTAGAGAACTAAATTATGAATATTGTAAATACAAGCTGTTATATGTCACCCCAGAGAAAGTTGCTAAGTGAGTATTTGTTATCTACTATGCTTGCAAACATTATTTCTATTCCCTCTGTTACTTCATAAGCAGCACTTTATTGGTAGGTATAGTGTCAGTAGAAAGGTGCTGGAAACTAACAAGTGTGCTATTTACAACTACTATAGGGGAATTGGGTCTTTTTGTTGTCGAACATGATAAATATATCTTACAACTGAAATAAGTAATTTGGCCATTTATTTTCTGGCTGTTTATTGTTGGAGTCATTGTGAACACTAAACACTTTTTATTTAATTATCTTCTATTTATTGACCTTTTCAGGTCATCTCCTTTCAATCACTATTATGAATACCCAGCCTTATAATAATTTCTGTTGCAATTGCAAATTGAAACGATTGTTATAGTGTAAATACTGAGTCCTGCATAACTTTTTAAGAAACCAATCTTTCTTGTCTGCAGAAGTGACTCTCTTTTGAGGCAGTTGGAGAATTTAAATGCTCGTCAATTGCTTGCTAGGATTGTTATTGATGAAGCTCATTGTGTGAGTCAATGGGGGCATGATTTCCGACCAGATTATCAGGTTGGCTTAAACAATTTTCAAGTTCATGGCAATGAGATTTTTCTTCTTGGTTGTTACACCATTTTAATTTCAAGCTATTCTTTAAAATGCCCAGGCTCTTGGTATCTTGAAACAGAAGTTTCCAAATAGTCCAGTTTTAGCTTTAACAGCTACTGCAACCGCTAGTGTAAAAGAAGATGTTGTGCAAGCTCTTGGTCTTGTTAACTGCATTGTTTTCCGGCAAAGTTTTAATCGCCCAAATTTACGGCAAGTGTTAAACAAAGAAACTGTTTTATTATGTTCAAATCATAACTTTTTTCCAAACTGTCATTTGAAGTTGAAATGATAATTCATTCTGTACATCGCAGGTATTCAGTTGTTCCCAAGACTAAGAAGTGTCTAGATGACATTGACAAGTTCATTAAAGAAAATCATTATGATGAAAGTGGAATAATTTATTGTCTCTCAAGAATGGACTGTGAAAAAGTTGCCGAAAGATTACAGGTTTGACTTTGTCATGCTCTCTTTGTAGTTGAATGGTGTCTTATGCCCTTTTTATGTTTTATATTAACTTCTTTTTCTGTATTTTATACATGGAAAGTCTTGTATTGTTGCTCAATCATTTATTGCTTGAAGCTTAGTGAAAATGTAACTACTGTTTGTTAATTGTGCAATCTATGACTTTTTGTATAATGAATTTTTTTCACTTTCTTTCTGCTTAAATTTTGCTTGAGAGTGTATCTGTTGTTCAGGAATGTGGTCATAAAGCAGCATTTTACCATGGTAGTATGGATCCCGCTCAGCGTGCCTTTATCCAGAAGCAGTGGAGTAAAGATGAAATCAACGTTATATGTGCTACAGTGGCATTTGGAATGGGTACATTATTTTTTGCTGATTTCTGCCTCAATTAATAAAGGACACCATTACCAATATTGGAATTGGAATTCAGGTATTAACAAGCCAGATGTCCGCTTTGTAATTCATCACTCTCTCCCGAAGTCTATTGAAGGCTACCATCAGGTATCAGATTGTACTAAATTGCGTATTTAAGATTGCAAAATCTAGGTGCGACAGTGTTGAACTTTTGGAGTTTAGCTAAGTTCTGCTTATTTCTTAGTAATGGTTTATGCGTGGGAAGCTTAGATTAATGATTCCTTTTAGCTTACTGCATCACTATGTTTCAGGAGTGTGGTCGAGCTGGTAGAGATGGTCAGCATTCATCTTGTGTGTTGTATTACAGTTACAGTGACTATGTAAGTTGTAGTAGTAAAACTAATGTCTACTTGATTCTTGTCAGTTATGCATTTGGAGTCTTTGGACAATGAATATGCATTGGAATGTCAACGGCCTGTAGGTCAAGTGACACGTCCTCTCATCACTGTTATGAGGTGGAGGGTAATGTGGCCAGTTCGAGGCCTATTTGGGTGCCTCAATATTTTAATAAATAAATGCAAATAGAAAAAGGAAATAAAAGATTTTGCATTTGGGTTGTTTGATAATGCTAAAAAAAGTAGGTGATTAATATGTTCCTTCATTGTTTTTAATTTTTCTCTGCTCGCATGTCTCTATAATTCTTTTGCAGATTCGAGTGAAGCATATGATTAGTCAAGGAGTTATAGAGCAAAGTCCAATGGCATCTGGATACAATCGTATCAATACTGCTAATTCTGGGAGAGTACTGGAAACAAATACTGAAAATCTTTTGCGCATGGTACTTGATTTTGGCTTCATGTGCAGTTTTTGAGGTTTTATTGTTGCATAACCTCTTGTTTCGTAAGAAATATGTACTTAATAAAATGATCTAAACATTTGCAGGTCAGTTATTGTGAAAATGATGTTGATTGCCGACGACTTCTACAGCTTATTCATTTTGGAGAAAACTTTGATTGTGCAAACTGCAAAAAGACGTGTGATAATTGTTTGAAGATTAAAAGTTTCAGCGAGAAGGATGTCACTGGGATCGCAAAGCAACTGGTTTGTAATGACAATAATTTTTGGGAGATGTTGGCCAGTGTTTCTATTGATGAATGTCAATTCCTTGCAACAGATTGCAAATCCTTGCATTGTCTGTGTATTCACTTCTGCCACATGTGCTCAGGTTGAACTGGTGAAGTTAACAGGGCAGCAGTTTTCGTCATCTCATATTCTTGAAGTCTACAGGGGCTCCTTAAACCAATTTGTATGCTTCAACTTTAAGAAATGTACTGTCCTTTCCACCTTATTTTCATTTATCGACTGTAATGTTATATTTGTATTGTTAGGTCAAGAAACACGGGCATCAGACTGTGAGCCTGCATGGAGCAGGAAAACATCTAGCCAAGGGTGAAGCTTCTCGTGTATTACGTCATCTTGTAACCGAGGACCTTCTTGTTGAGGAAGTCAAGAAAAGTGATGTTTATGGATCTGTATCGTCAATACTAAAGGTACTTGTAATTCCTTAAGTTCACTTCTGCTGGGTTTTTCATAAAGATCACCATGCTTGAAAAAACCAAAATTTATGCAAGAAAATGCCACTTACTGTCATCACTGCTTGTTAATTTTTGTATAGTAATTACATGTGTAATTTTTTTTCTTCAGGTTAATGAACTGAAAGCGTGTGAACTTTTCTCTGGCAGGAAGACAATTCTGATAAGGTTTGGCTTTTTAGTCATACCATATTTTGGTTTGGTTTTATTGTCACTACTATTTTTGCTAGTTCATGTGAGTATTGTTGTACTGATATGTCAAAGATCTTTGTATTATATGATTAAGAACTTGTTTTTATCTCGATCGACCATGCATGTGCAGTTTGTACAATACTGTTACTATCATCTGGGGCCAGACTTGTCGTAGATCCACCTTGTTCCAGAACCCCCACTCCCATTTCAGCTTGAGTGGTCTCCCCTAAACTGCGTTTTGGAAAGTTAAATCTGTTTAGAACACATTCTATGCTTTCTTGTTACTAAGTTTGACGCTTCTCGAGTTTTGTTATATACCATAAGTTGGTCAATTTCTTAGAGGTGCATGCAACATTGGGCAGGTTTCAAAATTTTGAATACGAATACACTTTACAGCTGATGGGACATTGGTCGTGTTCTATGTGATATTTGGTTGCTAGGTTCTGGTCAGGTTCACCATAAGCCCTTCAACTGCGGCGAACATGCCTACCTGCTTAGAATAATTATGTCTATTAACAACTCTGAATAATATCCTGGATAAGATCTTCTTGGTGCATCCAAATGTCGTTCACGGTCCCAATTTATTTGATTAAGCTTTTGTTACTTTTCTGCTTGACAAAACTGCGCGCAACAATATTGTGACTGACATCTTAAATACACTGCAGATTCCCTTCCACCTCAAACGCTTCCAAACAGAAAAACTCCGAAGCGATTTCAGCTAAAGGCTCACTGACATCCGGGATGCAGAGCCCTCCACATACTGGCACTGAACAACCTCAATCAAAAGGAGATTTGGTATGTTCATAGATTTTAGATGCATTATATAGGATCTGATGCGGACGTCTGGTCATATATTTTTCTCTTCTCGGTGAAGTTTGTTTCCTGGCTAGGCCAAACTCTAAACCTTGACCTTTCTGCCTGAACCCTAAGCCGTAAACAGGAACAGATGCGCACATATTACACGCATACACAGATACATATTTTATTTTTATATGTTGGCTAAGTCGACCTTCGTCAATTAATTGATTTATATGAAATTCCATTACAGGTTCTATATACGAGAATATTTTCTGCTTTGAAGATGCTTCGAACTAATCTCATTAGAGAAGCTGGTGATGGGGTCTTGGCACACCACATATTTCAGTAAGATTCTCACTCTTCCATTTTTACCCATCCCAATTGAATAAATCTGTTTAATACCAGTTTGTTTTCAGAGGAGAGAAGGAAGAGTAGTTTTGAAAAGTTGCTACTCGTTCGGAGTTTTCCTGATTAGTTGCCGTTTTTCTCGAGTCAGGAATACCACGATGAAAAACATAAGCAGCAGAATGCCTAGAACGAAGGATGAACTCCTTGAGATAAATGGCATTACCCAGTAAGTTTCAAGTTATATGGTTATATGCTGCTACCTAAGAAACAATATACTGAACTTGTTTGGCTTAATGCAGAATTAAGGCGGCCAGGTACGGAGATCGGATACTTGAAACAATTGAAGCTGCCATAAAGGAATACTTCAAAACGGATAAAAACAGCAGCGGTAGCAATGACAGCTATGATATAAAGCGGAAAAGAGATGGTAACAAATATCGGAAGGAAAATTTTGAAGATGACGACTTCAAAAGCATGGATAAATCGAGGAAAAGGGCTCTAAAGAAGCAGAGCAAAACCATTGAGGCCTTTAGTTATGTGGAGCCAGAACCGGATTACAGCAAATTCATAGATGATGAATTAGACTTATCTGGTTATGACTTTGAAGCTAATGCTCCGGTTATGAAAACCAATCAGAACGGTGGCGGGAGAGTGCTGCCACAGTGGTCGACACCTGGAAATGGGCGACGTTGGTGAAATTGTATTAGGGTCGATATGATCATACGCAGCGATCTTTTCTTTTGGATCGAATCAGGAAAATGTGGGCGATGAGACTCCGACGACGACCATGCATTTCCGGCTGTTGGAACAAGGTTGTGTCCCATCTAACAGATCATGTCTTATGTGCAATAGTTGTGTAAATTGTAATTCTTGTTACTCTTATTATTTATGTTTATTGTCAGAATACTTGTGTACTTGAATTTCAGAGTGAAGTTACAAAATGTAGAAATTATGAAAGTAGTGGAAGGTGGATGCCGCCGAAGGGTTCCTTCCCTCCATTGGTTCTTTCTCGGGGTCGGGATCGGAAAATGACGACGGAGGTGGGAGCTTCTGAGAACCAAAATGAAGCGATGTACAAACAGCCTAAAATGGATATCAACTTATCTGATTAAAAGATACCATCTAATACATTTTTCAGCTTTCTTCGATTGATTTGGATTTTCTGTTCACGTCCGAAGGAGAACATCACATGTAAGTTGCATCATTTTCCACGCAACGATTTTTCAATTTTTGAGTTGCCACTGAAAAGGATCAATAGAACGGAGAAGAAAAACTTATCACCGGAAAATCAGAGTTGAAGCGGAAAAGGATTGAAGCAGTGCGAGCTAGATGATGATGATGCCATGATAATCGTGGCAGTAAACTCCATGGATGAAGCTCCAAGAAAACTCAGCAAGTTATAGAGAGAGAGAGCTCTTTCTATTTATCTGAATGAAAGTTAAAGTTCTCTATACATGACCGGGAATATTTCCAGGTATATATACAATTGATTAATCAAGGAACTAATCAACTTTAATTAACACATACAAGGATTTTGTTGTGCTGGCAATTATCTAACTGGGCTATGATCTGGTGTGGATGAGTCTAGTCTATCAGCCACAAGTGGAAAAATGATCTAGTTCTGACTTCTGAGATCGTAATCACATTTTTGGGGGCGCAACAGGCTAAGGCATAGAGAACTCTTTACTTGTTACAAAAGGTATCTAACATTTAACCACGTGCTTCGAATATATAACATCACTGATTGTTTTAACAATCAACCATACAAGACTAATGCCTCAATAATTGACACAAACACCCTGTCATCTTCTGTTAATCTAATGCAAATATATAATTTAACGAAGAAAAAAAAAGTAGACACACAAGAAGTGTTTCGTAATGGTGAAGTTCGAAGGAGAAGGCATAGACTTAGCTCCAACCTGTTAAGCCTAGTCTGTCAGCGAGATTATACATAACTAGTTGATCCCAAACATGGCCGAAAAGGTGCTCCCCTCCAATAGCAAATGTAAGGGCCCATGATAAGAGGAGAGCAGTAAATACCGTGAACCCAACTGCCGATCTTAAAACATCTGCAACAAGACTGTATTTTATCAGAAACAACAGCCGATAAACAGAAGCTCTATAGTTAATATATCAGTTCCAGAAAGCCGAACAATTACATATACTTCATGACATGATGTATTAGAAAGCTCAAATTTTACTCCACAAACAACCCAACGCATCTATTCAGTCATGTACCACTTATATCTTATATATGAAAACAACCGAAACACTTGTTTTAAAAACAACTGATGCGGTAGCAACAACCAAACACATCTATTTGAAAACATCATGTCAGTACCATCTAGACAGGATAGGAGAATTGCGGAGGTCAAATCATCGAGAGTATTTTCTTTTAAGTCCTATTAACATCAACTAATGGATAACTCTTCTCTGTCACTTTTTGGTCCCTCCTATACAATTTGGAAGGCCAAAACAACACCAAAGGTGCGGGATCTAACTTGGATTATTACTCATAGGAAAGTGAATACTGTTGGACCAGTGCAGAGGAGGAAACCTTATTGGTATCTCTCTCGTCAATGGTGTAATGTGCAAAAGTGATGCTGATAACTGAACAGCTTACTGCTCCATTGTCCACTTGCATATTCTCTGCATATGAGGCTATTTATGGTGACTGGATTAAGTTGTGCAATCCTGAATTTTTGTGATGCATAGCTATGTGAAAAGTTAAAAGTTCTTTGGAGGGAGTAAATGGGGTTTGGTGCTAGGAAGACATTTTGTTTTAGCATTATTTTGAGTTGTTCGGATGGAGATGAACAGGAGAATTGTTTACAGTGCTAGGTGGAGGATGTGGACTGACCATTAGTGGGACAATGTTTGATTAGTACATCTTTGTAGGCAAAGGTTCCTTCGGAATTTTAAGGAGTGGTCCTTCCAAGCTTTTATTCTGATTGGGGTGCTATTCAAAATTAGTTTCTTATTTTGGTTTTTGAAGGTTTTTCTCAATGGAAGTCCGTTCTCATAAATAAAAGTACAGATTCGCAGCTCCGCTAGGTTTATCATGGAATTTCAACCTATATAATTGATATTAAAATATCAATAAATAGTAATGGTGCAACGTATTAATTTCACTACCAAAAATCTTAATGGTCAGCTACTAGGAAATTGTAAAAGTTTTCTTCTCCTTCAACTACATGCTAACTCAACTATTTAAATTTTTTTCAGTTACTCTTGAACACTGAGTCTCACTAGGTTATCACTGCAAAAGGAAATTTGCAATTGAAAGGTTTCGCGTAGCTAGATGGGAGTATGCCAAGAAACAAATGACAATGATGCAATAGGGGTTTAATTTATACATACTGTTAATTCAAGCTATAATCACCTCTGACATTCCTAGGTGGGAGACAACATTTTTCCTCCTTTTTAACTTCTCCTATTTCAGTCTGGCCAAAAAAGAAAATTTATTTTTCATTTGATAATCATAACATAAGCCACTCTCCATTTCAAAACAACATTTACAAAATTGAAAAATTGTTGTTCTATCTAGTTCAATGAAAATATTATCTTGGGATAATAACTCCTGAACACGTAAACCTTCCCCGTTGATAAGTTAAGTTGGTTAAAGTCCACCAGATAATTACTCACCTAAATGCTCTTCTAGTTTGAAATTTCAAACTAGAACTGACTGTATGGTACTTTTGATGAAAACTTATACAAACCGGTTAACAGAACCACTTTAGAACAAAAAACATAATTCAATAATAGTTTACAAAACGACCTCAAGGAAATTAAAAGTGTGCAAACTATGTCAAATTTTTATCAGCTCCATAATTAATACTTCACCTCCTAACCAGAATCATAGAACCAGATAGTAAAAGAGGAACCAGACCAAGAAAATCTGAAATCGGCTCTGCACATTCACCATTCTGCAGTTTCTTACAAGAAACTAATAAAGGTTAGCCAATTCAGGCGGCATTCACCAACTTCCTCTCTTTTGAAATAACAGGCCAGTAAAAACTCCTTTGGACATAGAGAAGACATAAGAATCACTATTTGCTGCAGGAGATGTTTTAGAAAGTTTTGATTTCATTATATTTGCTTATAACTGGGCGAAGCTTTGGACAAGCAACAAGGGTTAAGTTGAGCGACCGCGCCACATGGTCTAGTGTTCAATCAAGGTTAGTTATTTGCTAGAGTTTCCTGCCTCCCCAAAATTGTAGGGTTTTCCACCTAGTCAGGTTGGGGAATTTCTGGGTATCGAAAAACAAAAACAAAATGGAAGAAGCTTGCCAACACCTAATTCCTTCATAAGTCCAAAGTAGCGACATGAAAAACTAAGGGCCTATTTAGAAGCTCTTTTAAAATAAATAAAAGCGATTTCAGATCACCATAAGCGTTTCTGACCATGTATGGCAGAAAAAGTTAGAAGCGCTTTTGAGTTGAAAAAATCAATTGCATTTTTATTAAGAATTACAATGTCCTTCTAAAAGAAGCGCATTTACTGTAATTGCAGTTCCAAACGAGCCCTAGGCCAACTGCGTCGGAAATTCAATAAAACATTATCAAAACAGAATAGAAACCTAGAAATCCAGAAATGATCTCCAAAATAAAAACTGGGTTTGCTTAATTGTTCTTCAATCACCAACCACAACACAAATCTAAATTAAATTAGAAAACTTATTACTAATAACAGATTAAAAAGTTAAACAGAAAAATCAATTGGCAGAGAGAGAGAGAGAGATTGGCATACAGTGGTGAATGCGAGGGAAGGAGCGGGAGTGGCGGAGGACCGGCCAGAAGTAGAAGCAGTTAAGGGCCCAAAGCCAGGGGAGCAGAGCGAAGCCGAACTTGTAGAATCTACGCGCGTAGCTCACTGAGTCTTCCTCTGACAGGCCCAGTGGGCCGTCAATGGTGGGCCACGCCGGCGATGCAGACGGAATCGGAATCGCGTTTCTTCTCGGGCTAGGGTTCAGGTTTGGGATTTCCGAGTTACTCCGTGAAGCTTCCATCTACAACAGTAGATCCTCCGCCCAATCCTGTGAAGCTTGAAACGACGTCGCCTTGATGACTGTTGATTCGTTTGATGTTCGTTGGTATTGGGGAAGGAAGGCAACCAAGAAATGAAGTGAAGTAATGAACCGGTTCTGCAGGTAGCCTTGCTGTTGCTTTCCCCCTTTCTTACATTTCACGGGAGTAAATTTTTTTTATTGTACGTGTTGATAATATAAATGGAAGGCCTGTGTTCCGACTACACAAAATTTTTTTTCTTCTAAGAGAAACTATACTTGGCGTCACGTGTTATAACTTGTATACGTGAGATCGGTTGATAGAGAATTTAACCAAAATTTAAAGATCAATGCTCTAATGTTTTGATTTTTTTTTTTTCGTAGCGTTTAAAGTTACTGAAGAAAAGAAATTGGGAAAGAAAAAGTATAACGAAAAAATCAACATTCAATTGTGACTCCTAAATTTTTGTGAAGGAGATACGAAGCTTCGGTAAGATTAAGACAAAGAGTCTTTCTTATATATCTCGGGGTACGGAGTACTCCGAATTTTTTAACTGTTAGATTTTTGTTTAAAAATATAAAAATTAAAATTCAACAGGTAAAAAATTCGGAATACCCGTACTCCGGAGCATCCAAGAATTTTTGTAAGACAAAGGCGAGTTCAATTCTTCTGCTCCAATTTTTCCCTCGGGCTTCTCTGCCACCTATCTACATGAGTGACACGTGTCCTTCTACTAACTTCAACCAACACTGTTAACTTAACAATATTTGAAAAAAGAAAACTGAATATTAAAGAAAAACAAATAAATCCCAGCAGCCCTTAGCCCTAAAGTAAATCAAATCCCCACCCAGCCCGACCACTCAACCTTGCTGGCAAACTTCATCTCCTCCTCAACTGTCACTGCCGGCAAGGCCATACCTCCCTCTCTCTCTCCCTCGCTGTGTAATCTGTATGCACTAAGGTTTGAAAATCGAAGGCCATGGCTTCGCAAACTGCTACGAGATCGAGCTCGGAGGCCGATTCGTACTCATAAACATACGATCTTTTGGATCTGAAAGAAGGAAAGAGTAAGCATTGACGATGTGTTTGATTTGGCAGTGACGGGTTCGATCAATATCGATCTGAATCCTAATACGGTGCGGAAATTTTAAGACAGAGAGAAAAATCCTATCCGGCGATGTGGAGGAGAGGAACTACGGCGGCGGGGTAGAGTGGCTGTCTGCTGGGGTTGAGTGGGTGGCTGCCGTCGGGGTGGGGATGTTGGGGGGCTGCTATGGTTTATTTTTATTTTTTGAATATTTAGTTTTTATTTATTTTTAGATATTGTCAAGTTAACAGTGCTAGGATGAAGTTAAGTAGTTGGACATGTGTTACTCAAATAGACAGGCAAAAATGGTTGCAGAAGATTTGAACTCGACAAAAGCCGTACCGAATATTTAAAAATATATCCATAAAAGTTGGCGGTAGTATACATGAATAGATGAACTAGGGTTAGGTTTTCAAATGATGCCTTTTATTGTGTTTCTAAATTACGATATAATATTAGCTTAGAGTGAATGTGTTCTTCATGCACTCGAGTGCGAATTCTCTAACGTGAATTTAAATTAGTTTAAAGCAGATTATGACTTGGGTAGTACCTTCTTTGCTTTTTTTCATTAGAAAGTGTTTTTTTTTTCCCTTTTTCTACAACATTTTTTTTTCTGCAATTTCTCTTGGTTTCTTTCTGAACTAATCCTTGAGTAAATATGTGTGGATACACAACACATGAATTTAAAGTGGATACATCGCCAACATACAATTGACTCAACACGCAATTCGCTTTGGTTATAATTTAGAGGATTTTATATATAATTAATTACATAAACAAGTGGAAGGTTTTACAATTGATGTCTAATTGGGCACAATGCATCAAGTAAACAAGTCATTATTCCTTTAGCTGCATTCCGCGAAATCCCTTAGCATGCCTGCTTCTGTGCAGCATGAATCAGCAGAGTCAAGGAACGGACGTCCACGCAAGGATGAGAATTTGGTTCATGCAGAGAGTCCGACTGCAATGCCTGGACCTGGCAGTCACTGGTGTGATTAAAGAAGAAGGTTCATTTGATGCCGGCTATCTTCTCAATGATAAGTTGGAGACACTAACATTGAGAAGATGTGATAAAAGGTTCATTTGAATCGAAGCCTGCGCCTATTCGAAAGGAAGCACAAAGACAAGGCTTCCATTTCATTTCTTGGCCTTAAATCGAGGATGCCATATCTGACCGATAAGACGATTCCTCAATTTATAAGTTATACGCTCTCTTCAGAATCGGCATGAACCTGGTTTGATCAAAAGACACAAAAACGCATGAGCACTGGATTATTCCCAAATGACTGACCTGAACAAAGAAAAGAATACTAACATATTCATCTTCCACTAAATCCATAAAATTAACAACAGCCACCATAACCAATTGATTAACGTCTCTTTATTTCTCATATAATAATATTAATCTCTACAAAAAAAATCAAACATCTAATAAAAACATCAAAAAATAGATAGAATCTCAAATAACCCACAACCAAAAAGTATACATGCATCGATTCGATCCAGACAAAAATCTAATTTTCTGTTATAAATTTGTAAAAATGTTATTAGTTACATGATCCGATGATTCAGATCCTGTGACCAAAACATCAGAAACAACAATAAACTAATGGAAATGAATGAAACCCTAAAGAGATTAAGGGCTGTTTAATTAGGTTTAGGAAAATTACCTCTGCCAAATAATTCTGGTAAATCATTGATGCGATCGATTGGTGAGAACCATCATCTGGCTCTCTTCATCATCGGGATCATCGTCTAAGTCGTCATCTCGCCTTTGGGCTTCAGAAGCCATGTCAGACAACTCTACCAAACACGCCGTTAGGGCTATTCGCTTTATGCTATATCTCGTGTTTGTTGGTTTTTCCACACGACACACTCAGCAGCGTCTTCTCAATTTATAGGACCAGTAGATGATTCCAGAAGGACGCTAGGGTTAGGTGGTAAGAATTTTGATCTTATCTAGTCTCACTAGAGTGTGCGTTTCTGTCTTCTTTTTCATTGATTACATATTTTTTTGGGTTATTTTAATTCAATAGCTCCGATACATAAAAGTACACAGCTACGGTTTGTCTCTTTCCTATTGTACCAAAAATGAATGATTTTACTAGTAATGATTAGAAAAATAGAGTAACTTATAACATCCCTACTAATTTCTCTAATGGAGAGAATCCCGAGAAGTTCAATGAAAGTAACTTCAAAGCGAGAAAAAGAGAGATAAGGTAACTTTTGCCTTGCCAGCTCCATTTTGAGATCATGGCTAGAGAACCACTGGGTTGCCTTCTTATTGGCTTAGCTAGCTTGTAGGTTATTTGGATACTGAATAGAGGATTACTGGTTTAGTTGTTTTTCATAAACAAAAACGCAACTTACTATGCACCTACTTCTTTCATTAACTTGTTAATTAAACAAATCTATGCACGTAATCTCACCGCTGACTTTTTCTTTGTTAACTTACAAAAAGAACGTACATATATCCATGCACGTAATCTAACTGTTAACTTTTTCTTTGTTATTTTACAGATAAAACATACATATCCATGCACGTAATCTCACCATTAATTTTTTCTTTATGAACTTACTTAAAAAACGTGCATGACATACTCATGCACGTAGCTGTGCCCTTTTTTTGTGGCATAGCGAAAAAATATAGGAAAATGATACAAACACACATTGGTATCATTTAAGTTTAGGATAATGCAAGTGGTGGATTTGCCGTAGTGGGTACAACATTCTTCTTCAGCTCACTGCATTCTAAGTTCAAACCTTTCTCCTCCTTATAATTAAGGGGGGTGTAGTCAAACTTGGATTTAGAAGGATTTTAAAGGACTTTTTAAAGTGATAGATTTGTAAATCCCTACAACTTTTATATGGATTTTTTTAGGATTTTAATGGATTTTGCTTAAAGATTTTGATGTATTCTAATGGACTTTGTTTAGAGATTTTCTTATCATTTATCCATATTTTTTTTTGAAATAACAAAACATAAAAGAAAAAATGGAAGCGCTGCAGAGAAACAAAGAGGTGACGGCGAAGGCTAGGATACCAAAGCATGAGATAATGCTCAATTAGAGCATGAGATACATGCAATTAGAAAAGCCATAGGGTTTGATGCGATTAACCCAAACAAAATTTGTGTGTGCTTTTCTATATTTATGGTAAAGGTTAAGGGATGATAATGCTCAGCATTAATAATCAAGCAATAGGGTTTGATGCAATTAGAGAAAGCAGCTGCTTTTATAGCGTTTGATGTTATTAGAAAAGAAAAGAAATAGGGTTTGATGCGATTAAAAAAGTAGCTACTATGGTTCTTTCTCGCCTGGAATGTCCCTTGTCTGCAACTCAGCCACATAGTGATGGTGAGATTAGGGGGAGGGTGCGGAGAAGAATTCAGTAAAATCTTTGGCTAGAGAGCGGAGGTGGTGGTGCTCGGAGGAGGAGTGAGCAGTGGGTGTGGGTTAGGTGATGGTTGGCCGACGTGGACAGTCGCCGGTAAGGTTGGGTAGGGAAAGGAGAAGAATCCAATGAAATCTTTGGGGGAAGGGTGAGATTGTTCATAACCTTTGACATATATATTTTCTATCCTAGAATCCACTAAAATACACCAAAATCCACAATTTAATGAAATCCCATCAAATCTACAATTTTCTGACTACACATAGATTTGTATACACTTGTTTAAAGGCCATTAAAATCCAAATTGACTACGCATGGATTTACATGGACTTTAAAAATGTCTTTTAAAATCCTGATTGACTACCCCAGGATTTTAAAGTCTTTTAAAATCCTTCAAAATCCTAATTTGACTAGAGAAAATTAGCTATCATGAAATTGCACAATGCCAAGTGAGGTCTCTAGTCGCTCAAGACCTTTGGTCTCTACCCTGACCCACCTACCCTAGCCTCCTTGCTACGAGAGCAACTTACATGGAACGGGTTCAGCGCCACGTGGCGTCCCTATCCAATAACACATTATAACGTGGAGAAAAACTTGCACATGACAATGTATTATTGGACAAGAGACGCCACGTGACGGTGAACCCGTTCCATGTAAGTCCTTCTCCCTCGCTGCTCTATTTTCTTCAAAAAATTGAGCATAACCATCTAAATATCCTTTTACTTTTTGTCCTTTAATTTTTCAATTTAGTGCATGCAACAGCCAAAATACACAATGTCTTCCAAAACTCTTTGTAATGTAATTTCTTTTAAGAAACTAAAGAAATTTAAGATTCTTAAAAATCAAATAAATATATAATTACTATAAAATATTTATCTTAAGATTGTGGGTAAAATAAATAAATGATAATTTATGTATCTGTTGTAGATAATTTATAACATGTGTTAAATGTGATTGTGTAAATCCTAGGTAGATATGGATTAGGCTATTCCGTTCTGTAAGGGATGAGTATCCTATTGTACTTGTACTTCTATTACTATAAATAAAGGCACCTGGTATGTGGAATATATGAACTACATATTCCACATACACTACAGTTTCACCAAATTCTCTCTATTCTTCTCTTGCCGCACCCTTCCCTAAAAACTGTCCACAACAGTATCTATAAAATTTCAAAAATGGAATACACTTTAAATTCGAAAATAAAAACAAAGAGTACGGTAGTGGAGGTGGGCTCGACCTTCTATGTATCTATAAAAACAAAGAGTACCCTGACCCGCTATTGGTTCTTGCTCAGGTTTTGGAATGACCACGGAACGGAGGTGGAGCTTCTGAATATCACTTAGAAGCTTCTGAGCTTCTATGCTTTCTTTCAGTTAAGTGATTTTGCTATGGTGTATATTAATGATTTATGATGAATAGTGCTTGTAGACACATAAAGTTGTTGGAATGAATTCACCACCACTATCATATTAAAGCACCTTAACAATGGCAAGTAATTAATTTGCAACATAAATATAAAATTTATACTGGGGGGAGGGAGAAGGTTAGAGCCAGGAACTTAGTGGGTTGAAGTAATTAATTTGCAACATAAATATAAAATTTATACTGAGGGGAGGGAGAAGGTTAGAGCCAGGAACTTAGTGGGTTGAAGAAGAATACCCCAAACACTAGGACAATTCAAATTACTAAGTGTTTTATTTTCTTTTTCTACATCATCCGCTCTTTCATTATATTCTTTGAATTTTTTTTCACAGGTTCACTTTGGTTATAATTTAAAGGATTTTATATAAATAATTCAGATCAGGTTTTACAATTTATATCTAATTGGACGGAATGCATAAAAGAATTGAAGACCATAAATAAACATAAACAAGTCATGAAGTCATGACTTCTTGGGAGACTTCTTGTACTATAGACTTCCTTTTACAAAATGTATGGAGTACTCATCAAACTCTACATATCTAGACAACAAAATATGAGCTAGGATCAAACTATCATATTTTCTACATCTTGCTTTACAAAAAAATATAGGGAATAACATCTAATGTATGTATTTCAAATCCACATGACGATCTTCCTTCTCATTCAATCGTCAATCTCACGGCTGACAGAAACGGCATCACACTAGATTGGGGTAATGCTCGAAAGTGGTCAGGTGAGGAGCCTGTATAACAAAAGACATTCCAAGTCATGCAATTTTCCTTTGACATAAAAATTTGAAAACGAATAAAAACAAAGACATTAAGAATCACAGCGTACATTTCTTGGTCCCAAAACTCTGTGCAAAGGCAGCACATCTCTTGGCCTTAAATCCAACTGATCGGACGATGCCTCGGTTTATATTTTCTGCGCTCCCTTCAGAATCGGCATGAACCTGGTTTGATCAAAAGATAAATATGCATCGATCCAGAACAAATAGCAATTTTCTTTTATATTTTTGTAAAAATGTTAATTAGTTACATGATCCGATGATTCAGATCCAGTGACCAAAAACATTAGAAACAACAATAAACTAATAGAAATGAATGAAACCCTAAAGAAATTAAGGGTTGTTAGGTTTAGGAAAATCACCTCTGGCGAATACCTCTGGTAAATCATTGATGCGATCAATTTGAGAACCATCATCAGGCTCTCTTCATCATCGGGATCATTGTCTTCATCGTCACCTTGGGCTTCGGCAGCCATGGTTGATCTCCTACTCATCAGAGATATTCTCTGCCCAAACACGCCGTATGTTGTAAGATCTATATGCTATAACTCGTGTTTGTTTGTCCACACACATGACACACACACTGCGTCTTCATTCAATTTATAGGGGCAGTAGATGATTCGAGAAGGACAATAGGGTTTGGTGGTAGGAATTTTGATCTTATCTTACTCCGGACCTTGCTCACACTCTCTGTCCGACGAGTGTGAGCGTCTAGTTCTTTCTTCTTTTCATTTTTATTTTATTTATCATTGACTAGCCTCTTGCCACACGCTTACGCGTGTGGCAATTGAGCCTTTGCATGTCAAATTAAATTTTTTTTTACCAAAAAAAATGATTTAGGAATTAAATATTTTTTTATTTGTATTTCTTTTTTATTTGAAGTTTTAAATTTTTAATTCAATTGTAATTTTTGGAGTTCATGAGGGGCAATTTATGGTATTTTGAATGTTTTACCATTTTGGAGTGCTCCCTTTATATATATAGATTATATATTTTTTTGGTTATTTCAACACGTAAAAATACAAAGGTCAAATAAAAACAATGAGTTTTGAAAGAAGAAAATGTGTATTTGGGTTGTTGTGTTAATGTGAAAAAAAAAACAACGACAAAGAAAAGAAAGAGAATATCTAGATCATTATGCTAAATTTAAATGAAAATCTACACATTCCTGTGGACATATTTACAGTCATCATAATGGTCTCATCCAAAATTCAAGTTAGCTTGGATTGTGAAGTTTGCTTTGTTCCCATGTGCATATCTATGCCGGCTAAATCCCCATTAAAAAAACTAAATTTTCAGTAGCTTGTGATTGGATTATTGATTAGAATAAATATGACATTTCAGTTGATGCATAACTTGGATATGTATCATTTTCCTTATTTTTTTGTTATGACACAAAAAAAAATTAAGAGTGTGACTATGTGCATGGATATCTACGTTCTTTTAGTAATTAAAGAAAGAAAAAGTTAACGGTGAGATTACGTGCATGAATGTGTACGTTCTTTTAGTAACCGAAAAAAGAAACAGTTAATAGTAATATTACGTGTGTTCTTTTAGCAAGTAAATGAATGGACTACTTCAGAGCAGCCTTAGCTGCCAAAGCCTTATCTGAAGCCATGGTTAGTTATGTTTTAATTTCTTTTTTAAAAGCCCATTAAAAGTCCAAACTTTGATTCAAATAAAAATATTGGAGATGTATACATATATTAACAATTATCCAATTAGAAAAGCATCGCTCTGCAAAGGAAAACAATCCATTGATCCTCTAATCAATATCCAAACGACCTAAGGCAATAAAAGTGGAACCCCTAACAATCTCAAGATGGAACTAGCAAGCATGTAAGCAAAAGTTACCTTATCTGTGTCTCCCTCTCGCTTGAAGTTAGTTTCATTAAACTTCTCGAGATTTCCTCCGTTAGAAGAAATAGCAGGGGTCACCACAAGTTATAAGCCACTCTATTTTCCCATCATTACTAGTAAAACTATTTATTATCCTTTTTGAAAAAAAAAATATTATTAAAGGGAAAGGGGAGGGTTCTGTTCGAAGCCTTTTGCAGGATGTAAGCAAGGAGCATACGCGTTGGCTCAGCCACTGGTTTACACCTTCTATCGGGTTGGTTTTAGTAGGCTTCACTCTGATTCCTACGAAGGAATGTTTATGAGGCCTTTGTCGTTGGTGTGTTTGTCAGGCGTGCCATTATTGGCATTCTGCCAATAGAAAGATGTGTATTAGTTTTTAGTATAAGTTAGTTTTAAATATAATAGGTACTTGCGCCACAAGTAATATAACTTCCGTTCATCGGATTGGCGACTCAATTAGATTAGGTCTTGGTTAGGTTCTTTTTATTGCCTTGCTTATTAAGGACTTTTAATATCTCTCGATTGTTTATACCAGAGATTGCTTAAGATGGGATCTTGATATAAACTGGTTATAACAAAATGTTCCACGCTCGCGCGTATATAGAAAAGAAAAGACGATAATTAAAGACAGAATGTAAAGACTAATATTGAAATACTTGAAAGTAAAGACTTGTAAGTAAAGACGTTAAGTAAGAATTGGTATTGAAAGACTTTAAGTAAAAAGTTCAATAATATTACATGTAATGGTTATTTCAGATTGAATAAACACCCATCGGGTTGGTTTTAATTCCATTGGGATGGTCTTCAAAGCTGGTTCCTTACAAAGGGAAATAATCAAAGACAACTTTGCCTAAGATTTCTAATCGATACTATCAAAACAGGGATGATTTGATGGCAGAACTTAATTCACTACTCCTCAGGGGAGTTAGGATGTATGATCCTAGGGTTCTGGTCTTTGAGTTCTCAAAGTCACAAACTACACAAGTAGTGCGAATGAGAAAGCAGCAGATAGAGACGAAGTCTATATCTGGGAAATGCTTTGAGGGATTTCCTCAGAGGTTTCTTTCTGAACTTAAGAGTTTTGTTTTTGGTTGTTTTGAGTGTCTTCATCTTCGAATCCTCCCCTTGTTTATATAGACCAGCAGGGAGCCCACGTTATAGCCGTCACTTCTCTCTGCCACCGTCTTTGAAGACTCAGTGAGGTAAGGCTTAATCAGTAAGGCATGGGTAATATCCCTGATCAGCCTACTCCCACTGAGAAAAGGTTCTTTATTCATAGTCTGATTCCCTCCAAATTGTCTAGTGCTTTGCATTAAATGCTGTCAGTGGAGAACTATTCAGACTTCCTTCCTTTCTGTCCACTGGCCTGGGTTGGGCCCTTTCTTTCTTAGGCCCAACCCATCACCAAACTTAAGTTATGGCCCAATGGATATTTTTCAGTGTAAACAGGTTCGAAAACCATTTATTACCATAAAATAGGAAGAAATTTAAGATTTTTAAAAATCAAACAAATCAAAATTTCAAAATAAATGAAATTCACTTCAAATTTGAAAGTAAAACAAAGAGAATACATCACAATTCTTTATTAGAAAACTTTACTGAATATTGAATATAGAAATTTACAAATCCAAGTTCCTTAGGGCCAATTTGGGGTTGCTGTGCTTTTAAAAAAAACTGCTTATAAAAGTAACCTCCGTGCTGCTTTTAAAAATTGTTGTTTAAATGCCATATCTTTAAAATAAACAGTATATTTCATTTTTACCAAACATTTTTTATCTGCTTCACTTTAAAGTGAAACAGTTTTTAGTAAAAAAAAAATACTAAGTCAAGTGCTTCAATTTCCTCTAGCATATCATAATTCCTTTCAGGCACTTTAGAAGCAGGCGTGTGAGGTATATATGCTAGACTAGGATCGAATACTATGACATAGCGCTCTTGAGTAGGCCCAAGTAGAGCATTATCAGTGTTGGCTTACGATTTTGTAGAATAGGAAAGGTGTTTCATAACTGTAATGTAATCCCACATAATCAAGGATTGAGATTCCTTGTATATTAAGGATTTGTAGCATGTATAGCTTTGTGTGTGTGTGCATATATATATATATATACACATTTTTTTTCCTGCTCCATCTTGAGATAAATACACAAGATTCAGAATTTACTCAAATATTTTTCAACTTGGTATCAGAGCGAAAACCCTAGAGTTCTTTTTGATCACCGCCTACTATAATCCAAACCTGTCAAATACCCTTACGTTGTTGCTACTGTCAAATACTCTTGCATTGTTAATGTATGCCTTGCGTTATAGTTGCCTGCTTTGCTTTATTGTTGCATGCCTTACGTTGCTGCTACCTGCTTTGCGTTACTACAGCGTACCCAATATCTCTAAATCACGCATTGTTGCTATCTCTCTCGCATCAATCCTTGCGTCGTCTCATTTTTGTTTCTATGCGTCGTACTCTTATGGGTCAATTGTCGTCTCACCTTAACTCCGAATCTAAGGTGGTCACTGTCCACCATGGAACCTCTACTATAGGCTTTTCTGTTTTCACTGTTGTTGCTCAAGCCCACAGATCTCTTATGCAACATACCCAAGGAAGTATGGCAACCAAGGTAATACCGGTCATGCACTAATTCCCCAAGTTTCAATATGAATTTTGGATGTATTATCGATTCAGGTGCGACAGATCATGACCTTTGATCTAAATAATTTTATGTTCCATACTACACCCCGATTGGCGAGTGTAGTTACTATAAATGGTGTATCTTGTCCAGTTACCGGGGCTAGAATTGTGGAACTTACTCCATTTCTCTCTTTACACCATTGTCTACTTGTGCCAAGCTTGTCAAATAATTTGTTATCTATGGGACAAGTCATGAAACAACTTAATTATGTGGTACTAATGTATCCATCTTTCTGTCTCCTTCAAGATATTCTCACATAAGAGATACTTGGTCGTGGTACTAAGAGAGGGAGGCTCTACTATGTCGATGATATTAGTCAAGGCATAGTAAACATTGGAAAAGGTTTTGTGGAAGATCGTCGACGTCGAATTATGTTATGGCATCATCGGTTTGGTCATCCGTCTTTTGGATATTTAAGGCATCTCATACTCTTTTCATTTTCTGGTTTTACAGATGGAGATTTTCAGTGTATACTTGAATTCTTGCAAAGAGCCATCATGCAACTTTTTCTTTAAGTATAATAAAAAATGGATTTCCTTTTGAGTTAGTTCATTCCAATGTTTGGGGGCCTTCTCCACTTACTACATTTAATGGTATCCGCTGGTTTGTTACATTCACCGATGATTGTACACGAATGACATGGCTTTATTTGATGCATAATAAAAGTGAGGTATCCACTATGTTTCAGAAATTTCATACCATGGTGACCACCCAATTCTCTACTAAAATTAAGGTCTTTCGATCTGATAATGGGGATGAGTACATTAATCATGTGTTACATGCATACCTCCAGAAGCATGGCATTATTCATGAGACCACTTGCCCATACACACCACAACAAAATGGTGTTGCCAAACGGAAAAATAGTCATATTTTAGAGAGTGCACTTTTAATTGGTGGCCATGTTTCTCAAAGTTATTGGGATCATCTAGTTACTAGTGTTGTGTATTTAATGAATTGTATGTCGTCTCGGGTTATTGACCATCAAACACCGTTGGATGCATTGGAAAAACATATTTCGTTGTCGTCTGTTCTAAATTTACCATCACGTGGATTTGAATGTGTGGCATTTGTCCACCTCTATAAACATCAGAAAGGCTACGTGTTACCATCCTCCGACCAAAAGAACATTTGTTACTATAAATGTGAATTTTGTGGAGATATAACTTTATTTTGATAATCATGTATCCAACCTTGCTCATCATGGGGAGTTGGGAAGTGGTGTTGATTCGCAAGATTGGATGACCAGTAGTGGTATTACCATTAGTTATGAACCCATGATTGAACCAGTAATTGAGGTTCAAATTGCTGAATCTGTCACTGAGCTGTTACAACCTGAGGCTGAGTTATTACAACCAGACAGTTTTTCTACTTATACGTTACAACACGTGATTGAGACGTCAAAGCAGACAATTCTTCTACTTCTGCGGTCAAATCCTCCTCCTCTCTCTAATGTACCAAACCCGTCTCTTGCTGGGAGAAGATATCCGTGAGGTAAGTACAAATTCCATTAGTACCATATTGCTTATAAATAATCGTTTCGTGCTAGCCGTAGAAAACCATCTGATAGATATTCTCCAGCTGCCATTAAAAGATATCCTATTGCCAATCATGTCAATACACACCGGCTCTCCCCATCATATGAAGCTTTTGTGAATAATATGGCATTTGTATCAATTCCAAACAGAGAGATGAGGCCCTAGATGATCCGCGTTGGGCTAAAGCTATGAATGAAGAAATGTAGGCTCTAAAAAAGAACAAGACATGGGAAATTGTGTTGCTACTAAAAGGAAAACAATAGGTGGGGTCCAAATCGATATTTACAGTGAAACACAATATGGATGGATCGATTGAGAGGTACAAAACTCTCTTGGTGGCTAAGGGATATACTCAGACCTACGAAGTTGATTATGAGAAAATATTTGCACCAGTTGCCAAGATCAACACAATACGTGTTCTCTTATCTCTTGTTGCCAACTTGGATTGGCCATTGTACCAATATGATGTGAAGAATGCGTTTTTATATGGGGACTTGGATGAAGAAGTATACATAAGATTGCCACATAGGTACTCTGTGACAGGGGGAGGAAAAGGTGAAAAAGTTTGCAGACTTCGGAAAGCACTGTACGGACTGAAATAATCACTAAGAGCTTGGTTTGGGAGGTTTAATCAAGCAATGAAGAAATATGGTTACAAACAAAGTAATTTTGACCACACATTTCTTAAACATCGGATGGGTAAGGTTACTGCACTTATCGTTTATGTTAATGATATGCTCATTATTGGCAATGACAACGAAAAAAATAGAAAATTTGGAAAGGTGTCTAGCTGCAAAATTTGAGATGAAAGACTTGGGTGGTTTGAAATATTTTTTGGGTATCGAGGTAGCAATATTGAAAACTGGCATATTGTTGTCACAAAGAAAATATGTGCTAGATTTGTTAATTGAAACTGGCATGCGGGATTGCAAACTAGCAAATACTCAGATCGTTCAGAATCATCATCTTGGAGAGTACCTAAATCAGGTGCCAACAAACAAAGAAAGATATTAAAGGTTGGTTGGTAGACTCATTTATCTTTCGCATACCTGTCCTGATATTGCTTACACTGTGAGTGTGGTAAGTCAATTCATGCACTCACCTAGCAAAGACCACATGGATTGTGTGCTTCAGATCCTTAGATATTTAAAATCTTGACTTGGAAAGGGTTTAACATTCTCTGAGAATAGATGCTTAGAGATCGATGGGTATACGGATGATGATTGGGGTGGTAACATCGCTGATAGGTGGTCAACTTCGGGATATTTCACATTTGTTGGAGAGAACTTGGTTACTTGGAGAAGTAAAAAAAAAAAAAAAAAAGTGGTTGCAAGGTCTAGTGAAGAAGCCGAATATAAAGGAACGGCTAAAGGTGTTTGTGAACTCCTATGGCTTCAAAAGCTAATGAAAGAACTTGAATTTCCACAATCCAGGGTGATGAGACTATTCTATGATAATAAAGCTGATATTCATATTGCTCATAATCCTATCCAGCATGATGGAATGAAACACGTGGAAGTGGATTGATACTTTATTAAGGAGAAATTGGAGGCAAGAGTGATTGATATACCATTTGTGAGGACGAATGAACAACTTGCTAATATTCTTACTAAAGCTGTATCAAGTAAAGTATTTTATGATTCACTTGGCAAGTTGGGTATTAGAGATATTTGTATACCAACTTGAGGGAGAGTGTTGACTTACGGTTTTGTAGAATTGGAAAGGTATTTCATAATTGTAATATAATCCCACATAATCAGAGATTGAGATCCCTTGTATATTAAGGACTTGTAATATGTATCGCTATTTTTCCTCCTCCATCGTGAGATTAATACACAAAATTCAAAATTTACCCATATTTTTCAACTATCAATTTTGTTGTTTGATGCATTAGAAAAATCATGTACACAAGGAGAACCAATTTAAGTAGTTGATAAAGTTGTAGAAGAGAAGGTGGATGAAAAAGTTGACATAATAGATGAAATTGTTTTGCAAACAAAAACATAAAAATTAGAAATGCAAGAGTGAAGATGTATAGATTTGAAGGGAAACACAATAAAAAAAGAGTTTTTCTATTTAAACCCCACTACCCATCTAAGTTCACTTTATTTTCTATCTACACCCCATTAAAAAATTATAATTTAAATATTATCTAAGTACATTCCATTTGTTTCCAAATTACCCTTAAACACTAACACACCACACCCCAACAAAAAAACAAGACAAAAACTGCTCTCTAACCAAACGCCAAACCCACTACAGAAAAACATATTGTAAATATAAAATCGAAAAAAAAAAAAAAAAGTTTCGTACCTTGTTTGACGATTCCGAAATGACTATTTGACTTTTCATACTTGTACTTAGTAGAAATATGTGGAAAAAAGTATGAACTTGGGAGGGAGAAGATAAAACGATATAAATTTTTTGTTATAATAAAATATTAGAATTTGTGTGGGTGTAGATAGAAATATTTTTTTTAAATTTTAAGTAATATGTCATATTTTGTCTTTTCACCTAATTAAAAATAAAAGAAAAATAAAGTTAATTAGTGGGGTGAAGTTAGATGAGTAGTGGAGCTTAAATACAAAAACTCTAAGAAAAATATCCTAAGCACATGCATAGCATGTGTGGAAGTTACTAGTATTGATTAAAAGACTAAGGTAGCACAATATATACATAGAGTCCCCTTTTGTTGAAGGAATCTAATAAGCTTATTTGAGGGATTCTTTGTAGGGCCCACTTTACATTGTATTTCAACGATCTAACCGTCTATCTTTTAGGTCTTCCCTAAAAAATCATTGGTAAGGATTTTACCACACACACAATTAAGGTTAAAATCACACAAAAATACTTGCAAGAGAACAAGGTTATTGTAGTATAGATGGCTCAAACAAGGCTGTTCTCCACAGGAACTGATGCCAATTCTTAATTAACTATTTAATACAAGATATAGAAAGTTGAGATCATGAATTAAAATAAACAAAACAAGTAAATTAAAACTAATTGAAATTAGCAGAAATATAAATAATGAAAATAAATTCTTCAAACAATTTAGATAATCAAAGGTATAAAAGCACTAGGATTCAGTCTTCATCATTAACACTCCTTATAGTTCTACCAATTACTTATGACTTACACATGCATTTTGAATGTTAGGTTTTCCTTATACATATTATACTCGTGATATTCTAGTTAGAACGTATATTTAACATGCAACCCATCTGCGATATTCATATCAAATATGAACATGCAAGACGCATTACGTTTTGTGAAAATCTTTTGAAAAAAAAAAACATGCAACCCTTAAGAGTGATATTCGTCTTAAGTGAACTTACAATTCCCAATCACAAGAAGCTCTAACCAATTTAAGGGTGATATTCCAACATAAATTGTATTCAATTACTTGTCTAAACATCCTAATGGTGATCAAGCACTAAGATATATAGATAGTTTAAAACGGTGGTTCACAATTCAAAGTAAACATGCATAATAACATAGGTAATTGAACATAAACTACATATTTATGTTAAAGCCTCACGACCTTACCCTAGAAAAGAAATAGTTACGCATAGGCATAATTAAAACATCGAATGTATTGATGAAAGTTTAGAAAATACCGAGGTAGCAAAACTACAATTCGCCAAAACTTAGCTGAGTTCTCCCCAATTGAATCTCTTCCAAAAATCCTCTCTAAAAACCCTAGAGACTTAGCTATATATACTACTAGGAATACAAATCATACTAAAAATAAATTTTCCAAAAAATAAGGATAAATAAATAAAACAAAGTAAATTAAAGATTCCTATTCCAAATAAGACTTAAACTGCAGAAAATTCTCCTTTTAACTGACCAAATCAGCTTCAAATCAGGCTCATATTATGTCATTAGAAAGCTTTAAACGTCTTCTTCAATTTTGTGAAGAGACTTTAGCCCAAAAACATCAACTTGAATCACATATAAGCTAGACAAATCCAAAACATCAATTTGCCCACCTTATGCATTCCGCCTTCATTTATTCGTCACGATCAAACGACATGAAATTTAGGTTTGAAACTTTGACACGATCTTCTTAGCTTCAAAACTCCACCAGTGTTCTATTTATTGAGCAAAGCCAATTCAATTTACCCTATAAAAAAACATATAGAAAAATATCAAAATTCTCACGAAAACAAACATTTTAACTTGGAATACTGGAATACCATAAAATATAACATAATATCAACTCATCAATCATCTTTACAAAAAATCACCCAAATTCGAAACCATTTCACCTTTAGATTAAATGATAGTCATATTAGTGTTTCTCCATATTCGTCTATTTTCTTCACTATAATTGGATGTCTTAATAATTTTAGATTTGTCTAATTTTTTATAAGGATGATTTTTGAATGATGTACTAAAATATTGTTTGGATCATTGAAAAAAGTTATAGAATAAGCACCACAATGTGTCCCTTAAATAAAACTATTTGAAACATCCCTTAACGAAAAAGGACTGTATATATATGTTGAAGATCATGCTGAATCTTCTCTTATCAAGCAATTCTGTGCTGATCTCATATGAGAGCCCTTTTGGGCTTGTGGAAGTCACTTTGGGCCTTACTTGGCCTGCTGAGCCCACCATCCTTACTGAGTGGGGGTGACCCAACACCTTTGTTTACGTGAGTCCATCACATGAGGCGTGGAGAGCAAGTTGGCCCGATACAAGTGTCTCCACTGCTGGGCATGATTTACGGGGTGACGTTCCCTCTTGCATTTAATACTAAACCCGCACGAGGGTAAGTACTGGAGAAATCCTAACGGTAATTCTGTCATACAAGTCTTATTTTGAACAGGGTGTGCTCTCTGGAACCAGTAAAATTTGATTACCAGATATTAGAGCCCCGTTTGATAACCATTTTGTTTTCAGTTTTTATTTTTATACTTTTTAATAATTGAAAATTGAAAAATAAAATGATTATCAAACGGACTCTTAATAAATATGTGATAACTAATTGGAAAATGGAAAAGCACATGGTCAATTAAAGCTACTTCATATTTTAGATAAAAAATTATACATAAGAAAATGGTTTGGCAGTGGGTTTGGTTCAGTGGTGTTTGATTTGGAGCGTTTTTGTGAGACGGTGAGTCTTAAGACTGTAAGCTGAAGCAAGGCAATGTCTGAAGTGGGAGATCCAGCCATTAAGCTCTTCGGGAGGAATATTCCGCTCCCAGAACTCCAGATTCACGATTTGTCCGCCGATAAAGAGTGTTTGGTTGCAGATATGGTACCAATCCAATCCACTCTCTTGTGTTTTTTTTCTTCTAATTTCTTCCTTTTTACTGCTCCATAAAATTGTCTCTATTTTGTAGAAATTCACTTCGTTTATCTTGTGAATTTTTATTATCTTTTGAATTTCAGTAAGCTGTGTTCTTCCACTTCGTAGTAATTAAAATGTTAAATCAACGTTTTGAAATCTTGGTGGATTTAGTTTACAAACAGACGGGGGCAGCTTTGCGGCTTCTCAGATATATGTAATGTAAATGTATAACAACTAAAAAGAGATTCTGGGAGTGTTTCTATTTCCGATTTTGGATGAGTTCCGAAGTTCGAATCCCCATCTCCGCTGAGAAAAAATAAAATTAAAAGCTCAACAGAAGATTTCAACCAAATGTCCTCACGTTAATAATCAGCATAGCTTGAAGCCACATTTTGTTATTGTTTGTCGTTTTAGCTATTTTGGAAATCATAATTTGACAATGTGTGGATGATGTGAGGGTTTATGCAGTTTCAAACTTGGTATAGTTGTGGCTGCAGCTTCATTTCTTACTATTCACAGTTCATTTGTTTTTAGCTTTTTATTTCGAGTGATAAAAGTTCAAGTTGTAGCTCACCTTTGATGCCAAATTCCTTGTTCCTACATGCTGTGAATTAATTATGAGCTACTGCTGTTGCAATTTGAGTGTCGTAAGCAATCAAAACTTTGAATTTTCAGGGTGAGTGTAGAGAAATGGAGGACCCTTCTGTAGAAAAATCCTGCAAGGAAGGTACATTTTCGGAACTAGATATTGGCAGAGAAAACAGTCGCCAAGGTCTAATCCAGGAGAATGAGGGTGAGGTTAATTGTGATCGAGAAGAAGACCAATGCGTTGATAGTGATACGGGTGGCAAAGAAAAGACTCTCAGAAAGCTAGACAAGGTTCTTCCTTGCCCTCGCTGCAACAGCCTAGAGACAAAGTTTTGCTACTTCAATAATTATAGTGTTTACCAACCGAGACACTTTTGCAAGAGCTGCCAAAGATATTGGACTGCCGGGGGAACCATAAGAAATGTTCCTCTAGGTACCAGGCGGCGCAAGAATAAGCATTCATCTTCACAGTATCATCAGGTAGTGGGACAAGTACAACCGAATGCAATACCAGTCACCCAGGGAGGCACCCTTAATTTTGTTGGCCAACAGCATATATCACCTTGTGGACTTCCAGCCTCTCCAAAACCTGTCAATGGTATGAGGGAAGTCTTAAGTTCTGTCTCAGATGCGCTTTTAGTTGAATCTACGGAGACTGCCTCGAATCATAAAGACCAGACCAGAAATTCTGAGACTGGCTCTGCAGCTGTCGGAGATGATGGTTCCTTATCAGCCACTGCTTCACAGCACAGTGCGTGTCTGAGAAAAGAAATGAAGCATGATGGTCTGCCAGGATATGACAGTGATTCTAATCTTACGTATACTATGCAATATTGCCCCGTTCCTCAATGGGCTGAGACTCCAAGTTGGGGCATAATGATGTTTGGACCTGATAGCAGTAATCCTAATCCTTCTCATATGGGTCCTCTGCCTATGGTTACAGTTCCTGGTTTTTGTACTCCAAATTTCGCTTTCCCATTGGTACCTTCATCCTACTGGGGTTACATGCCAAGCTGGGATTATAGAAAATGGAATGCTCAAATGGTTGGATCTACTGGCAGCTTGTCACCTTTGTCTTCCTCTGGCAACAGCGGATGTTCAGGCAATAGCTCACCAACCTTGGGAAAACATTCAAGAGATGCAAATGTACAGGCAGATGTAATAACAGAACAGTGCCTTTGGGTACCCAAGACATTGAGAATCGATGACCCAAAAGAGGCTGCAAAGAGTTCTTTTTGGTCTACCCTGCTTATCAAACAGGATAAGAACGAACTTGTAGTTAGAGGTGGTATTTTTAAAGCATTCAGAAAGAAATCAGATACTAAATCCCAAACATTAGATGCTGGTCGGGTTTTACAGGAAAATCCAGCAGCTCTCTCTCGCTCTCAATCCTTCCAGGAGACCACGTAAAGGATCTCCAGTTCAACATACAGAGTTTATGCATGAGGTTTGTCTACTAGTATCCTAATCCTTGTTCAGTAAATTAGATTAGGGAGGGAATGTGTATCACGGCTATATTCCAGTTTAATTTGTTTTGAGGAGACCGTGTAAAGGCTCTCATTCAGCTCGATATACACAGTTTAGGATTAACATGATATCCCAGTCCGTTTTGCTCAGTGACGTAGGGAGCTAGGGAGGGAATGTGTATCATGAGTACATTATATAAGTTTAGTTTGTTTGAGAAGGAATAAGGCAGAAGCTAGTCGAGAGAATTCCCGGCATTTTTGTATAAGATTTGATGCTGAGATAGGTGGCCAGTTTAGTTTGAGTTATGTAAACATTGAATTCTTAACATTCGATTCATAAAACGTGGTATATGCATCTCAAATTTGATCCGTGACCTCGCCGACAAATGAAACAAAATGATTCCGTGGAGGGAGGACTGATGAGAGGAGAGTTGGTCCTCACTCCTCACTCCTCACCGGTTGAGATCGGGATACTAACTCGTAATTTGTTTAGTTTTCTTCTTTATTAAGAAATTTTGTATGTTGATCTCTCGCGCTTTATGTATTTTTCCAAGCACTATATACATGTATTCATATTGCAACGTCGACATTCATACTTCCCCTTGGTATCGACAACCTTCCTTCAATCTGATTAGAGAAAACGTCGCTTACATGAAGGCAATTTGTGCATTCCAACTTCTTTTTAATGAAGGTAGTATGGCCCTTCAAGAAAATATGCCACAACTATAACCACGCTTAGCTGATCATATGCAAGGATGAAATTCTCACTAATCCAACAATTGTGTACTCGAATTTACAGATATATCTCCGTTTCGGGCCTGCTGATTAGCGTTGCTTCCTCCTTTTTTCTTTAAGATGGTTCGAAATCAAGCATTTATGCTCTGTTAAAATAAGTAAAAAGGGCCGATATCGCGGAAATCTCAGAGATACAAGGGAAGAAATTACTTTACTCCTACTCTCGGTATCGGAGTCTTGAAAAAGGATATACGTACATATAGATGTTTGGGTACAAGGTTTTGTTCGGACCATACTTCACCAATTCCGGAACTACCAAGCACCGATCAACTTTGTACCTTCGGAGACCCGCTAAAGGGTTCGCGTTGAGGCACCCTTGCCAAAGCACACGAGTTTTTTTCCAACCAAGAGACTAATCATAACGTGACACGTGTCAACACTAGAATAAAGTTCCTAGAGTCCCACATCGACCGCAGACGAAAACAAGGGACTCCTCGGAGATCATTCTCCAACAATTAATCCCTTATGATCTTAGACCTAATCCATTATTAGAACTCACTAATGATAATTATGCCTAAACCCTTGTATCATGTAAACTCTACATTATTAATAAGAACTCCTTTGCCTTCGTCGACGTAGTCCAACTTAGGATGAACCGCATACATATTGTGTTTGCTTTCCTATCTTTATCTCTTTCCACATTACCTTCACTTAGTGACCTGAGCAATCTAGTGAAGGTCACTTCACCTTGACACTTTATGTTGTTCCGAAATTAAACTAATTTCGTGCATCAACAGGTTTCATCCTTGATCATATGTTTATCAGTAGTTAATTACAACATAATACATACAGTGTTCCCTAACTGATGGAAAGATATGAGGAGGAAGATGAAAGTCAGACTAGTTGGAGTTGGGGTGATGAAACGGGTGAGCCTTGACTACTACTCGGACAGTCTTCTCTTGCCGAATCCTGAACCTGCGCTGCAAACTGCAAATTCCAAAGAATGTCTTCAACTGACGGCGTATCAGATGCATCATCGGAAAGACACCTCACGCATATCTCCATCATTGTCTTCAGCGATTCATCCGAGCATTCCTTGTGCACTGCTGGATCCACAATGCTCCTTCGAGCTGTGTCATCAGTCGTCAAACTTACCCGTAACTGCGTAAGAAACAACCAAAAGCAAATTGATAGTTTAGCTGGAGAAAGCAATTTTTTTTGGTTCAATCAGGATGCTTCACTTCTGTCGGTGATGAAACTAATGGTCGCCTGATTAAATTTCGTAGTGTGAAAGAAACGAACAAAGTGAAGGAGAAAACACTCACAAGGTCTTTCAAAACACCAACTTCATTTTGGAACATGATAGGCCTTCCCAAAATGATTTCTAGCAAGATTACTCCAATATCATAAACGTCGTTCTTACACTCATGGTTAACCCTGCAAATGAACGTAACTAACGAAATCATCCTGTGTGTGTGCGTGTGTTGTGTATTTGTATGCAAAAAGAATGTAATCCAAGCATACGAATAAAGAGGTTTGCACTTATTTCAATTGGATCTATCTTCTATACTAAAAGGGCAACCAGGTCGGGCAATGCTGATGAAACAATTCATGAGATACTGAAACAATTCATTAGACAAAAGGCAGCCTTATTATTGCATTTGGGTGAAGCTAGAGGGAGATTCAACGACGAGGAACTTCGTTTAGAATGGTATCATTGTTACTATTGATGATCAGTAACTGAACCAGACAGCCACTTATATAACGAAACAGGAAGGCACTCGAGGTGGATTCCTTAAATAACTCAAAAATGAGGCAGGAGAAGAAGACGTGCTATTACCTAGTTTGAATGCTTCCTTTTGGTGCAGAAGAAGAAACTGTAGTCCCCACCTGACGGATTAAATAGCAAAAGTTAACTCGAGGACAATGTCGAGGGGGATTTTAACTTATCAAAGCAGTATATTTTTGTAGGCCTTACCATTCCCCTGTTGCTTTCAGCTAAAAGAGGTAGGTTATAACTGCTTATTTTCACATGAAGATCGTAATCCAATAAGACATTTGTTATCTTGAGATTATTTGATTTTACACCAGGAACAATCCCTGTATGCAGAAACTGAATACCCTTTACAACTCCAATTGCAGCTACTATTCTCTGCGCCCAAGTAAGCTTTCGTGCTGGAGGTGATTCTGCCAAACTAAGTGTTAGACGCGAATATCCAATATCTCTAAATACAAAGATGTTACGAAGAGAAGCAATCAAAGACAAAGAAATCAGTGAAGTGTAATGGATGACTCTCTATTGCCACATATATGTATGCAATATCGAGCAATTAAATAGGTCTAGCCTAGAAACCTTCTGCTAAAAGATACGAAAGATATTGATAACATGTCATTCAGCATTTCATGCATTTGATATTATAGAGTACTTTAATCTTTCTTTGTCTTGGTTTCACATGAATTATGTAGAGTACGGGATATCATCAGGCTCTGAAATCACTCTCTACGCATAGAAGAAGAATGATTCAGAGTAAGCGCACGTTCTTTGTACCTTCATGGAAAAAGCTATTAAGTAACTGAAAATGCAACCATTAATCCTGGTTAGCAGTATAAGTACATGAAAAGTAACTTTACCAGAGATGCAGCTTCTTAGCGTTCCATTTGGAACAAACTCAAATACAAGAAATATTCTACTGACGCCTGAATCATCAGGATGGTACTCCAAGCAATGTCCAAGAGCGCTAACCAAATGGCTATGTCTCAGTTTTGAAATCAGCTCGAGGAGGTGTGTGTAGACCTGCGGAGACTGCCTCTTTCTCATTTTCAAGCCTCTGATAGCAACAAGTGTTCCATCGGGGAGTTTCCCTCTATACATCTGGCGTTGTTACGTAAATACACATATTTTAGAGTGAGAAAATTGCATTTAACTAGACCATACAGATTACAAAATATTCATATCACCGGAGTATGCTGAAAACTCTAAGGATTTCTTGAACAAAAACAGCTAAATACAACAAAGAGATTCCAAATTAGTGTACAATGCCGAATACCTGTCCATGGGCGCCTTCACCTAGTAATGTTGAATCATCAAAGTCATTGGTGGCTTCTTTAAGCTCCTCCAAAGCAAACGTTCGATAAGCAGGAAGGCTAGCTCCCAGCTTCATTGTTGCTGATATATATTCTGCAAATAAAGGACTCTCGTACTGTAATTATTCATAAAGGAATGTAATGCTTATCCTAATTTATTTATCTTGTGAATGATTCGTGCGATCCTAATTTACAGAGGACGAAAAGGAAAGAAATTTCGAACTTACTTGCATCGGAGAGGAGCTTGGCTGTGTTGACTGTTGAAGCTGAATCTCTAATCACCCGTGTTGGAGGACTTTTAACAGGCTGCTCGCCGTATAACCTCTTAACAGCCATGAAAGCCAGAGCAACAACTGCAGCTGCACCCATAATGCCTGCCACGGCACTTGATGCAACGACTTGTTCATTATGATCAGGCCTCTTGCGCTTTTGGTCGCCCGAAGGCGGTATCTCCACAGCCAGAGCTTCATTGTGGCACAAGTTAGAAGGATGCTCCTGCTGCTTCTGATCCACATTCGTCAAACAATTCCCGGAATAGAGAACAACCACCCTGCTGCTCTTCGAACCCCGGTTTTTGAGGCAAGTCGGCAAGTCCCCTGCCAAAAGATTTGAGGACAAATTCACAAAAGCAAGCGCAGCATTGCAAGACATGTTCTTGGAGAGCACTCCGGTGAACTTATTTCCGGCGATGTCAAGATAATTGATGGAAGGCAGCGACAACCACGACGGCGGAAAAGGCCCCACGAATTCATTGAGTGAAATGTCAAGCCTCTGGAGCTGAAAACCGCCTCGGAACCCGGTCTGGATTCCGAGGCGAAACTTGTTGTTTCGGAGCACAAGGGTTACCAGCTTGTTCTTGGAAGGCAAGCTTGGAAAATGAGGCCCGAAATAGTTGGCTTCCAAATCAAGAAGTTGCAGGTTTGTGAGGTTTGTGAGGTCGGGAACTTCGCCGGACAAGAAGTTGTGGGAGAGAGAGAGGATTCTGAGGGTTTGCAGAGAGGCCAGAGAACGCGGGAGAGGGCCGTTGAGGAGGTTGTGGTTCAAACTGAGAACGGCCAGCGACTGAAGCGAAGCCAGAGACGGCGGGAGCCGGCCGGTGAAGTTGTTGCGGTCGAGGATGAGAGTCTGGAGGTTGGCAAGGAAGGAAATATGGGGAGGGATGGCACCGCTGAGGTAGTTGGAGGTGAGGTTGAGAATTTCGAGGGAAGATAAACGGGCGATGGAGGGAGGGAGTGGGCCCCAGAGGCGGAGAGAGATCAGAGAGAGGACTTTGAGGGTTGGGAAGGCAGCGGCGAGAGCGGAGAACAGAGAGTGCGTTGAGAAGTCACGCGGTAGCGGAGGGAAGGCAGCTCCGCCGCCTGAAATGTGGAGCTGGGTAACGTTGCCTTGGTAGCAAGAGAGAGTGAGGGAAGGAGTTGGTTCAATGCTGCACAGAGAGTGTCTGCCTCGGGTATTGATTAGGGCTAAAGGTGGTGGGTGGTTGAGGAGCTGCTGGATTCTCAGAAGGCTCTCGGACTCTGACTCAGTAGCAGCTGAGTGATGAACTGAGAGGAGGGAAAATATCAGCAGCAGAAGAAGAAGAAGAAGATGTGAGTCTGCCATTGTTACAGTTTACAACAACTGAGTAGTTGAGTGAGTTGCAGAAACCCAAAAGGCTTCACTTCTACAAAATCTTCCTTCAACTCAGCTTCTCGCTGGATTTTGCTAGCAAATAAAAGATCACATTTTCAGTTGCATCAAACTAAATAATAACTTGGTCTTTCCCTTTTGAGAAATTACAAAAATGACTTTTTTCGCATTGATATTATAGTTTAATTTTTTTTTATACAAATCATATATTTACACTAAAAACAATATCATTAAACCGTACTACTACTCAATTACATATTATAATTTTTTTTTTCCTTTAAAAAAGTGGCATAATATAGTTTAATCGTAACTACAAAAATAAAAAACGAGGGATTAGAACTTGAGTATAAAAGAGAGCACATTGTTATTTTTGTTGTAGATAATATTAAATATGTGTTAAATGTGATTGTGTAAATCCTAGGTAGATATAGATTGGGATATTCTGTTATCCTAAAGATTACATTCCTATTGTAATTGTACTTCTTTCATTATAAATAAAGCCACCTGGCATGAGGAATATGTTCTACAATACAACATAATTCCTCAAGCCTTTTTCTCTTTCTCTCTATTCTTCTCTTGCTGCACCCTTCCCTAAAAATTGTCCACAACACGTTATCAACACGCTCTTTCCGCTGTGCTCAAGAGAATTATACCGGAGTTTTGGCCATCTTCAATCATGGGGAGTATTAATTTCAATAGTTTTTACTTTTATTTATTTATTTTATTAATATACTTGCTATTGATTCAATTTTTTCCCCTGTTATTTTGAACGAGATTCAACGCATTGACGATGGAAATCCGGAGTTGAAGGCAATTCTGCAAACAAATTATTCAACCATCATCATCAGCAATCCAGGTTATTCTAAAACACGGTCTCGATTGTCAATCTTTTGTTAGACCTGATTGCATGAACCTTCACCATGATGCATAACCCAATTTTCTGCGTTTAAAGAATTATTGATCTTTTGCAAATATCGTGTTAGCATCTACATTTAATATATCTGTCATGTATTAAGTGAATTGATGATCGTGTGAACGAAGGAAAAATTAAAGGTTTTTCTTTTTTTTTCTTCGCTTTTCTGCAAAAAACAAAAAATTTCGTATTTCTGAAAAAAAAACAAATATTCTTTACTGAAATTTTTTTTTTTCGTTTTTTTGAAAAATAAAGAAAAAAAAAACCCTAATTGGAGTTGAGCCGGCCTGAAGCCGAGCCAGAGCCGACCTACAGTCGAGCCGCGGCTCTAGATGAGCCAACCCCAAGACCAAAAATGACGCCGTTTTCGTGCGTCCTCTTCCCAAACCCAGCTCCAGCCAAGCCAGCCAACCCAGGCTATTGGGCTTCTCTTCTTTCGGCCCGCTGCACCACTTAGCCCATCTGCTGGGCCAGCTCGCCTCCCTCCCCAGCCAGCTGCTGGGCCCAGGGCCCCTGCAGCCCGTTTTCTTCTCTCTTCAGCCCTGATGGGCTTAGGGCTTCCAGCCCACGAAACTAGCCCCTGTTGGGCTAGGCTTTTCAGCCAAACTTTTTTTTTCTCTGCTGGCCAGCAGCCCAGCCTCTGTTGGTTGGGCCTACAGCTCCAACCACGACCCGCCAAAAATTATTTGGGTTATATTTTCACACTCCGAAGGTCCCGTAGACCTATATTTCACTACCCATTCACAATATATGTTAAATTTTATTTTTTGTTCTATGTATATTGCGTTTGCTTGCAGGTATCCATGAACTTGAAGTTCATAAATTCGAACACGAAGTTTCGAATAAGTGCCATGAAACCCGAAGTTTCCTTAAAAATTAAATACCTATGAAACCCGTAGTTTTCATGAAAATTTAAACCAAACCATGTCTTAGAACCCGAATGTTCTAACTTTTATGATTATCGAGAATTTATTTCCCATAAGCACCAACCACAATCTTGTTCCCTCCATCCAGTGGATTTTCGAACCGTAACAAGTTCGACTTCACTAACATGGAGGTTTCTGGAAGAAACTAATTTATGTGGGCACAAAATTGTGAAGCTCCACTTGACTACTGAGAAGTTGAGAAACATTGAAGCCAACAATGGTGTGGATAAAGCTAAATAAGCCTCCGTCATGATCTTCATCCGAAGACTTATGCCTGAAGCATTGTAAATGGAAGTACCTCAATGACGAGGATTCCATGGCTCTTTGACTCACTCTACGGATCGTTCTAATCATGCAAAGATGATCTTGCCCGAAGCAAGACTCTTGCCTGACACAAGACATGATTGAACCCCATCCGTGAATAGGTACAATTCTGAAGTTTATAGAATCCGATTGAATTTTGTCTGGAGAAGATTTTCTCGTCCTTCCATGCCTCTAAAATGCTCATGAAGAAGCATTATAGAGAATGGAGGTTCATTAAGTTCTCGGATATGATTACTACCACTTTGCTCACTGAAAAGCACAACAGTGAAAGCGGCACCCCAGTGATTCGGCTAGAAGGTACCGAACGATGTGATCCAGCTTCGGCTGGAGCCTACCGAATGGTATAGACCCTACTTCGGCAGAGTCTACCGAACGGTATAGACAGTTTCGGCTGAAGTCTACCGAACGACATGCCTTGCTTCGGCAGGAATGTACCGAAGGTCTTGCTCTGTTTCGGCAGAGGAGAACCGAACTTAACCCTCTGCTTCAGCAGAGGCCTATCGAATCTACTCTTCCTTCTTCGGCTGGAGAGTACTGAATGGTGGTAGAATCAGGGTCAACTAAGGGGGTGGGATCACAACCAAACACGTGATCCCTTGGCAACGAAGACCCAAAACTTCAAGAATAAGGGACAGTATTCCCGCACCTCAACTGTGCAAAATCTACTTCTGTTTTGATGGAATAGATCATTGGTTATTGGTTATGCACTTATTTCTGCCCCTACCAATGTTGTTGAGGAGTACCATTCCCGTAGTCAATCTGTGAGACTAATTTTGCTTCACCTAACACATATGGAAAAGCAGAATTTTGACATGGAAGGCCATGTTGGCCAAACCCCCCTATCTTTTGGTTTAAGTTTTGAACAATTTTTCCATTTTGTTTGGATGATTTGTTTTGGTATTTGTTTTAAATTTTTTGGATATTATTATGGATGTTGTCCTCGAATATGAGTTAATTGAACCATGTTTTTTATACATGTGACCGAATTCAATTAACATGTGATAAGGTATAAATGTGGGGAAGTTAGTTGTCTGGAAGAACGTGCTACTATGCACACTAATTTCATACCTAAATCACCCCTCTAGCAACGAATTCGGGTCTATCTAACCTGATTAAGGGCATTGGCACTGCTCCTCGTTGTATTAATGGTACTGAATTACTACTAAGGGCCCTTATATTCTCCGTTCCAGAAGAACGCTATTGAGTCATAAGGATATTCGAGAGAACAATGATCATGAAAACCACTGTAGAAAATAGAGTGAAGTATCTTTGCATCACCTTCCAAAATATGAAGCCTGAAGCTATGTTTTGGGGTCAATGGGCTACCTCCCAACTGAGACATGCCACATATAGGCCGGCCTGAAGCCGGGTGATTCGAGCAATTTACTTGCTTTGGCACGACCGTTTGGAACATTCAGGTCAAAACACGATGCAATATGTTACACAATGCATCACCTTATCTGAAGTAAGGATTTTGTGCCTACAAGCACACTTTGCCAAGCCTGCTTGTTGGGGAAATTGGATTTTTATATCATCCCTAGCAAAGCTACTACATAACCCTCTTTTCACAGTGGATCAAAGGGAATAATGTGGACTCTTCCAACCAAAAATGCGGACCATGTAAATATGGTTTTTGGTTGATATATCGACACAATGGTCACATGTTTGTCCACATACACATTGTTGCTAAACTCCTAGCCAATTATTACTTAAGGGCTCACCACCCTAACTATCCCATAAAGTCTAGAAGACTGGATAATGCTGGAGAGTTTATATCGAAGAGTATTCGGTAAGTATCGCATGTTTTTTGGGCTTGACATTGAACATTGAATTCTCCACCCCCAAACAGCCTCGCAGAAGCGATCATAAAACGCATTATCAATTGATCGCCCAGACCTTGGTGAACGCACCAAGCTTTCGGTTTCTGCCTAGGGCTATGCAATCTTGTATGCAGCCATGTTGGTCCGCTTGAGGCCCATTGCTACCCGATACTTTTTAACGTTACAGTTGGTTACTGGGTACGAACCTGATGTTTCGTATTTACGCATTTTGGGTATGAACCTTATGCCATATTGCGCTGCCGCAATGTACCAATATGGGTCCTCAAAGAATGATGTGAATCTTTGTCGATTGTGATTCTCCTTCGAATTAGCTCTTTAGAGCCCTTGCACGTGATCTCTTTACTGCCAATTTGCGGACTGTCACTTCGATGAGACAGTCTTCCCGCCGTTAGGGGGAGATAAGAACGTCAACGTTCCTGAAAAACGGCGCGAATTATCATGGACGTCCTCACTATGTCTCATCTCGATCCCCATATTCTAGATTCCAGAGTATTTTTCTCCAGACGCTTTCTCTGATCTAGATAAAGTGACGAGATCACATATACCAACTGCAAACATGCCTGTAAGGAAATACGTATGTAACAAACGTCGAGTTAACATCCCCGAAGGATATGCCGCCCCTGAAGGATGGTTTGGCCGCCCCTGTTGGACGGTCCGGTACGCCGGCAGCTAGCCAATCAATCTGTTATCGGCCTGAAGCGCGATAGATCACTCAGTTCGAAGGATTCACCTCCCTATAAGTGGAGAAACATGGCACAAAATGAATCCCTTCTTCATTCGCTATCTCAACCATTCCACCTCATGAAATTAATCCGGATTATCCCGAGACCTGTAGTCTTGGTCCATTATGCATGCATGGATGAGTTAATGGAAAATGGAATGAGATTATCATCGATGATATTCACATATATGGTACCTATCCGAAATAGTGAAAAGCGACGACATCGAACTGTGTTCCGTTGATGAATGTCGACGTAGAACTGATTGGTCAAACTGGAAACAAGCAATCCAGGTCGAACTTGATTCACTTGTGAAATGTAAAGTGTTTGGGCCTATAGTTCCTACACTTCCACATGTGAAGCCCGTTGGCTACAAGTGGGTTTTCGAGAAGAATGAAATAGTGCGATATAAGGCACGCCTTGTGGTGCAAGGTTTCTCTCAACACCCTGGGATTGATTACAAGGAGACTTATTCCCCCGTAATGGACGTCATAAAGTTCCGCTACCTTATCAGTTTGGTAGTTTTCTGAAAAACTGAATATGCAGCTTATGTACGTGGTTGTAACATATCTATAGGGATCTTGATACAGAAATATACATGGAAGTTCCCGAAGGGCTTATAAACTGATCCAAATAGTTCTAGACCATAGAACACCCTCTCTATTAAATTGAGGCTTTCACTTTACGGATTGGAACAATCCGAGTGGATGTGGTATACCCATTTAAGTGAATATTTGATCAGTTAGGGATATATGAATAAACTATGCCCCTGCGTGTACTAAACCGAATTTGCTAGAGTTGCAGTCTTTGTCGATGACATAAATCTCACTTAGACTCTGGAAGAGCTTGAGAAAACTGCCTCGCACCTGAAGTCAGAATTTGAGATGAAATATCTTGGGAAAACTCGTTTATGTCTCGACCCGAAGTTTTCAAGCAAAGTTCGTATGGTATTTTGGTCCACCAGTCGAACTACACCCAGAAGGTGTTGCCTTTGAGTATACCCATGACCGTTCATACGCTAGATGCAAATGAGATCCTTGAAAAGGTTTTAAAACTTGAAGTTCTATATCTAAGTTCAATTAGCGCTTTATTGTACTTAACTCATTGCATTAGGCATGACATCTCATTCGTTGTTGATCTTTTGGTAAGATACAACATTGCGCCAACACGCTACCACCAAATAGGTGTTAAACACGTTTTTCTGTTACTACGGATTTGGGCTTATTCTATCCTTACGCATCTCAGAATTAACTACAACCCCTTGGTTATTGGAATGATGCCTACTTTGTGGGATGCGCTGACACATACTATCTGTCTGTTCCGCACAAGGCACATTTCCAAACGAACTATGTCTTTACTGTTAGGAACACCGCAATATCTTGGAGGTCAACCAAATAGACCTTAGTTGCGACGTCTTCGAGCTCATCGCCATGCACGAAGCCACCCGTGAACATGGGAGCATATTCGAAGCACATGTAATTCTTCATCCTTCGTTGAGTTCCAACAACGATCTATGAAGACAACACCGCATGTATCGACCAGACCATAACCTGATACATCCAAGAAGTCAACACCAAGCATATTGCATCTACATCACATCAGCATGAGCATCAGAAGATTGAAGTCAAGCAGATTCGATCCGAAGACAACCTTGCCGACCTCTTCACGAAGTCATTGCCAGAGAAGCTTGTTCGAGGATTTGGTATGTGCAAATTTTCTCATTTGCTACACTTGTAGTTCTCAGGGGGAGTTTCGTCAAACTCAGGAGGAGTATCCTGAAGTATACTCACTTGACCTTAATGTACTCTTTTTCCCTACGATCAGAATCATTTTTCCCATTGGGTTTTTGTTACCTGACTAGGTTTTAACGAGGCACCCATCCTGGGCTAGTCATGCCCTTGTGTGTTTTCTTACTACTTACGTCTTGAAGATGTTAAGTATCGACATTGCATTAACTCACTTTTCTCCTTAGACTATGAGTTTTGTCCCTTCTTGGGTTTTACCATAGCCAGGTTTTGTGAGAGTTTTTATTCTTTTTATATGCAAATTCCTTATATGAGACTCGAGTGTTCTCTATTGTGCCTACGAGACGACTTCATCAAATATCATCATCTTGAAGATCTGATGCGATATCTACTTGAGTATTAAACATGTGTTAAATGTGATTGTGTAAATCCTAGGTAGATATGGATTGAGATATTCTGTTATCCTAAATATTACATTCCTATTGTAATTGTACTTCTTTCACTATAAATAAAGGCACCTGGCATGAGAAATATGTACTACAATACAACATAATTCCTCAAGCATTTCTCTCTTTCTCTCTATTCTTCTCTTGCCGCACTCTTCCCTAAAAACTGTCCACAACAATTTTGAGAATGTAGAATGTTACCTCACGTCAAAAAATTAAGAAACATTACTTAAATTTACAAGAATTATGACCAATTCATTTTGAGAGGAAAACATTAATTTACTTAATTTCGAATTAATTTGGCTACACCCATGTCTGACATACTGACTTGTTAGCTTTTACATACATATTCTCAATTGGTTTTTTTTTTCTTCTCCTTTAAGTCTTGTTTGCTAATTAAAGTTTTGAACTCACCTACTTTCTAATTTGTGGGCTATCATGGAAAATACAGTTATTACATCATGCCTTTATAGGGACTTCCACCTTGTAGATCTCAGAACATAGGGCTTCCTTTTTCCACAAGAACTTAAACCATTCGATCACATGATAAGTTTCCAGCCAACACCACTCTCTTTTTTCCCTCCTGTCTCTATCCACACTCCACGTATGAATTTCAAAAATTCTTGACATTCTTTCATGCTATTTCTTAAGTTTTTTTCGAATTGAATAACAAAAATAAATAGAGGAGTACAAAAAAGCAAAAACGAGATTGTGACAATTATTATTCTTTGAGTATATATAAATAAGATATGACTAATAATTTTAACAAGCACTCTGACTGCAGAATAAATAAAATGTAAAAGTACCTCAGTACATAATGTAAATGGTTAAAATTTAAGTGACAAAATGGCGAGCCAGCAGCGAGAATAAGATCGATAAGAGGAACAGATCCCAAACAATTAGATAAGTACCGAAAGCACAGTAGTCGTTCGTGGTCCATGCACTTTACTCGACATGAAGTACTTCTGCAATTAATCAAGGATAATACTTTGCATTCTTGAGAATGCACTTTACACATTATTTTTTTGGTCTGGCTGCGGTGCTACGTAGCACCACATGCTACATAGCAACACATGCGGTAGAGATTCCTTCCAGTTTTATTTATATTAAGTTTTTAGAAAAATAATTCAATCTAGTATTGGCCATAGCATGTGGTGCTACGTAGCACTACAAAAATTTCCTTATTTTTTATCTTCTATATATTTTTATTAATTTAAATGAACGATTTATTATGAATATGTTACTTAATGTTTAAATTGTCGATTTGTTCTAAACTTTTGGATGCATAAATGATTTCTTATTCAAATGATTTATGATTCAAATGATTTTTGTAGAAATATTATGCAAATGAAGATTAAGTCATTAAACAATTATAATTATAAAATTTATATGTTAAAAATATGTTATTCACATAGAGTAAAATATGTGTATTTCTCTTGCGGAGGATGCAAGTATTATTGATTAATCAATGGACTGCAGGGAATCTTCCGTCATGTTTCAGAATTGAGTAGATCAATAATTCGTCAAGCCTACGGTCTGGTGTGAATGTGTGACATAAGGCAAATGCACATGATAATAATATCAAAGAAGCTGACACGTCGTATTCATACCAAGGGAACTTTGGACTATGTTTACTTTTTTTTCTAATCCACAAATTTGAAGTGTTGCACTATGTTTGATCATTAAATTTTCATTTTTCACAAAAAAATAAACAAAACAAAAGCCAAAGAGAACAATCAGGTTTCATTTGTATTTATCATCTCTAGCATCCAATTGTCGTTCGTTGTGTAGATTGTCAAGGACAAAGTCTCGTATCCGGTAATTGATTAAATCTTATAAGGGTTTATAACAAGTTGACAACTTCTCATATTATTAATAAATTTTATAGCAAAATCTTAAATTCCTTTACGTGAGTCATGTTTGAGTTGTCATGTAGATGAAATAAAAGTCATACTTAATGACCAAACAACACAAGCACAAATAGGAATTTGTAGTTTGATTGGTTAAAGAGTATTTATCGCTGCACTTTCTAATTTCAAATTCCTCTTTGACTCGCTTATATTAAAAGTAAATAAACACAAGCACAAATAAGCTGACGCGGGTGTTTTGACTAGTAATGCAGAACAAATAGCCGAGCAAATTGAAGAGCAGCTCGAGAAGTGCAAAACTGGCAACAGGCCCAAGGAATGCATATTTGGGCCTTGGTGTTGGAATTAGGTGTATGATATGTCGTTTTGAAGTGAGCAGCGCGTAGATCTATTCTGAACAGCTTTGCTTGTGATATAGGGGCAAATTTGGTCAAATTTCTTTGTTTACTATCCCAAAACCACATTCTAAGTTTTGAGGATACTTTTGGTATTTCGTTAATTGTTTATTTTGTTTCTTATTTGAACTTTAATCCATCTAGGGTCTGGGTTTATGTATTAGGCCTATAAATACACTTCTTGGGTGTTGTGAATGTTATCTTTCAACTATTATTCAATAAACTTGAACTTTCTCGACTTTTCTAGTGGATTGCAAGATTTTGGTAGTGGATACTAGTGTTAGGATTTTGTTCGATTTTTCTTATTATATATATGGCAATCTCAACTAGGAAAGATGTGCTTCTCTTTAAGCACCAGAGTTCGAATTTGCGTCACGCCACTTAGATTAATTTAAAATTAAAGAAAATTATATGTAGTTTTGAGTATTTTTGAACAATATGTAATTTCTACACAAATTTTAAACTGTGATTTGCAAATTTCTCATACTACCAAGTCTTCCATCAAATGAAAAAAACAAACAACCAAGTATTTTTCAAAGTAAATTACTAAGCAATGAATAAGAGAGAGATATTCACTTTGTTTCTTTTTTATTATTTGTTTCACATAGGAATAGGATGCAGTTTTTGGAGTATACTAAACTCTCTAATCCAATATTTGTTGTGAGGGGAACGCTGTTTGAGGATCGGGCAGAGAGTGACATATGTGCCTGTGTGCTTCACGGGATCTCATTTTTGCTCTCCAAAAGTGGTAAAAGAAAATACTATAAAAGTAGGTGCCCCATTTACTGTGATTTAATATCGCCAAGAGAAAGTATATAGTTCAAATCAGTCATTTTCTAGATAGCAAATCCACGTTAAAAGTGGTTTTTTTAAGCGGCCAAATGCAAACAAACAAACATTTTTGTTTGTTAGGCAGACAATCTCACATCTTGCAGTCACGGGTGAGCCCATGAATAATCAGTGCATTATTTATTTATTGGGGCTTCTGATTGATGTCATTACACTAAAACACATTTGGAAATATTCCAAGACCAACCCAAAAAGATTGTGTTTTATTTCTTCAATTGGAGCTTGTCGAATTTTCCTTCCTATGCTCCTCGTCGATGTAATGGAGTGGCTCATTCAGTGGTGACTTTTGTTTCAAGACGCGATGGTTTCTTCCGCTGGGAAGTGAGGTTTCCTGACTGGTTAGTTAATTTTTGTGAAAATGATGTAAACTTCAGTCCATAATTCAAAAAAATCTTTTTTCGACAAAAAAAAAAAAAAACCACTATAAATAATGATAATAATAAAAAAATTAAAAACTCAAGAAAAATGAGGCGGTGGCCGTAGCTACATCGGACGGGCAGTGTTACATCCTGTCCCTAGAAATAATGTATTTTATTCTTCGACGTTGTAAAATTACAAAAATGCCCTTGGTGGGCCGAGTGAGTCCTATGTGGACATTCGTTGTTATTTTCATAATCTCGTACTTTTCTTGTACTTTTTGACTTGTACACTTCATTACGAACCCGTAGGCGCAAACGGGACATTTTTTCTCGGACTTGTAACGGACAAGTTAAGATTAGGGGCAAATTGGTAATTTCCAATTTGCGGTATTTTGAATCTGTGGGCTTCCTTCCCGTGGTTTCAATTTAAACCAAGGTGCTCTACACCTCTGATACTTTTTCAGGTTGTGTAATTGCATGCTTTGACTGCATGCTTTTCACTTTGAATTTTGGCACTTTAAATGGACAACTTCTGTGTGGATTTCACCACACATCACCCACCTAATTCTACCTACTCTGTCTCTGTCTCACTCCCTGCCTTTCCTCGTGTCACTGTGTTTGACACACTGATTTTGTGCCAAGAATTATGCTTACAGAAATCTTCAAATTACACACACACACACACACAAACTTCTCAAGACACCCCGAGGGCTTCACAGTTCAAATCCCTTCCTTTTTCACACAACCACAACTCTGTCCTTCATCCTCAACATCCTGGGATCGAACCCAGGCCACTGTAAGCCCAGTTAACCAGTCAAACCGAGCCTAGGATTGCAGACCTAGAACTCAAAGTTTTCCGACGAGTTCCAGTTTTTCCCCCGACCGAGTTCTGTTGATTTGGACCTCGATCAAACTCCAAAATTTCACAAGTCAACTCCTGGGAACCCTGGGAACCCTGGGATCATAACCCAGGGCCTGCAAGTGAAGATTTCATCGAAAACGACGATGTCCAGTTTTCGCCGGTTCTTTCGAGGCCAATTCCAGCCATCTCCGGCCACCTTTTGAGGTGGTTGTAGGTAAAATCTCTCATAGCTTCATTTTGATACCTTTTTTAGAAACTCGGAGTTGAAATGAAGAAACTGTGTTTTCCAGTTTCAGGCGAGGTTCCGGCCGGTGAACGGCGGTGGCGAGCGGCGGCCGGAAAGTGCAATGGTGACTAGCGAGCTGACGTCAGCAAACCCAATTCTGGCGTCAGCAAACCCGATTCTGACGTCAGCCAACCAGCCCGTGATGTCTGCAGGTCCAGTTCAACCGATCAGACCAGAGGAATATTCTGAGGTATATTCTGTTTCAAACTTAATGCCGTCAAGGAATATTCCCTAACGGCGACGAAATATTTCGTAACGCCGTTAGAGAATATTCCGTCCTATTAACAAAATATTCCGTTAAAGTTAACCGCACGCCGTTAACTTTAACGGCGTGTGACCCAGCCGGCGCGTGGCGCACGTGGGCGCGCGTGCAAGCGTGTGAGCGCGTGCGGGCTCGTGAGCGAGCGTGTGGGCGAGTGGGCGCGCGTGGCGGTGCGTGAGGCCCCATGGCGGCGCGTGGCAGCGCGTGAACCACTTTTTCGACAGTTTTAAGTCCCAAAACGAGCAAACAAAGGGAATTTCGAGTCTTTTCCTTACTTTAATTTGGAATAGACTTGTAAAATGATTAGTATAGTGATTTCCCATATAGGTGAGACCTATCCCGAGGAGCTCCGAGCCCAGGCTAGGTACGGCGGCTACGATCCGACAACATACCAGTGAGTGGATCCTTTTCTTTATAAAAATACTATTATAGTATGTGTTTAAATGGTGTTTTATGTTTGGTATAGCCTGCCATGTTTTACTAAACTTATTAAATAATTTGTTTAGCCTATTTATGATTTATTTCATCACCTTGGTTGGTTTTATTAATTAAATATTGACACGTCTATACAAGTGGGAATTATTACTTATCATGCATACTGCACGATGTTAGTACTGTCCGGGCCAGGACTAGCATCACATGTATGTTCACACTGCACTGACACGCTCACTTTGGATCCACCGTAGGTGCCAGCCTGTTCTAGTTGCCTTGGCGACTAGAACTCGTTGTGACGCGCGTAGCGCCAGCTTCATGTGCATGTAGTACTAGAGTGTAACTTGTAAACACCCAGCCTATCATGTAGCTACTTTCTGCATGACTTGTGTGCTAGTATTTATGTGATAAGTAATTATGTTTTTACTGCTGTTATTGATTTTATCCGTATCCTTTTGGGCTCAGTTCCCATTACTCGACTCACTTTACTATTACTGTTAGTAAACTTATTTTGGGAAATTATGGGTTTTACAGCGAGGGGTTACGTTCCCAAACATTTGGAAAAGTTTTTATTAAACTTTTTATTGGCCCACTCACCTTTGTTTTTTGCCTCTCCAGGACATAAAAATGAGTTGGGCTGACGAGAACATGTGGCACCGGCTAGGTAAACACACCCAATAAGCTACTTGACCCAATAGGCAATTGACCTTTTGAATACTCATTCATAAGGGTCAAGTAGCCTATTGGGTGTGTTTACTCGTGGCTTCCAATGTTATATTTTAATTCAGCGATTTGTAGCGCAATAAAAGGGTAAAAGGCATTAAATGGGCCAAAGAAGTTTGCCAAACGAATGGGCAAATGGGATCTTTAGGCAATGACCATTTGAATACTCATTCATAAGGGTCAAGTAGCCTATTAAGGTGTGTTTTTACCAGCCAACATGTTATATTTTGAAAATTCACAATTTTATGACCCAATAAAAGGGCTAAAAGGCATTAAATGGGCCCTTTTATTGGGTCATAATTTCTGCATATGGTATTCTTGTTGATCCCTAGAAGGTAGCTGCGGTGGAGAACTGGGAGCGACCGCAGAATGTTACAAAGATCAGAAGCTTTCTTGGCTTAGCCGGTTATTACCAACGCTTCGTGAAGGACTTTTCTTCTATAGCTTTACCTCTCACAAAGCTTACCAGGAAAGATGTGAAATTTGAGTGGGACGACGATTGAATGCCTTTAAATGGACAACTTCTGTGTGGATTTCACGACACATCACCCACCTAATTCTACCTACTCTGTCTTTGTCTCACTCCTTGCCTTTCCTCGAGCGCGTGAGTGTGTGAGCTCGTGCGCGGGAGTGCGGGCGCGCGTGGCAAAATCCCAAACTTTGCCGTGAGTATCATCACCACCACTTCGATTTTCTCTCCGACAAATCACCACCTTAAACGCCCTTAGCTCACCACCACCACACCCAAAACAAGCTCTGTAATTCAAATCCAAAATCCTAGATTTTTTTTTTTTTTTTTACAATAGCTCCACCGAAGGTTCGAGACTTTTTGACGTGGTACCCGACGATCGAGACCTCGATCAGCCCTACTTTCATCACCAATCGACTCCTAGTAAGCCCCAGATTAGGCCCCAAACATTGCATGCTCGATTTCAGCTTGGAAATCGGAGTATGGAATCGGCCACTTTTTTGCCGTGGCTTTCCTTTCATTTTCCAACCATCTCCGGCCACCTTTTGACCTCGAAAAAGGTAAAATTGAGTCCTTCATCTTCCTAGCTTCATTTTGACATATTGTGCGTGAAACATGGTTGAGTTTTGACATAGTTACGTGTTTTTGAAAATTTTCGACAAATTTTTCTACTGGCGGCGGCGAGCGGCGACCGGGAATTGCAGAGGTGACTGGATAGTTGATGTCAGCAAACCCGGCTCTGACATCAACCAACCCGGTCCTGACGTCAGCAGACCCGGTCTAGATCCGGTTGAACTGGGAATATTCCAAAGTATATTCTTTTTTAAGTGGCGCAGGAAATGGAATATTCTCTAACGGTGACGAAATATTCTGTAACGCCGTTAGAATATTTCGTTAACGTTAACGACACGCATTTAACTTTAATGACGCATGTTGTCGACCTTTAGCCAGCGCATGACGGCGCGTGGAGGCGCGTGACGCTTCGTGCAGCCCCGTGGTGGCGCGTGAGGCCGTGTTGTGGCGCGTGCGAGCTCGTGTACCACATTTCCGTCTTATTTAATGATTAGTATAGTAATTTCTCATATAGGTGAGATCTATCCCGAAAAGTACTGAGGCCAGACTAAGTACAACGGCTACGACCTGGAAACTTGCCATTGAGTTGGCTGTTTATTTTAAATTATATTATAGTATGTGTTTTAAGTTGTGTTTATGAATTATCGTACAGAATGCTGTGTTTTAAGAAATTGGAAATGATTTTATCAAATATCTTTACTTGAGTTTTAGAAATTAATTGTTGGCATGATTATACATTTGTGACTGTTACTTATCATGCATACTTGCACGGTGTTAGTACTGTCTGAGTCAAGACTAGCTTCACGTGTATATTCACATTGCACCGACAGGCTCACTTTTGATCCATCGTAGGTGCCAGCCTGTTTTAGTTGCCTTGGTATCTAGAACTCGTTGTGATGCGCTAAGTGCCAGCTTCACATGCATGTAGTACTAGAGCATAATTATAACACCCAACTTGTTCATGTGGCTACTTTCTACATGAACTCATGTGCTTGTATTTATTTGATAAGTAACTTATTTAAATTCTACTGCTAATTATTTGAGTGCCCGTATCCTTTTTGGGCGTTGTTCTCAACGCTTGATGTTTATTTTATTATTAAAGTTGTATTTTGGAAATTACTACGGGTTTTACAGCGAGGGGTTATTATTTTCGAAACATCAGGAAAAGTTTTAATAAACTTTACTTTTTGGCCCACTCACCCTTCTTGTGTTTTTGCTCCCCTCCAGGACTTAGGGATTAAGCTTGGCAGACGAGGATTTGCGGCACTTGCTAACTCAAACTTCCGAAAATGTAGGAAGAGTTCTCATGTGTTTTAATATCCATCCTTCAAGATGAGGATATTTATTTCTTTACTGCACTTTCTATGCTCTGACACTATAATCTTGTATTAAGGGTTCAACCCTACTCTACACACTCTTTGAATTCTTACTTTTACAATTTAGATTTTAAATTTCAACTTTTTCTTCAAATTCATACTTCTTCTCCACGTCATGACTTCGTCACTCCTCTAGAGTGACAGTCAGCACACCTCAAAATCTGGTGTCCACATGGATATTCGGGTCGGAGTGTGTCAGAAACTCATGTGCTTCGGCAAGGGTGCCTCAGCACAAACCCTTCAGCGGGTCTCTTAAGGTACAAAGTTGACTGGTACTTGGTAGTTTCAAGATTGGTGAAGTATAGTACAAACAGTGCTCCTCCAAGTTCTCGAGTGAGGGAAAGCTTCTCAGTTGGGGACTTGTAAAATTCAAGTAACTTTAGCAATCACGAAACTTCCGAGTACCAAAGTGTAGTAAACAAAAACAATTAGCTGAGCTGAAACTACAAAACAATACTAATAAACAACATCGAAATTCTATTGTTTCTTCAATCCCTGAGAAATTTAACAGGCCTCTTAATGAACCTAAAAATCCGGAAAACAGAATATAATGGAATTTAAACTGAATTTGGAAAAAAATTGCTTTGGATTGAGACCAAGACTAAACGAAAAAAAAGTTCAAATGAGGGTTTCAAACTTTTACCTGGGAAAAAACTAGTGATCTGTTATGTATTACCAATTCCGGAGGCTGTATTTCTTGCCTTCAGTAATCTGCATATCTTGCACTTATCACCTTCAGTCCTCTTAAATGCATGCCTACAGAAACAGCTGAATGCTTCCATTACTTCAACTAAACTAGGTCCATTCAAAAATCAAATGTGGCATGTTAGTCAAAGTACATAAATGAATACCGAAGCCAAGGCCTCTGATTTATTACACCACATGTTTCTTTTAGTTTTGTAAAAGGAAAAATAAACAGAGAGGAAGAGCTCAAAATTTAATCTTGTGACTCAAATTCATAGCAGAGAATAGAAGAACACTATATGGCACGAGAAAAATGGAGTGCAAAGATAAAAACCAAAACGCTAAACCCTAAACCCTAAACTCTAAAGTAAACTAAAAATTGATAACGAAAGAGTTATCAAACATGACGTAAGAAGACAATTTTATCCATATATTTTCAAAGTGTGTGCTACAGTTGATACCAACAGAATTAAATGCTTCATCATCTACTCTTTATTTTTTTCCACACAAGTGATATCGGGGTGAGGAGAATTAGAGATAAATGCTCTTAACCACTTAGAGCTACAAGCCTCATCATCTACTCTTCGTTAGTAAAGATTAGAGCATTCTATTAAAACTAGCAAGAGATTTCCAACGTTGCAATCATTTTAATGAATTTCATAATTGCATGGCGTACATTGAAACCAAAAATCCATAAGGAAAACACCTGAATACAGTAAAGCCCATTTTTGTCCTTCTCAAAAGTAATAAATAAATTAAAACAGTTGAGCAACCTAAAAACTGATCTGATTACAACCAAGAAATTCACAATCATCCCATCCCGTGAAACCATCAAAATTATCGCTTTTAAACCCTCACATCGCTGTGGCCAAAAATCAAAAGAAGAATAAAAAAATCTCATCAGCACAAGAAATATAAAATTAACCAGAAATCAGGTTAACCCAAAAACAAAGGAAACAGAAACACCAACTTCTGCACGTCTCAAAAGAACTTACCCCCAAACTTTCACTAATGAAAGTACAAAAGCAGAATTCTAAGCCTGCAAGTTTCCCATGGCCATTGGCCACTGAGTCATAAATAGCTTTGGAATATCAACCAAAGGATGAAAACTGATTAGTGGTCGCATACGATTTCGAACAAAAACCTTCTGTGCATGGCTTCATATGTCAAGGGTTAAGGTATGTTATCTATATGCATGTAGTCAACAGACAAGAGTAGCATTTAAAAATTGGTGTATTAAAAAAGATAATTTACATGCCTGATATAAACAGCAGTGAATATGTGTGATTCCTGTTACTTTAGAAAGCTGAGCACATTCTCCATGCACCAACTCGCCTAAAACACAAACGATACTGGATGACGGAGAACGAATATACACCTTGCTGTACTGTTGAAACTCAATCCAATGTGCTAACCTTTGAGTTTTCTTCTAGAAGATATGGACAGACAATATCTTTGTACGTTTGCCTATCAGGAATTACTCCCTCAATCACCATGTAGTCATGAAATGCAATGACTTCTTCTGGGCTGCAATTCTTACTCAAATTGGTAATGAGTGTGGTGTATGTTATAAAATCAGGCACCATGCCCCTTGAAATCATTGCTGTCATAAGTTCTTTTGCTTGTTGAATACACCCAAACTTGCACAAAAAGTTGATCAATATATTGTAGGTCACTATATTGAATGAAACTTCAACCTCTTTCATTTCCCGAAACAAAGAAAATGCCTGATCAATCATCCCGCTGATGAAATACCCATTTATCATTGTGTTATAGGTTATAATGTCAAGAATATCCATCCTCTGTAACGAATCCATCAAAATTTTTGCAATTTCCACTGATGCCTCTTTGCATAATCCGTTCATAACAGAATTGTATATCACCAAATTAGGCTGTTTCTTCCCCTCTATCAGCTTTTCATAAACTTGAACTGCACTTCCTATGTTCCCTTCTTTGCAGTGCCAATCAATCAAAGTGCCATAGGTGACAGTGTCAGGAAGTAAACCACGAACAAACATGCTGCCCAACAACTGCTTGGCTCCTGTCAAATTTTTGCTTTTGCACAAATAATCGATGAGGATATTGTGGGAGAAAGCATCCTCGACGAGGTTCTTCTCAAGGATGTGGTTATGGAATCTAAGTGCTTCAGTCACAAGCCCATTTCTAGAGAGCCCCTTGATGAGGATTGAGTAGGTGAATTGATCAGGGCATATATGCCTATCAATCATGTCAGACAACAAAGAAAAAGCTTCCTCAGTATCTCCTTCTATGTAAAGCCGATGGATAATTGAATTGTAAACAACAGGATTAGGGGTCAAATCCCTTTCCACCATCTCATCGCACAATCTAAGTGCCACCTCCAAACTCCCCCGCTTTGCATATCCATCTACTAGAGTTGCATAAGTCCTCAAATTGGACTCAACACCTGCCTCGGTCATTTCTGCACAAATTTCTTCTGCAACCGATAATCCACCAGTTTTGCAAAACCCATTAATGATACAGTTGTACGTAACTGAATTAGGCGTAATACAGTCCTCCGACATTACCCCCATCTTTCTCAAAACCTTCAAGGCAAGTTCCATATCACCCATCCTGCATGCTCCATCTATAATCATGTTAAAAGTAACGACGCTAGGCCAAATTCCACTCTTCAACATTCGATAATATTCCGACATTGCTTCTAGTAACTTGCATTCCTTACAAAGAGCATAAATAACCAAATTGAAAGTATTAACATTTTCAACATACCCATATGAAAGCATTTCCTTATACAGTTTCCAAAATCTATCAATCTCATTCAACTTAATCACATGGTTAAGAAAGTTATTCCAAGCGTGAATCGAAACCCGATAACCATCCAATCTCAGCTTCTTGATCACCTCATAAGCACCATCTGTGGCCCCGAACCGAGTGCAAGCCCTCACAAGTGCATCAAACACTGCAGGGCTTGAACAACCACAACCTTGACCATAACTACTAACCAACCCTTCCAAAACAACCAATGGGGGCAAACCCTCTGCACCCATTAGACTCTCCATAAGAGACAAGGCATCATCGTACCTCCTAGAATCGATCAAAACATGAATTAAAGTACAAGAAGATTCCAAAAACTGAGGACAACAACAACTCTTGTTCCTATGAACCCAGTTATAAAATTCTAAAGCCAACTGCGGCGAGTTCCGAAACTCGCGAATAACACGGCTGACTAACGAATTGGTTAGAGTGGGGGATATCTGGTCTAAGAATTTCCATCTCCTCTGTCGAAGATTTACACAAATTGCTTTGAAAACAATGTTGTCGGAGTTTGGGGGTGAGAGTTGCTTACACGCGTGAAGACCGCGGCAAATTAGACGGCTTGTTTTGGGCGGAGAGAAGAAGCTTGCAACCCAGTTCATCAAATAGCACCGCAGTTTCTGGAACAAAGCTTGAGAACCCACATCCAATGCATCGTCACGTTTCACTTCACAGATTGTTTATTTTCTTTTCTTTTAAGACAATAACACTGACATACCGACCGGCGAGAACCCACAACTTCTACGGGAGTGGGATACAGAGTTTCTCCTTCTTTCTTTTTTATTTTAATTTTTCCTTGAAACCTAGAGGTAAGTAGAAGTTGGACTCTTGGGCTTTCCGCAGTGGTCCAAATAAGGTTGCAACCTGGGTCCGTTCAACTTGAACCGGGAGTTTCTACATTGAGTATGGCTGTAAATTGGCTCGAAACAATTCGAGCTCGCATCAGGTTCGGTTTGTGTTTGGCTCGTTGAAGTTCGGCTAGTGAAAGAATCAAGCTAAGCCTAGTTTGGCTTGATTAATAAACAAGTCAAGCTTGAGCATTAGTATGTTTGCCTTGTAAAGCTCGTGAGCAGCTCCAAATTCAACTAACTCAATTATGAAAAACTAGAAATGATAGCTTGATCTAGTTCCTTTTTTCTATGTGATTAAGTAGGAATAGGACTTCAAGTTGCCACTCAAAGAACCACTAAACCATACGACAAAATAAGCAAAATCAAAGTCTAATTATTGAATTGTTCATTGTTTCCATTGCTAGTATCTAAAGGACACTTATTGTACAGTAGTGTACACTAAACACTATGTCATTCGATTAATACAGTCTACAAGACACTACATCGTGATATACTTATTTTTTTCCTACTGAACAATATATCATGATTAATGATTAATGATTACTAAGGGACACTATATCATGATTAGTGATTACTACATAGCAGTATATTAAAAAGACGTGATATGGTAGTCAACTGTTAAGCCTAAACCCTGTCATGATATTGCAAAGTTTTTTACACAATCGAACCAACTTACTATAAGAAAAAACTCCAAATAGCTTGAGCTCAGTATCGGGATCAAATTTTTTAAGCTCGCTTGAGCTCGGCTAGTGTAAGAACCAAGGCAAACCTAGCTCGAGTTCGGAAAAAATTAAACAAGCCAAATTTGAGCACAATGATATTCGATTTGACTCTGCTCGTTTACAACCCTAATAGTGAGAGGAGTTTGGTGCAGGATGTGTAGAGGATGTTAGATTAATCGGATGGCTAAAACATAAAATAGTGTGTACGGTACAAGCAAGTTGAACTGACTCACTATAATACAAGGAACTACACGAATGATGATAAATTATGTCATAATGATGACTTATCAACAATTGAACAATGACATAGCGATGTTGTATCAATTCAAATCTCAATTGTTCAACAATGAGAGTAAAGATGAAAGGGGAACAAGTACAATCAATTGTTGATGCAAATTTTGTCCAAGGTTGAATTGGCAAAACTCCATCTACAAAACAATAAACACCGTTAGCCTAATAGACGAACACCGAAGAAAAAGGTAGAGGGTGTCCACCAAAGGGCCTCTGATGCCTAAGTTAGAAATAGGTTGAGAGAAACTAGAACAGAGAGAATTCTTAGTAGTAAGTGGCGATTATCGATTTCCTTGTTAGACTTGGCTATTTATAAGAGTGAACCCTCGCAGACAGTTGGGAGGGGCTGCTAGCTAGTGTGATGCAGACCAGTCTCGCATGCAACTTACGAAAGTCCTAAGAAGCTTATGGAAGGTAAATGCGCTTTGGCATTGGACACCCAAGGGAGACTTCGAAGATTTGACTTACTACCTCCTTGGTCGGGTATGGCACGATGGCAAGATTTGGATATCATTGGCTCGAAGGGCACCTTGATATGTAACTGACTCGAAACCCTAAACCATGCTTAGTCACATCAGCAAGAGGAATAATGAAGAAAAAGGAGAAGCCCCACCATCAACAACAAGTATACTCAGGCCTCGTTTGGTACGTCGGACTGTATTGACTATTTCAGTCGGACTGACTAATCTGTGCATCGGACAGTACTGACTAATATAGTCAGACGTTTGGTGCAGTATTGGACTAAACACCGACTATTTTAATAATGTGTTTGGTACTGTATCAGATAAAGGCCTCGTTTGGTACACCGTATAGTGCATCGGATAGTACTAATAATCCGGTCTCGGGTGTTTGGTGCACTCCGTACTAAAATAGTCGCCCGACTATTTAAACCGGGCCCACCATTTAGTACCCCTCACACCGGACTAATTATACGCCCAAAAACCTCCGTATAATTAGTCGGGTTCGTCCCTCTCACTCTCTTGGTCTAGCTTGAAGGAAAATATTTGAATTACAAGTTCATTTGAGCAACACTTAAGCATGATATTAACAAATTAAAGGCTTTTAGCTAGCATATTAATACTCAAAAACAAAACTTTGCTCATGACTTTTGAAGCCTAAATATTGTGAACCAAGACACAACTCAAAATCACATTAGTAAGTTGTAGCATCCTATACCTTTGTAGAATCTTCTTTGCATGAGCAAAGGCTAAATACCTAAGAGGGCCTTTAATCTCATCTTGGATGAACATCTTTGCTTGGAGGAGTTGTGGTTGCACCTTGAATCAAATTAAAGGTTACCAACGTACTTCGTCTCCTACAAAGGTCAAACCTTTCGTAGTTCTTGCATTTGATTAGGATTTGAGTGAGTTTGTATGAAGAACAAATTGTGTGCTTCACACACACCTTGGGGCGGCCAACACAGTATAAATAGTCGATATTAGTCTAATACTGCACCAAACGCCCGACTAATTTAGTCAATACTGTCCGATGACAGATTATCCTATCCGACTGAAATAGTCAGTCCAGTCCGAGCTGCCAAACGAGGCCTAAAGTCTTCGTACTGTTTTTATTTTTTATAAAAATTAATGTTTTTAAGAGAAAATTGTTGACAAAATGAAAAAAAAAATAGTCGTCTGCATCGAAGTCCTCGGCTTTGCTCTTGATGTTGAACCATTTTTTAACCAGTGTCTTGGGCCATGACAGCTTCAGGAAATAGCTCAAAAAAGTCAGCAATCTCATAACAAAAATGCAGAAAAAAATTGGAAAACTGGTGGCATTTTATCAAACCTTGCTTTTCTTGGAATTCTCATCTCTCATTGTTTCACTGCTTCATAAATGGATATCTGTAATTACAGCAATGAATGCGGATGGAGAAAGAAGAAGAATACCAACAAGATTAAAACCCAGGAAGAAGAAAAAAAAATCCAAAAAATTGCATGAGAGACCTCTCCAAGCCAGACTGTTGTTGGGGAACAATACAGAAATAAATAAAAATACCAGAAATTGAAATACTTTATTGATAAAAATACTTGCTTACTAAAAATTAAATAACAAGAACAAATACAGAAAAAATGAAATTGATACTAACTTGATTGATCACAGGTAGAGGCTAGCGTAAAAGCTATGTCCTTCGAACAGTATTTCCGTCCCACTCTTGTGCTTGTGGTTCTACAACGTCTGCTCGACCAGGATACAACTACCTAATTCTACAACCCGCACTAGATTATAGAATTCTAGCGAATTGTGTTTGTGTGTTTACTCTCTAGAAATTCGTACTGAAGAGAAGGAAGGAAGAAAAAGATGTCTCCAGATGGAACTAAGGACTCTCATTATATAGGCTCTTTCATATCTCTTCAAATACCTTTTGAATGTATCTGAACCCATACAACTCTTCAAAGAGTTGTGTCTATTAATCAAAACGTTTTAATTAAAATTTAATTCGGAAATTAAAACTAATTGATCAGATTAGTTTTAATTCTTAGGCCCCAAGTGCCCCAAGGCCCAAGGGCCTTGTCTTGATTAATTAATATCATTATTATGGTATAATCAACAAGCCTAATCCACATAATTTGAGGCCCAAACCTCAATCCTCATTCCAATTGGCCCAAGCCCTAACCACTATTGTAGAGGAAAGAAGATATATAAAGTGTATTGGAAATTTGGTTTTCACCAATGTGGAACAAGAAGTCTCAAAACTCCAACAACTGCGACCTCTGCTTCGCCCAGTGCAAGACCAAGATTTTAGGGTGCCTCCCATTTGTTTCAAAAAGCAACTATCGGCGCCCGCCTTTTCTACGACGGTTGCTATCTCCGGTACGATGATTTCGATTTCTTCAACCAGAGCTGAATTTGATTGAAAGAGAGAGCTGAATTTGATTGAAAAAAAAGAAAAGAAAAGAGGGAAGAACGATAAACAGGGAGGGAGAAAGGGGGGAGAGAGAGAAAGAGAAAGAGTTGAACAACAATATCCAGGGAGAGAGGGAGAGGGAGAGGGAGAGGGAGAGGGAGAGAGAAAGGGAGAGAGAGAGATACCTGGAGGCTGGCACGATGGCTGAACTCGCGAAGAACCAATTTTCACGAACGCGGGTTGGAGTTGGAGTTGGAGCAGATGCGGACTAAAATTGTACAGAGGTTTTGGGGGATATGTAATCGGGTGTGAGTAGGATTAAAATGGTGGGGCGGATTAAAATAATACAAGTATTAAAATTATACATAATGTACTAAACACCGGATTTGTATTAAAATAGTATTATCCGGTGTCTAATACGGCCTGCCAAACGAGGCCTGAAGGCTAGACATTGAGTAATGAGTAATTTCAACCCGGTTAAACATTGAGTCTTCATGTAATTTAGGTTGTTGAATGAATCCAACAATTACACAACCATCACCTTAACCCCTCATTTAATCTCCTTCATTACTTTAGCCACTTGGCTCTAATTTACTATGATAATTGGGTGTGCTGGAATTAGGTAAAAATATGCCCGAAGTCAAACCTCAACTTGATAATTCATTGAGTTGGGTTGGGTAAAGGCCTTGCCCATTCGGGTTGACATATTGAACCGTCAAACCAAACTAATTGGTCTAGTTCGGTTCGGTTTTAGTCCTTATGTTAGATCATATATTGGTTGAGAAGTCAAATTTTACTCTCTTGCTAGCAAACATAAAATATTTATAAAAAAAAAAAGCCTTTAAGCGAAGAAAAAGTGCATTGAGCAGCACCCACCCCTCTTCCTCCCGCCAACGGTGACAACATCCCGATCCCTCCCCTCTCTATCAACCCATTTTAGGTCCATTTTCTCTCAGCCCAAGCCCTTAAATGCTTATACACTTGATTAGTTCCCTATCATGGATAGATGTGTAAACAAATCAAATTCAGACTAGATCAGCCTCGATCCATATTCGGATCTATTTATAATCGGATTATTGGATCCATTCCTATTCCGATCATCGGATCTGACTTGTACATCCAGATCCGATAAGCATTGGATCCTTGTCAAATTATATTTAAGACCTAAAAAAGATTAAAATATCATTAGTAAATTCATTTTTTTATTATAATATTTTACTTTTAATTAGAAATTTTCATGTTGTATAATAAGAAAACAAAGTATAAGTATATTTTTAACGCATAAAAACTTAAATTTGTATTACACAAAAGTAAAATATTTTTAAAATAATATAAAAATCAAATAATAAGTCATATTTAATTGGATCGAATCAGCCTTGATTCATATCCAGATCCATTTAAAATCGGATTGTCGGATTCGAATCTTATTCGGATAATCGGGTTGGAAATCTCAATCTATATCCTATTAATTACATCAAATCGAATTCGGATCAAAATCTGATCCATTGACAGGTCTAATCATGGGAGTAAAAATAATACAACACAATCAATTGTATTTCTCTTCTATCTATATCTATACAATATATTAATAGAATTCTATTTTTCAACCAAGGATGTTAAATTACTCTTATATCCTTCTAATTTTTAGCAAAATCTTATTTTTAAGGATAATTTAGTGATATCACGTAAAATGCACTCTCCTCTTTTTCCTTCCCATGTAAACTTTAGAGCAATTTCAGCCATTGCCCAATTGCAAGGGCATGGCAAGCCAATTGCCCTCCCAATCCAAAAACCATGCTCCACTAGTCCAAATTACAAAGGGCAAGAGGTGGGCCCAAGGAAGCCCAACCTCAAGCCCGAGCAATTTGTGCCCGAGCTTGCGCCAGCAGGCGATGACGTCAGGCTGACGTCAGTGTGACGTCAGCCACGATTATATATTTTTTTTAATCAGGTGCGTGCACAACTCGTGCGAGGAGGGGAGAGTGGGCCGGCTGTTCTGTCAGCGTGGGACCCACGCTTGTCTGGTGACGTCAGCCAAAGCCAACGGCTCTATGACGTGGCGTTTTTCGTGGCTGTTGGATTTCCAACATAAAAAATAAATAAAAATCTTACCGTTGTGCCACGTGGCACAATCTGGTGCGTTTGATTAAAATTTGAAAACAAATGAACGGCCAGGATTAATCCTACCGTTAAAAATGAAAAAAAAAATCTTTTTTTTTTTAATAAATACCCTCAATCATCTTTTTCATTCCTCACACCACAATGTATAATTATGGTTGTTGTTTATTTTTAATTAATTATAGTTGTTGTAATGCTATGGTTTGCTTTGTAGTTGAAATTAAATTATTTGAATTAGGCAATCGTTTTATTTTCAACGAACAAATTAAATTATTTGAATTATTTGAATTAAATATTATTTTTTCTTGCCCTTGCCCTTGCTCAATGGATGGAGTTGCAAAAAGGCAAGCACTGTTTTTGAAGGGCAATCAGTTGCCCTGCCCTTGCCCTTGCCCTTGCCCTCCTCTAACGGGTGGAAGTGCTCTTATGAAAAACGTATTAAGGCGATCCTAGTTGCAGAAGGTTTACTAAGAATCTGAAGATGATGGTTAATTTCTTAACTATCAAAAAGATAAGTTTTACACATTTTTTTTCCTTTTATTTCTACGTGGGTTTTCACACAATTTTTTTCTTTTCTTATGCCTAGACTTATCCTTTCTTTTGTTTTTTCAGTTTTGTTATCTGATGATGTCCATCATAATCATCACCATTAAACATTTGAACACTGGGTTAGTGGACCAAACTAAGCAGCAACCCCAACGGATTTCAATCACTCTTTTGGAGAAACACATTCGTCGGTAGTGGGCATGGCAGCTAGAACTCCGATTAGCAGTTGTAGGAATTTGAATGGGGATAGATGACGGTTTTAATCACATTAGAGATAAATCCTTTTAATTTCTTTTTTCTCTGAATCTGCTCATTTTATTTGTGTTTGCTTTCTGCTAATAGTTTAATTTTCCCATTATGTCTCGTTATATTAGTCATTCAGATAACCCTCTTTTCTTTTATTTTAACTTTATTTTATTTTATTTTTTAAGTCCATTTTTCTTTTTTTTTTAATTTTTTTATTTGCATCTTTGGGTTTTATTTTAATTTTATTATGTCTTTTTAATTTAGCTGGCCCTCTTTTCTTTTATTTTCTTATTTTGTTTTATTTTTTATTTTTACTTTTATTTTTTTCCTTTTTTTATTTTTTTGGTCTTTTTGTTTTAGATGCCTTTTCTTTATTTATTTCTTTTTTTTTTCTTCATATTTTTTTATTTTTTTATTTTGTCTTTCTTTATTTATACTAGCCTCTTGACTCTTTTAAAAAAGAAACAATTTATATTTATATAATTTAAAAATTAAAAAAAAAGGTTAGTAACTACCCCAATGTGGGGTGGTTTTAAATCACATGTACAATTTTTTATTTTTTTTATAATTAATTTGGTTTTTCCAATAGTTATATGTAAGGAGGGGCAAATTTGGTATTACGAATGTTTTACCAAATTGGTGTGCTCCCTTTTATATATAGATATTTTTTTATTTACTTTACTATTTGTACACTTTTTTTCTTTTTTTTCCATTATAATTTTAGTTAGAGTCGGCTTATTTCTCTTTTTCTTGTTTTCTTTTTTGCTTTTGAGTTTTCCTTCATTGAGTCTCTGTTTAAGCCAATTTTCTTTGTCTTTCCACTCCTCTATTCTTTTGTTTTGTTAGCTTTTAATTTTGCAAGTTTTACATTGTTTTCGTGTGTTAGTAACTTAGTACCATGCTGCGTACAATACTCTTTAGCGACATAAAAAACCTAATACTGACTTACAAGAAGAGTTTTTGTGACGAAATTGAACTTTTTATCCTTTCTTGGATTTTTTTTTTCTATTTCTTTTTGTCAGAAAACCCTTTTTACTTGATATGAAACCTAACTACTACATTTTCTTTCACCAATTCATGAACCCATATATAAGTTAGACACCTCCAAAATTAACATCTTTAAAATTCATACAAAAGTTATAAAGCAAAATAAAATAAAATAAAAAATTGAAATATAGCCTCAAGCCCCTCACACCACTAGAATTGTAAATATTTTGGAGGGCTAAATTTCATGATTATGGTCATTTTGAAGCATATCTAATGTGTTGGGCAAGGGCTGGAGGTTGGAGGTTAGAAGCAAGACCTAACCCCTCTACCAATATTTTTTTAGTTCTAGTGATAAAGGGCTAGAGACTAGGATTCTAAATATTAAGTGGGTCCCGTACTGCCCAAGGCTTCGGCTGAGACTGGTTTGGCCTCACAAGGTGTCTAAGCTTCAATTTAACTAGGCAAATTTTGTTGGACTAGAAGTTGTTTTTTCAATTTTGAGGCAAGATTATCAATTTGCTTAGGCCATAAGGCTCCCATTAGAAATGCTCTTAGATTTGCTCTTAAATGCCCTTGCTTAAAAAAAAGAAACAATCAAATATCAAAGAAAAATACTGTAATTGGACAATTTAAAAGAAAAAAAAAAACTGAAAACACACGTCCCTTCCCACGAACCGCATTTTTAGTTTCCCACGAAGTCCAATCGGTTCGCCCCTCCCAAAACCGTGACAGGATTGATACAAAAGCATTTCGTCTCCCGCAAGATTGAAATTTTGGGTTCCATGCAGCAAATCGCAGTCACTGTATCCATCAATCACAAGCATTACATATACACTCATTCACTTGCAAATTGAAGAAATCTGAAGATCCAGTCAGTGGTCGCTTACACTTCATCATTTTTGGGTTCCTACAAAAATTAGGTTGGTTTCTTCATTCACTATTTTTCTAAACAAATTTGATTAATGGTTTGTGTTTCTTTGAGGTATATACTTTAAAGTGTGATATATATGATTTAGTTTCCCTACACCACCAAATGACAAATAACGTTACGGTTACAACTTTAAATTCGCACGTATAAATAAAATAACATTACGGTTATAACTTTAAATTCGCGCGTATAAATGAAATCTCTCTCTCCGTCCTTTAAATTATTTAGTATAGTCTACTGCTTGTACTAAGCAAAAAAAATGTTAAGAGTCTGATTAGTTGCATGATAAAACCAAACTTTAATACCAATTAATAAGCGAGTCTATACAATATTGAACTTTCCTTTACCAAACTGGCTTGTAAGAGAAGGGTGCCCGACAACTCATACACCGACTCCACAATAGGGTATATTTCAATGTGGGATATTGGGTCCAAAATAGTCATAAAACAAAACAAAAAAGTGTGAAAATCGCCCTCCTGAAGCTTTTCCTAGTGCAGTTGGAAATACATTACAAAAGGGTAAGTTTTTCCTATTGCAGTTGGAAATGTATAACAAAAAGGGTAAGTTGCTTGGTGTTTATCCAAATTTTCAGCCTTAGGAATAGGTAAGAAATTTGTATGAACTGTGATGGTATTGCTAAGAAATCTTTGCTTCTAATCAAAGCCAATTTGCATCAAGTGCGTAATTAATTTGATTTGGTTCTTTTCTAGGCCTTAGTTGATTAAAAACTTTAAATTCTCTTGATTGTTAAGGGCCAATTTGAAAATGCTTCTTTAAGAGCAAGTCCAGTGTAGGAGCCCTCTCCCCAGGCAATTCACTATTTAATCCACCTCAGTGAACAGTAATTGCCTTAATGAACAGTGCATTCCCCTGGCAATTGCTTTTTGCATCTCCACCCCTACACTGAAGTTGCCCTGGCAATTGGCAATAAAATATTAATATTTTTTTATTTATAAAATAATTATTAATAATTTTACTGTTTCCCAAAATTCCAATCCACCCCTGCCACTTTACTGCTTCCCAAAATTCCAATCCATCCCCCACAAATTTACCACTTCTTCCATTTCCTCCCCACCAAACCAATCCAATCTTCCAACCGCCAAAAAAATTCACAAGCTCTGAAGCAGAGAGCCAGAGAACCAAAAAAAGAAAAAAAAGGCCTTTGGACCTTTGTCACCTCCTTCAATGGCGTCCATGGCCACTCTTTTCGTCAAAACCCCCTATCCCTCTCACTCTTTCCCCAAACCGTCAACTACCCATTTCGCTCCGGCCCTCAAGCTCTCAACCCATCTCGGGTCCAAGCCCAGAACCCGCCAGAGGCTCCGAATTTCAAACGGGTTGATCGAGCCAAACGGCGGGAAGCTCGTCGAGCTCTTCGTCGAGGAGTCGAAGAAGGGCGAGACGAAGAAAGAGGCGGCGGCGCTGCCCAGGATCAAGCTTTCAAGGATCGACCTCCAATGGGTTCACGTGATCAGCGAAGGTTGGTCCTCCAAACTCTTCATTTCAATTCGCTCCGACTCGATGACGGGTCGGTCGTGAATATGTCGGTGCCGATCGTTCTGGCCATCGACGACGCGCAGAAGCGTCGTATCGGCGAGTCGACCAGAGTTGTGAATTTTTTTGGCGGAGGGAGACGGAGGGAGACGGAGAAGAAAGAGGTGCAGAGGGAGGGAGACAGAGTTGTCGTTGGGCTGACGCCAGGATGACGTCACATCCATCGGGCTCTCGGGCAGTCGATTTCTCACAAGCCTGCTGCTCGAGCCCCCACTTTCCCTCGGGTAGCCCCACGCTGGAGCTGCTCCTCCGGGCAATGTGGCCTGTTTGGTCCACCTCCCCCCGAGCAAAAGCCCCCGCTGGACTTGCTCTAAAAAGAACTTCTACTCATAAGCGTTTTCAGTTTCAATTTGGTATTCAGCTTCGTTTTTTTTTTTTTTTCAATTTTCCGAGCCCACTCTTAAGTGTTTGGGTTGAATTGTTTTTAGGTTAGAATGTTTTTATTTAAAATGGCTGCTTTGGTAATAAAGAATTATTAATTAATAAATGAAACCCGAACCTACCATATAGCATTGCCTACTTAGTTCTTCTTGTGCTTTATTTGTTTAGGTCATTACTCATTAGCATTCGGTGGTGGCTTTTAAAAATCAGATAAGGCCTAGGCCTAATTCAATTGAATTAAAAAGCCCATGTCTCATGTTAGCATAAAAAACCCTAGTCGGTAATATTAGGGCATGCTTATCATGTTGATAATTTCAAATGTTTTTTTTTTTTATCTCATCACATGTCATCTTAATCTTTTGAAATTTTGAAATTTTTTTCTTCTGATACATTGAAATTTTCAATTTTGAGTAGAAGTTTGAGTGTGAGTTAAAGTCTTCTACGTGTGCATATAAATACACTTGCGCAGAGAGCAAAACTGGTGGGAGGGCTGCAGCAATGCCCTACTCATTTAGGTGTGTGATATGAATATCACATTTGTTTGTGCCGCAAGTCACACTAACACATAGAGTATGTCTATTCCAGTGTGAGAAAAACAATTTTCAGTCGTAAGGGTTTTAGAGCTAAAATCATTTTCTTCATTATTCTTTTTGTCTCGAGCTTTAAACTGAGTTGCGCCATTTGTACGTGAGGGAGAACAAGAGATTGAGTAGCAAAGGCACGAAGACAAGATTGCCTTCTAGCTGTGTGTCTAGTAAGATTGAGTTTTGTAAGTCTCTTTTGTTGTATTATTTTCTCTTGGTTAGTGTTTGTCATGATTTGGGATTTGAGTATTTTTTTTAGGGGTGAGTTTTGCCTCTTTTAAACCGTGCATCTAGTGTGCATATTTATCATTTATGTTTATCATTTTAATTGCATATGTGTAGATGATGTTTTGATATGTGATGTGTATGTGAGAACTTACTTGAGAATTGAAATTGGCGTAGAACTAATTTAGCTCCTCCCTTAATCTAGTAAGATTGTAGAACTTATAAAACATTACAAAAACGTTTTTTGTTATTTTAAAAGCACTTCCAAACATTTTCTAAATCACATAAGAAAAGCAAGGAAATTTCTTTGAAATTAAAAGAATCAACAGTCTGAAATCTGTTATATTTGAATTCTTGAATCTGTCTGATACTGTTGACATTTGTTGGGATGAGTTGTGATCATTTGATATGAGTTATGCAATTTTGTTCCTTTTTTTTATGTAGGATGTGTATTGGATTACTTGGAGCGCAAGTCGCGCGACCTTCTTATTTGATTACATAAAAATCCTCATTAAATTGGGTCAAACAGGAAAGAATTAGGCCTTATTTACTAAATAAATAGATTATGGATCCATAGATTATAGCCTCATTAAGCCTATTAATTTAATAAATTCATTAAATATCCACAATAAATATGGCTTGGCCAATTCAGTCCCGAAAAAAAGAAAAAGTTGAAATTTTAGTACAAACAGACAGTTGACCAAAATTCAGAACAAAAGGGAAACCACAGGAAAGTCGTGAGTCATAAATTAATGATGAGCTGCAAAGTTTCATGCATTTTGGGCAATAATATTCTGATTGTCAAACATGTATATATATAAAAGGCCATACATTATATTATGTACATTGGCTTTGTTTTTGCAGTGAGAAGAAAAACATTGGTTTGCGATCGACTAGGCTTGGACTCAACGTGGTTTGTAGCTTCTAGCTTTCTAGTGTATATATATACCACCGGGTATTTCTTCGATCTTATATATATTTTTTTGTACTATATATATTTCTCTTTATGAATATATTCTAGTTAATGGAAGGAGTTGTTTTGTGAAAATTCTATAATGCACCGGTGTATGAGATACACTAGTGCATTGGACAATTGGATTTGCATGGTTGGATTTTGAGAGTTTCAATCTAGTCGTTCAAACATAAGTACATCTTTACACCATGTGTATTATTGAAAACCCTGTTGTTTTGTGGTAGACACTAGTAATACTCTTGTACTAGATTCTTGGCCAAAGCGTTGTACATTGCTCAAGCCATCTTGACTATACGCACACGTCTACATATATGTTTGAAAGAAACTTGAGTTGTTTATCTCTTAATAATATTATTGTTGCTGACACAAGGCACTGGGTATTGGGTTCGATGATCTGCCTGGTGATAGACTAATCTCCTCCCCACATATTGGCGATAAACTAATATCCCTCCCCATGTAGCCCTGGTACCACATAAGGCAGTAGCGTACTTTTGGCCCCCGGTCAAACGATATGCCAAACCAAAGTCGGTGACCTCAAGAAATGTATTTGTGGGAGTTCGAACTCAAGTTGCCTAGCCTTCTCTTTTTGCAAAAGACTGGTGAGAAAAAGGGTTTAGGTTTTGTATCACAAAAGGTTCTTGAAATTGACCTTTCCTCACTTTGGTCCCTCGATCCTAGCATCGATCAATGTCGTCTTTGAACTTGACTATTGTAGACATCAATTTGGTCCTTCTGTTTGGATTCGGTCAATTATTATGTTAGTGTGCTGATGTAGTGAACATGTGGAACCCACAAGGCCAAACGGAAGGACCAAATTAATGTGTTGTAGTAAAGTTCAGGGACGACATTGATCAATGTTGGAATTGAAGGACCAAATAAATATTATTTAATGATCATTCTTGTATTTGATTTTAATAATCAATGGTTGAGTGATAGTTTGATTGTTTGTATTGAGAAAAACTTTTCTTGTATGTAGTAATAATAAAGTTATAATGCTACATCTTCATAATATGAAAACTCGCCAATTTTAGCTTGTATATTTTCTTTTACCGTAAATTATGATGAAATTGTTATTATTATTAATATTTCAGTGTTAATTTTGTTTTTTAAAAATTGAACTTTTACACCATGACTTATCGAAGTAATATTTCTGGATCCGTCACTAGTTGTCATGGTAGTTGACTAATATGTTTATGGCCTGTTCTAACTACTTTGCACTAATTTCAAAATTGTATGTAGGTGTTTCTGCAATTCCCTACTATTGGGTACAAGAATCAAAACTCATCTATGGCTACAGTGAAAATACTTAAGAAACAAGAAGCCAACCGTTTTCCTCCCAAGTGTAAGAAGCCGAGAGCTGACGACGATAAAGACGGAATAAGTCGTACCAATGTGGTGGAGGCGTTGCGAGGATATCGAGACACACTGACTCAGATATTGAAGGAACGCGATGGTAAATGGGACAAGAAAACTTGCTGGAGGAGGCCTGACATTGAAGCAGCGATGCGTCTTCGAAGGCAAGGGAAACGATTTTTTATGATGAGGAAACGAATCGGGCAAATTCCAGGGATTAGAGTTGGTGACGAGTTTCAAAACAGGGCTGCACTGACTGTCGTTGGCCTTCATTGCCAGTTCCGCAAGGGTATCGATTACATCAAGAGTAGCAATGGCAAAATTTATGCCACAAGCATTGTTAACTCTGCCCGGTATGACAACGACAGTGTAGAATCTCCGGATACCTTGATCTACTCAGGCGAAGGTGGAAATCCCGGCGTTACAAATTCAGAAAAACGACTCGAGGATCAAAAACTTGAACGTGGAAATCTTGCACTAAAGAATAGCATGGAAGCAAAAAATCATGTTAGGGTAATTCGTTGCTTTAAATGCTTATCGGCCGGCAGCACTGCTTATTTTTACGATGGTCTCTACAAAGTAACAGGTTTTGGGCAAAAAAGAGGGAAATTTGGCAAACTTGTCTATGTGTTTTTGCTGAGAAGGGAGCCGGACCAACCAAAATTCATCATCCCGCGTAGAAAAGTTTCCAACAAGTTGATGAAGAGGCATGCTACTACTATTCTTTGTAAAAATGACATCTCTCAAGGGAAAGAGAAGACCCCTATTCGCGCGGTCAATAACGTAGACAACGATGAGAGTCCTCCATCTTTCATTTACATATGCGATACCATTTATCCCGACTTCCTCAAGGCCGCCGCGACCACACAAACGGGGTGCAATTGCGAAGATGGATGCTCCGAATCTAAGCCGTGTCCTTGCGTAATGAAGAACGAAGGGGTTTTGCCGTACAACGACAAGGGACGTAGGACGAATAGGAGCTCTTCTATTGTCTATGAGTGCGGTGCAGGGTGTAAGTGCTCTTCTTCATGCAAAAATAGAGTCAGCCAACGCGGCGTATGTTCCGCGTTTAAACTTGAAGCGTTCAAGACTAAATCAAAAGCATGGGGTGTTAGATCGCTAGCGTGGATTCCAAGAGATAGTTTTGTTTGCGAGTACGTAGGAGAAGTAGTAGTACTCGAAGATAACAACAACGGTTTTCGAGACGCTTGTGAGCAGCAGCGGCGGCAGCGGCGGCGGCGGTTCTGTTTTCCTCTTATGTTGTTATCATCATCAGAAGGAGAAAAGAGTAGCAGGTTGGCCATTGATGCCGCGCAACGCGGGAATGTGGGGAGATTTGTGAATCATAGTCCATCGCCTAATCTTTATGTCCAACGCGTCCTCTTTGATCACGACGACAAGAGAATGCCACACATGATGTTATTTGCTAAGAAGGACATACGACCATATCAAGAGCTAACTTTTGATTTTGATTGTAACGTTGTAGCTAACTAAGTTCGGAAGATGACGACGAAATGTCATCGTGGTCAGATTTCTTTGTTTTTTAGCTCTTTTGTTTTTTTGTCAAAAGAGTGAGTTATTATGAAGACCCCTATTTTAAAACGAAATAATAGGTTAAATTATTTAGTATTATTTAAATATATTATTATAACTTATAAATATAAGAGGCCTATGTATATTTATATTTTATTGTGTTTTATTCGGAAATGCATGTTTATTATATGAGAATGCTTGCTCCTCAAGGTTGAGGAGTTCCTCCTTAAAACTTCGTGACTGATTTACATAATTTTGTATTTATGATAAGAACTATTGGGTTTGGGCAATTTTTTTTCATTCTAACCCTTTTTTTCATTCTAATCCGCTCGATCAGTTTGAAATTGGGATGAGCATGGCAGTTTCACGTTGACCCAACCCAAGTTGAACCCCTAATAAGAACCGTTCATATTATAAATCATTATGTAAATATCATCTCTCAAAAAATCAATTAAAATTAAATTCGTTTTGTCAATCAATAGTAATAAAAATAGACGGTTCATAATACTTTTATCAAATTTGTCCATCTATTTTTATACAGTTCGATAACTAAATGATCTCATATTTTATTAATTTTGTGTATAGATGATCGTGACAAAGTGATTTATAAAACTAACAGTTCTTATCATAAGCACAAAGTTTTGAGAACCAGTCACAGAGTATTTTGAGGAGGAACTCCTCCTTATCCTTTGAGGAGCCAAGTAAATTCCTTATTATATGGAACTTTTTGAGGGTGATCTGAGGTAACAAAAAATGACCAGCTACTAAGGATTTACCAGGTGGACATAAGGAATGGACGAAAAATGTTCTTCAAGCACTCGCGGGAATCTAAGCCCACGTTTGAGTTCGCATTAAATGTTAGAGGCGTGATCTTGAGAATCCAAGCGCTTTCTCTTCAACCCATTGTGTCACAAGTTCAAACTATCCCCCTCCCCTTAGTGTAGATTAGAATAGTATTGTCACTTGTATTAAAAAAATATATATATGTTGAACTTCAACAAATGTTTATAAATATTGTTACACAAAGAATCGGAAATTTACATCGAAAAGTCAGATAAAAGGATTACATTGTGGTGCTGTCAATCTTCAAGTACATGCCTGTTTCTTCTTGCTCCAAAAGCAAATCTCTGTGGAGTGAAAAGGGAAAAAATGGTGACCACATATATCTGTGAGCATATAAATATAGAGAGAGGTTCGAGTTTTTATTCTTATTATTTTATGTTTGTTCACTTAACTGAGAATATCTGGGAGTAGGCTTTTATCCCAGTTAGGAAACGAATGTATGTAGGCTTCATTGATCCATTGGCAGGGATGGATCTTATATTTGGAACCAGGTACTCAGCAACCTGTGACACCCATGCAGAACACACAAATAAGATCTAAGGAAAGAAACTAAGATATATAATCCACGAGGGGAGATTGAGAGAAGAAAAACGTCGATGCAATTTACGCATACCTCCCCATACATATCTACATGCATGCATGAACATAGATGTGATTGTGCGCAAGTGTTTGTGTAGTTTGGGAAGAACTCTCAGACCAAATGGGATTCGAAATCCATAGCCTAATATCCCATTCATACGTACCCAGAAACAAAACGCCATTTTTCCCAAAGACCTTCACTTAATTTAAACCATACAACATACAGATACATCATAACCTTAGTATTTTATGACCATTAAAAATCAAATGCCTTGTGAATGACCACTAAATGTTCAATCGAAAAACAGAAGCATCGTAGAGGACTCATATATCACAAATTCGTGGATGATGAATGAAGTCTTACCACTTCAGGTGGTTCTGCCAAAACATTAATGAAAAACTTTGCCTGCACGGAAGAACATGTTATATTAATCAATCAGCAGTACGCAGAAGATTATTAAGAAAAAAGTTCTACGAGGCTTATACTACCTGCTTCGTAGTTGCACCAGACATGAGAAGATCAGTTGTAACCATTCCTGGCTGCAACACCACGCATAGGCTTCAGTCAGGAAAAAAAAAAAGGAAATATTTTCCATAACCAAATAAACTAAATGGCATATATCTTCATGACAAGCATATTTCATCATGGTGTAGTATGCATAGAGGGGAAAGATTAGGTGATACTGAGATAAATACATACGACACAAACCATAAGAAAAGTAGGTATTAAATGGGAAGAGTCATAAATTTGAAATGAGAACTAACATATAATTCTACGATTGAAAGATTTACATAAAAGATTGTGCAAACTAAGCATGATGATATGACTTATGCCATCTAATTGACATATTTCAAATTGGTTGACAACTCCGGTTCGACTTTTCGTTTCCTTTTGAGTTGTAAACTACAACTGTACTTGAGGTAATAAAAAAATATCACCTAGTAAGATTAATACACGTGGACTTAGAGAGCCCAAATGGACAGAAATGCCCTCCAATCACTCCGGGGAAGTAAAGCCCACACTTACGCCCACATCGATGAGGCAGGCATGGCCTCAAAAGATTTGCCCAGTTGCTGCTGGACTTATGTATTGAACACGCGTGAGGAATTTTAAACTGAAAACGACCGACCCGAACAGACCAAACCGACTAGCCCAATTTTCAACACATTGGTAAATCGAACCTAACCGATCCGGTTGAGTGTCATACTAGTTCTCACATCTGGGAACCGGCTATTTACCGAACTAAACCGATTTTGAAATGTTTCAAAAAACTCGAGCCAAATTCACACCATGAGGGTCAACCTCATAGTTGGAAGTTTTTCCCGTCCACTAAAGCAACTAGGAAGGATGTGATTAGGTTGAATGATAAATATACTTGAAGTTTTCTAGTTGTTATAACTCAACTAACACCAGCCTACCATGCATCTATCCACACCCAAGGCACACCGCCATATCCTAATTCTTTTCCCACGACTCTCTTTTTTCTTCCTTTCAATCTCTCTCAATCTCTTACTGCTCTCTTCTCCCACACCATCATCCTCATTCTCCCCACACCCATTTCCACCCCAGCAGACCCTAAATCCCATCCCCACGGGCCACCCACATTGCTTGCCTTGCCCCAACAAACCCCAGATCCCATCACCACCTCAATTTGAAATTAAAATGTGCTAGACCAGACCAATTGGTCCGGTTCAGCCGGTTTTTCGGTCAGGAATGACAAGCTCTAATAGTCACCATGTACTTTGCAAATGAACAAAACAAACAAATTCAACCCGATCCAGTTAAAAACCTCCACTTCTGTAATTACCCAAAGAGCATCTAAAACTGAAATATTCAATTTTTATTTTATGAGCAACTTAAGTATTCAACTGATGGCACGGAAAGCTGAATAGAGGATACAATAGTAGAAACACAAAGTTTTGATCTCGCATGTTGAACATAAAAGTGTTTGGAAATTTTTTTTTTTGGGAGAAATAAAACAAAAGGAAAAAGGAAAAAGGAACAGAGTATGGAATTTCATACCGAAAGGGTATGCACTGCGACATTTTTGACATCCTGCATCTGCAGTTCTGCCTGCAAAAGTGTTCAGAATTACGTATTATATAAATTCAGTTGCATAATATAATGACATCAAGACACCACAATTAAGTTTTGGGGGAGACACAGACGGTAGTGATCGTACATATCGGGCTTGACCTTTTACCACTCATATTTTGAGGAATTGATTCATGTGTTTGGAATAGTGGGTGCATGCCTAAATATTATTACCCGTTGTTGGCAGAGGGTCTTGTGGGGAGTTAGTTTGAATAAGAAAGCTGGCACTTTGTGTTTTTGTGCAACTTTCAACGAAAAGAAACAATATCAATTTTGAAGACATTTGGTATCCTTCCCGGCTTCTTGTCAAGTCATTATAGTTTCTTTTAATTTTATGTACAACACGGGGACCCTGTGATTCACCAAACTAATGAGCAACTAAACAAAAACCATCGAAAACAAAACAAAAGACAACTAATTTATAACAGTAGCCCAATTTGATTTAATAGCGTGAAAGGAACACTCTATAAAACCAAAAGGAACTGAAGCTCACAAGGATATCCAGCAGAACTCTCTCCTATAGACAACCCACAGTCGGCCCCCTTCTCAAGTGTGAGTTCTTATATGGACCGATACAGTTTGAACATACCCATTGACTGGAACGGCAGTTCAGATTTTTGCCCATTTCCCTGATGAGTTGATCACTTTAGGGTGAATAAGCCATCTTAAGTGCTAAATGAGCACGCTGCAAACATTTGGAACCATTCGAACAGTCAATCATCACTGTTAGAACGGTGCCGAACAGCATTGGCATTTGGTTTCCTGAGAGATTCTCTCCTCATACTTGTGCCACGTCAGCAATAAGTGGGACTCACTCATGCCACATAAGGTAAACTTAGCGAATACTTAACAGACTTGACAGAATCTATGCAATGTGGGACGAAAATTGAGTTTCATTGGGTTAAGTGGAAAAATTTAAGTTTCAAAGGGGAAAGTGAAATTAAAGTTGAGTTCCAAGGGGCATAGCAGAAAATAAGCAAAAATTTAACAGCCACGTCAATAAAAATGTAGGTCCTCACATTGTCCACATAATCATTTAACTGTCAAGTTAACGGATTTTTTAATGGAGATCCGACATTGCAACTAAAACACAATTTTTTTTCTGACATTGCAATGGTTTAAGGATGAGGTATGAGAGTAAATGTTGGCCAAACTTGAGGGTGTAAAATGTAATTTATCCTTTAAACTTTTAAGTAAGGCATATTATTGTAATGGGTGGCAAGAAGCCCCTATATGCCCTAGGTAACTATATGAAAGTCATGTGCTAAATGGTGTTATTTTTATGAATATTGATTCAGCTGAAAGGTCTATGTGCCTGTTTTCTGTAGTACAGATGGTTTAAAGCAAATATTGACCTTTAGTTGCAGCCTTGCAGTGCTGTTTATGTTTTAGCCTAAATTTAATGGACCAGATAGGTTTAAGCAATTTACATAAAATATTAAAATTCAAATGAAACTTCTAAATATCTCAGACTACAAATGAACTTAGACTGATGGTTCAGAATTGCTTTTTCTTTCTAATGGACTCTACACCAAAGTAAAGGCAGGTTAGATGGTAACATAAGAAGAACCACAACAGAACTATGCTTTAAAGTGTCAAACCTAAAACCACTCCATGGAAAAACAACAATGGCACATCCATATGTTAACTGTAATATTTTGGACAAACTCATGTGTCTTCTTTCCATTGAGCGATCAACTTGGTATTAGTTGAGCACCTATCTGGGTTGCACACTATGGTGGGACCCACTAACAAGAATAGTTACAAAACAGAGCAGCTCATGTACTTGGGTACCAACAACTTAATAAGTAGGTGACAAGTTTCATTTTCAAGATAAAGCAAGAAAGCCAATGATAAAGAAGAGGACAACCTGTGACGTCATTATTTCACATCCTTTAACAATTGAAACAAGTTGAGAGGTACCTGCAATGATTTTGTTAAATGCACCACACTACGCTTTGTTGCCCCGTATGCTGCAAACCTACGAAAATAAACAAAGATACAGAAAGAACCATTATGCAACGCTCACCAAGAAATTGCATCTTAACAGATTCATGTCACATGCATGTACCTAAGAGATGGTCAGATAGGAGAATGCAGCTATGCTTACAACGGCTTACACGACTATGAGAATAAGAGATTCAGTTAACCATATAATCGCTTCACTTTAAAATGATACATAGAAGGTTCCCGGAAGATCTATTCTAATCACCAAAAGTGGCAGTGCCAGTGGCTGGGTGGTCCTGGTAGCAGTGTCATCAAGGAGAAGCTCCAAATGTAGTTTCCATGGTAGAGGAAGGGCAGCATGTGTGGTGGCTCGGGGAAGTCATGGTACCAGAATGGACGTGACAATGCTGAAGATAAGGTAATGATGATCAAACTGACACATGATGACAGAAGCTAGGGCTTGTGGTCTGCTAATGATATTGGAGGAAAATAGGAACACGTGAAAGTAAAAGGGTAAGATTAGTTTTTTCCAGTTAAAAAATAAATAAAATAAGGACTACCAAAATTTTATTTCTATGCCTATGCACTCCATTATGTTAATTAAAAAGAATTTTGTTCCTCTCAATTTTCTTTTTCTAGGAGAGAATACCATTTGCCTAGACAGTTCAGTGGTGCTCAGCGGATAACCATACAACTCAGATTAAGGTGTAAGATCTTGCTAAAGAATCCGATTAGGCAGCTTCAATGTGCCCACTTGTGTGCAGCCATGTACTAGAAAACCTCCATATACTGTTTCCACTCTTTCAAGGAATGACTGTCCAGACAAGATAAAGGCAGAGAAGCAGCATGACACAAATAAAGCAAAGAGAAACTGATATAGCACCTCGGGGTTGGTCTTCCATCCGAACCAGCTCCATCAATGTTGAAAATATGACCACCTCGAGGCTGGTTCAACATCATTTTTATTGCCTAAGAAACAAAACAATAACATGCATGAGAATCAGCTTACATGCGCTTTACTTAAAAAGAATGGAATTTTCTACCTCACGGCAACATAACATCAAACCAAGCGTATTCGTAGTGACGACTTCACTGCATGTAATAAGTCCAAATTAAGAATAACCATAGCGATTAAAACTACAGTAAAAAAAGAAGTTTAATGAAGTTGTAAAACAATGAGGGAATGGATAATTACATAAGGTCTTCATCTGAAGACTCTGCCAATGGTTTAAAGCTATATGCATTTGATCCTGCATTATTAATCTGCATCATTCTCACAAATAAGATACGATGGAATTAAATATTCCTCAAAATAACAAAATCAGATATTTCTTATGAAGAGAAAAGAGCATATGCACAAGATGAATTCATAAGGAAGAAGGGAAAATTAATAAGCAAGGGCATTACTCGTTGGGAAAATATTAACAAATGATGCAGACAAAATGGAAAAGCTAGCATCAATTTATCCCACAATGATATCTACAAAACCAGAATTATTTCTCCCAATCTGAGTTATCAATACTAACAGTATAATCCAAGTTATCAGGGTTAACAGTATTAGAAGATGTGGGTGACAAGGACAAATATCAGACATTTACTATCCATACATCAATGTACTTGAGGTTTTTTTTTGTTGCCCTTCATAAAACATTTCAATGTTGTGGATGACTGAGAAAAGGATATGGCATTAATACCCAAATATCAATGTACTTAAGGTTTCTTTGTGCAAAAGCAACTAAGTCCTTCACATCCTGCCCTTCTCTAACATCACAGTTAGTACCCTGTAAACAAAGAAGTGAAATATGACTAAGAAACAACGGCATGAAGTACAAGAAACAATGTAAATAGCAGGAATGAAGATACAAGCGAAAACTATCACATATACACACACGCAAACACACATATAAGAAAAAAATATTCAACAATTAAAATGAAAAAGTATTAAAGGAGGTACCCACACATGCTGCTCCCCAAAATCCTGCCTAAGGCTCTGAACAGCAGATTTAACACGTTCAGCTAGGGATAAAAGTTTCAAAAGAGAAAAAAGGTTAGTAGCTAATAACACCGACTACCATTTGGTATTTCAATAGTAAATGTGAAATAAGTTCTCATATTGCAACTTTCACATCCTAATAAGTTTTTATACTTCCAAATAGATTTTAAACATAGATGACAAATGATGTATATTCATTGAGAAAGTAAAACAGCTAATGAAACTGCAATGTAAGATCAGAAGAAAAAACAGAAGTGATCCACAAAATTTTTCATTAATTGCATGATATAGAAGCAGGTCTAAAACTACACACTCCGAATCGCTTAAATGTGATTCTCATTTTTCCAGAGTTAGTTGTGCATGGGGTTCCACTCAAATTGTTGTCTTTAAGAACTTAAAAGATTCAGTATGCAGAAATGGTGATTCTACATTTCCAAAGAAGAAAAGTTTTCCACATACAATTGGTCTGATACTGGATATATAAGCATCTTGTGCTACCTATTCTTATTATGAAAGGGCCCTCTTTAGTTATGTCTTTAAGATGGCTAAAGAAGGTATCATAGCACACATGCACTTGATCCGATCATGTTTAAATGTAACGATATCAAATAAGTCCATATCAAACATTCTGTTTGTTGAAGGAATATGCATGGACCTATAGAGACTCAAATTTTTTATTTCATCGATTATAACATGCAGGTCATGTGTGTTTTATTAGATTTGGACGAGTTTGGCATTGTAAAAAAAACTGCAAAAGTACATTTGTTGAACTTTAACAATAAGAACTAAACCCAAAAGACGGCCAAAATTACAGGAACAAAAGTGCAAGTTCACCTTACATTGCTAAAGTCCATATAAAATAGAGTGTAAAGGTTGCACATAAAGATCCTTGGGACACATTTTATTCCTAGGAAACCTCTAGAGATGAAAGATCGTTTTACTTCAGTCCTATGTTTTGAAGAACTGGTTTCTTAGTTGTCCAAACCTAGAATGTCAAGCATGCATCATAACCAAATTCCCTTGTCATGCTTTTAGATCATACATTGGAACATAATGTTTTCTTACTAGTCATCAAGTTCAAAAGAGGCTTATGACTCTATCATAATGTATTTGATCATCAACATTTGCAATAAAGATACATCACATTTGGCCACAAAATGTTTTGTCATGAAGCAATGAAACCATATGCCAAGGAGATTTCAGAATAGGCACATAGAGTCAGAAGATACCTGATCTTGAGCAAATTACGACGTTATCCCCTGCTTTTAGAAATTCTTTGGCTAGAGCATATCCTATACCTGATTAAAGATAAGAGGAAAACCAGAGGCATATTGAAACTACAGAAGGTATTTAAATTAAACAAATTTGTAGATTGAAAAATAAATGATAGCGAGTCAATGTGAAACTCTGTATGCATGACATCAACAAGTGTGAGATCAAAAACAACTCAGTCTTTGTCACATGCCTAATGAAGAACCAAAAGACTAAGTTGCCGTTTAGCTCCGTTTGGGCCACACAAATCATAGCCCTAAACTGCAGTTCATTGAAAGCCTCGTTCCCTGCTCAAACAAACTTAAGCTAAGATGGGTGAAAGATCACTTAAGGACCTAAAGTGCAGCATGGGAAGAAAGCCGATTAGCCCAAGAAAAGATAATTCAACATAGGATTCCAGCATAATTCACAAGACACTAGCTTCCAAACTTTACTGAAGCCAGTCCAACACAAACAAGGATTTATGGAGATACACACCCAGTCAGAAAACACTAACGATTACAGAAGAACTAGTGTGCAATCCCTCGGCTAACAAGTGCTCCCCTCCCAGTATAATACAATCCTCACCCTGGCCAATCAAAGGCGCAGAATACTCCATTAGTATAACTCTTGCTTAATTTACGATTATCCTAGCTTCCTGAAGCTGAGTGGACCTATGGAGGGTCCTTGGCCGGCATCACATAGGTGTCATCTCACCTCCAAGGGCCAAGGCTTGTTCGCTTTGCAGGTTATTTTAGTCACTCAACTAGTGGCGATTATTTTTTTTCCTCATACTTATAAGTAGAATACAATACAATAACAGAACGGATGAAGTAATGGAAGAGCATAAGATAGCTAATTTTGCACCAAATGTAATTCGACATTGTCCAATCTATGGCGTCTTGTATTCGAATTTCTAAAATCAAACTTCTCTACATTGCACAGGTTGAGGTTGCAGTGTCCAAGCTAGAAAATGTCAGTCATAACTCATGAGGAATGTATGCAATCATGACAATTTCGTGTGTGCACGGAATGCATTGGCAGTCAGAAATTCTGAAAAATTCAGTAAAATATTTTGAAATGATCAAACGCCATAAAAACCCATATCAAAAACCCCAAAAGAATCAGTAACAGCAACCCAAATATTTGTCGAAAAAGAAGAAAATACGAAAAAATGGTGACGGACCTTTCGTTGAACCGGTGATGAGCACATTGTAAGGAGGAAGCATGGGCTCTCTTCCCTCAGAGTCGGAGGCGGAGGCTCTTACCGCCCGAATGTCAGAGCTACTGAGACTGCCGAGGTTTTGGCGCCAACTAACGATCGGAAAAGTGCAACGGTCGAATTTAGGGAAATTGGGGTGGGGGTGGAATCGAGGAGGGTTAGAGTGATGGGTTTTGGAGGAGAGGAGAGGCGAAATAGATGCGCAAGTGCAAGTGTTAACCGCCATTTGTGACTTGTAGGAATGAGGAACTGAGGAGGCTAAGACATGAATGAACGAGAGGGATCTGGTACGGATAAATTTGTCTTGTACCTTTCCATGCTTACTTGTCAAACGTGTTAGCGGTATTTATCTCACTTACAAGTCAAAGGTTTAAGGTGGATTCGATGCTAATTTATTTTTTATTGTTTAATATAAATATATTGTTGTAATAAAAAAATTGAATGAAATAGTAGGTGGGTTACATAAGTTTTCGATACGGCATACTAAAAAATAAAAATATTTTATTAACATAGGTGGTTGTTTATCTCATATCTGTTCATTCTCATTTCTCATTCTTTCTCGTATCTATTTATTCTCATCTCCGTACTATATAAGTAAACATGTCTTTAACACGACTCCTTTCTTTTATCTTGTACACAATTTAGAGCAAAAAATGACACGGGCTTAGGCACAAATCGAAATGATTGAGCCATCCAAAACTCCCTCTTTTTTAACTCCCACACAAAAATGCAGACGTGGGTTTAGTCAAATTAACGAGCGTATACAAGAGCAACGCTCATGTGTTAATGTTCGGATCCTTCTTTTCATAATTTAGATTATTACAAGTAAACAAAGGGACAATTATACAAATAACACTAGGAGTTTTTCACTTTTGTACATTTACCATCCAAATTGCCCACTGTAAAAGTCAATTATAATTAACCACCCAAACTTAAAAATGTTTAACAATATAACACCTCCAAGTAGTTTTTATCTACGATTTCGTAACGTTTGAGCATGTGAATTGCTCTCGAGCTGTCCCTTTTCGTGGGCATTCTCGTCAATTCACAAGCTTAACTGATAAAACATTTGACTTCCAAGTAAGTTTTTGACAATAGCAGCGCCAACGGTTTGTTGATTCCGCAGTGTGTGAGCCTTCACTTGAGCCCAATGTGGCGTGGTCCAGCCATCTAGATTCGGACAGTTCCATTGCCGTCAGCTGCCAAAACATTAGCAGCCAGTGTGTGCTGCTTTGTTGTTCAGATTTGAAGACGACGGCGACGGCACTCAAATGAACGGCCAAGAAAACGAATATCATGGACAATCCCTTCCACTGATAAGTCTGATACATCCGTGACCTCCCTTCGAACAATAATATCAACAATTTGCCTTCGCATCGGTCTCCACCTCCACCCTCGGAAAACTCCTCTGCAGCCACGCCGTCAATTAATCCAGCCATGCGAGCATCTTAACAAATAGCCAAACTCAAAGCAGAGTTGCAGACCTTAAACTTTCAGCCAAGGTGGATTCTAGACCTGCACAAAACACTTTCTAGGGGGCAGAAACTTCGACTGGAACCCGAAATCTGTCTCCAAGAGCTGAACCAAACGGGGTTGAAATCGTCCTGTTTCAAGAGTCTCTCGATTCCAGAACAACTTGTCCTCGCTTCGATTACCTGATCAAGTAGTTTGGTGACTCTGGCCATCCCTCTTCCACCTGCACTGGATCAAGCATTACGAAAAATAAGGAATTGACACATGTACGAGAATCACATCGGGCAGGGGAGAGGGTGAGGAAGAGACAGAATACAACCTTTGAATTTCAAATCCAGTGAAAATTTTCCCTCCCAGCCCCTTTCCTCCAATTCCACAGAAGTGAAAAGAGCTTGTTTTGAGAAATTTAAATCGTTTATATTCAATAAAGTCCATCAAACTCCGCATATAATTCTGTCAAAGTGAAGTAAAAAGATATGTTTACAAGATAATTTCACCCAAATCTTGTAATAGCATTACTGTCACTGATCATCAAGACATCCCACCACGATAACAAAATCTCATCTTCGATAAACCATACATTACATACTTTCCCCACTCGAATTATAACCCAAGCTAGCTCTTGTTTTGTTGAAAACCCATCTTAGATTACAAGGTTTCCCCCACAAGAATTGTAATCACAAGTTAACTCTTGTTTTGGTGCTATGTTCTTCTTGGAAAATAATACCATGTGCGGCATTCTCAAGTCATCGTGATCATGAAGGATAGCTTGGCAAAATAGATTAGGAGAACTACTATGATTCACAAATCTTCCAACATTCCCATATTGCGCGGAACTAATAGCAAAGTCGACGTTATCTTGAAGAATTTCTCCTGCGTACTCGCATATAAAACTTCCCTCCTGAATAAACGAGTGTGATCTAACACCCCATCCTTTTGATTTAGTCCTGAAGACTTCAAGTCTAAAACGAATGCCATGTTGACTCACTCTATTTTTGCAAGAAGAAGGGCACTTGCACAAAGGACCGCATTCATACACAAGGGCATTCTTGTTCGCTCGACGTCCATTGTTATCGTACGGCAAAACCCCTCCGTTCTTCATTACACAAGAACATGGGTTAGATGCGGAGCATCCATCAAGGCAATCACAACTACTTCGTGTGACCGCCTTGAAGAAATTTGGATAAATGATATTGCATGTGTAATTGAAAAATGGAGTAGTCTCATTATCTATTTCATTGACCATACGAATAGGCATCCTCTCTTTCCCTTCGGAGATGTCATTTTTATAAACACTACCCTTTGAAACTATTGGCCTCTTCGAATTGTCCAAAACTTTTCCCAACGTGAATCGTGGTTGCCCCGAACACCTTCTCAATGAGAACTTAAAGACCATTTTACCAAATTTTTCTCTTTCTTGCCAAAATTCAACCACTTTGTAGAGACCATCATAAACATAAGTCGTGACACAACTGCTCTTAGTACCCACCTCTAAACGTTTATGAATTACCCTTACAGGAGTTCCTTCTTCAATGCTATTCTTTAGTGCAAGGTTTCCACGCTCAAGTTTTTGATCCTTTGGTTCTTCACCCTTGATCATCGGATTTCCACCTTCACCTGAGTATATCAAGATATCAGAAGACTCTGCATGGTTGCCGTAACGTCCTGAATCCACAATGCTTGTGGCCAAACCTTTCCCATCCTTCATCATATAATCAATACCATGTTGATAAGGATGATGAAGGCCGACAATAACTAGTTGAGCCCTGTATTGAAACTCATCGCCAACTTCAACTCCGAGAATGGGTCCTAATTGTTTCTTTGTGTTAACACACTTTCCTTGCTCTTTAAGACGCATTACGACTTCCATATGAAGCTTACAACCAACATTTTTGATGGACTTTTTAGCGTGTTCTTGCGAGAGCTTAGTCAATATCTCTTGATATGCACCTAAAGCCTCCTTCACCTTGCAACGACTGACTACATGTTTTTCATCCACGCCATCAACACTCAACTCATGATTAACAACACCCTTAGCATGTTTGCTGCAATCGCCACCTACTGTTGATTTGCACACTGGAATAACATTAGCATCTGAAGACACCACCCTTCCACAACCTTGGGGAAAATCCCGCTCGACGGGAATACTTTTAAACATCTTCAGAGGTGGGAGGCAATTGTCCATTGGTATAGTGTTCATAACACCAGAGGATTGAGAAAACGGCCCATACACCTTATCATCCTTCTCCGTATGGTCGACATTATTTGATGATTGGTCTATGACGCCACGATCCTCACATTTGCTTGGTTGCACCCGAGCATCAAACACCCCACACCCAATGGGGAATTCTCGGACAGCATCACATCTTGGCCTCTTTTCGGTGGAAGGAAAGCGATCCACATTTCGTTCCTCAGGCGTTTCCAGTGTAGACATAAGGGGTTGAGTTCCAACTTTTGTACCAAAAGATTTCCAGAAAACCTATACACAACGTATAAAGTAGGCGCCGACCATATATTAACCAGATTCAACAGCCATGGTAGTTTATAAACACAATGTGCAAGAGCTAGAGAATACTTAATCAGGACAATGTGCATAATCTTTAGTTCGTAATTTAAATTAGATAAAATTAATAAATATAGAAAAAGAATGTTGATTAATTTAACCAGACGCTATTTAGTTCATTGAAGACCCAAAAAAAAAAAACCTTAAGAACCAAAATACCCTTTGTAAAAAGAAAAAGACCCAAATACCCTAATTAACCGTCTGTATAATCCGTACGGTTCTTTAAAATCAAACGGATTTTGGTTGAAAAGTATCAAGCAGAATTGTACAAAATCCGGAATAAACTAAGCACTCTAGGTGTTCGAGTGCGAGTAAATGATTTATAATACAATTTAAAAATAAATAAATAAATAAAAATAAACTTTCAACTTGAGAATATAAATTAATCACAAACGTCGATAGAAAAAGAAAACTAATATTTCTGACCGCAACATATAAATTAAGAAAAAAAATAGGAAGAAAATAATGGTACAAATATAAGTTGGAAAGAGTAAAAAGGAAGAAATAATGAAGAGAAAAATACCTGGAAAAAAGTGGAAGAGCAGGAGTACGATTCCAATCTCTCTCTCTGACTCCTACTCGGTTTAGTGGTTATCTGATAAACCCAAAAATCTCAACGCTCAGGTTTTATAGAGAGACAGTAGGCCTCCTACTCCCACTAGGATAATAGGGTTACTTCCCCACTGCTATATCACGTGCTTATCGAATCTTTATTTATTAATTTTACTTACCACCCTCGGAGAGCAATTTACATATAACAGGTTCACACTCACATAGCGTCTCAATTTAATAATATATTGCCATGTGGAGAGACGACACGTGACAGTCAATCAGTTCTATGTAAATTATTCTCCTACCCGAGTTGATAAAGTCGTGCCTCTTGAAACTTTTCATTGAGCTTTTTTATAGTGCTCTTACTACGATATATTTTGAATTCTTTAACCATTAGATATTTATTTAAAAGTTTAAAAATTAACTGTTATAAAAAATGTAGGTTTCATGTTACATATGATTCAATAATATGGGTGTTTTAGCAATTTGATTTGATTTTTACAACTGTTTATATTTTCTATTTTCAATTCCATCAATTTATTTTTTGTATCAACCAATACTATGTAATATCAAAAAAAAAATTCAATAAAAAGTTCGGAGGGTGTCTCATGTTCCAAATCATCATAGAATTTTTGCTTTCCTGATTGCTGCGTGACTGAACGAGGAAAAGTCGGTCTTTTTCATTGAATTTGAACTCAAATGTACTCAAACGTCACCCTCTTCAATGCCACCAACTAAAGAAAGTAGTCTTTAACTAGGAAAGAAAAACCTAGGGGACCACATAATCACAACATTATTATCATTAGACGTCAACCAAAGTCAAGAATAAAGTTGCTCCAATGTTAAAATGAATATTTGGCCTTGGCCCCCACGAAATTGTCTCATTAACCTATTTTGAATACAAGTCTTATTATAAACAACTCTTTTCCTCATAATTAGCACTACATATTCTTTACGTTTCTTACTTATCATTGGTTTAAGTAAAGTACTCTATTCTTCCTTGAAAAGCAATTTATATGGAAAGAGAACACCGCTACTATGACGTTGCGATTAGACCTAGTAATTAGGTCGTATATGTTGTATTCGTGTCAAACTTGTTTGGTTTAAGTAAAGTATTCCATTCTTCGTTGGAAAGCAATTTACATGGAAAGAGAACACCAGTACCATGACATTGCAATTAGACCTGGCAATCGGGTTGTGTATGTTGTGTTCGTGTCGTTTTTGTGTCAATCTCTTATTCTAACGGGTCGTGTCGTGTCACTCAAATTATCTTAACGGGTTTAAAAATTTAAACCCCAACCTGACTTGTAAAAATTAACGGGTTATCCGACCCAACTCGTTTACACCCATTAAGGACAATATATTACCTAAATAAATAATCAAATAAAAGAACTTCATATGAAATTTCCAAATATTAACATCTGAATTCATAAGTTAATTTTGATTCAACAATACAACTACAGTAATTTCATTAAGCACTACATTTACATGCCACGTAAATATAACTTCAAAACACATCATATTACTACAAAATATCCAATGTTCAAGGATGTGGAAAATGAAGTTTTTTTTTTCAACTTTGTGGAGTCTTTCTTAAAATTCAAAAACTTGTCGTCATACAGAGCCTCCATGCTTCTTTTTTTACAGCAAAAACATTTCAATTTCCATCAATCGTCAAATGAAATGGTATTGGAGATTCACATATGAGATTATAAGAGAGACGCAGACGCTCATCTAGATTCTAGGGCTTTAGATTTTAGTCTACTGTAAACAGGTTGAAATGGGTTACCCGCGGGTAAACCTGAATCAACCCGTAATTTAAAGGATTCTTATTGGGTTGACCCGATAAAACACTCGACCCATTAAGCCTAGACCCAACACATGAATATTTTTTTTCTTGTCATTTTGTTTCGGGTTTTCGTGTTGTTCATAAAATTGCTAGGTCTAGTTGCGATCTAACAATTCAACGTTATGTGAAGGAAAATGACTTATTTGAATAGATCACGGTCGTGCTAAATTTGTTCTATGTAAGTTGTTCTTCATGATAAGAGAAACTTACACATGATATTGGATTATTAGATTAAGACACCACAGTGATGATGAACATAATAAGGGTATAGAAATTAGTAAGTTGTTCTCCATGTAAATCCTTCTTCTTTAATTGGGTTAGAAATTAGGGAGCATAATAAAGGTATAGAAGAATGAGAGTTTGACATAAAAATGCCCTTCATAAAATTTGTACTTCCTTAAAACTTGCACTAAACCTTTCCTTATAATCGAAGACAAAACTCACTAAAATAGTATCTTAACATGGAAATCCCTATAAATTCTCTTTTCTTCATCAATGGTTAACTTCTTCCTTTGTTGTTAGAGAAAATTATTTAGAGTGTCAAAGTAACTTAATAGTGTCTTAAGCCCGTAGTTGTAACATTCTAGAATACAAAGTGGACACAAATATGTGCCAACAATAACTAAGCATTGTCTAGTTAAATAAAGTTTTGGATCATTTTTCGTACAAAACACAAAGAATTTAAGCATTTTACCAGACTTGGCTCGTTTGGAAGTGCTTTTAAAATTACTGAAAACGCTTTTGGTGAAATTGTTTTTGGGTTCTAAAAGCACTTTAAGTACTTTTTGGAAGCACCAATTATGTGCTTCTTGCATAAATCACTTCAAGTGTTTTTCCATGATTCACTTGCATTTTTACTAAGAATTGGTTTCAAAAACACTTTCACCAGAAGCACTTTCAGTCATTTTAAAAGCATTTCCAAACGAAACATCCAATGGTTTAAAATATTGTCATATGCTTCAAGTTTTACAATAATTTTTTTTCCTTTAGAAAATCTCATCCTCTATTTTTTTTTAAACAACAATATTGGGAGGTGGGTTAAGTTACACAATGGTTCAATCATAATTAGGTATTTAATTCGTTATTCATGTGAGTCGAATCTAAATCTCTCATCTACAATTGAAGAGAGATACCAATAGACTACAATGTAAAACCCTTACTCTATTGCACTGACCTTGTCGTTTGTTTTTCTCCTTGTGCGTCTCTTCCTCCTTTGTTGCATGTCTATCACTGCCTTCCTCTTAGTATCTACATCCTCATTCACTTCCAATTCCATTGCTCACACCGATGCCTCATTTAAAACATCCAAGGAATGAGGATGTAGATATTGGGAGGATGATGGTCACAGATATGCAACAATAAATTACAAAGAGAATTGTGCTCCATCCTTTGCACTTGTTCAAATTTTTCCTCCTCGAAGTTTAGAAATTTTTTTTTGGTAAGAAAAGATAAATTACAAAAGAAGCACCTTGGTTAACTGCCACCACTACATTCCCACAATGAAGAGAGAACATCCAAACATGAGAATTCAAGGATCTCTGATCAAACTTAGCAAGATCATCAACAACGAAGTTTGCTTCATGGAAAACACATTTGAACTCCACATCTTGAAACCAGTAAGCAATCTTCTGGATATTCTTGACAATTGTATTGAACCTTCAAGGACAAGAAGCGCCACTATTTATTGCATCATTAAGGACTTTAGAGTCGCTTTCAATGATAATGGAGCAGATTCCCTTAGACTGTACTGCCCTTAAACCATTAATAACGGCATGGTCTTCACCAAGAAGAATGTCTGAAATTAAATGAATGTAATTTATTTATCTATCATTTGTCAAGAAAAAAACTATAGTTAACTATTATTATTGTATAAAAAAAAACTATTATAATTTATTCATTAAAGTTAACAAGAGATAGCATTAGTGGGTTAAATTCTTAAATGTTAGATGAGAAGGGATTCAGTTGAGATCGAATCCGCACCAAGGTGCAAGACATTTTTGCTTTCCGCCACTGCGGTAAAGCACCATTTACTTTCAAAAGTATTATTTGGATAAGGTATAAATGGTGGTTTATTTAATTTGAACAAAACATAATAGTGAATGTATAATTGTTGTACCATAGCTTCTCTTAATTAAAATACTAAAAAGTAATAAAACTATAGAGGGGAGAGAAAAATTAGCACGCTACTATTCCTTTTTTTTTTTTTAACGGCTAAAATTGTACCCATGATTTTTATTAGCCCTCCATTGTGACATCTCATATCGACCAACGGAGAAGGGGTGATGTGCCTTATATGTACATGCCCACTTCTATTTAGCACGAGGCCTTTTGGGAGCTCACTGGCTTCGGATTCCATCGGAACTCCGAAGTTAAGCGAGTTTGGGTTAGAGCAATCCCAAGATGGGTGACTCACTGGGTAGTTGCTCGTAAGTTCTCAGAAACAAAACCGTGAGAGCGTGGCCCAAAACGGACAATATTGTGCTTTAGCAGAGTTGGTCCGGGATGTGACAGAATGGTATCAGAGCCACTCTGCCGTTCGGTATGGATGCGCTGGCTAGAACGTTGGGTTCCCTTTAAGTGGGGTGGATTGTGACATCCCACATCGACCAACGGAGAGGGGGTGATGTGCCTTATATGTACATGACCACCTCCATTTAGCACGAGGCTTTTTGGAAGCTCACTGGCTTCGGAGTCCATCGGAACTCCGAAGTTCAGCGAGTTTAGGCTAGAGCAATTCCAGGATGGGTGACCCACTGGGAAGTTGCTCGTGAGTTCACAGAAACAAAACCGTGAGGGCGTGGACCAAAGCAGACAATATCGTGCTACGGCGGAACCGGTCCGGGATGTGACATCCATGGTTAGAGATGGCCTAAAACAAATCGCCATTCAAAGAATTTTTTTTAATACAACGGCATATTTACAATGAGTGGTGGGGGATTTGAGCTGAACCTTACAATAAACTGCATAACAATTTGGTATTGTACTCGCCATACATATAAATCGAACCTATAACTTCACTTATAAGTTTATAACTTATAAGTGGGGAGTAATACTACTAAATTGTAGTGTTACGTGGCTATGGTTCAAAGATTTTAAAGTTCTGAAAACAAGAGAGAGTTACAGACCGTCTGATAACATTTCTGAGAGCATTTTTAGAATGAAAATGATAATATTGGACATTTGCTTTAAAATTTTCTTATTTATTCAATTATTCATGTTTAATGAAACATCTTTAGTACAACGGAGCATGCAATACTCCATTATTGACAACAACAAATCTCGACAAAGAACATAATTTCTGATCTTAATAATTCTCTCTTGTAAAATAAAAATGAGTTAACTACATTTTACACCACAAGGTTTGGAGATTATTTGCAAAATGAGCAACGAGGTTTTAATTTTTGCATATTACAACATGTGGTTTCTGAATTGCACTAATTTAACCCCGCCGTCAATTTCACCGTCTAATTAGACGTTAAGACTGTCTTAAACCCAAGGGTGAAAAATCCTAAAATTTTGCCCCGTATTTTCAATTATTCATTAATATGTATGAGTTTAGGTAGTTTTTTTCTGCATGGGTAAGGGACCTATAATTCCCACCTCGAACTTTATAATTTGTTAAACTTTTATATTTCTTTGATTTTTTATTTTTGCTAACAATTGTTGAGATATTTTTTGACCCGTTGGATCTTTTTTATTACCTTTAAAATTAATTAAATTAGATTTCAACCATTGGATTTAAAAAGTTATCTTTAAAAAAAATTGAAACTGACCGTTGATCTGACACATCCCGACCCAGACACGTTAGGTGCCGGAAGTGCTGGCCGACACGTGTTAAGTGACGAAAGCCAATTATGCATGTAAATGAGAAAAAGAGAATAGATAAAGAGTTGGAAGCGGAAGTAAGAGTGCGGTGAACGGTAAAACCCATTTTTTACAGGTGCATAACAGTCAGAGCATAGTAAATAGTGCATAGAATAAAAACATTCACATCCTCGTGAGGATGTATAAGTAAAAGTTAACTAAAAGTAGGAGCAAATCCTACATAGTCTGGAGAGAGTGTCAAAACCACCAACCACATCAAAATATAGGAACATGCTAGTACCAACCACCAGCCAAAGCAAGCCCTCGTGTCACTGGTAAACCTATTCGCCTCTAAGTCCTAGAGGGGCGCAAAATATAAAAATGGTGAGTGGGTCGAAAGCAAAGTTTGATAAAACCTTTGTTTTCAATAGCATAATATCCCCTCGCTGAAAAACATGTATAGTTTTTGAAAATACGTCATACTCATTGGTATGATCCTCAAAATACTATAACAATAATACGGGTACTCCTCGAAAATCAGACTGACTACTCATTCATATGTAAACACACAAGCCCAGGTAGATAAGCTACGAGGAACATGCTAGGTATCTAAGAAATACGATGAGTACTCCAATGACGCGAGTCTAACGCTAATCGCTATGCACAAAGTGCGTCACACAAGTTCGGGTTGCCTAGTGCAACCTAGAACATGCTAGTACCTACAATGGATCCAAAGTTGCGTAGCGGTACTGATAGTGACAACTTCAAACGCCAAGGCTAATCTTGGCCATAGGACCGAGTACTGATACACGGGGTGTTATACATCTACTAACGAGCAACAATATAGAAATATGTATGGCAATATAATACGAATGTTTTACCTCCAACAATTGTATATGATATGAAACATGCTAACAATTTAAAGAAAGCAGTGAAAACCATACATAATAGTATATTTATCAAAACAAAGACTCACTCACTCACCTGTAAGTAGCCGGGTCGTAGCCCCTAGTCCTGGATAGCCCCGGTAGTCCTCTGGATAAGTCTCACCTATATGAGATATCACTATAGTAATGATTAAACTCATAAAGGTTACTAATTAAACTAATTAACTAGACCTATCCCTTGTTTGCTCAACACGAAGGTCCGAAACACTCCGAAAAATACCATACGTACTGCCTCTAAGTAGTACGCGTCACCACGAGTCACCTCGCGTTGACGGAATTGAAAAATATGGTCCCACGCGCCCTCACGCGCGGTTCACGCGCGTCGCATGGGCGGTCAACTGGAGCCGGTCAAACTAACAGTGTCAACTGACGCCGTTAGATCTAGCGGAATATTCCAGAATCTCAGTTAAATCTAACGGAATATTCTAGGAATATTCTCGGCTTGCTGACGTCACCGCCCTGACTTGACTGGTTGCTTACGTCATCGTTGACGTCAGCATCGATCACCGCTGCAACTACTCATGCCCCTGCCGTCGCCGGAATTTTGGCCGGTTTCTAGAGAAATTTTCAAATCTCCATAACTTCTTCATTTCTTGGCCAAATTTCACGTTCTTTATATCAAAATGAAGCTAGAGATGAGTAGAATGACGGGGTACCTTTGATTTGGCCATACAAGCTCAGGAAATGGCCTATAATTGCCTCGAAAGTACGCGACTACGGTAGTTTTGTCGAACTACGTCAAAACTCAACCAAATCAAGCAAATGACATATGAACATTCATCTAGTCAACGAGAGGAATCCATTGGTGGTAATTAGAAACCTCACCTGTTACAACCCGTCCCAAAATTTATGTGAAATTACCAAAATACCCCTAGTGTCAATGTTGACTTTTGTTGACTTTACGGGACGACTTGTAAAAATTTATTTCTTTACATATTCTTGATGTACTCGTCGACACGAATGCGTGGGCGCAAGCGGAACTCGATTCGGAGTTAAAACGAACATTTTACGAAGTTCTAAAGTGTAGGGGCATTTTAGTAATTTTTTACTATGTGTGTGGGAATTAGGGTTTTTGGCTGACTGCACAGCAGCCAACCCTCCCCATTATTTTCTGCACGTTCTTTCCCTCTTTCTCTCTTTCTCTCCCAGTTTTCTCTCTAAGCCAAAAACATACCGAAACCCTAACCTTTGGACGAATCACAAAACCGTCGAACCGTTGCCCAAAATCCATACCATCTCGATCGTCTCGTCATTCTGGACGAGGTTGTGATTTTAGAATCTCCAAACTCGAACCCGATCGTCCAAACCGACTCCGGAACGAAAACGACGAACTGCCATTCAAGTTTCTGTACAATCCCGACATAGGTAAGCCTCGAAACCATTACCATTGGTTTTATTGGATTGAGTAGGTTTACATCGATATAAAGAACGTCCAATTTGGTGCAGTTTTGAAGGAGAACGGCATTAGGGTTTCTCGAAGCTTTCCGGCCAATTTCAGGCCATCTCCGGCCATTTTTCCGGCCTCAAATTTGGTATGAAAATATTCTACTCGTCAATACCTTCATTTTGATATATGGCACGTTGATTTTGGCCAAAGAACGAAGAAGATATGAATTTTTAAAGTTTTGGACATTTTTGGAAATTTTTTCCAGATTTTCGGCGAACCAGGCGACGGCGGACGGCGGCTCCGGCGACCGGCGCAAGGAAGAAGACAGAGGAATATTCCGTTAACGATAACGGAATATTCCTGACGGCGTCAACATATTCCGTCCAAAAAGGTATATTCCGTTAACTTTAACTGTGCTGACGTCAGCAGGCGCGTGGCTGACGTCAGTCGCGCATGGGGGCCACGTCAGCATGCGCGTGCAGGGCGTGCCGCGCGTGGGGGACACGTGCCAGGGCGTGGCGACACGTGCCAGAGCGTGCCGACGCGTCCGACCGTTTCCCGCGTGGCGGCGCGTGCGGCGGCAGGGTTTTCGGTTCCCGGAAATCATTTTTCGAGCCCGTTTTTGCTAAAATAATAATATTTTTGGGGGATTTTTCTTTAAGGCCTATTTTTAATTTATTTTAGGGAAGTTCTAATTTGTTCCCTAATATTAAATAGGTAATTCTTCGACTCCGCACACCGAGGAGGGCAACACCGGGGGAGATTTCACTCCCGAATACCAGTGAGTGGACTTTGCTTTATTAAATGGTTTTTATGATTGAAAATAAATATGAATTTGATTTCTATATGGTTTTAAATGGTTTTCGAAGCGTGTTAATTTATATATATTTATTTATAAATATATATACATGTTAATAATTGTTTATGCAACCATATTTGTTTTATTTATGGTTATATATTGGGAAATGGATTTAAATGGTGATTGTGGTTTTATACCAAAGTATGAATATACATTATGAAATGGTTTACACTATGATTCTACTTTTGCATAAATATTAAATGGTATTTGAGGGAAGCTATTATTTATGCAATATTAAATAATTGGGAATTATGAAAGGAATCTTGTATCCTATATCTAAACACATGAGTATGTATGTATGTTTTCAAACACACTTGGTATGCTTTCACTACGTTGTAGTACCGTCTCACGGCCGTAGGACTAGTCTCACATGTTTGGGTCACACGCACTGTACTCCAGGGGTATTTTCCGGTAAATACCTTAGTGCAAGCTTGTCTTACGTTTATTTTTGTTTATGGGGAAAAGGCCCCACTATGTAAGGACTCGGGTGTGACGCGCTGCGGCGCAAGTTCTTACATGTGTGTGGTACTAGGAGTACAAATTAATGGATAACGTAAAGTGCTTGTACGGTGATTGAGAGGCTGTTCCTCAACCCGTACATGGGTGATCGCGCATATACCTTGTGTTGGTTTTCCCTTATATATTTTATTGGAATTACGAATTGTGATTTACGAATTTTATACTGTTACGTGTTTCAGTTATACTCATGAAGTACCTTTTGAACTATATTATGATTGTTACATCCCGTCCCGGGAATAATATTATTTTATTCCCGGAGGTGCAAAATGACGATTTTGCCCTTGGTTGACCTTACGGTTGACTTTTTGTGTCGTAACTCGTACGACGCTTTCACTTGTATTTTCTTGACGTGCTCGTCGATACGAACGCGTAGACGCGAGCCGTACGTCGTTCGGACTCCGAACGAATATTTTACGGGCGTCGATTTTCGACGTTTCCCGTAATTTAACTTTAGACTGGGACCCACTTACCTGCAGGCCATGTGGCCTTATCCCTGGATTTCTGGGATTGTGTCTGGGTCTTGGACCCGTGTCCCTTCCCCTTTCCTTCTTCCTCTCTTCTTCTTCTCTGCAGAACCAAAAACCAAAATTTGAAACCTGCCATTTTCGAGCTCACTTTAACCAGCCTCGTGCTGGTGAGTTCCTCACTGTCAAACTCAAACCCTGTCGAGCTTTTGAACCCAGAAAAAAAAACCCGAGCAAACTCCCAGCCCAGAAATTCCAGAATTTTCTCTGGACACCCCGAGCTCGATTTCGGCTTCACTGTGCCAATTCTTGGCCAGGTGAAAGCACTGGCATCTTCATCGTCACCATCGACCCCAAATCCCTGGATTTGGACCCCTGCAACTCAGGAGATGTACCCAGGCTCTGAATGGCCAGGAATCGTGCATCTGATGATCGGAATTTTGGAGCCGAGGACACTTCCTCAAATTCCGGCCATCTCCGGCCATCCTTTGGCCCAAATTTTGGTAAATTCAAACTCCTTGCATCTCCAGCTTCATTTTGACATAAATTTCATGAAATTTGGTTGAGAAATGAGTGTTTTAGGCCAAATTGAAGTTTCCGGCCAAAGAAACCCAGATTCCGGCGACGGCGACGGCGGCGCCGGCGACCGGAGTGAGGTTGAAGACGACCGGCACTGACGTCAGCGATGACGTCAGCAAACCGGGTCGAACTGGCCTTGCTGACGTCAGCGAACCGGCTCAGACCGGCGCTGACCGGCTCGGCTGAGCCGCGAGTGGAGCCGCGCGTGAGCCGCGCGTGGCGCCGCGCGTGAGCGCGCGTGAGTGAGCCGTTGGAGCCGCGCGTGGAGCCGCGGCTTGGCGCGTTTGAGCCGCGCGTGAAGGCGCGTGGGAGGTCCAAATTCAATTCTGTTTTCACGGGTCGACTCGTGATGACGTGTACTACCTCGGGGTAGGATGCATGTTAATTTTCTGGGTGTTTTGGACCTCCAAATTGAGAAAGCAAGGGATAGGGTTATTTAATTAGTGAATTCGTTACCTTTATGAGATTTATCATCGTACCGGTGATACCTCATATAGGTGAGACCAAATGGCAGCGTGTGGCGGCGTGTGCTACGGCACACGGCGGCCCACGGCGGCCCACGGCGGCGGTTTTGGGGTTTCCGACCCCGAAACTCTGTTTTCGGATTTCCGAACGCCGTTTTCTTCGTATTTTCAATTACGTTATTAAAATTGGGTGTTCCAAAATAGGTTTGGCGACCCTTGGCGCTCGGAGGATGTACGTTTGGACTTCCCGACTTCGGTATTTGTGAGTGGGCCCTTTCCCTATTATTTAAATGTGTTTTATATTTGGGAAATTATATATTTGACTATGCCTACATATTATTGTGGTTTTAAATGGTTTTAAATGGATATTTTTATTCGTACTATTGGTAGACCTTGTACTTAGTGGTAATTACTCGGTTTACTAGTTTCTACTCAATATGTCGGTAGGCCATGGAAATTAGTGGGCTTTGGGCCTCTGATTCCATTTGGGAATTTCACCATATTTTGGTGAAATTTCGTATTGATTCTATACGCGTATTGCTAGTATCGAACCGGCACTATTTTAGGGAATTTAGGGAATTAAGTATTTTAATTCCCTACTTGTACCTATTTGTGATTTCGGTTTTATACCTATATGACGGCTTTGAGCCGTATTTGGGTGAACCTTGGATATGGTAATTTTCTACCGTATTTTGGGTTCATCTAGTTTGCCATTAAGTTGGTATTTCTATACCTTGGTACCCACGTGGCGTATTCTCGGTATTTCACGTATTTAGCTATATGTTTGGTATTTCGGGTACGGCTCCGAGAATACCAAATATATATTGATTAGTTTGAGGGCATCCCTTATCGGGAAATTACCTCACTTTGTTTTATGTAGAGTATTTCAGTAGTATGTTTTCATACGCTCAACTAGGTTGCTTACACGGTGTTTAGTGTACCGTCCGGGGCCAGGACCAGCTTCACGTGATTGTTCACACGCACCTATACGCTCGCTATGGACCCATAGCAGGTGCCAGCCTGTTCTAGGTCGCCTGGGCGACTCGAACTCGTTGTGATGCGCATACGCGCCAGCTTCACGTGATTGTGTACACGAGCGTACTGTTACTTATACACCCAGCCTGTTCATGACAGAATTTATCTGTATGAACTTGTGTGTTTGCAATACCTAAACGAGCATTTATCTGTAGTCTTGGATTGTGGGGCCAGGACCACTTTCATGTGATTGTTCACACGCACCAACGCTCACTATGAATCCATAGTAGGTGCCAGCCTGTTCTAGGTCGTATGGGCGACTCGAACTTGTTGTGATGCGCAGATGCGCCAGCTTCACGTGATCGTGTATATGAGCGTTTATTTTATAGTTTTTGTTGTGGTGTTATCACCGATTTTCACTGATGCCACGGGGGCATTTATTTGGTTTACGGGTTTTCCGTAGATCCTTATTTTACGAACCTTCGGGTAAAGTATTTTAATGCCGAACGGTGACTTTCCGCCCGTTTCGGACGGTAAGTATATTTCCGTACTTACCTTGTTTTTCTACCTACTATTATAGTACGTTTTCTGAAACGGTTTTCCAACCAATTACTTGATTTTGACGGCGAGGGGTTACTATTTTCAGAAAACAAAGGTTTTTACAAAAATGACTATTATTGGCCCACTCACCCTTCTGTTTTTGCGCCCCTCCAGGTTTAGTGGCTGGAGCTGTCTACGTTCGAGGCGGTGGTATGACGAAGCTTTAATTTCCTTGGTATTGTTTATACTCTGTATTCCGTACCTTGTACGATTACTGTTGTATTAATTCTTCCGCTCGTACATTTGTGTACTCATTGATCTTAATTTATTCAAATTAATTCTTATCTCTTTCAAATTGGCTTTCGTCACCCTACGTGGTGTCGGCCAGCACACTCGACTTTTGGGTGTCCACGTGTACATCCGGGTCGGGATGTGTCAATGATAGTATGTTTCTACGATTATACTGGATTTCAAACAGGGGGTTAGTATATTGAAAAGAGAAAGGTTTTGCGAAAACTTTGATTTTTGTCCACTCACACCTTTGTTTTTGCGCCCCCTTCAGGACATAGTGATAGTGCATCCGGCGAAGTCGAGGCATCTGCGTGGCAGCTCTGATCATCTATCCCGACCATGTAGGGATTTATCTTTTCTTTTCAGTTTCTATAATAATATCCATCCCTGTTATGGATAGAGATTCTAGGAACTTATTTTATTATTCGGTTTCCGCTGTTTCAAAATTAGTACGCTCTGAACCATATGCATATTGACATTGATTTCCGCAAACTTAATAGTATTTTAATTTTGTTTCCACTAAGTGTTGTCATGCATTTAATGGCTTCGTCACTTACGAGTGTCGGCCAACACGCCCAAACTCGGTATCCACGTGGGTATCGAGGGTGGGGTGTGTCATCACCTCCGTCTAAAATGGCGAGAAAATCGTTGGGAAGGTCTGATTCTTTCGTGAGCTTTTCCCGTCAAACAGTCGAGAGTTGGACGAACGGTTTGTACCGTTGAGTACAGGGCGTCAAGACGAAGATTGTGGTAATTTTGGTTCGCCTCGGTTCGATAGTTTTCGTCGACGTGATTAAACGGTGTGAAGAGAGAACGAGACGGAGAAAGATGAGAAAAAGATAAGGGAGAGGTCTGCAGGACAAAAAGTGATAGGGAAAGAAGATAAGGGAAAAGAAAAATATTTTAGGTTTTGGGGGTATTGTGCACCCACCAAAATGGTAAAATTACACGGTCCCGTGTACAAAATAATCACGCACGTGTCCAAAATGTCCTCTGGGAATTATTTTATAACAAACTTTTTATTGGATGTTACAGTTGGATTGTAACGGTCAAAAAGTTTGGCCCGCACATAATGTGACCATTGCAAATTAATTAGGTTGGGCGCGCCTCTCTGGATCATAACCCATGAGACTAAGTGTTGCACCGAATCCTCTGGCGTCAATGGAATTGGCACGCTGACCCACCTTCTCTCCCTTTTTCACGTGATGTTGCCTGCTTGGTGGGGTCCTCGGTCTACTCAAAATCTTATCCATCTAGGGGCCAAATACCCACCCCAAAGCCAAATTCTTATTTTTCCCACCCAAAATACATTCATTGGAGATGATTTAGACCTACAATTTGGGTTTTTCTCCCTCTTTCATTGGAGACAATCTAAGTGCTGATGTGACATAGATTGGACCCACATCTTAAGCACACGTTGATTGTCAGTTTTATAAAGGGATTAACCCTCCCCCACCCTCCACCTTTGGCTATTTTCTTCATCGTTTAGTTACATGTTTATTTATTAAATTTACCCCAGATTTGAACGACTTCGTTATGTGCTCATATGTTTTTGGTCTTCTTTGTAAGTCAGAGACTTTTGTTTGGTTAAAATTTAGAAAAAGAATGGATTTAGGGCATAACATCTCCCACCATTAAGACTTGGAAATTCGTACCGAAAGTTTTTGCAAAAAAAACATTAGCTTTTGCGTCAGGTTTGGTCCCGATTGACAATTTGGCATTGCTTTGTTCGGTCTTCGCCAATCCAAGTCCAACGCCTTCAAGTTCATTCGGTTAACCTCAATCGAACATTTTGGAGGAAATTCGATTGTCAACCACCGCTCTTATCTAGGGGTGGGTTAGGTTCCAATCGGTTTGGTTTTTTGTCAAAACCAAAAGCCGAACTGAAATGACTGTTAGGTTCGGTTCAGTTTTTAAAATAAAAATCTGAAAATTGATTTTTTCTTAAAAAAAAAAATGAAAATTGGTTAACGAGAACAACCCATCCAACCTCCAGACCCTCGACCTCAGCAACACGGGAGAGGAGAGAGAGGGAGAGAGAAAGAAGATCAGAGAGAAGATGGGGGGGGGGGGGGCGCCCGGGGAGAGGGAAAAAAGAGAAAAGTTAGTCTAGGGTAGGAAATAAGGCTTTTTACATGTTTGTCCCAAATTTAGATCTATTAAGTCTGTGTTGAAATTGGAGCTTGAAAAATTAATGCACAACCTAAAATAAATAAATAAAATATTAATTTATACTTATTCGGGTTCAATTTCTGAACCATTGAAATCGAAATCAAACCAACTAATTTCGATTTGGTTCGGTTTTGTAATTCAGTTTAATTTTTTCAGCCTCAATTTAGTATTTGATTTGATTTTTTTCGGGAGAGAGAAGATGGGGGGGGGGGGGGGGGCAGGTGGGCCAAATGCGGTGAAAATGTGCGGGGGCGGCGGGTGGGAGAAAGGGGCAGGTAGGGGAAAAAAGAGAAAAGTTAGTCTAGGATAAGAAATAAGGCTTTTTACATGGTTGACTCAAGTTTGGATCTGTTAAGCTTGTGTTGAAATTGGAGCTTAAAAAATTAATACACAATGTAAAATAAATAAATAAAATATTAATTTATACTTATTTGATTTGGCTTGATTTTCTAATTTGGTTTAATTTTTTTCAGCCTCAATTTAGTATTCGATTTGATTTTTTTCGATTTTCGATTTTTTGAACCACCCCTTCTCTTATCCATTGAATATCGTTTCGTAGTAAAAGAAAAATCTCGGCAAAGAACGATATTTTGGAGGCGAATCTTGAGCGCTGCGTAATAAGGTGGGCTGGGCTGGGCTGGGTTGGGACCTGGGTCATATTCCGGCCCTCCTTCAGATTTGACTCGGTGACCCGCCCCACTCTGTCGTCTTCTTCTTCCTCCCACTCCTTCCAACCTACAGAATCCTAATTTCTCCATTTTTCATTCATTCAATTAGTTTAGGAGGTTGCGTGCCCCCAAAGGTTCATGTTAAGCCCTAATTTCAAAATTGAAATTGATTGCGAGATTGGGAGAGAAAGGGAAAATCGATGGGGAACAAGATCGCTCGAACAACGCAAGTGTCGGCGTCGGAGTATTACTTGCACGACCTGCCGTCGTCCTACAACCTGGTCCTGAAGGAGGTTCTAGGCCGGAGCCGCTTCTTCAAGTCGATTGAGTGCAAGCACGACGAGGGTTTGGTCCTCGTCAAGGTTTATTTCAAGCGCGGCGACTCCATTGATCTCCGCGAGTACGAGCGCCGTCTCTTCCACATCAAGGACACCTTCCGTGCTCTCGATCACCCTCACGTTTGGCCCTTCCAGGTCCTTTTCCTATTTCTTCTTCCTACTTTCTCCGCCATTACTCTTCTGAAGTTACTTGGCTCTGATTAACTTAATCAGGATTAGTCAACTTTCATGTAGTTTAATTTATGTATTACTATAAGCATATGAGCTTAATTAATGCTAAAAATTCTGGGTTTTGCTCGGAAGCTGATGTTTCCAAGTGGGTCTGAGTTGTTTTGATGTTTCCAAGTGGTATCATATCATACTGTGATGTTTCCAAGTTTATAAAGAAGCAAGCTTTTGAGTATATGGTGCCCCCTGCTGTCTTCTTCTTGCAGTTTTGGCAAGAGACAGATAAAGCAGCTTATCTCGTGAGGCAATTCTTCTTCAACAATCTGCATGACCGATTAAGCACCCGCCCTTTTCTCAGTCTAATCGAGAAGAAATGGTTGGCTTTTCAGGTCTATCTTTCTCACCCGCTCTCTCTCTGTCTTCCTTGATTTTTAAGTTTTTGATGTTTATGGTTCCTCTTAGCGTTTTGTTTTCTGGTTGTTGGTGTAGTTACTTCTTGCTCTGAAGCAGTGCCACGATAAAGGAATATGTCACGGTCAGTTCAGTTTTGTTCAGGAACTTCACCAGTGTTATTTTATCAATGTCGTAGTAATGACGTTGGTTTTCTATATGTCGTCTTAGGTGATATTAAGTGTGAGAATGTGTTGGTGACTTCTTGGAATTGGCTCTACCTTGCTGACTTTGCATCTTTCAAACCCACCTACATACCATATGATGATCCTTCTGATTTCTCTTTTTTCTTTGACACCGGAGGAAGAAGGCTCTGTTATCTTGCTCCCGAGGTTTGCTTTTGTATCTCTCTTCTTTATTTGCTTTCTTTCCATTTCTCTGCTGAGGAGGTGCACACCTTATCCATTTTCTCACTTTTTCTGAAGTCATAACTCGTAAGCGGTTATGTAATTAAATGCATACAGCATGAACTTATAGATTCATAAAAGGGTTACAGCTTGCAGTGATAAGATCCGGCTTGATTGGAGTGGGTTTGTGAAATTGATAATGTGGTTGCTATTCTGGTACAAAATTTGAGCAGTTATACAAATTCCGATGTAGTACGAATTATAGTAAAATGTATTATCAGTATTTCAGACTACAGTTTATTTCACTCACTTGGCCATTTGTAACATCTTTTTATGTATCTGAATTTATTGAATTACTTTTTCTGCATCCTTTAGGAGTCAGCTAAAAAGTTTCACTTCTAATTTTAAGAAAGTTCTCAATGTTTCTGTTACTAACCAGTCATGATATATACTTTTGTCAATAACACTGTTACATTATTAAATTTCTTCATACACCTTCATTTTTCAGAGATTTTATGAGCATGGAGGTGAGATGCAGGTTGCACAAGATGCACCTTTAAGGCCATCTATGGACATCTTTGCTGCAGGGTGAGCTTTTGTAGTGTTAGGATCTCTTTTTTTCAGAGCACGACTGTTTCATTTCGATGTCAATTTTGAAGTTGAAATCTTAGATATACAATGAAAATGATATATTTCAAGTTTATCGTTACATTGTCAAAATTACAGTGGGGGCGATTAGCCCGAATGAAAATGTTCTCATGCTTGATTATGACCATTATCATAATTATTATCTCTTGAGATGCATCATCATATTCACGATATTGTTTTAGGTGTGTAATCGCTGAGCTTTTCCTTGAGGGCCAGCCACTATTTGAACTCTCTCAACTTCTTGCTTATCGTAGAGGGCAATACGATCCTAGCCAACTTCTTGAAAAGGTACTCTCTCTCTCTCTCAATACTTTGCATGCAATACTTTTTTAGTTTTCATCACTTAACTTTGCATACAATCCTAGCCAACTTCTTGAAAAGGTACTCCTTATCATGTTGCTTCTCTAGTCTTGAACCTTATATTTTAGCCAACCCTCTGTTATTATATTGCATCTTACTTGTTCTAAGGCCTAACTGATGTACATGGCTATACAAATGACTGTTATGTCTGGTGGAAGTTTTTTTTTACTTTCTTCAAGTTGACTGTCATTATTATTGGGCATCTTGTTAAATATGCACTATGAATGCAGATACCAGATTCTGGGATTCGCAAGATGATACTTCATATGATTCAGTTGGAACCAGAGTTGCGACTTTCTGCTGATAGCTATCTACAAGAGTATACAACCATTGTGTTTCCAAGTTACTTCTCTCCATTTCTGCATAATTTCCATTGTTTCTGGAATCCCCTTCATTCAGATATGAGGGTAAGAAATGTTGGTACAGAATATATAAGACTGGCACAGAATACTTTTTGGAACTCACGCTAAAGTAATAATTTACTATGCAATTATTGTATGTAGGTTGCACTTTGCCAGAGTGTTTTTCATGAGATACTTAAACAAATGATGAGCAGTAGGTCAACTGAGGACACTGGAACAGGAGTGGGAACTCCTCCAAGTGCCCATGCCATTAGTGGTAGAACTTCTCAGGAGGCAGTTGGAATGCAGAACAAGGGTTTGACAGAGGGCTCGTTTACAAAGAGAGAAGAGATGGGTAAAGGTTTAAAATGTGATCAATTGGAACTTCTTGGCGATATTAATACCCTTCTTCGAGATGTTAAACAAAGTAATAATTATTCTGCTACCAAGCCAATGCTGAACAATAATCCTGATTCTGCATTTTCCCCAAATCTTGGCAACTATGGCATGCAATCTCCTGGTGAATTACTTCAATCTATCTCTAATGCATTTAGGAGAAACGATCATCCTTTCCTGAAAAAGATTACATTGAATGATTTGAATTCATTGATGTCCAAGTATGACAGCCAATCAGATACCTTTGGCATGCCGTTTCTGCCGTTACCTGAAGACAGTATCAGATGTGAGGGCATGGTTCTGATTACCTCGTTACTCTGTTCCTGCATACGTAATGTAAAATTGCCTCATTTAAGGAGGAGGGCCATACTCTTGCTGAAGTCGTCTGCCTTGTATATTGATGATGAAGATCGTTTGCAACGTGTAATTCCATATGTTGTCGCAATGCTTTCAGATGCAGCTGCAATTGTGCGTTGTGCTGCCTTGGAGACGTTGTGTGACATTCTCCCTCTAGTCCGGGATTTTCCTCCCAGTGATGCAAAAATTTTTCCGGAGTATATTCTGCCAATGCTTTCCATGCTCCCTGATGATCCAGAAGAAAGCGTGAGGATATGTTATGCCAGTAATATAGCTAAGCTGGCGCTAACTGCTTATGGTTTCTTGGTTCACTCAATACGCTTGAGTGAGGCTGGGGTACTTGATGAATTAAGTTCTGCAAAAAAACCGCTGGCATCATCTAGTGAGACATCTGGTCAACTTGCAGTGTTGAGGAAGTCTATAGCTGAGGTCATTCAAGAACTTGTTATGGGTCCAAAACAAACTCCAAATATCAGGAGAGCACTCCTTCAGGACATTAGCAACCTATGCTGCTTCTTTGGCCAGAGACAGAGTAATGACTTTTTGTTACCCATTCTCCCTGCTTTTCTGAATGATCGAGATGAGCAGCTGAGAGCAGTATTCTATGGGCAAATTGTGTATGTGTGCTTCTTTGTGGGTCAAAGAAGTGTGGAAGAATATCTATTACCTTATATTGAGCAGGCTGTAAGTGATGTAACAGAGGCTGTCATTGTGAATGCGTTGGACTGTTTGGCCATTTTGTGCAAAAGTGGTTTCTTGCGGAAGAGGATACTTCTTGAAATGATTGAGCGTGCATTTCCATTGTTATGCTATCCCAGTCAGTGGGTAAGGAGGTCAGCTGTCACTTTTATTGCAGCCAGTAGTGAAAGCTTAGGTGCTGTAGATTCCTATGTCTTTCTAGCCCCTGTTATTCGGCCCTTACTCCGCAGACAGCCAGCATCTCTTGCTTCTGAAAAGGCTCTCCTTTCATGTTTAAAGCCTCCAGTCTCAAGACAGGTTTTTTACCAAGTTCTAGAAAATGCAAGGAGTTCAGACATGTTGGAAAGACAGAGAAAGATATGGTACAACTCTTGGCCTCAGTCTAAACAATGGGAAAGTGTTGACTTGCTTCAGAAAGGGGTTGAGGAATTGAGTTCAACAAGGAGCTGGCCAGACAAGCCACAAAGTCCTGAAAATCATAAACTTACTGGAAAGGCATTGCAACAAGGAGAGTTAACTGAATGTGATGACAGTGAGGCTAAATTGAGAAGTATGGGAAGCTTTACACGCGCTTCTAGCACAGTTGACATTCATGATCCTTTGTCCTCTGAAAAGTTGCAATTTTCAGGTTTTATGTGGCCACAGGGAAGTTGTGTGAATAGCTTCATGTGCGATAAATCATCAGTTGGAATACCTTTATACTCCTTTAGCATGGACAAGCGAGCAGTGGGAGCTCCTCCTGCAGCATCTGATTCTCCTTCACAAGTGATTTCTGTAGGAATTGGTGCATCAGCCATGCCTTGGATGGATCCAGTAAATAAACCATTTAGTTTGGCTAGTTCTGTTCCAGCACCTAAGCTTGTGTCAGGATCATTCAACATCGGCAATGGTTCCAAACAGTTTTATAGAGTAGTACATGAGCCAGATGGTAGGGATAATGATCAAACAGCCTTTGCTAATAGCAAGCTTCAAGATATGGGATTATCTGGCGCTACAAAAGGAAGTGTTATACCTGTGGAAGATGCATCCACTCCAAGTGATCTAACAGGAATGCCGTCTTCTGCACGAAATTCATCAATTCCAGACTCTGGTTGGAGGCCTCGTGGGGTGTTGGTTGCTCACCTGCAAGAACATCGGTCTGCTGTCAATGACATAGCCATTTCAACTGATCATAGCTTTTTTGTGAGTGCGTCTGATGATTCCACTGTTAAGGTGTGGGATTCAAGAAAGTTGGAAAAGGACATATCATTTCGGTCAAGGTTGACTTATCATCTAGAGGGAAGCCGTGCACTGTGCAGTGCAATGCTTCGGGGGTCCGCTCAAGTCGTTGTAGGAGCATGTGATGGCATGATACATATGTTTTCTGTTGATTACATCTCCAGGGGACTTGGTAATGTTGTTGAAAAGTATTCAGGTGTTGCTGATATCAAGAAGAAGGATATTAAGGAAGGTGCCATATTGAGCCTGTTGAATTTCTCGGCGGATAACTGCACAAATCAAATGGTTATGTACAGCACCCAAAATTGTGGTATCCATCTTTGGGATACAAGGTTGAACGCCAATTCTTGGACATTGAGAGCAACTCCTGAGGATGGCTATGTGTCTTCGCTGGTAACAGGCCCCTGTGAAAATTGGTTTGTGTCGGGATCTTCGAGGGGTGTGCTTACTCTTTGGGATATGAGGTTCCTTATTCCTGTAAACTCATGGCAGTATTCTTCTGTTTGCCCTATAGAGAAAATGTGCCTTTTTCTTCCTCCACCAAATGCCTCTGTGTCTGCTGCTGCAAGGCCCCTTATTTATGTTGCTGCAGGTTGCAACGAAGTTTCTCTTTGGAATGCTGAAAATGGAAGCTGCCACCAGGTACATAAAAATTCTCTTTTATCTGTTTACACACTTACACAGAAATCATCTTATATAAGTTTTCTTAGATATTAGATATGGATTGTACTGGAAAAGTAAGGTGATAAATATGCATAGATTACACTCCCCTGGTTGCCCTTTTTTTTTCAGAGTATAAAAATAAAGAAAACTGAAATTAAAGATCAGATCTTATTTTATAGAGACAGGATGGGTTTGAGCAGAAGTCATGAATTGAAGAGTTAAGAGGGAGTATGTGTTTCATCCATGCATTCTCTTTTAGGTTGAAATTGAAGGATTGCTGGTTTTACTCAGCGGTTTACCAAAATTTTCAACTTCTTTTCTTCAGACTAGCTGAATGGTAGTATATTAGTTTCTTGTATTCCAGATTTTTATTTACTGACTCCTGATGACTCCTAGAATGAGACCCTTGCTTCTCCCTCGCCCACATGAACCACATTTAAAGTAACCAATAGAAATGCAAAAACAGGAGGGTGCTTAAGATTGGATTATGCAAATTTTTTCTTTGGAGATGGTAATTTGTTGATTAAGAAAAAGGTTAAACTTGTATAGACAAAACTATCAAGTGCCTCTTGGCCCTTAGATGGTCTGTTAAGCCTTTGGGTTTTACCAAACCTTTTAAATGCTTATTGTTTTTCTCTTTTTAAAAATTTTCATTGCCTACACAAGTGCCCCTTTTTTGTTAGGTCTACCTCCATTAGTTCAAACGTTGAGATATTCAATTTTTTTTTCCTGCAGGTGCTGAGAGTGGCAAGTTACGAAAGTGATGCTGAAATGTCTGAAGTGCCTTGGGCCTTGGCTAAGTCATCAAGTAAAAGTTCCAAACCAGATCTGAGGCGGAATGGCAATCCCCACTACAGAGTTGATGAACTAAATGAACCCCCTCCGCGTCTTCCTGGCATCCGCTCATTGCTGCCCTTACCTGGGGGTGATTTGTTAACTGGAGGAACCGACTTGAAGATACGTCGATGGGATCATTACAGGTTTGCACACAAGTTCAATATTACTTTCTTGGTTTGCTAGAGGGTGGTGTTTTCTAATTGGCTTTATCCATATATTACAGTCCCGATCGAAGTTACTCTATTTGTGGGCCAAACTTGAAGGGAGTTGGAAATGATGATTTCTACGCAACAAGATCTAGCTTTGGGGTGCAAGTTGTGCAGGTATGATTAGTCAATTGTAGTCATATATCTATGAAATTAGGTGGGATAGTAAACTACCCCTGGGGGTCGATCAGTAGATTATACATGCAGACGCTAGTTTTGGGTGGGAAAATCTGTTTTTCTTTTATTTATTTAATATCCTCCTAAAACTAGAATTAAAATGATTTGGTAGTTGGGGAATCTGGCAATAGAATGTGCTTGCTGTTATTATATTTCTTTTATTAGCCGCTCAAACTTTGTCACGGGTCATTGTTCTATTGTGTTCCTGGTCTCAGTATTTGTGTTGTAACAAATAGGACACTAGATCAGTTGCTAAGTTGAAGAAAGTTATTATTATTATTGTAATTTGGTACGCAGAATTTTTTTATTCTTAAATTGGTTCATGTTTTAAATACAGGAGACGAAAAGACGACCTCTAACATCGAAGCTGACAGCCAAGGCAGTTCTTGCGGCTGCTGCCACTGATTCTGCTGGCTGCCACCGGGATTCAATCCTATCGTTGGCCTCGGTTAAGTTAAATCAGAGACACTTAATATCAAGCGGTAGAGATGGGGCAATCAAGGTTTGGAAGTGATTGACAAGGTCATAGGTATTCTGTTGTACATACGTAGCACAATGCTAGTGAAGTTGTACATTATTATTACTCGAAAGCTTAGACTCCCATTATAACGATTGCCTAAGCCCTCGTCGTGTATATGTTCGAGTCATACGCCGCCCGATTTGTATAGTTTGTACACATGTAGGAATGTAGATAGGCTCTGTCAAATTATTGATGGACGCTGATATTTACTGTGGAAATGTGGAAATGCGTATTAAAGGATTATGTAAATTTTGGCATAGTTGTGATTCCAGAGTCAAAGTTTCATTCATTTTTACTGTTGGATTGCATCTGGAAAGAATATGGTTTCGATGATATTGTTTTTTTCTCCGCTGTTAGATTAAGATCGAACAGTCGGTGACTACAATTTTTTTGGACCATGGGGTCTAGGAGAACGGGCCTCGTCCTTTTACGGAGAGCTTTTTTTCATGGTTCAGTAACGCAGCAGCCATCCTGAACAGAAATTTTCAAAACGGAAACACATGCAGCCTCTTGAAATGTATACTTTTCAAAGCTCCGGAGGAAGGAAAATTACTAAACCAGACTAAAAATATTTTATTCTCGATAAATATGTCGAACGTCTGCAAGGATTCTTAATGAAATTCTTAGCATCCATCATGATAGAAGAAACCCTCCAAGGGCACCTTCAATGGGATGTAAAAGTTACGTTTACATTTCATTTTACATTTTCGAAAGTTGTAAATATGAGTTCTGCTTCAATGAGAGATATATAAATTTGTAATTTCATTTAATTTTCTCTTTCACTAACAAGGCCCATCTCCAAAAAATGTAAGAAAAGATGTAAATTGACATTTTGTTTACATTTTCCAACCAAGTTGGGTATTTTGTATTTCGTCCATTAGTGAGCTTTCAAGCCAACAAAAATATAAAATGCTAATTTTAAGACATTTTTAAAACTCAGCTGAATAAATTAAACAAGAGTGTGTGAGAGAGACTACAAATAACGTGTGGAAATCAGCTTCAATTTTTTTTAACTCAATTGGGTAGGATATAATTTTTAAAAAAAAAGTTCGAACCCAATCTGATCATTCATTTATTGAGTTTGGTTTGGTTTGCCATACCCAACATGTCTAACCCAACCCAATATGAGTTCTAATCAAAATTCACGCATGCACATGATACCAAACCAAACCTACTTAATTTATATTATATAAGGTATGTAAATTTGGATGACGGTATTGTTTTATAATCCAATTCCACCATTGTAAGGTTAAATTTTTTTATTTTGTTTTACTCTTGCAAAATAAAGTGTTACATGATAAAAAATCCATAAAGTTTGCCACCTCAACCCAACTCAACTCAAGTAAATCTGAATCCAAATAAAAATTTTCACCATCCTACCGTTCTTGATTTACTATATTCAATCCAATGGTTAAAAAAAAAAAACGTAAAGAAGAGAAAATTATTTCGGTGCGAATATTTATTTTTTTATTTTCTAATTTCGGTTACTTTTTCAGAGGATGGTGGTTACTTTTTAAGAGAACGGTCGATGGGAGCAAAGAAAAGAAATATTTCTACTTTTCTCCTTTCTGCTTTCTTCTCTGTTTCAATTATTTGTGCCTTGTTCTGGTTCTGGGACCAAAGAATTTTTTATACTTCCATTCTTTCTCTAAAACCCTAATTTCAGGGATCAAATCAAATACGAACCGATCATTTATTCCAATTGTATTATAATAAACAAAAATGGTGTCGGCGAACAAGGACATGGTCGCTTACTGCTTCGATACTCTCCTCGCTCACTACACCACCGAACAACCTCCTCCCCCAGCCTTCGACGACGGCCAACAGTACTCTCTCTCTCTCTATATATATATATATATATATATGTATATATGTATATAGACACACACACATACATATTTCAATTTTATTATATTTAATGTTGTAGAAAAATCTAATGCCATGGTTGTACTTGTGCTGAAGATTCTTGAGATTGCATCTACTGGGAGGACGGTTTTCGGCTTCATTTTTTCGATTGCGTATATATCTTTTACTATAATTCTGTATTATTTTTCTTCTACTTCGAACTACAAATATATAACTTTAAACAAAATTTATATATAATAATAGAACCGGTAGCTGTGGCTTTGCTTAGATTGAGATGATTTTGTCATGCCATTGCCGAATTTTCCCGAAGTATATTAGCTCAGACATGTACAGCTTATCTGTATTGGCATTAGAAACAAATTTCGTCGTCATCGATCGTTAAGTTATAAGTGTGGTGTTGGAAGGCTGTGTATTGATCCCATGTTTTCCGAAATCAGTACTAGCCATGAGGGGATAGGATATATGATTAATTCGATACTTGATTGAAGTCCATTCAGATTAGGTAATCTGCTTCGAAAATGCACGAGGAGGTGGAGGCCCTTTATTGGAGCCTGCTCGCTGTGCTGGCTTAGCTTCTACCATAGGCTTTTTGACGGGCTATGAGAATGAACTTGTTGAGTGAATTGTTCCTTTTAATGCACTGTTGTGTCTATAACTATTAGTCCCGTTGAGTTTATGTTGTGTCTATAACTATTAGTCCCGTTCTCCTAGACGGTCCAAGGAAATTGTGGTCACTCATTGTTCGATCTTAATCCAATGGTGGAGGAAAAAGTACAGCAACAGAAGTTAAATGACCACCTTTTGTTGGATTAAGATCAAATGGTATTGATGACCACAATTTTCTTGGACCATGGGGTTTAGGAGAAGGGGACTCCTATAACTATTTTTTTCCCTTGTTCTTTTTATGTCTTTTCTTGGGCCAGACAAAGGATAGATAGATCTAATAATTTTCTCGTACTAGTTATGACAGTTAGGGAATGGGAGATTTGAACTTGACACCTTCTCTTTAGATGAGAGGTGTATGTACCAACTAGGCTATGTCTTGCAGTTTCTTTTATCAAGACATGGTTTGAGATTTGTTTGCTTTTAGTTTAAATATTGCATCTACTCCAATAATGTGGCATGTGCTCTTTTATATTACCCTTTGTCATTTGGGTTATGAGTGATAAATAGCCAGTAATATTAATTTCATGTTTCCTTGTGCTAATAGACTATATATGTGTATATTAATAAGTGTGTGTGTAGTTGGGAACTTAACCTGTGGACTTGCATATCAATCGTAAGAGTGTGTGAATTGCTTTATGTCTTAAAAAGCAGGACATTGATTCTTTCGATGTTCTCATCTGACATTAACAATGCTTTGATCTCAGTCCATTGTTTGTTACTTGGAAGAAAGTGGTGAATGGTGGTGAGCCTCGTTTGCGTGGATGCATAGGAACACTAGAACCTCGGGGCCTGATTAATGGATTCAGGGACTATGCTCTAAACAGGTATTATAACATATCTTGTACTTTCATCTTGACTGTATCATAAGTGGTCCTACCTGTACATAGAGTATACATATGTGATCTATGTACATGTGCATGTGTATTGTTTGGGCATGCTTGTGTGGCTTTCCTTGTATGTTTTAAGGGAACTTTCATTTTTTTTTTTTCTGTAAATCATGAACCATGTGTCTGAAATCATAATGTGTTCGTGGAAATTAGATTGTTCAGTATTATGATGATGCTATGAGTGTGTTTTTGTGTGAAAGCACATGTATGTGTCTGGTGATTGAAGAGCTGCAATGGAAACACAAGAGATATCAACAGCTGGTGCCAATTTATTGACACTCAACATGCAAAATAGGAAGAACAGGTAAAGGGAACTGTTAAGGGATAGGAGACAGAGAGAGTTCTATTCCTTGATTTTTCCCCTTAAATCTCGAGATCGGTTTTGTACAAGATGTCGATATGAGGATTTTATAGATGGAATGATCGGTGGAAATCAAAAGCAAGACACGACTGATGTCCTTTAACCTTCTTGAAGCAATCTTGAATGGGCTGAAGAACTTTGACCTTGGCAAGACGCTTCTCGCCTCAATGCAGAGTTCTCCACCCGATCCTCAGCATGTAGTAGGATTGGATAAAGTCAAACAATTCTTGAACATTTCTCCTGTAACTTGCTTAGTCAAACAGTCTGAAGCGTTCTCTGCTGTATGAACCTTTGCAACCTTAATTTTCTTTAACTCTACCCAGTCCTATTCCAGTAATAACGAATCAATATGATTTGATCATCCATGAAATACTTGATTCTTGACTTAGAAACTAACACTTTGGCTGTCACATTTGATCACCACAAAACAATGCTAATCAATGTTGCTTTCCTGGATCCGCCATATACTTTGGAACAACGCTTATTGCTTGAGCTAGGTCAGGGCTTGTGCAAACCATCGAATACATGAGACATTCTACTGCATTTGCATAATGCACTTTATTTTTTATTTTCCTCTACTGATGTGGGGTTTTCTTTTCGTTGTGATATTTTTTTGGTGCAACATATAATCATTTCTTCCTGTTTGTAATTTTCTGCAGTGCTTTGAAGGACCGGAGGTTTTCCCCAATACAAGCTAAGGAAATACCTCATTTGGAATGCACAGTTTCCATTCTGACGGATTATGAAACTGCTAGTCACTACCTTGATTGGGAGGTATGTTTCAAGTTCTTCCGCTGTTGGGATATTTGTAAGGATCTTTGGTTTTGCCTTAATCAGCTATTTTGCATGCTATACTGTAGGTTTCATTATTTAGATTATGTTTGTAATATACTCTTGTTTTTAGATTAACTAGCCTCTTGCCACCCGCTAACGCGTGTGGCAATTGACTCTTTTGTGTTTTATTTATTTATTTGTTGGATTTTTAATTCTTAATTAGAAAAATTTAATTTATAATTTTTATTTATAATAAATTCATAAAAAAAGGTTACTAACTTGTTTACGTGGGTGAGGATGTTTCTTTTGAATTTATATTTGAAAATTGTTTAACTATTTTGCACTTATTTAATTAAAATTTTATTTTTACTCTTTAAAAGTGGTAAGAAGGGAGGGGCCTTTTTGGCATTATGAATGTTTCACCAAATTTGCCTTCTCCCTTTATATATAGAGATGAATAGCTACTAAAGTTTTGTTTGCTCTCTTATCATGATTAATAAATATTGCAGGTTGGGAAACATGGCATAATTATTGAGTTTACTGATCCTGACTATAATACAAGGCGCAGCGCCACGTACTTGCCTGAGATTGCTGCCCATGAAGGTAATTCTTTCCATCCATTATTACCTAAACATAGACCTTTTTGAAATTTATGAGCAAAAGAAGTTATAGTAGTATCTTTGAAAATCCTGGCGGTACAACTTCAACGCCAACCTTTGAAACGGAATTAGAATTGGAAAATGTGATCTTTTATTAACCCACTTCTTTGCTCAGTTCTCCAAATTCTGTTTTGTTAATAAAATTACAATTATATCTCATGATTTTTTTCCTCGTCCTTTTATTTATTTTTAAATTAGAAAAAAGCATACTGTTGCCCTGGCCCTAAGACAGTCGCCTGTGATGGGCCCCTCAAAGGGGTACTTAAGATTCCATTTTGGGGCCCCTGATACAGGCACCCACCACTTTCCATGGCTTTACCATGGCGAGCTATAAAAGGTGGGGAGGGGAAGAGTTGGGAAATGACGAAGAAGGTGAGTGATTAAAATTTACAGAAAAAAAGGCGTTAAAAAATAAAGGGTAGCCAAATTTAGGAAGGTCCATTATCGTCCTGCATTTTTGACAGAGATCCTTCCAGTGGGTGAACCACTAGCTAAGTTTCTTATGTTCATATTTTGTTGTTACATTCTGTTTGCACAGGTGGTCCTACTACCTCTATTAATGAAAAGAACCAAACCAATTTCTTTTATAGATTTTGTATCAGCAGCAGTATACATATCTTTAAGTAAAGGTACAAAGATGAGGTAAAGTTAGTTAGGGGCCAAAAGTCGTCTAGGAGAGTGGAAATTTTTGTATTTCAACTGTTTGAATAGTTGGGTAAGGCTTTCAAAGTTACTGTTCAAATGGGTTCATATAGATGATTCCTTTATCTAGTATTGTGTTGTAACTTCACTGCCCACACATTGGTGTCACTGCTCGAGTCTCGTTGAAGTTGAAGATATATAAGGATTTAGGGCATAGGATTTGGTTTTGAGTTCTTTGAACTTTAAAGCCTAGAAACTAAATTCAAAATCTAAGCCTCATACAGGTTCAAAACATTAGAAAAACAACTGAAGTAAGCTGTTACTACAGCTCAGTCACACTTGTATGGATGTCATGCAGTCATAATTAGGTTTGTAAAAAAATAATAATATATAGTTTTGCAACCGTTACTGTTTGAAGGTTTGAACGACGTTGTGGCCCAAACTGATTCCCTCTCCTACTTTTGGTACCTAGCCTTTAACAATGTCTGCTATGTCAAAAAAAAAAAAAAGGAGAGTTGATTTTAGTGCCTAAAACTGAAGCAACCCTATCTTTTATAAACAAAGTTTTTATTATCGAAACTAAAACGACCCTATCTTTTATAGACAAGGTTTTAACCTGATGGATTGAGTTGTAAGCTCAGTGGACACAGGACCTATTCCCAGGTTTTAATGTATGCTTTAATGATTTCTGTTGTTGCTCATCCACTGTAACCGAAGTCAGGTGAGATTATATTTTGAAAATATGCTTTGCAAACAGTTCCTTCAATATACTCCCAGTTTGAAGATAAGGATCCAATTGCAGCTAGGTTTCTAATGAAAATTAAGGCACGCAATGCGATGTGTGGGCTGTAAATCACCATTAAACCGGAATTTCTGTGCAAATTTGTGTTTGGTTAAAGTTTTGGTACTTAGTCTGGTCTGATTTGGTTTCAGGTTGGACAAAAACAGAAGCAATTGACTCATTGATGCGGAAATCTGGTTATAATGGCAGCATCACTGAGTTGCTCCGGAAGTCTATACGATTGACGCGCTACCAGAGCTCCTTATGTACCATGGACCACAATGACTATGTTTCCTATGTCAAGGAAACCAGAGGCGGAGCTCCGTCTGTTGTTGGTGCCATGTCTGGCAGTCGCTGAACAAATATGACTATTCTTTCGGGTTGGAGGAGTGGATTTGTTTGTTGTTCCAGTGCAGACTCCAATAATGGTGACCTCGGTATTATTCTTCAGATTCGTTCGATTTTGAAGAAAGAAATCGAACACTTTTGAACTCAGCTTCTCCTGAATGTTGTACTTGTAAAAACTTGTAACTGAATTTCCCAGTAACTAACTAGTACATATTGCATTTGTAATTTTATGTTCTTTAGACTCTACATCCTTATAACAACTTACATGGCATGCGTACACCGTCATGTTGTGTCATGTGCCAATAAAATAAGGACATGTGAACTAAAACTACATGTCTTTTTTTTTATTGGCATGGGATGTCATTGTGGCAGTATACCTGTGCTATATAAGTCCTCCTACATCCTCCTACCCCCACACTTCATTTTAATAAATTTAATTCTCTTTAATCTCAACATTTATTCTTGAAAAAACAATGACTTTCAAATTTAATCAAATTTTTTGATCTCAATGTCGCTGTCCAACAATGACTTTCAAAGAAACATGTTCGGTGGTGACGAATTTTCTCATAAGTTCTCGATTTTTATTGTGTATACATTTAAAAAAACATTAAACTCATTGAAGATAAAAGAGTTGCCTATTGTAATTTTTTTTTTGTCACTATTGAACAATAACTTGAAATTTTTCGGTGGCCGGAAAATATTTTCAGCACTAATGACGGTGGCTAGCAGCAATTTCCAACACTGGCATCGGTGGCCTATGTATCATGTGTAATGGGGGCAAAAAGTATAAATATTCATATGCATATAAATTATGGCTTAATCCAAATAGAATGGATTGAGCTTAGTAATTTTTCTTAACACTTGTATTAAAATTGATATTTAATAAATTTTCTCATTGACAATGGATTTGGTAGGGATTCTTTTAAAAAGAGTAAATTGGACCAATGGTTCCTGAACTTTAGTTCAATTGGAGCTTTGATCCCTAAACTAAAAATTCGTGAGTATGAGTCCTTGAATTTATTCTAATGTGGAGCAATGGTTTTTTGGCTAACTCCATTAAACTTTTCATTCAAAATGAAGAGAATAAAGAGTTTAAAGGGATAAAAAATGGACTGAAGTTTTATTGGAGTTAGCAAAAATGACTATCGTCAAAGCTCCAATTAAAGTAAAGTTCAAATTCTCTCTTTTAAAAAAGATAGATAATTTAAGGGGTAAAAATAAAAGGGTCAAACTTGGGTGGTATGTACTATTTAATGATTATAGTTCAAGATTCATTTAGAGTACACTATAAATTAATTTGAAATCGTTCAATAGCCGTACCATTAAATAATATTAATTTAAAATCATTCAATAGTCGTACTATTAAATAGTAATAAATTCAAAATAAAATGACAGTTTAATTTTGATCGAAAAGACGCGGACCAGTAATCTAAATATACAGCGAGACCTGGAAATGTCAGTCACAATTGGTAGAGTTATTTACCAAAAAACCCATTTGCTTTGGCTACAAGCAGGACCTGGACTGAGTTCCGATTCCCCAAGATTCCCCAATATTCCATTTCCAGGCCTTGAACTTCCCGACAAAGCAAACTCCCCCTTAATCCATCTCTCTCTTGGGTTGCGCAGATCGTTATTGATCTGACAAGTAAGTTCCTCCTTCTTCCATATTTCTCGCTGTTTTTTGCAGATCAAGATGTAATTTCGTTTTATTTTTTAAGATTTGCAAATCAAATCCCCATTTCTTTGGTTTTCTTAAGAGCAAATCTTTGCTTCCTTTTTCTTTCTAATCCGTCTGCATCTTATATCCTTTTCGTTTTCTCTGTTTGGTTGCCGAGAAAATTGAAAGGTTACGATTGCTTAAGGGACGATGGTGGGTTTCAAGCACATCGAAAACCCATCTAACTGAAGTTAGTTTTGCAGTTAATTATTCACTCAACCATACGAATACTTGAACTCGAATTTGTTTCTTGAATATGATAAGCTAATTGCAGTCCTGTATTTTGGTTTTGTGTATTTTGATAATTTTGTTTTTTCCTACTTGTATAATTTCTCTGGGTTACTGCTGCATTTAGGTACTGGTGATATTTCTTTCGCGGCTCTTCGCGCGTTTGAAGTGATAATTCAGATATGAGTCACAGAGGATTAATATATAGCTTTGTTGCAAAAGGAAGTGTTGTTTTAGCAGAACACACGTCTTTCTCCGGAAACTTTAGTACCATTGCTGTTCAATGCTTACAGAAGCTGCCTTCCAGTAGCAGCAAGTACACCTACTCGTGCGATGGCCACACTTTTAACTTCCTCCTTGACAGTGGATTTGGTAGGGATTCTGTTTTTTAACTTCAAGAATTGCAGTTAAATTTGTCTGCGATTCTAATTGCAGAATGTAAGGTTTAACCTGCTAAATGGGTTTGCAGTGTTTCTTGTTGTTGCTGATGAATCGGCCGGGAGGAGTGTGCCTTTTGTGTTTCTTGAACGAGTGAAAGAGGATTTCAAGCAGCGGTATGGTCCAGATATTAAGAATGCAGGTCCACATCCTCTTGCTGATGATGATGAAGACGATGACTTATTTGAAGATCGGTTTAGCATTGCTTACAATCTTGACAGAGAATTTGGGTGTGTATTTGCCTCGGGGTGTTTAAATGTTAATCTTCTTTGCAATTTAGAATGGCCACTAAATTTTGGGTTTTTCTTTGGCAGGCCAAGGCTTAAGGAGCACATGCAATATTGCATGGAGCATCCAGAAGAAATAAGTAAGCTTTCCAAATTGAAGGCCCAAATCACGGAGGTCAAAGGTGTGATGATGGACAATATTGAGAAGGTAAAATATAATATACTATTTGCTATCGAACTTTTTTAACATATTGTTATTTTATAATATCCATTGATGCTTGCTTTGTCACTTGAGACTATGAGGTTTTTACAGTCATCCTGGATCTTCAGAAGAATGATGTTGTGGAATGTTTTTATTTCTCTGGATCAGTTTTTGGGATGGTAATGGAGGGAGCTGAACTGCTATAGACATTACTATTTATTTTCTTCTGATTGGTCCTGAAATGTAACATGTATAGGTGCAAATTGGAAAATAAACAAAATCTAGAAATAATCTGTCAGACTGTCAACCGAACAACTTCATGTAAACATTTCAACCACATAGACATTGCCTGATTTATTTCTTTGCTTTTCTTTGACTTTTAGGCTTTAAACTTTACTTGTGTGGGCTTCAGGTTCAAAATATGTATCTTTGCAACTGGCAAGTTGTGGTAACTTGGGCAAGTCATATTTGAAAACTTACATCATTTTGCAATGTGTGCTTTCTTCATTCCTGTGCACAATGACACATATATACATGTTCGTATGCAAGAATTGTGTGCCTCTTAGGGGCAAACTTCTCTTGGAAAAGAAAGTAATTTAAAATAAGATTACACTAGAGGGTTTTCCTTTTCGAATTAAATACATCTCAGCTTTGCGACTTTATATATCTGATCTTTATTAACTTTCTTTTTACTTTTGTGGTTGTATTATTCATTTTGTTTAATATATAACTTCTTATTCATGTCTTCCTATCTTGAAATGCTAATATGTAGCTCTTAACGCTCTCTGCATTCTCAATGGATTTGCTTAGTTGGTTTGTTATTTACTGCCTTATCTCATATTTCAGTCCAGCCCTTTTCTGATTTTACGTGATTGATGATCAACTACTTTTTGTAGGTCATGGCTTGAATCTTCTATTTATACTTTTGCAATTTACCATCCGCTTTTCATCTAGGTCTGAAATTTTTTGCCTGATCAAAATTGTGCTATAGGCCTAATGTCTTAGTGGGGGTTAAAAGTGTGTCCAACATGTTCTGTGACATTGAGTGGTATTTTGATTTTTATATTCTCCCTATAGAGTTATAAGTAAGTTCAAAACTATGCGAGCTTTGCTTTATCTCTAATGAAAGATAAACCAAAACATCATGAAGCCAATACTATGGTGACTTTTTGGTGTGGTAGTTAATGAATATGTCCCCCTCTATACTTAAGTGTTGCTCAATTGTTGCAAATTGATATTATTAATTTATTAGTGATGACCATTTTTCGTCTAGAAGAATGGGTGTTTTTAGCATAAGTTAAGCCCTTTGACATTGAATTTGACCCGATGCCCTAATACTTGATGTAATTTAATATATCATTTTTCTGAGGGTAATGTGGTGACAATACTTTGCCATTAGAGGTTTGGCCGTTTTGAAATGGAGTATTACGTGTATTTTTTTTTTTTCTTTGAAAAGTATTACGAGTATTATGAGTAAACTATTGCTTGTTAGTGGATTTTGGAATGGTGAGGTATTATATATTAAAAAAGGAAGGGTAGTTAGTGAATAACTTGTATTTTATTTTATTGTTTTATGTGTGCAGCTGCTTGTGATATTTTGTTTTCTTGTACTTTTGCTCTCCCTTCTGTGGTAGAACTTTTTGTGGAGTTGGAGACGAGTGCGGAGGGAGGGGGAGAATTTAGTTATTAGTTTGGGAAGCAGTTTCTTTATGCTTTATGGGGTGAAGACTACTGTAACAGTGGTGCCTCGACATATGTTGGAGTTCCACTTTATAATTTGAGAGGGTGCCCACTAGATCTTAGACATTGATTCTTGTCTGTTTTTCTTGTCAGCTTTCTTTTGAATTGCCGGTCTTCTTCTATTGTTTCAATTAAGTTTGTGTGTGCATCAAAGATTTAATAGTGGACTTGTATCGAAGCGTGCATTCTCTTCCTTCTGGATAAATTGCATCACTTTTTAGAAGTATGTGACAAATGTATTGACTTCCACGGCGAACTACTTTAAATAGGTTAATTGAAGGGTGCTGGGTGCAAAGAAGTTCAATTAGGGATATAGGGAGGTCACCAGTCACCACCTCTGTTGTTTTGTGGATCTTTTGTTAGAACATGGTTTTTATTTTCTACATTTTTTTGGGGGGAGTGACTTGAGAGTTGGATATTAATAGTAAGTATTGAGATGGGGCAGCTCAAGTCATACCATTAATCTTTGGTAGTTCCACTTGATGCAGGACAACCTCAGTTTTCAAAAGACAAGGGTGGCTGTCTGTTTTAGATTGAGTCTTGATGAACGAAAATTCAGCAGAAGATTTATAGAACGATTAGAGAAAACGACAGTAAACATACAGGTTCTACTAGCATCACACCAGTAGATTTCTAGGAATCACACCTAGAGGCCTTAGGCATCACACCACACAAACCAAGAGAGAAGCAAAGCTCCAGCAAATTTATTCAATCATCGAATCTGCTCTAAAGAAATACAAAGATGTAATTTATAAAGTCTTAAACCTAATAGAAATAGGAACATAATTATAACCCTTATAGAAATAGGATTGGACCTGCAGTATTTTTTATTCAAAACCCTAGACATTAAAAACTAAAACCCTAGAGAGTAAAGACTAAAACACCCTTGGCCCGTATGACTTGTGTTATTCATCACCACTGCTCTGCTAACATGAGTGGAGTGCTATTTAACTGCAGTGCTACCTTCAGATTTTTTCTAGGATCAAGGGTTCTCCTTTCTCCCATTTCCTCTGTTGAATAAAGAGCATCCAAAGACTTTCCTTCCAATTTGATTATAAGATAGGTTAGGAGTTATGTAGAACATATTTTTGCATAAAATTAAGTCGGTCTCTTTTTTTCCCGTCAAACAAGGATATAAAAGAGAATGTAGACATTGGTGGGGCGAGGAAAAACAATCAGCTTGGGTGGATTTTCCATATTTGTTGAGGACACGCAAACTTGGGTAATATAGATAAAAATGCGGTTATAGCTAATGCTTTTTTGGGTGGTTATGATCTAATTATGCTAGGGTTCATCTATATGCACCAATGAATAAAGATTTTGTGGCCAGATGGAGTTACATGGCCTTGGGGTGTCTGGAGTGGTAAAGTGGGGGATATGACTGGCTTGAATTGCTTCTGATCTTTCAACCATGTGATTGCTAGAAATTTGAAAACTGTCTGAGTCTGATATTATTGCTCTTCAATGTGCGTTTGGGCTTTAAGGGATTATAGTATTCCTTGAATTGCGTATGGGCTTTTTGTAAATCCTGTTAAGCAAGAAATATGAGTATTGTAATCAGTATAATCAGACTACTTTGAGTTGAACTTGACCACCTGAACTAAACTTATCCTGAAATGCTGACGACAGAGCGGGAGGGTGGATAGAAATATTTATATTCTGGTGTTTTAATATCACTACTGTTCAATACATTCAATGTTATAAACCAAATCTAATGGGAAAGCTTTGTTTCCATTGGTGCTTCTGTAGAAAGAAAATAAGTAGCTGTTTTTTCACTACACGTTCTCTTATATTTTGCGAGTCATCCAACCCATGAGCGGTTACTTTTGTTCATTCTGTGTTGATTGAATTAATCCCATCTCTTGGTGGCAGGTTTTGGATCGTGGAGAGAAAATTGAACTTTTGGTTGATAAAACAGAAAACCTGCAGTTCCAGGTATATGCCATAACTTACCCGATCTGGCTGTATAATTTAAAACCGGTTTGAACTCACAAGGCATTTGTAGTTGACGTGCTACTGGGGATGTTTGTATCGAATACAGGCTGACAGCTTCCAGAGGCAAGGCAGGCAATTGCGACGTAAGATGTGGCTGCAGAGTCTCCAAATGAAGCTAATGATTGGAGGAGGAGTCCTTATCCTGATCATCATACTATGGCTTATTGCGTGCGGAGGTTTCAAATGCTAAGGTGCTAAGCAAACACGGAATCGTCAATTATTAGCCATCTGTTCTTCACTTGGTGTACAAAATGTTAATTGTTCTTGTATATGTGAACTTTTGCAGAATCTAATACTCGACAACTTCGTCTGTCATGTAATTAACCTCTGTTACCCGCTGGTTTTGTTTAATCTGTTAATTTTGAGGATATAGTAGTTCTCTTATTAACCTTTTTTTGTTTGGTCTCCCCCAAATACTGTCTAATTTATTTAGGAGAAAAATGGAGCAATGGTCCCTGAGCTTTAGCTCAATTGGAGCTTTGGTCCCTGAACTAAAAATCCGTGAGTATTTGTCCATGAACTTGTTATAATGTGGAGCAATGATTCTTTTGGCTAACTCAGTTAGAACTTCCATCTAGAATAAAGGGCTTAAAGAGGCAAAAAATGGATGGAAGTTCAAATGGAGTTAGCCAAAAGGACCATTGCTTCATATTATAACAAGTTCAGGAATCAATACTCACAAATGTTTAGTTCAAGGATCAAAGCTCTAATTGAGCTAAAGTTTAGGGACCATTGCTCCAATTAGCTCTTCATTTAGTGGTCATGTCTCATGTGCGACAATTGTTTGTTATAAGTTAACTGGGATTGTTTCCGGAAGGGCCAAGAGCGCTTCTATGTTTAGTAGAAAAAGTGGAGTGTTTTTGGTTCATAAAAGCACTTTATGGAGAAACACGCGGTAGGTTCTTCTTTAAAAAGCACTTTAAGGAAGTATTTTAATAAAAAATCAAAGTGTTCCTAATTAAAGCACTTTTAGAAAAAGTTTTTAGGGTTGTGAATCTTCACGCCTGTTAGACCAAACTATGCCCTGGAAGTTTGAAGGCATTCCTCTCATCCAGCAAGCTTCTCATTCTCTCGGCATCATTATACCTTCCAACACCAGCTAAGATGTTGGACATAAGCACGTAGTCCCCTCCATATCCTCTCTCCGTCTCCAGTATCTTCTTCGTCACCCTCTCGCCCATCTCCGCATTACCATGAAAGCTACAAGCACCCAAGAGCGTCCTCCAAATCAAAACATTAACAATGTTGCAAGGAATCTCCAGAGCCATTTTTTCTGCTTCTTCTAATCTCCCTGCCCTCCCTAGCATATCTATCAAACACCCGTAGTGCTTGATATCCAGTGCAATTTCATACTCGTCGATCATCTTCCCAAAGAAGTTCAATCCCTCATCAATTAATCCTCCATGGCTGCAGGCATTGAAAATACTCAAGAACGTCACTCGATTCGGTTTGAAACCAACTTTCTCCAGACTTGTAAAATTCTCGACAGCTTCTTTCCCCATTCCGTGCATTGCAAACCCGGAGATTATGGACGTCCATGACACCAAATTCTTCCTTTGGGCAGGTATCTCCTCAAAAAATCTTGATGCACTCTCTATGCAGCCACATTTTGCATACGAGTCCAAAAGCGAATTCGCAACACGTATGTCAGATGCATTAAACCCTCTCTTCTCACCATAAGCATGAAGTGATTGGCAAATCTTAAGAGCCCCAAGAACCGAAACCGCCGGAAATATGGCCAGAAGCGTAATCCCAGTGGGTACAATAAGATCTTCAACAACCATTCTCCGAAACAAAGCCACAGCCTCCCGGGGATGATTCATCCGCGAGTACACATCAATAATAGCAGTATAGGACACAACAGTAGGCTCCGGCATCTGATCAAACAGAGACCGAGCCAATTTAAGCTCACCCCATTTGGCCAAACCAGTTATCATGACATTCCAAGTGACAGAATTCCTGTGCGGCATTTCTTCAAACACATTGAGAGCAAGTACCAAAGAGCCACAAGCAACATACATATTAATCAGGGCAGTTTGGACATAGACATGGAAATGAAAACCCAGTTTGTGAGTCAGGGCGTGGATTTGGGCACCTGGGTTTACGGAGTTTAAGGCAATGGAGGCGTGGAGAAGGAAAAAGTAAGTGAAGGAGTCAAAGGAATGAGGATGCTGCCGGAGGTGTTTGTAGAAGGCGAAAGCTTCGTGAGGGAAGTCGCCGGAGGAATAGCAGCGGAGGAGAGTGTTGATGAGGAGGAGATAAGCGGAGGTGAAATTGTGGCAAAGGAGTAAGCCGGAGGTGAGAATGTGAGAGTGGATTTGCTGGGTGGCTGAGCGGCTTTCCGGGTTTCTGAGCAAGAGAGAGACTAAGTGCCTTGGGTGTGAAGGCAGTGAAGAAGAAGAAGAAGAAAAGCGTAAGAAAAGTTTGCAGCTGCCGACAGTACTCGTACGAAATGTGCAATATTTTGAAAATAAAACTTGTTTCATTGCATATTATACAAATTTGGCAGCAGCTTCAGCTTGCTTGCCAACTTATTGTAAAGTTTCTGTTTTTCTTTTCGCCTTTTTGGGTTGGGTGGGCTGGATTGTGTACAAAGCTTCTTTGTTCAAATGAAGTTGCCACCCGATGCTAATATGGTCCCGTGATATTTCTTTGTAAGTGAAGGCTTTCTTGAGTGTATATTTAAATTACACATCTGAATAAGAGCCGTTAGATTATTTAACCTAACGGAATTTAACGACTCTTGTTTATATGTGTAACTTAAATGTGTACTTTTGATGTGCACTAGAGAAAATTCATTTGTAAGTGAGAGGTCTTATAATTCGAATCTCATGGATTGCAAGTTCGATACCAAATTATTATGGCATGCTCGTTATGTGGCTTTAGCCTAAATCATCCACGTCTTAGTGTAAATATATTGTTGTATTAAAAAAAACAAGTCAAGTATGAGTAATTAGGAAAAAATCTTGGGTGGTACATACCATTCAATGGTATGGCCATTGAATGGTCCAGATTAATTTGTGGTAGACCCCAAATGAATCTTAAACCATTCAACAGTACGTACCATTGAATGGTAATAGTACGTACCATTGAAGTTTAACCCGAGTAATTACCCAACCTTTTAGAATAATTCCAAATTGGTCTCAACCTTTTAAAACATTCTAAATAACTACTTAATGTTTTGAAAATTACACATCTATTAGATCGCCGGCATTAAGTGATGACGTTATCATTGACCAAAAAAAAAAGTGATGACATTACCAACATTCAGTGATGACGTCATTACTGTTAAGTGATGACGTGGACAAATACTGAAACTAGTTTTCACTGATCGTTATCTTTGAAGCTCTAAATTCCTAAATCGACCCCTTTTAGCGAAGTTAAACCCTAAGTTTGCTTGTCAAAAAGAGGTCGAGTTGTGAATTCAAAGTTTCATAGATGACTTGAGAGATAAAACCCATGGTAATATTTGTCTATGTCATCACCTAACGCTAGTGACCTAACAGACAGATGTCCAATTTTCAAAACATTGGGTAGTTATTTGGAATGTTTTCAAAACATAAACGTTAAGTAGTTATTTGCACTTAACTCCAAAAAAAACATACAAAGTATATATTTCATAGTAGGGCGAGCACACTGCCAGTACCAACTAAAGAGCATATACAAAGCTTCTTGTTGAAGTTAATATTGGATATAGCGCGTAACTGCCTCTGGTGACTGGTGGGAAGTTAAAAACTGTGGAGAAAGGAACATAGATAGATATGGGTTTCCAGCGTGTATGTGTTTTATATGGCTTTTGTTTTCATTTTTTGAATTTATTACTAATTGTTTCGTTTTACTATTATACCCTCGACATATTATATTGTTGCTGCTTCGTAATTTTTACTAAGCAAGGGCATTTAAGAGCTGTAAGAAAATTCAGTTTTCCGGTTTTCGCTTCAGGGACTGAAAATTTCTACACATGCTATTTAGAGACCTTATTTTGAGTACACAAAAATTTCACCAAGTAACGATCCGACAAAGGTAGCCACCTATGTTGGGCTCGCATATCCGGGAAGCCAACAATGGCCCACAAGATATCAAGCCATCAAGCCCAATAGGCCCTAATAAGGAAAGCAGCCCAGTAGGGCCAGCTCTTGGAGTAAACTACTCCAATCCATCTCGGTCTAGTCACAGGCCATTACTTCCAAAACGTGAATAGTGGCCCAAAGATCAGGGGTCATTAATCACCCAATTACCACGTCTCCATAGGTCAAATGGCTAATTCACTTAATAGAAGGTACAACAGTTCATATAACAACCAATGAGCACCCGCCACGTTTACCTCTACACCTCACCCAAAAAATACAAAAAGTACAAAAAGTCTTCACCTTTAACCATTATTCATGCTCTAAATCTAATTTAGGCATCGAAGTATCTATAACTCATACCGTACCAAATGACTAAGACTCACTTGTCTATTTGCTTCCTGGTTTAAGGGGCACAATCGGGATTTCCACAACATGGTGGAATTTATTTACCTAAAAACTTTCGGATACAATTCTTTTGTGTGAGTTTTATGGAGCAGCAAACAATTACCATTCAGTTAACGGAGTCCCTCTCTATTTGTTCAGACCAAAAAGAAAACTCACTCTCTTAGCTTAATTCAATCACCTCGTGCCAAAGTAATACGAAAAATGAAATTTTTGTGCACACCGCCAATGACCTTGTTGGACAAGTTTCAGGGAAATTTCTGTGGTGCTACGTAGCACCACATGCTACGTGCAATCAACGGCCTAGATTGAATCATTTTTCCAAAAACTTAATATAAATAAAACTGGAAGGAATCTCTACCGCATGTGGTGCCGTAGCATGCGGTGCTCCGTAGCACCACAGCCAGACCCAAGCTTCAGTACTAGGTAACGATGAAAAGAATACATCACAGATCTTATGCAGAAAATTTGACACATGGATATATTCATGAAAGTGCAGCCGACGGTGGATCAATTGGAAATAACTGCAGGTCCAGATCTCTATACACACAAGGTTACCTGTATACGCAGCAGGTTGAGCAAGTAATCGCCACCATAACCACCACCATGGTGCTAACAGCAACAAGAAATGCATTGGACTGCCCAGCTTGTTTGCATCCACCTGGACATCTATTGTTCATCCATGTATAGCTTTCCGATATTACATAATCGAAATTATGATGTTGCTTGGCATTGTGCAGAAACTGTAATTTGATTTTGTGGCTCCTTGATAGACACTCCAAAAAATGTTGGGAAAATCTGTAGCATGAATTATTGCCTAAACAATGCTCTGTTATGAATTCAGGTTTGTGCATCGAGATTAGTGAAGAATTGTAGTGAGTTGTGGTTAGTTATTAACCAACGGAAAGCATGGGGGAAAGGAGTCACAGCCACAGATCAAACAATACTCGAAAGAGATATATCTAAGGCACACGACAAGTTACAAGTATTTCTTGAAATGCTTCTTACAATAGTACCAATGTACACAAGTCTGCTAGGTGAAGATGGCTTTGAAATGGTTTTCAAAGTGTACGGAACTACAGAATGAGACAACAGGTTTCAAATTTTCCGAAGGTATTCCTAAGTTAATGGTCTACTTACCTGTTAGTGTTCATAATTTGATGGTCTACGACTCTACAACACCCACCGGATTGCATAATTCAAGGTTGTATGATTTCTGAGAATTGTCTGCATCATGATTATGTTTAACCATTCAGTTAGTACGTCACGGGCAATATAAAGAATTCAACCACTGCAAGTTAGTTCCAAAACTGGCATACAATACAGTGGACTCAATACAGATCTTTTGTTAGAAACAAAAACTTCCCTCGTCATACTATCCATTCATATTCTCGTCACCATTCACTCAAAATAAACAAATAAATAATCTCTTCACCAAGTTGTTTAATCATTCATTTGCCTTTCTTATCAATGATAACAGTGATGAAAATATCCAATGATTTTGTGACTTGAATCAAGTAAGACAAATAAGTGGAGGGAAGCAAAAACGCAAATAATAAAGCATCAAACCTTTTACCTAGAATTGAGTCACTTGCTCAAGTTTACGAGTAAGAAAAAATTTGCAGCGCCCTTTACCACTTGATTCAGTTTCTTCAATCTTTCTCTTGGATGTTGTAACACCAAAACTACTTAGTTTCTTTTGCCGCTTGCCATTAGCAGTGCTAGAACCATCTTCATCCATTTCATCGGATTCCCTAAGAAAATATTCAAACGATCAAAATGCAATCTAAATTGGCATATACAAGAGCTTCACCAGACATTTGTATCTACAAGAATTGCTTCTTTTATTTAGATGAACAAGATAGGGAAATGGGTTGTTCACAAATCAAATAGAAAAAGCATAAGGGCATCTATACATGCTTGAATAAAAGTCCACTGTACAATAACTGAGTGATACAAGCACGAAAAAATCCTTGCATACGGTAATCAAAATTACCTCCTTTTAAGTGATAACTGGTTCTTATTTTCTGCTTAGGCCTTCTACAATGGGCCTGAAAAATTGAGTTTGATTCTAATTTTATAGGAATCAAAATCCTATAGTGGGCCGGAAAGTTTGAGCCCTGTTTATTTTTTGGCGTTCAGATTGAGGAAGTCAAAGGAGAATCAAAGGACAGAAATATACATGAGTGCATAGGAAGGGAAAAGGGGTGTGCGAAATCATTTCCCTTCCTATATAGAGGGATCAAACTCATGAACTACTATTGGAAGGCCTTAGTTTAGTTTTCCCTAAAGATAGGAAAAAGACAGTTTCAACATGTTTAAAAGGGACTATCAATGTATTATATACTCCACATCACAAATTCAGATCTCATTTTAATTACAAGGATTAAAACGTGCTTTCAATAAATGTTACAGTTAGGAGGAAAGTTGATAGTGAAAAAAGGCGAGTGTCGTTGAGCTAGAAAAACGAAAAGGAGACGCTTTCCCCTTCGTACTACCATGTATTAAAATACACTTGGGCAAATGTAAAATCCCCAAAACATAGCATTAAACACGAGCCCTTAGGAGCCCCTTTCTCCCTTGTCAGATTTGGGATCTCCTAGAGGGTTTGCTATCCTAGGAGCAGGATAAGGAGTGTGATACAATCGGAGATGATTTTTTCCAGTTTCTCCCTAGATTTTAGCAAGGAGCTCATTTTAGGAGCCCACTTAATGTTGCTCTTAGTACTCAGGAAATGACAAAAATATAAAACTCTGAACTCTTATATTGAAAACATATTCTAACACTCCCCACAAGTTGGTGAAGTAGGTATCTCTAATGCCTAATTTGCATACAATAGAACGAACAAACTAAAATAATAATATAATTAAAAACATATGTGATGTCAGAACACAGTTTTCAATCAGTTTGTAAAATGGTATTAAGGGAAAAAATAAGTCTATGAAGTAAAAATGTAGTCACTTAACTATCAAAAATTTATAATCGTACTTATGCTCAGCGTGGAAACTATTCATCTATAATCGCAGACAATATTACTTCATGCATTGATGACTGATTAAAGATTCTATTAAGTTTCATTTAAAATTTCCTTGTTTTAAAGAAAATATCCACATTTCTGTTGATAAGTACCTATATCAATATAGAAATATTGAGCACCCATATATTTCTGTCGCGGTCAATATTTTCATCCTTGATTGTAACTAATTATAATTCAATAATGTATGTTTATATGTTAGTCTAATTATAGTTGAAGTTGCAATAAGTAACTTCAACATATAACTCACTTTTTCTTCACTATTAGCACCTCATAATGTTTTTACCTTGGCTACCATCATAAATATTTTATAAAGTTTAAATTCCTTTTTAACTTATGAAGTTTACATGTTTTTTTTTAACTTATAAAGTTTACATGTTTCTTTTTTAATATCAATTATCTCAGCCAGTTTCGACCCCAAGACCTATTAGATTTGAATATCACTCAAACCCAACAATATACTAGGGAACCAGCAAGTTTACATGTTTATTGGTGCATAATTGATTGGGTTATCATTTCAAGAAATTTCATTTATTCCTAATTTAAAGCAAATTTTTGTCGTTTTCTTTAATTTTTACCAACATTTCCACCAAAAAATCCGAAATACTGGTTTCAGCCTATACACGATTTTATACCATAGGTATGTTCAGAGCTTGGTTTCACTGGAATATCATCGATGCCGACTCCATACTTATACAACTGACATTTTAAAAGCCTATAAATGAGCAGGTACATACACATAAAATGAACTAGTACATGGTTTTGTGAAAGAATTTGTCAAGAACACGCAGGGGAACTGACCATAAGACTTCTGCAATGTCTTTGAAATAAGGAGTGCATGTACCCCAGCTGAAACGGACCAATGATGGGAATCCAAAAACAAAGTGTTTGTGATGTTGCAACCAAGCCTTTGTATCCGGATCTGTGGAAATGAAACCATAACCAGATTCCTCATAGTACAGTAATTAAATGATGTTTACAAAGTGACTGGAAATAAACAAAGCATAAACATTTCACCTCCAGGATATCCAGAACCGAAGTTTTTGTGCAAGTCTTCAGCTGTTTCCTCAAGCACCCACTCATGCAAGGCTCTGTCTCTCGTAACCTGAAAAATTGAATTAAAATTAAAATTAATATGTCCACCAGAGACTTTCAGCATAGTTACCTAAGGTAAAGGTAATTACTTTTGCAACTATGCTCGCTCCACCGACAACTGGATAAAGAGTATCAGCCTTCTTTGCAACCACAAACTTGACAGCTGGGAATCTTTCAGACAGTTTAGCTCTATACTTCTCAGGATCTCCCACTGTATCCACGTAAACCTGAAATATATTTGTAATTTTTCAACCACTTCTTTAGTTTTCTAAAATAACCTAACAACACTAGTTTTGAATTCCCAAAGGACTGGTCCGTCAAGCCTCTTGATTTCCAAGAAACTACTTGATAGATAAATCGTTCAAAAGCTTGCAATAAAGAAGTGAAGAAAAGATAGAAAAGAAATAGAAGACAAAGGTTTCGATAAGATTGGGGAAAATTGAACAACGTTACGATTGTAACTTATACATAAGGTTGCACAAGGAAAACTTACCAATCAAAATGCCTTCACCTTGTTCATTGTCTAATGTTGATTACTAAATTGTGTACTTCTTGTTTTTTTTTTTAATTTAAAATTCTTTGAATATATTATCTTTTAGATTAACCCAATGATAGATCCTATCACAGATCCTGTTAGTTAGTATAATAGCTTACTGTTAGCAGATAATCCTGGAGCTTACAACAGAAAACTATATCTCACAGTAGTTTTGTGTGTCAGAGTCGAGAATATGCATTTTCATTTTTTTTTGTTCATCAATAATTTGAAGTAAAATCAAATCAAAAGTATTTGGTGTTGAGACAGGCATGCTTATACATAAAAATACTTGTACATCACCAGAAATCTCTTTAAGCAAGAATGAACTTACCTCGGTTAGAAGAACTCCCATGTTTAGGACCTTCGTGACAAGACCAATCGCGGAGTCATGTGATATTTCATTAAGATTTATCTTATTTCTGTCTCAAAACAAACCAAAGAAGTCAGATAAGAAAACACTAGCATGCGATTGACATAAGAAAATGTATCCATGTGTGTCACTAACTTCTTTAGCATTTTGGCCGAAAGTTCCCTTGGATCTATGATATCAACAGCCCACCCAATGGATTCATCAGCTTTCAAATTCTCAAATAATTCCTCCCTCTTCTCTTCCTTCAATGTCTTTGAATCTGCAGGAAGCAAGACCGGATTAAAAACAAAGGAGGGACATGATTTCTTTCTGATGCAATATTCGAACACAATAAGCTGATAATTTCCAGGGAAAGTGGCATCCACTCCGAAATACAAAATTAGGGTCAACATGTTTGAAAGACACTAAGTAGAACTACGCAGATGAAAAGATCATTTCGCCAATTAATTGATCCCAAAGGATCCGAAGCGCATTTTGGTCTATATCAGAAAACTAGAGTAGGGCGTGAGTGTAACACAAGTGTGATCAACCTTAAATTTCATGTGAAATAGGTCCACCAAGTTCAAGTTGGCTTAAAACTAATATCCATAAAATTGAAGAGAATCTCATGAGTTAATAACAAGCAATGAAGTAGAATCCAATTGATTTCTTTGCTTGCTTTTGTTGAAGTTCATTAGATTAGCAGTTAACATATACCAATATTTGTTTTCTGAAAAGGCTAACAATATATAAAAACTAAACAAAAAATAATATAAAAAATAACCATGTCTTAAGCTGGGAAAATGAAATTAAAACAAAAACCCAGAAACAGATTAAAGCTAAATTGAAAAGTAAGAAAAGGAGGAAGAAGCTAAACCTGCAAAGTTCAAAGAGGAGAGAGTGTTCTGATAGGAGCGAGCACAGTACAAGCATCCGTACACCATTGGACCTGTTGTCATTGTTTTTTATCGAAAGGAGGAAATTAATCAATCAAATACGAATAATGAATGAATGGATGATATAAAAAGTGGAAACGGAGAAGAAAGTAGAGAGACCTAAAACGGGGCCACGGCCAGCTTCATCGATGCCCATGATGCAAGGCTCTGACGCCCATTCGGGGATTCCAGCTTCACACTCCGATCTCATCTTCTTCTTCTTCCCCTTCCGTTCTCCCAACACTCGCGGTTTTAAGTTTTTGAGTTTTCCGAGGGAAGGCCTGCTGCTTCTCTAGTTTGTCTTTTTGTTTTTTTTTATTTGGGAAATTTACAAACCCACTAACAAAAATAGCCATGCTCTCAAAATGTAATATTTCTTAGTCTTTTTTGACGAAAATACATTTAAATTAATATATTATCGACATAATATTAACATGTTTTCGACACAATATTAATATATTCTTGAAAGTATCTTCTGTTGTTGCTTGGACTACCAGATCGATAAATTCACTGCTTGAAATGTCCTCTTATTACAGATAGAAAGGACTTATTGCTGCCTTCCAACAGTCACATGATCGCTATCCAGAAGAGAGAGGCTCCCCACACAAATGGTTACATCGAAGAAACATGGCAGACTACAAATTTCTAACTTGTTTGACTCTCTTTTTCTTTAAGGTTTTTATCACAGTTAGTCCTTAAAATTAGACCTTCCAATTAAAATAGTCTCTGAAATTAAAAATTTATCAATTTGATCTTTAAAATTGGGTTCGCAAATCAATTTGGTCATTTCATTACATTTTCGTCAATTTTTCTGTTATTTGCTGATGCGGCACATAAGTAGCTCTCACCTATCCAATTATATGGTGCCTCGTGAATTAACCATAAAAAAAATATTGTTTTTAAAAGATTTGGCACCATATAAAACAATTTTTTCAAATTTTTCACGTGGCACCATATAATTGGATAGGTGAAACCCACTTGTGTTCCACATCAGCACATAACAGAAAAATTGACAAGAATGTAACGGAAGGACCAAATTGATTTGCGAGACCCAATTTCAGGGACCAAATTGATGAATTTTCAATTTCATGAACTATTTTAATTAGAAGGTCCAATTTCAAGGAATAGCCGTGATAAAAACCTTTTTCTTTATATCACACCAAACAATGGTATTGATTCACAAGAACCATTTCACCATTCTTCAATCCTCCCTAAAATAAATAAAAAAAGACAAAACAAGAGAACATCTTACGTTGAAGTTCCGTCCGTTGCATGTTCCGAGGCCATGCAATAGGGTTGTCTGAAAAATGCGTACTCCCTTTCAAAAGGAAATCTGAAGCAGTAATGTCCTTTACTTTTATATGTAATTGGTTAATTGTCCTCTAAATATTAGTTTTATAGGAAATTTTCCTCTTATTTGTGGGGACTGGCAGCAGCCTCCCAACAAGCAGAGGACATACATCACCGCAAAGACTAAGGACGCAGCCTATTGGACGCAGGAAATTGCAGCACACCATGAATTATTCATACACCAGAAGAAGACCAAATTAAGATCATGTGTGTTGTTGCTTTGACTACCTCTAGAAAGTAAGAAACTAGCTACATTGGTGTTAACTAGTAGCTAAATGATCATCTGAAGCAGAGAAGTTGTTCGATGTTTGTTGGTGGACATGGAGATTAAGTCCACGTAGTGCATGGCTTCACGAGGGAGTAGCCCTTGAACAAGAAAATTGAACAAATGCGGTGACGAGTGTGACTGTTGCATCACATCCAAACACTCGTCCAATAATCTTTGCTGCTGCTCTTTGCTCAGCTCGGCTGCCTCCATGTACGGTAATACTTCTCTTTCCTCCTCCGCAAAGTGCTGTCTATAACGCTCCTATACATTAAGTCCAAATAACAATTTTTATAATATTATTATGTGTAAAATAATATAGAGCAATTAGCCACAATAAACATGTTTTGGCATTTTGTTGCTGAAATTATCAGTGTTTATTATGTCGTTATATTATTGTTGTGTCGTCGATATATGATCAATATGTAGTCGTTATTCAAAATTGATCATAAACCAAATGTCAAAATATGTTTTTTGTCGCTATTTTCTCAATAATATATATGTGTATTATATATATATATATATGAGTGCTCAAGCGCTATCCACGTAGTAACTTAATACGGTGCGTGTTTGGGCCAAACTGCATAATATTTTCTCATGATCCAAAGTTTTCATTTTGTTTAGATCTTCATCCATAGATCATCATCACGAAATTTCGTCCAAATTGAAATCATTTAGTTATTTGATTGTTGTCATGAACATTTCATTGTGTTTTCAATAACACTACATCTGTCTATTTTTTTTCTATGTGATATTAAAACGTTTTCTGATTTGGATGAAATTTTGTAAGAATGATCTTTGAATGAAGATTTAAAAAATGAATAGTTTGGATCATGGAAAAATAGTGTGAAGGGACTCCAAACACACGATTTGTGTTATATTAAGCTACTAACTGGTTAACAATGGATAAACGAAGAAAAAGAAGCAATTAACGTGGATCACCTGTAGTGATTTAAGGCGCTTAGAAAAGTTGGAAAGAGCTTCTTTGTAGGCATGACTCCCAATGTCTAGAACCTCAATGGATTTGATGTCTTCTTTGATGCCGTTCATGATGGGTAGGTCCCTTGCATGTTCCTCATTCGCAGCTTTACATATTCCTGCATAAGAGTCATCATTCTTACTTCATTTGATGTCTTCTTTTATTTAATTAGGTTAGATTCCCATGTTATCTGTATCTAAATTTAATGTTTTTTTTTATTTATACAAATTGTATATTTACACTAAGAAATTGAACTCGTCATCCATGAGATTTGACTTTAAAACTTCTCACTTATAAGTGAAGAAAAATACCACAAGACTTTAGTATTAATTAAGTGACAAAATAAATATATAATGACATTTGGTGGGTTTTAGAATTTTACCATCATGACCTTTTGCTTTATCCATAAGAGTCGTTTGAGCATAATTGGATTGAATAACTCATTATATTCAAGGATGTTGAAAAAAAAAATTGTCCAACTTAAAAGTAAAAGATGGTACGATTAAAACAATTTGTTCATGCATGTCTAATCTTTTTAAATCATTTTAAATTGAAAAATTATTCGCCTCCATATTCATACATGCCTTTAATTATGTATGTTCATCACTAGCTAGCATCACTCAGATCCACATTCTTATGCACAATCTTCTGTTTTGGTATTTTCCCTCAAATCAAAATTATATATTTATAGAAGATTCCTACAAATGACAAAAAATTTAGGGCAATTAGCTACTTTAATCCTTTTTCGACATTTAGTTGCATTTTTTATCTCTCTCTCACAAAATTGCTGTTATAATCAAAATTTTCAAAGAAAATATGTAACTGCCCTTCATTCCCCAATCTCCTCCCTTCAATATTGTATCGATATGGTATTGATATGATGCAGCTGTTGTGGATACGATGTCCATATGATATTGATATAGCGTAGATATTGTTAATACATTGTCTAAATAGTATCGATATGGTACAAATATGCAGATATTGATATGGTTAAAACTCAAACAAGGCAGTTACATCTTTTCATGCCTAATTTTTTTTTTCTAAATTTTTTCTTGCCCAAAATTGATTAGACTAACAATTTTGTGAGAGAGATCAAAAGTGCAACCAAATGTCAAAAAAAATCAAAATAGCTAATTGCCCAAAAATTTAGCTGCTGGGAAATATTTACATAAGATTCCTACACATACCTTTTATTTTTGCAATCCTAAAAAATATATAAATTAAAAGTATAAAAGTATAAAACAGTAAAGTTTGATTGGTAATATTCTGGAAAAAAGGAAAAAAAGATGTTACCTGGATCAGAGAAGTTGAAGATAGGGAAGAGGAGTCTCTCCTCCATCTGAGCGTGTTCCAACATCAGCTCCAAAAGCTGCGAGTAGTTCCTCCCCAGCTTCCTCACCTCCATCCGAGCACTCCCCACCGTCGGATCAACAACCCCACCTCCTCCTTTACTCGGACGCGTCAACAGATCATTAACCCACCTCACCAACCTCTCCAAGTGCCACGCCAGGCTCCTATGTTGCATCTCAGTCAGCTTCACCACCGCCGCCACCAGCGACGTCGTCTCGGTTTCGGAGGACGACCCGACTTGAAGAAGAAGCGGCGGATGAGGGAATCTGGTCTCTATCAACTGCAGCAGAGTATTGGGTGGCCCTGAAACCCTCTCAGCTGGCTCCGGTGATGACCCGCCCTCCTCCACCTCCATCGCCACCACCAAATTTCGATAATCTTCGTCATTTTGGTCGTCGTCTTCGTGGTTTGATCTGGCTACCACTACGCAGCGAAGTGAGACAGCCGTCGCCTTGTATTTGAGGGCAAATCGGATGTAGTTTGTGCTGGTAGGAGAGCCGTACAGTCGGACGGTTGTCGTCGGCTGGTTGAGGTTGTGCGGCACTATCTCTGCCGTCGATTTCTTCTTCCGCTTCCCGAAACAGATCCCCATTAATTATAATTCAATGATATACATATATCAGTAGCTAGGCTAGCTATTATATATATGAAAAAGAGACGATTGTTTATGTATATAATTTTATGGAGTAGCAGTGGTTGTGGTTGTGGGTGCTTTCTCTTCATATGGGAACTTTGCTTGTATTGCAAGGGAATGGAATGGAAAGAGAAAGAAAGATATGATGAAAAAGTTGAGAGAGAGACCGCGTCAAGCCAAGAATGATCTGAACTAAGACTATAATGAAAGGTAGCAAAGGGCATCAACTAAACTTATTTTTCTTGTCAAATAAATGAATTTCTTCAATCGCTGCGTCTCGGGTTCAACTCTCTTCCTTAGTATAGTTTACAATAAAAATATCGTTTGTATTCCAAAAAAAATAAGTAACATACTATTATACCAAGATTTGAATAGTTACTTTCTTCCACCAATGACCAATTCATGCTAATTCTCTACTCATCCTATACAAAAAAAATGATAATATAGAACAAAATTATCTAGATTATTGAATGAATGTTGATTCTCATCTCACCTTAATAACAATGATAACGCCAATGTATTTTATGCTAGCAACTCTCTCTCTATTTTTTACCAATGAATCTGTTTACGAGAAATGGAATATGAAAGAATTAGAATGAGCGAAAATTAGATTACGAGAAAATAAAGAATAATGCTAGAGAAACCATCTCCCTATACTATATTTGTAAACCCCAACTGATCGAGATTTTTCCCGGCGTCGGCGACTGTGACATCATCTCCTTCTTCTTTTTTTTTTTTTTCAAATAGAACCCCTGTTTTGGTTGGACTCATATCACTCTTACGTCTACTCATGTGACAATCTCAGAATCAAAACACCCTTGATTGGATTTCTGAGCTCCATTTCAGTCTCAAAATTGGGTTTTCTAACCCCCAACACGAACCCACTACTATGGTCCGCTTCGAGCCTCACCCGACCCCAGCCCTCAATGCATCACCACCACCACCTGCCAATCTCTTTCTCCCAATTTGAGAGGTGCCACCCAAAATTACCCAGCCACCGTAACTCACGATAAGCCATGATCTACTATTAATCGAAGGGGCAGCCACCAGTTGGATTGGGTGCGGGCGAGGAAGGAGGAGAAGAGAGAGAAGGGATGGACGAGGAGTTGAAAAGGCTTCAAATTATTCTGGGGATAAACAATTTTAATTATAAAAATAATAAAACTTGACATAAAATATAATTATTCATTCATTAACCGAGAGTAGGCTACGATGCTCGCAAGCATTGGATGCTCACACCGATCTCACCGTTAAAAGGAGGGAGGAGGGATGAGAGAGGAAGGAAAGAGGGTGAGATCAGTGTGAGCATTCAATGCTTGCGAGCACTGTAACCAGTCTCCATTAACTGATATGACATGAAATGTCAGCTGATATAAGATAGTTTAGAAATATGGGAGTAGGCTACAATGCTTATAAGCATTGAATGTTTACACCAATCTCACCATTAAAATGAGGGAGGAGAGAGGAGAGAGGGGGGAAAGAAGGGTGAGATTGGTGTGAGCATTCAATGTTTGCGAGCACTGTAGCCAGTCCCAGAAATATGATTCATAATCTTCATAATCCCCTTTACAAAAATTCTAGAAAGTCTCCCCACGAAATCACCAATTCTTCTGAGAGAGGTTCTTAAATTCACAATGAAATTGCTCACACCCTTATTTAAATAATTAAGCTTTATTTCTGCGGCCGAGATTTGATCTGCAAAACCGCTGGCCAGATAGTGAAAGCGCTTTTGACGGCCATGATTCTGTAACCTCTGTTTGCCCCTACCCTCTCTCAGGAGTCAGGACTTTCATCAAGCACCTGGCAGGCACATTTTGGGTACTCAGTAGTGGGAGCAAAGATGGGTGTGGGTCTATCAGTTCTGATAGGGTTGAAGGCAGCAGTATTGTTCTCGTTGTTTGGATACCTCAGAAGCTCTGGTTTCACAGTGCTTTCGATACCATTTTTGTATGCCTCTTTGGTATCAGCGTTGGTTTCAATGGCTGCTCATCCATCCATAGACCTTCCCATGCTGTTGGGGAAGAACCCAGATGGCAGTTTCCCCATTTGGTCGATTATAATGTTCTCCCCCTATCTGTATTTCGTCCGCTTCTTCTCGGCCTTGCGGAGATTGCGGAGTAGGGAGGCTCCTTACACTGAAATCTGCGAGGGTTTGTTCGTCGGCGGGTGGCCTTCTTCGCCGGATAAACTGCCACCAGGTGACCCTGCCATTGTTGATTGCACTTGTGAATTGCCAAGAAAGTCTGAGTTTTCAGGGCATTCTTATTTGTGTGTGCCAACATGGGACACGAGGGCTCCTCCGCCGGCTGCCATTGAATCCGCTGTCAAGTGGGCTTGTCGGAAAAGGGATCAGAATAGGCCTGTTTTCGTCCACTGCGCCTACGGTATGCTGCTCAAATTTTTAGTGATTTTTCATGTTGGTAATGAGAAAGATTCACTTTTTTTGCAATGCATATATATACGTGTATGTTGTATTTGAGAATTGTTTTGCAATGCGACGTATCTGGTGGTATTGGCTCCTAGATATCTATATAGGTAAATAAGGTGAGGGGTAGTTGTGGTGCAATGCACATAAGATTGCCTTTAGAGTTAAGCCCTATGGAGGTACTTCTTGATCAACCACTGCTCTGCTCAGGCTCATGCTCAGAAACGGGGTATCGTTCATGCAAAAAGCTTTCTTGAATTGCTTCACACTCTTCTCTTTTTGCAAAACAAATTCCCCAAAATCGCTTTCTCAGTGAACTCAGTTTCACCGAGCGCAACATCCCAACACTTGGGCCGGCAGTCATCCACCAATTCACCAAACTTCTCATGTTTCATTCGCCTCAAGCCTAGTAGTCCATTCCTCTTAACCTTTCAATTTGGAAAATTGTTGTAGTTGCTATCTTCTTCCACTGCCATCAGCCACAGCCCTCGCCCAACACTATGTTGATGGTTCATGTCCTCTGACAGAATTGGAAGGACATTAATAATGAATGTGTCAGGGTTTTGTTTAATCATCTGAAACTTCATAGGCATCTTCGCCTGAACCCCCAGAAAGCCCTCAGCAACTTAATCTGTTGCCCCTTAATTTCCTAGGACAGTTACTCATGTTGAGGCTGGCAACTTGTACCTCATACAAAAAATTTGTAATAGCATTGACAAAGTTGATTGGTTTACTTACCACTATTTGCACAAGCTTAAGCTGTTTAGATGCGGTTCAACGGTTGTTTTATATTTTAGCATTCCCACTCTTAAGTGGGTCAATCTCCACTTTTTGAGATCAATATGTGGAAGTGGAATCGAACTTATATAGGGAGGATTCAATTGCAGAGATTCAAACTCAGGATTTCCTTCTCTAATACCATGACGAAGGTTGTTAGTTTACCACTATTCCCAAAAGTTTAAGCTGTTAGAACTTAGAATATGGGCGACCATTGTTCTATATTCTAATTACATTCCTTATTACTATTTGGTTAACTTTGTGCCTTCTTGTAGCAACTCGTACCTTTCTCCCTCTGATTTCATACTCAGTCTAACTAACCCAAATCAAGTCAGCATCATCCATTGTTTACAGATTACCACTCGGCACTTGCTCACTTCATATCCCAACTGCCTGCTTCATGGCAACCTAATAGCAAAAGCTCCACAGTTGTGGCAGTTATATGAAATTTAAATACCTTTAAGGGGTTCGCACAACAGAGAACAGAAATAATTAAACAAGTGCAGATGTGTTATAATTGCAGGCTGCAGCACAACAAGAGGGTGAAATGATTTGATCAGCTTTGGGCTCTTCGACACATCTTTGAAACGCTCAATACTCTGCACTAATGTATTGTCTTAGAAAAAGAAAAAGAAAAAGGAAACTTAACGATCATATTAACTCTTATAATGTTTTGGTTCAGTTTCCCTTGAAACTATTCTGACTGTCTCATTTTCTAAGCCGGATAAGACCTCCCGTTGTTTCTTATGGAGAAGCAATGCTGTCACTGCTATTGGTTTTCAGAAATACAAGTCACACACAGTCATTAAATTTAAGTTTGCACGTACACGTGTATTTCTGAGCATGATCCTGGACACACCCTGTTTGTTATGTGCGGAGTTATTCAAACTTTTAGCCACTAGATTTATAGCTTGTCTTTGAGAGAATTTGATGATGGCATCGCTGAAAAACCATTTACCAACTAAAGAGATGGAAGAGCAGATCATCTAATTCAATATTATCTTTGTGGCTGGATTACTCTCCTGGGTTGTCTGTTTGTTTCCTGAGGTTTTTTTTTCCCTGTTTTAGTTAGGATTTGGCTTGATTTTCTATATTACTAGGATTGACTTTGATTTTCCTATGTCCAGTTGGATTGATGAATAATGTTTTCTGCGTTAAACTACCTCCAGTTGGGTTGATGGAGCTGCCTGGGTTTCTAGTATTTACAATTTAAACTTAAAAACGCCAAGGTGGGAGATTTCGGGTGATTAAGGGCTCGCCCCTATATATAATCTTTAAGACTGTAATCCTTAACTGTTTGGTTGTAGCCAGTGAAGGAGGCTTCCATTTTCCACAACTAAGTGAAAGTAAAACGAAATGCTGCAAACTGAAATGGTTCTGGACTCAAATCAATCTAAATCCATTTTTCCCGGAACTGAAATCATTTTAAATTCTTGTCCAACCATAATAAATAGTATGAAAACTATCTTTTAAATGTTTTTACAGTGTTTGATATGAGTACTGTAGAGTAAATAGTTAAATCTAAAACCTTCAATTTAAATACACAAATAATGCAGCCATAGTGAAATATGTCTGCAAACAGTTCCCGTTTAAGTTGTGAAGTTTCTTCTCTACCTGGCAGAATCTGAAGATCCCTTTCAATGAGAATCATTTATGTTTTTCGTAACAAAATTCCGCCGTGTGTTTCTTCATAGTAATAGTAATGAATTTGATTGCTGAACTATTGGATGGATCCCTTTCAAGTTGTTGTAACTTGAAATTCTTTTGTAATTTTATGTTTTAGGTCATGGGCGAAGTGTAGCTGTCATGTGCGCGCTACTAGTTGCTCTTGGAGTGGCAGAGGACTGGAAAAATGCTGAGAAATTAATTCGAGAGAGACGTCCTTACATTAGGATGAATGCTCTGCACCGCAGGGCTCTGGAAGAATGGTCAAAACATCGGTTATCTTCTTCTAAGAAGAACGGATGAATGAAAGTAATAGGCAGCCATGTTTTCTGATGCTACTGTTAAGTCGGGGAACAAAAATAAGTCCTTATAGACTAAACAATATTAATCAATATTTCTTCAACAACTTCATTTGTATAATTACGCATAAACGTGATCAGAATTTTTAAGACGATTTATAATTTTCTACATGTTAAGTTAGTGCAATGATTGCAGGATATATGCTCAACCCCCTGAGCTTTTAATTTGGTGAACTTTCATGCTTTTCCAATGCCCCTACCTTCTGTTAGTTTTACTCATGTATGGTGGGCATGACTCGCCTTTAGGAGAAGGACTTATAAGGAACGGGTTCATCGTTATGTGACGTCCCATGTCTAATAATGCACTGCCATGTGTAAGTATTTTTCTCCGCATGGCAATAGTGCATTATTGGATTAAAACGTTATGTGGCAGTGAACTCGTTTCATATAAGTTACTCTTCGCCTTTAGGGGGCAATTTGTGTTAATTTCTTCCTCTCTAGGTATTTTGTTCCTTCTTTCTTCTCCTCTCTCCTTTCTTTGAACATTTAACATCCCAAATTTGTTGCTGCAATTGATTGAGCACCATATCACAATAAAACTATGGTAATTTTGATTTTAAAAAAAATTATTATTATTAAGGAAGGGGGAGGGTTCAAAACTGTTTCATTAATTTATAGAAGGGGGAGTTTCGAATTTGAAACGCATAGTAAGAAACTCAACACTCTATCCACTATGATACGAGACCACGTGCCAATAAACTAAAGTAATCTTCATTTTACTACCTTGAAGAAGGGGCGGATCCGCCTGAAAACCCCCTTACAAAGTCCATTTTGCCCACCCTATGAGGCAAGGTTGTCATGGCTGCACTGCTGCGCAACCAACGCGAGGAAGGAGCGGAGGGTGAAGAAAAGAAGAAAAAAAAAAAATTTAAATCCTGAACCAAAACAACGCTGTTTTGGTCTTTAAGTTTAAAAAAAAAAACACGACATATAGTTAGCTTAATGCATACTTTTATTTTATTTGATATTTAATTTTATTTAAAAAAAAATTAATGTACAATTTATGATTTTAAAAAGGTTTAAAATATGATTTAAATTGTTTTCTTTAATTGTAAAAGAGAGGGACATTTTTAGTATTATGAATGTTTTACCAAATTTGTCTTCTCCCTTTATATATATAGATGAAAAAACGACACATTTTTTTGGGAGCAGCGATTTTTCCCAATTTTCCTCCATTCCAAACCCTATCTCACCTTATTCAGTCATCCACACTCAAAATTATCCATCTCCACTTCCTTTCTTAATCTCTCCAATGCCATTATTGCTAAGATTCGCCCACCAACAAGGAAATATAGACAAGAACAAATTTTGATAATGAAACCATAATGCAACATTTTCATGTTATGAAATTACGTCGTGGACAATTGTAATTTGTAAGTTGTAATGTTGTTTATTTTATGAATGATATTAGTATCATTAATTTTAAAGTGTCTTTGTTGTCTACAACACTTATAAGCTTTCATATTTTGCCCACCCAAGACTAAATTTCTGGATCTGCCCCTGCCTTGAAGATTTCTAAGTTTCAACTTTTAGTACCCTAAGTTCATTTGTCTCACTTTCGTACTCCAACATTGATTTTTCTACCATTTTCATACCTCTGTTAGTCATTGTGTCAAGTGTTTCGTTAACTGATGGCGTGGACACCTAAATGGGTCCACAGATTATTCAAAAATATTAAATGAAGGAGCACAAAATGTGCATTGTGTTTATAAAGAAAAGAAAGGAGGGAGAAAGAAAAGAAAGGAGGGAGAAGAGAGAGGAGAATAAATTGACAAAACAGCCCTAGAAAACACAATGCTCATGGTCATAAGATAGGGTAATGATATTTGGCTTCATTGAAAACACAGAATCTAATTCCTAGCTTCCCTCGTAACAATAGCACATACGAAATAAAATAAAAAGTGAAAAAAAAGAGTAGACTCCACCTCTAACTAGCCCTAGTTGTTCTCATTTTTATCTTTATTTTTTCCCTTTTTTGATTCATGACATCCTCAATTTCAAATAGATAAACACGTAAAAAAAAATTCTCCTCCTACACACCTCTGTTTAATCTTATATGTTGTTTTTGTTTGATTTATTGAAACTGATCACCAGAAATAAAGAAATGTGTGCAGGAGGCTAAAAAAGATGTATGAAAATCAGCTCCCATGGTGTTATGTTCCAAAAAAATTTAAGTAGAATTAATCAAATCCCATATTATCCAGCCATGAGTGCAATTAATCAACTTCAATTTTCTAAGGGATCAATCCCCCATTTCTACTTATTCCAGTTAACTAGGGCACCCAATTTTGAATTCCCATCATCGTAGATTAGAGTGGTTTAAAATATCGTCATCAGATAGTTACGTTTGTGGTTGAGTCAGAAGTATGGACCATAACAGATAGCAAAACTTTCAAGTTATTTCACTTTTATATGAGATTACTCGGGTTTCAGGGCTGTGTGTATAAAAATAGCAAAATCCACATCATACTTTCCACAACACGATGCCCATAATGACCTAACAAAATAGACAAACGTAAAACTCAAATTATTAACCAAAGGAATAGTGCCCGATAATTATTTCTAGCCTTATGTTTTATGAATTTTCAGGAAGAGAATTACTTCTGCACCCGCTTTTCCCGAATACTATCAAATCTACAAGAACGAGAAAGGGGCAAAACAACATTAGTTTCAGACTGAGATATACAACAGATTCACCAGCAATCAAATAAATCATATAATTTGTTTATTTTCCTAGTGAGAATTGCTAGACAATGCAAGCAACTCAAGTGTACCGGTGATCACTACTATCCCACGTTCCTCAAACATCATATGCCGGTATATTTTGGACCCTAATCATATATCATTGGTTCAGAATCACCAAACTAAGGCCAGGAAGTTTTGGAATTGTCGACAGCAGTGGGATTTCTAACTGACAGTCATTCAAAGGAATCACTGTGTTTCAGCATTAGACCATTAGGCCAAAATATTTGATTTATTGAATCAGATGACCAAAAATGCACGGCATTTCCATTCCCATATTATTCGCATTCTGAATCTTGAGGAATTTTCTTCCCCATTGCGTGCGAAAATACCTAATAGGGCAGGCAGAACTGATTTTCCTATCACTTGACTTCATTAGCAACCATTATCTATATGACTTGTTTATTTTCAACAATTTCCTAATCTTCATTTCTTCCCCAATCTCCAAAAGCCCACACATTTTTTCTTTTTACCCAGGGATCCCCGAACCCGCTTTGACAACTCAGATATGAAACTAGGGCCTCTGAAAAGCTCTAAAATCTTTGGGAGGCATGAAACTGTAGTAAATAGCTACAAAGGTATCTTGAGGAAACAACCTCCACGTGGGAGCAAACAACAGGCCTAACAAGTTGAGTAAACCCAAGAAAAATTGGATGGCATTAATGATCAATATCAACATATCTGGGAAAGCATACCCTGAAGCAGTTTCAGCAATACTACATCTGAGCTTGTGTCCACAGTGGTCTCTTGCATGACATTCTCATCTTGGAAAGCAAACCTGAAGCATGAGCTTTTCGGCCACAGAAAAAGAAAAGGATAAGAGAGCTACTTAAGCAAAATATGCAGGAAAGAAATAATTTTAAAACAAAATTACACTTTAACCCAAAATAAAATGCACAAACAGTTCATTTGAATATAAGGGATGAACTATGCTAGTTAAACGCACGAGATCCTATGGGACAAAAATAATTGAATGCCTAAGATGTGAAGGAACGGTAATAGGGCTAACAGCCAGAAATCTAGACACAAGTTTCCATGAAACAACAGGAAATTCAGATGCAAAACAGACTTTAATATTGAAGAATGGGTGATGCCACTAATCAATTCATCTCATCCTTGACATAGAATACAAACACTTTCCCTCTCACTTTTCCACAATATATACCCAACATGGTAATAAACAAACATTTTTGTCTCCTTTTTTCAAATCTTAATAAAAGTATTAACCCTGCATGAGCAACTAACCAAGCAAAAACTAGTGCCTTAGGGGCACTTTAGCCTTCCAAATTAAAAGAAGGAAAGAGATTTATTGTCACATAACTTTCTAAAACAAGAGTTACATAAAAAAACTTGAAGATTCCAGGCTCCATTTCTAGCATAGAAAACGAAAACAGCTAGAAATTCACCGACAACTACAGCAAAGCCAACATCCAAATCTGTTAAACTTCTCCTGAAGCTGAATCCCAACTAAATAGACTAAAGGGTTTACAATATGGATCGCCACAGCACCTAAAGTATGCCATACTTCTTTTCTTGTGTTGTTAAATAGACACAGAACTCTAAACCTGGCCTGTGGTCACTTTCTTTATTGGATCATTCACCTGATGTAACAATTCATTACAAATGCACGGATGCAAATGGGGCAGCAAAAAATAAACATGGTAACCTACGAATTATTAAACTCATAGGGAGCAATTTTTTACCAACATGGAAGATCATCTCCTATTCTAAATAGCACGCTGAAATTCACTTAATTTAAGGGGAAAAAAGGGACATTTTAAAACATAACAAACCATGTATGATTGCCTTTCTGTTTACATACCATGACCACATGAATCAAAGCAATTATATACAAAAAGGCAAATAAATGTGATCCAAGGACAAATTAAGTCTGGTTGATAATAAAATGCATTACTGTAGTAGCTATATTTATTTATTTAATTTTATTTGAGAAGAGAAATTAAATTAATGGTCCACACCTACAATATTAACATTGGTGGTTCCACTAGATTATTAGTATACAGGCAATGAAAGATGTTCTGAGGTTTAAGAGAGTGAGAAAGAAAGAGCAGTACCTTTTTTCATGTGTTATGCTTAAGAAATTGCTTTGTACCCTTCCTTCTCTAGTACTTCTGCTAAGGAGATGTCACCTGTCTTTATAATTTTCCCATCCTCCTATAAATCATTTAATTAAATAATTAGATCAATACTGAAAGAGAATCTAGGAACAGTTTTAGAAACTTATTGTATTCCTCACAATGATAATTTATTGATTATCATGTATAATGTCGTAGCAGCCAACTTATATAACATCTTTCTATGCCTCCTGAAAGCTTAAAAGATTCAATTAACATAAGAGAAATTCCTTCTTGTTCTTTTCCCAAACTTCGTGAGTTACAGCATATTTCATATGTTTCCTATGCGACAAGCAGCTATCTTGGTTGTATTAATTCTAGAAGAATATGGGGCTTCTACAATCAAACTTTTCAATCTTGCCCACCCTGTTCACTCATAAGTAAAAACAAAAAGGATAGGAATCCAGGGGAGGAATACATGAAACAAGCCCTATTTGCTGGTGCTCTATCTGCTATATACCTTTAACAGATTACTTATAAGGAGCTATAACATGAAGATGGAACAACAAAAATCCAAACCATATGTTTATGCAGTCCCAGATAAACTACTGGACACAAGAAACCAATAAACTCATTCATCTTGTCATACTTCTTCTTTTTTTTTCAGAAGAATCATGTGATACTTTATAGAGCATCCCTTATTATTTTATTTTTTTGTTATCTAATTTCACGAGACAAATACATGAACTAAGACCCAAAACCTCTCTTGTTCATGTATGTTTTCGTATCTTCCAATGACTTACCATAATATGGATGCATGTTGGCTTTATAAACTCCAGAAGTCGTAGATAATGAGTAATCATCAATACAGAATTTGTTGGAGTCAGAAGCCCATTGACTGCCTTTGCTACATCTCGAAGTGCATCGACATCCAACCCAGAATCAATTTCATCCAAAATAGCCAACTCTGCTCCCAAAACCTGCATTTAGCAGAAGCATGTGAATACAAAGACAAGTAACAAAGTAAGTAGAGCTTACACGAATGCGAAGGAAGGAATGACAACTTATTGAAATTACAATACCATATCTCCGGGGAAGAAACCCATTTCCCACAGCTTTACATAATTCTAGAAATATTGTAATTACGCTATATTTAACACACCCTTTGACACCAGGCATTTTCTTACAAAAGAAGTTTTGATCAAGATTACAAAAGAAGCAGGAAGATTAACTAAGAATGATAGCCATACCGCCAGTTGCAAAATCTCATTGCGCTTCTTTTCACCTCCACTAAAGCCTTCATTAACATTTCGATTAAGGAAGTCTGTCTTCATGTTGACAAGATCAAGTTTGGGAAATATATAAGCGTAGAACTACAAGAACATGAATAAAGATAAGAATGAATCAGTAAACCGACAGACACATCTCAAACAGTGGCTTCGAACAAGAACGAATGGGTGTAGCTAGCTTGCCTCAATCGGTCCCAGCTCGGGTAGTCCTAGTTTTTTTCTGCGAGCATTGTAAGCCATGTTGAGAAAATCAATGTTGGTGACACCAGGGATCTCAACTGGGGATTGGAAACTCATAAAAAGCCCTGCAAGTGACCGGTCTTCCGCTGGCATTTCGAGCAAGTTGTCACCTTTAAACACAACACTGCCTCCTGTAACTTGGTATTCCGGATGCCCAGCCAGAACCTGAGCCAATGAACGAACAAACGGATGAATTAATTTACCCATTGTTTCGAATTTCTAATAATTCTAGACAAAAAAGACTGAAAGCGCTTTTGAAACCCGTAAAAATGCAAGTATATCCTAGAAAAACACTTAAGTGATTCCTGCAACACCAAAATGCACTTTAAGTGCTTTTGAACAAAAAACACTTTCACGCGCTTTCACACTTCAAAACGAGCCCTTGATAATACGGACCTTGGCGAAAGTGCTCTTCCCTGAACCATTCTTTCCCATAATTGCATGAACTTCCCCTTGGTAGACAGAGAGGTTGACGCCCTTGAGAATCTGCTGTTTGGATTCGGCAATCACGGCCGTTAGATCCTTCACTTGGAGTAGCAGCTCCTTCTCTCCTTCCCCTCCTCTACTGCCGGAAACTGAAGTTTCCACGGCGGAGGAGAGGCTGCCATTCACCTTCACCACCGTCAGAGACTGCAGGTGCCGGTGGCTTGATCGACAACGGAGGGCAGAACCTGTGAATACTGGGGACTTGGAGGGTGAATAGCTGCTGATAAGACAAGCAGCAGAAGAAGAAGAAGATTGCGGTCGCAATGGTGGTGGTGGGGAGGGAAGAGTACAACAGGGATGATGAAATCGCGACAGCGCCATTGGATTGGTATCACTGCAAGTGCAAAAAGCCCTAAATTAGAATTCAACGGAAAAGCCCTAAGCCTAACTGTAAATTAAATTATCAACAACTTATGATATTGGTGGTGGGCCCCCTTTGATCTACATATATCATACGTTAACCCAGCTGACTCGTCATTCATTTACCAAAAAAAAAAAAAAGTTCTTCTACAATATAAGAAAAGAAATTCATCCGAATACGATCGAGTACCCGTTTGGCCCTTATTTTTTGGGTAGGCTTTAAAAAGGTTTGGGCTTGAGAAACTTGTCTGATTCAGCAGGGTTAACTTCATTCAACCCATTATTTTGCTTCTGTCACAAATCGTCTTGAAATTCGAATAACTCCTCATTTTAGTTATAAAAGATGAAGATGGATCAATGTCATATTCGAATTAGGGGACTGGCTACAGTGCTCGCAAGCATTGAATGCTCACACCAATCTCACTCTCCTTTCCCCCCTCTCTCCTCTCTCCTCCCTCATTTTAATGGTGAGATCGGTGTAAGCATTCAATGCTTGCGAGCATTGTAGCCTACTCCTCGAATTAGACTCCTACACATCAAATGTGGTACTTCCGTTCTTCCATGGCACACATATGGGACCCATCACTATAATAATATGGTGAAATATGAATCCAACCACTATAATTATATGGTTTGTGTTGTAGTAAATAATATTTAGAGAGGGCAAGGGAAGAGACGGAGGGCAAAGAGATGGATCGGAGAAAAGGGGTTCAGCTGTCTAGCTTGATTGATTTTTCCTTGTGCTTTTATTTATACTAATCATAATGGGCTTTACTTGCCCTCCAAGTAATACAAATCATACAAGGAAATGATCTTCTAGATCCTATAGGATTCCTACCTCTAGTTTGCACAATCACATTCCTAGAATAATACTAACTGCAACACTACCCCTTGAGTGTGTAGAACTAAAGAAGTAGTCGCATCAAGTCTTCAAGCAAATTGATGAAGTCTTCAAGTAAGGATATAATCTAAAGAAGTTAGATTCATGAGACTTTTCTCTTTCATACACATATCCTCAACATTCATGATAATAACATTGTCAATTGGGAATTGATAATTTGGATAGATTAGTACATACTATGTATTCTCTCTAGAGAGTGACTAGTCTCGAGTCATTGGTGTGAAAGACACCAAGGCAAACATGTAAGTGCTCAATAAAGAGTGAGTCCACTAAACACGATCAACCAGAAGTTCTCATACTCATGTCATAGGAGAACTCACTAGTTGGGATAATGCAAAGTAGTATTTTGACCTGAGACACCAAATTTGTCTTATGGGTACGTATTTGATCATTTGACAATGTAACAAAGACCATGCCTCATCTTGGGCATGTTCTTAGCATTGTTGGGGTCATTGAATTATTCGTAGAGACATGTGAGTGTACTACAAGGGATCTTTATTCTTTAAACCGTTGAGGAAGAATACTCTACGATATGATTAAGAATCTATGGCCATAGTACATGAATAAAATTTAGGAAATACGTTCCAAATCACATTCAAAGTAATCATATAGACAAGAGAATCACATTGGATAGTAGACTTGAATAAACTATCAACCAAACAATGTGATCAAGAGTATAGAGAATTACCGTATTGCTTAGTAATCTCAAACTGAATGGATTCTCCACCTCTTCTGCTTAGCTTGGGTAGCCATAACATACTACTAGAAGTCACTCATGGCTTGTGTAAGACCTCAAGATTAGCAATCACTAATCTCATTAAAGGGAGAATTGAAAAATTATTTTCAATCCACAATCAATTAGTAAAAGTCCAATAATGTAATGTCACTTGGATTTTGTCATGCCATCAGAGAGAGGGAGGGTCAGTCGCGCAGTATGAAGCTAGCAAAGAGAAGGATGGTCAATCGCATTAAATGCCCGCACTATCTCATATAATATACATATTTTTTAATTTACTTTTTGTAAATATATATTTTATGTTTATCAACTCTCTTTGAAATACGAAATGAACATATGACTCATTTTTGGGTAGGCTTATGAAAAAGATTCAATGAGCCTAATTGTTCTACCTCCTTTCATTTTTTATTCAACACGCTAAAATTACGAAAAGCCCATGTGTAACACGTTAGTGTAACACTCGCCTTTGTTACATTTAAGCTATATTTGAACTGTCATATGTTCATTTCAACTTCATACAACATCTTGCAATTTTTTTTTTTAGTTTCATACAACGACTCCCTATGTCATACCAAGTTCATACGACGGTCTATTTTTCCGTCAGTTCCTCTGTTAACTGCCTACGTGGCCGTATCAAGCCCCACAAAATTTGTGCTACTTGGATCAAAAATAATTTAAAAAATAAATATTCATTCTAAAATGAATTGAAAAAATAAAGTTAAAATACTAAACTGACGGAAAAATAGATCGTCGTATGAACTTGGTACGACATAGGGAGTTGTTGTATGAAACTAAAAAAAAATTGCAAGATGTTGTATGAAACTGAAATGAACTTATGACAATTCAAATATAGCTTAAACGTAACAAAGGCGAGTGTTACACGTGACTTTTCGTAATTTTAGTGTGTTGAATAAAAAATGAAAGGAAGTAGAACAATTAGGCTCATTGAATCTTTTCTATAAGCCTACCAAAAAACGAGTTATATGTTCATTTCGTATTTCAAAGAAAGTTGGTAAACATAAAATATATATTTATAAAAAGTAAATTAAAAAATATATATATATTATATAAAGTAGTGGGCTGGGGGCATTTAATGCGGTTGAATTCCTCTATGCCTAGCTTCACAAGGTGATTGACACCGACCCTCTCCTTCAGACTTCTATGCATCAAAATATTTTGTTTTATTTTCCTTATTCTCCCTCTCTCTGCATCGCTCCCTTATTCTCCCTTATTCCCTCTCTGCATTGCTCCCTTGTTCCCTCTCTGCATTGCCGTTGCCTCTCCCTCTCTCCATTGCTCTTTGTTTTATCCATTGCACCGTTGAGCTTCAACCATGAATTTTTTTGTGGCTTATTTTTTTTGGAGCAATTTTTGGTGGGTTGAGTGTATGTATAGTGTGTTTAGTTGTAAAATTCTACCAAAAGAAGCTTATAAGTCCTAAGGCAGAGGGTAGTGAGGGTAGCAGTCCTTAGGAGAAATTGGATGTGAATTCAGCCCCCACTTGAGCGCAGACTTCCCTCCAATTCCAATCACATTTGGAGAGATGATTGGCTAGGCGGGCTTTCAATGATAGGTCAACTGTTTTTTTGTGTTTCGTGCTAACATCAATTTGTATGTATGTAGAGTTCTCAACAACTGCTATATATTTTGTATAAGTACTTTGTACTCGTTTTGTATAAATAGTTTTTACATATTTATGCACAATGTTATCTACTAAACGCTCTAGAAAGTTGGACATCATTTGATTACTCCTTTCTTCAAATTCGGGTATTCCAAAGTAATCCTCACTGAAATATGTTTCAATAATATAACAAAGACCATGCCTCATCTTGGGCATGTTCTTAGCATTGTTGGGGTCATTGAATTATTCGTTGAGACATGTGAGTGTACTACAAGGGATCTTTATTCCTTAAACCGTTGAGGAAGAATACTCTACGATATGATTAAGAATCTATGGCCATAGTACATGAATAAAATTTATGAAATACGTTCCAAATCACATTCAAAGTAATCATATAGACAAGAGAATCACATTGGATAGTAGACTTGAATAAACTATCAACCAAACAATGTGATCAAGAGTATAGAGAATTACCGTATTGCTTAGTAATCTCAAACTGAATGGATTCTCCACCTCTTCTGCTTAGCTTGGGTAGCCATAACATACCTTCGTAAATCCACGAGGGTTGACTTGGTACGACTTTTGAGAAAGGTGGACGCACATGAGTTCCCAAGAATGTTAGGGACCCTTGATTGCACACATTGGCAGTGGAATAATTGCCCCACCAAGTTGCATATACTAGAAGTAAATGTCATCCTGCCAATATCCTGGAAGTTGTTGCATCCTATGATACATGGATTTGGCATTTATACTTTGGAACCCCATGTGCGTGTAACAATCTAAAAGTACTTTACAAGTCATCTATTTTTAGTGATATTGTCAAGGGTTGTGCTCCACAAGTGAACTTTAATCATAATAGAAGAGAGTACAATCAAGGATATACATGGTATCTATTAGACATCGGGAACCGTGGTTTAATCGTTTAAGGAGTCTTTGCATCGAAAGATGAAAATGTTCTCCAAATTGTAAGAAGTTTACCATAAAGATGTTGACAGAGCATTTAGTTGCCTTAAAGCACAATTTGCGATTATTAATGGACCTGCTCGTGGATGGTATCGAGAAGATGTTGCAAGTATTATGCAAACATACATAATTCTCCACAACATGATTGTGAGAGACTACCGTGAAGAACATGGAAAAGATTATGAAGGTGATCATTCAATATCAAGTGCACACTTCTCCCGTGCAACTAGAAATAGATCCAATAATCCTTCTTAAGTATCTCAATAATCGAATGAGACTAAAAGATCCAATTGCGCACTTTAACCTCCGCAATGATATAATCGAACATTGTGAGTCTATATTCTAATAGGAATGAGTAAAGATGTTATGTTTTTATGCTTTGAATAACTCCAAAGAATCCTATTAGTTTACAGTTATCAATATGTTTGAATGTTACTCGTTTTGGAATTTTTAGTTTTGGATGTTGCTTAATTTCAGTATGATTTAAATTTAACTCGGAGGAATGGCATTTGAACCTCTCCATATCGACATAGAGAATGCATACTTTGTTTTTTTTTGCGTTGAATGAAACAAGAACAATCAATTTGTACCAAAAAAAAAAAAACTCTTTATTTCGTCAAAATCATATATATATATATATATACACACGATCTATACAAACTAAGGATTAAGCATTGCAGATTAATATCCCTCTAACCTATCTATGATTACATCCACTCTAACATATACATAGCTTTTTGTAACATGGATCATATAGGCCATATCTTTTCTTTGCTTACTTCTGAACTCTTATAATAACCAACCTACTAATGTTAAAAAGGAGCAATGACGTCCGAGATATAATGGTCATCTCATCAACGTCCCCTCTCACCTCCAAAAAAGCACTTAACCACATAGGAAGTAGAACCCATAAAGATAGTATAAAATTCATATCAAGTAATATTATAAAAGTAAACACAAAATTTATCCTAGAAAGTTGCTACTGCCAGAACTACCCAAACAAAAGGTATACTACGGACCAGGAACTTCACATGTGTCTCAATGTCATCCAGTATTTCAAGACACTCCTGTAAATCTGCATCACTAACTAACATCACCCATTCATCTTCGTCATCCAAATACTTGAGTTGGAATGTCCTATTTTGTAACTTCAACCTATTTACAACCTCTTCATATAGTTGAAGGCACTCAAGATAATGCTTAAACTTGAACTTGATTGTATCTCATTTATAAGTAGCTTTCACGATTATTTTTGACCAATTCTCACCAGTGGTTGTTTCGACTTGTGGGTGCTTTTGCTTCTCAAAGCTCTTAGAGCTTGATGAGCAACTCTGCATTGTTGAACCAAAGCCATTCAATGAATCTGTTAAGCTCAAAAAACTCTACTGGTTATATTCAATAATCATATCATCTCTATATACTCCCATGTCCATTTGATCAGCACCAGCCAATGAGCTTGAGCTTTGAGACACAAAGTGGCAGTCCCATGGCTCTTTTGCAAGATAATGCTCATTGAACTAGGTGTAGTCCCATGGTTCGTGGGATCGCATGTCACATAATCTATTGCAATGGGCTTGGAGTCTCCTTGAGGCATGAGAGGGATGTTCTATTTCTTTACCTTATTCTCATGAGAAGTTGGAACACAACTCTCATCTTCTTCCAAATTAATTGTCAAACACTCACCATTATTGAAATACAATGAAGGTACTGAAACCAGTTCTTGGGTAACTAGTTCAAAGTTCTCAACATGCAGATTTTTCTTGAGAAATAAAAGGTTTTTGGGTGCATCAACTTCTTGTATGATTGATCCCATTGCCACAAACCTTCCAGTAGTTGGGTGATACTTTAATCCTCCTTCCACCCCATGAACATAATCAAGCACAATCTGTATTTTTCACGATAAACGATTCACCTGATGATCCTTTTTAGCGAAGTGGGGCAACCTCCTATACTTTTTGCAGCATCCTTAAGACTCCATAGAAGTATTGATGTAAAACACTCAAGCTCACATTTTTCTCTGTTGTACTATCCTTTTTCTCCACCTGCTTTCTTAATCCACTAGGTGCATGTTCAAGAGGATTATCTCTTTCGATTCCCCTATTTTTAGATTAAAAATATTAGAGATGACATTCTCAACTGAATTCATTTCACCATCTGACAGTGCTGTCTGAGAATTTATGGGATATTAGGGCTCGTCCTATTTTGAAATTCAATGTTGGTGCCTTTTAATCCAACTAATTCTGCATTTGAAACTGACCTTAAACTCTTACAAATTATCCGCATGGTATTTGAAATGTTGTTTAACAGAAGTTGTTGTTTGGTGCTCTCCTTCACATTGACAAGGAGAAAAATCTCCAATACATAGTCATCATCACCAGTGTAGGTTCTCTTTAGGCTGATTGCAACATGGGCATTCAAACCATACTTGAGTGCATGATGAACAGTGGACATTCACATATATCATACACCTTAAAATCATTAATGAAGAAAAAATGATTTGATTGAAGTGATTTCCCATCAATTCCCTCTTCTTCCTTAAGATGATGTTCTGCACATGAATGCACAAAGCCTTGCATTCTTCAATCATTTACATAACAAGTTGTTTCCTCGATGCATAGTATACATTTCTCATTTGAATTTGTAATACGCGTTTTAACACGTACTCTTCTAATTTCATCACAATTACCTTTAAAGTAGCAACAAGGAATCCATTTCATAGCCAATGACAATAAATGTGCATGACATATAGCCCACAATACATCATTTATTTTAGTTAAAGCTGCTCTTTGGTGCTTTGAGAGACAAAAGGGAAGAAGTTGGGGAGGTACAGTGGTCCTCAAATTAACTACTTGAAGTGCACCGCAAACTATTTTCATCTCAATTTTGAAATTGGGTTTCTCTTTTGTATTGCCAAGTTCCAATATAGTATAGCATGACATTTCCAAATCAAAAATCGATAAGGCAATTGATTCATGAATCTAATGATTAACTGCATAATCCACCTGCAAATACTCAATCTTATTGTAAAAACTAACATTAGAAGTCCACTCTGAAATTTTAGAGACAAATACACGACTAGAAAAGCCCAAGATAGAACCTTATTTTTCTTCTTTAGAGAATGCAAACACCCTTGAGACTTCACGATACCCTGCAAGAATATGGCCAAGCAAATATGGTTGCTCATAAGTACTTAATAAGTATTGATCACCATGCTTTATGGGAACCATAATTGCGCTAAAATAGCCCCATCGAAAGTCTCTTTAAACATCGACAATGCATTAAGCATCTTCTCATTAAGTGACAATCTAGGTGGCCTATAGATCATATAGTTTTCCATGTCCATGGCATTATTCTGTTGAAAAGAACCATTATTTAGCTTAACAACTAAGTCATTAGTATCATCAGAATCAGTTAACACCTCATATTGAGGGGGTTCCTATTTGCTCAAACACAATTTTGTCTCCATAATTGAAACTTCCCCCGACGTTGAAAGCTCCAACACCACTCGTAACTGACAATTACTCACCATTATGTTCTACGAAATTCAAGGCATCCAAAGGTGCATAGGTTATTGATGGACATGATGGCATCCCAAAGAGGTTGCAATCTGGTCCGTTGCTGCTGGGCTGGACCATCCAGCAAGTATCAAAGTTCATAAGCTCAGAAATGTTATTAAACATATCTTATGAAATCAGGTTACTTGTTCCACCCTCAAATGATGCCAAATTCTCAACCTGAGCTCTGACATATGCCCAATGATCGTTTCCCTTATCTTTAGTCGAAAAATGATAATCCATGATTAAAACCCAATTTTGATTAAAAAATGACCACTGCTATAATTTGACCAAATAACTAGACATGTATTGTCATATCGATAGAATGAGACCCACACTAAGAAAACAATTTACCTTATCAAATACAATTAAGTATTGTTGGCTAGGCATTCCGTCTCCTTCAAATAGGCACTGGGTTCGATCTTCTTTGGGTTCTTTTTTGAAAATTTTTTGTTTCTTAAAAAAATTGCATAAAATTGATTGTGCAGGGATGAATTTGAAACCATGACCTTGAGATACCAATTGTGCTTAGCATAGACTTGTTAACAATGTTGCACAAAATTATATATAATACATAATTACATATATTATACACATACACATAAAAAGATCGAGGCCCTTCAAAATTGGGGGCTTCTGTGCCGGTGCACCACCTGCACTCCCTCAAGGTCAGCCCTGTATATCGATCATCACAATGAAGCATTTCAAACTTGACTAGTAAGAAAAATCCCCAATTTTTTTCTTCTCCATTGTTTTGCTTAATTATTTTTTTACTATGTTAAACTTTTTTTGGTTACGCTATGTTAATTACTGTTAACTAATTTATAGAAATTCAAATCTCGAATTTTTTGCTTTAGCCCTAACAACGCTTTCGGTTACACTATTTTTACTAGATTAAAACCTTTCATTGGCTCCACTCTCGGGTCTCCTTATTATATTACCAAGATGTTGAGCATAGGGGATGCAATCCTTGTTGATGTGTGTCCATTGAGATTTGAGGCTCTTTGATGATACGTGGGTTCTTGTTGGGAGGGGGATAACACAACTCTTGATAGCGTTGTTGAATGTGCTTCCACATTGTGGCCTTTGTTTGCAAAATTTCCTATAATGGGATCTTCACTAATGCCAATATAAAGCACATAATAGAACTACATCTTTGTTATGTGAGTAATTCGTGTTCTTAGAAACTCCTACTTCACTATCCATTGGAACAAGTAAAACGGTGAGAAAAATGGTAACAACAAAATAAAAAACTATTGTGAATGAAAAGTTTGAGCAATGAAATGAAGAGAAGTGGAAATTATGGACATTGTGGAGTATTATGTGTGACGAGTTTAGTATTTATAAGAAATGATAGAAAAAAAAATTTGACCTTGAAAGCACATAAAAAAAAATTAAACTCAAAAAGTGATCGTTGATAATTTTCTGTAATGAGTTAAGTATTTAAGTAGGAACCATTGGATTGAAAACAAAAACTAATAGCAACCTTTGGATTTGTAGCTTTTGGTATTTTTTTTAACCGTTGACATTATTTTGAATTAAGGCCATTAGATCTTGAAAAACTTAAATCATGTCCCTTCAAATTCCATCAATTGGAACCTCTTGGCTTAACATAAAGCTGCCCGCGTGGGGCCCGAACAACAAAAGTTGGCACGAGTAACTACCCCAGGCGGGCGTCCACTTGTGCGTGATATGCTCCAAAAGAGTTTGTTTCACATGGTTTGTCCATATCCTACAATTGTCCTGGTGCGACCCACATGGTCTGGGTCTCTTTAAACTTCCACAAATGTGTGGAATTTTGAAAATACTTGATTGGAGTAAAGGTGTTTAGAGACCCAAAATCTCTTCCATTGCAAGGTGAATAGTAACTTTGAGTCTCGAAATAGAGAGACTCAAAGAGGATAAAGACCCCCATTGGTGATGTCCTCGCTCAACATATTCCCAAACAAGCCATTACCCATACTCATGTTTGTCAATTTTTCAAGCTTCGTCGCTATCGAACATCATTTGAGTAATGTTTAACAGTTTTAGATTTAGAAATCGGGGTTGTTGAAATTCGTAATTTAAATCCACCGTTTTTAGGTTTTTGAGATTGGGTTGTGTAGAATTATTGATTTGTGTAATTATGTACCATTTGAGCTTGAAAAAATTGAAAATCCTTAAGTAGATTGAGGAGGATGCATGCACGTGAAGCTGATTAATCTTTGAGATGAAAAGTAAACTCACGTGAAAAAATATTTGTCTTTTTTAACTCCATTGAAAAATGGAACAAAAAACTCTCCTTATAAATTGGTGGGACTTCAATGATGCACAATTTAATTAGAACTATGTATAATGTGGTCATAATTAGAGGTTAGACAAAAGAAATTAAAAGGAACCTTAGCTTGCTTTGCTCCAAACCTTTGTTTGAATTACTTGCCCGTGAAAGGTTTGTGACTTATTTCATTTGGTGTTTAAGATTCGATTAGATTAGACAACTCATAAGCTTTAAGGTATGTTTCTATAATTCATGAAGGTTTAGACATGAAAGGAACTTATTCCTTCTAATTCTATCATTTTGAGAACTAAAAGGGATAAGTTTTCACAATACGCAATTCATCTTTTACATTCAAGTTGGACAAAAAAAATGGAACCTTTTTGTTTAACGTAATTAAATATAAAGATTAACTATACAATCCAATTCAAAATTAGACCCCAAGTGTGCCGTAATTCTGTTGGGAGGGCCGCATACTTGTTTAATGCATCCGAAATGGTGGCATATTTGGAGAAGAAAATCGAGGCTTATATCGCAAAACGATCGACATTTAGTGCACTGAATGTTGTTCCTACCAAATATTGATAAAAATGTTTAATATGCTTATACAAAGGATATTGATTGCGTTTATACACCAACCACTAAGCACATTTTTTATTTTATTTTTGAAGTTTTTGATTGTTTGTCTTTTATCGAATATTTCTGTAGTTGTTTGGTGTTGATTTGTTGAGCAGTTTGTGAACCCATAAATTTTAACAAATGTGAAAAATGTGTAAATAAAAAAAAATTATGACATACCTTATATGAAGCTCCCCAAACAACATTTTGGTAATATAACCTTTCAAATTTGCATTAATGCATCAAGTGAAAGATGAAAGTGGATGGGTTAAGGTTGTTGGGTATAGATAGTTATTTCAATTATTAGTTGTTTTTTAGGGTGTATTTATTTGTAGATAATTTATCATATATAGTCAAAATTTACCCATTTACTTCAAAAATGTTAGTTTTTATAAGTTTTTATAAAAACTATCAATTATAGCCAAAATGTACATGAATAGACCTAAATACCCTAAAATTTGAAACACTACACCAAAAATCCTTGGTGTTTTTGTACTATTTGGTTGTCACCGAAAAAAATTGACAGGACTACCATAAAGTAAATTTCATTGGGAATGTTTCAACACTATGAAAATGTCCAAAATACCAATAATAGTCACTGCCTCCTTCATGAGGATGCTAAGAATCAGGTAGTAATTTCCCCAACTTGGTATGGTTACTTTGACTTGAATCTTTGAATTTGAAAGAAAATTTTAATCAATACATGTTGTCGGTCATAAGAGTTTGATTGGAGCTCTTTGGCTTGTTTTTATTGACGATTTCATTTCATTTCATTTCATTGTTGTAACTGCTATATGGATTTATCATTGAAGCGTGTTTTCTTAATTTTCTTTCTCACCAAAGCCGAATCAACTTCAGGGAATCCAGTTGCCGATGACTGGATTAGATCAAGGGGAGCTTTATTTTGAGGGTATTTGAGTCTATTCGAGTGTAATTTTGACTATATTCGAAATTATTTATAAAAATTGACATTGATAAAATTGGAGGTTAAATTTTGGCCATTTATGAATTTTACTTATTTAGTATGGGAATGAGAATTGAGAAGAAATGAGTATGAGAAAAGTGAAAATTAGAAGGAACGAGTACTAGATAAACAACCCTACCTTGGTTATCCAATACCTTGAGGGCATGTGTTTCTTACTTGGTACGAAAATGAGAATGAATGAGTATGAGATAAACAACACACCATTGATTATCTCATATCTTCCTTTTTTTAGGTATGCCCTCATTTTCAAGTTTATCTACCCAAAATCAATAAAATTCACATACATTTTAATTTATTTCATTTTTTATAAACACATAAATAAAAGTAATACAAATTTTTTGTAAAAACATTTCTTGTAAGTGGTAAACATGCGCGTATTGTTAATTCTAAACAGAACATAATTGAAACGAAAAATTTCATCAATTTGGTAGGTGAAAAGAGAGAATATATTATTTACTTGGGGGTCGTTTGATAATCATTTCGTTTTCAGTATTCAATTTTCAATTTTTGGTTTTCAGTTTTCATTTAAAAAAAAAAAAACTGAAAACTTGTTTGGTAACTATTTTCAACTAAAAAAACGAAAGCTAAAGGCCAAAATTTGAAAACTCAAGAAAGTAGTTTTCAGTTTTTCGTTTTAATTTTGTTGAAAACTGAAAGTAGTTACCAAACAATATTTCAGTTTTAATAAAAATGAAAACAAAAACTGAAATTTAAAAACGAAATGATTATCAAACGATCCCTTATTAATAACAAGCTAATTCTTCTTCTCATGATGTCTTGGTACTACATGAGGCGTTAGCGTATTTTAGTTTCGAGTCAACGATACGCCAGCGGTGACACCCCCTAACCCTTAGATAATATAAGTTCCAACTGAAATTGAAGGTTCCAAACCCTTGGTTTTAAAAGAAATATTTTTTTTTTGTTAATCAAAAGAAATAATTTTCGGATACAAACAAAGCCCTCTTTATAAATTGGGTTTCATTTATTGCCTTTCTTGTCTCCGGTCTCCGGTCTCCTCCCCTTTCATTTTACAAAATTCCGAAACTGTCCCGCGACGAGCTAAAAACCAGCAGCAAAGCCCTCTTTCATTTTTATAAGTTGCAGACCCAAAATCTCTCTCTGTCGTCCTCTTCTCGTCAGCAGCTAGCACAAGTCACTCGGATTCGTCGATCAGGCGGCCTCCAATTCCGGCGCCCATGACTCTGATGACTCCTCCGCCGCTAGATGTGATTACTAAACCCCTCTCTTCCTCCTTTCAAATGTGATCTCAATACGATTTCGTTTTGGCGTACGAATGTTGTGTTAGGGTTTCAATTAGCAGATCGGAGCTCTCATATTGACCTTGTTTTTGCAGCAGCAGCAGCCACCGCAGGAGGACGATGAGATGCTGGTCCCACCTGACCTCCCCGACGGTCCTCAGCCCATGGAGGAAGGTTATTCGTTTATTTTCTATCTTTATTTACTTATTTTTTCTTACTTTCTGTTTGTTTCCCGAGAAAATTTCAGCAAAATGTTAAGCAGTGAAGTTTTATGTCAAGGTCTTGCTTTGCTTCTAGACACAACAGAAGTAGTTTTTAGGGCAATAGTAATCATGTGTTTTTATTTTTCTAATTTCCATTTTTTAATTTGCGATAGCTATGCGTTACAATTTACAGTGGGTACTGAATTGTATGGTTGCTGAGACAACTGAGAAAATTAAAATCGAACTATTAGAAACTAGCCACACTGTTCTTGTCACTTCTGCTTTGTAGAAGTCAGAATTGACTTCCGCTAAGCCATATGGAATGGCCAAATTTTATTACTCAGGTGAAAAATGGTCCATTGGTGATTACGGTTTCAAGGAGTGGCTATCAAGAAGTTCGGTCTCTCTATCATTTTATTTTATAAGTTACTTAGATGAAAAAGGGCAGTAGTGTGTACTGGGATTGTGCTCCTTGGGCAGTATTTAACCATTTCCTTTGGTTGTAGAAAGAAATACATAGAAAAAGTATAACTTGGAAAAATTACCGGATTGGTTTTTTGTTGAGTAAGTTATGTGGTTTCTTGGGTGTATAACAAAAAGGTTGAAATATAAGATTTAACTTGTTTTTCTCTTTCCTTCTGCCGTTCTTGACAATCAAACAATTTTTTTGGTTTACTACGCTTGGCAGCACAAGCAGAAACTAACAGTGCAGTGGATGCTCCAGCGGTGGATGATCCATTGTCAGCTAGATTTACATGGACAATTGAGAGCTTTACAAGGCTTAATACCAAGAAGCTATATTCTGATGTTTTCCTTGTTGGAGGCTACAAATGGTATTTAAATCTCTTATCAGTTGTTAATTTTGATCCGAATGCATATGGATATTGGTACTTGATTTGTTATGATTTATAATCATGATTGTATTTCAAATGTGCTTTGCAGGCGGATACTAATTTTCCCCAAAGGGAATAATGTGGATCATCTGTCAATGTATCTGGATGTTGCAGATTCTGGAAATTTGCCATATGGTTGGAGTAGATATGCCCAGTTTAGCTTGTCTATTGTCAGTCAAATTCATAGTAAATACTCTATTAGAAAAGGTACTTTCTCTGCCGCTGATGTACCTTTTAGAAATGAGAGTTTTAGTAGTTTTATAAATTTAGACTTTACGTGTCCTTTAGAAATTTTCATATCATGTCCTAATGGTTGAAGTGCAATGAATAAGGGGATAAAACTTTGGTGCATATGATGTGGGAGCAATAGAAGACGCAAACTGCTATGGCATTTCACATATATTTGCAAGTTGTGTAATAGTCAGCTTCTTTTGTCTCACATCATGAGCTTGTCCAAAAGTACATGTGCATTACATGTCACTGTGATTTTAATGTCACCAACACATGTGGTCTATCTTCTTTTAGCCCTTTAAACTCTCACCAAGTTAACAAAAGGGGTGTGAAAAGAAACACAAAAGTAAAATACATGCACCTGTTTTGGCATGTTGCACTAGTTGTAGACAGACTATAACTTTTTGTTTGAAGAACTTAGAACAAAGAAACTTCACTCCAAAAGCTGTATCATTGAGATGTTGAATAGAAAATAGTGTTATGTATTAGTTGGATTATGTGAGAAATAGATAAAACTGGATTCTTACTTACCTGTTCTTTCAATACTTTAGTTAGGAAATTAGGGGATTGGTTTTACCAATATAAAAACGGTGCAAAATGTTAAGGTATGCTCAGTTAGAACAAATTAACTTCTCTCCAAAAGCTGAGACATGAGGAGTTGACCAGAATCATCATGGTATCATTGAGATGCTGAATAGAAATAAAGTTATGTAGTGTTTGGATTATGTGAAAAGAGATAAAACTGGATTCTTACTTACATGTTCTTCCAAGACTTTAGGTAGGAAATTGGGGGATTGGTTTTACAATATAAAAATGGTGCAAATGTAAATGTATGCTCAGTTAACATGTGAAGAGTATAGTTTTAAGCCCCTTTGATCTTTGCTATTCTACGACTAGGTTGAATCAAACAGATGAACGATACGGAAACAGATAAGATAGCAAACCACCAAAAACAGAAAAGAATAACACAGCAGATTTTATAGTGGTTCAGCCAAATTTTAGCCTACATCCACTTTGTGATCTCTTCTTTAGAGATTCACTAGCACTATGAAGAATTTAGGTGTTTACAAGAACTTGTTGTAAAACCCTAGAAACCCCAAACCTAGTTTTGATCTCTCTATCACCCTTGACTCGCTGTTTTCTGCACTCTCTGGCTTTTTCTGTCTTACACGTAAAAGACCCCTAGCAGCCTCTATTTATAGAGCATAGAGGCTGATTACAAGCCTCGTCATATTAGGACTTAATTTTCTAGTTCTAAACATAATAGGAGACACTTTTCCTATTCCAAAACCAATTAGGATACCTAATCTGATTTTAACTTAAATCCTAATCTGGATTCTTACTTACATGTTCTTCCAAGACTTTAGGTAGGAAATTGGGGGATTGGTTTTACCAATATAAAAATGGTGCAAATGTAAATGTATGCTCAGTTAACATGTGAAGAGTACTTTTCTTACCTTTTCTGATCAGAGATGAGGGTGAATTAAGCCAAAGAAAAAAAGAGTCGTAAATACTAATACACAATGTTTCAATACTTTTCTTTTACTTCAGGTTTAAGCCAAGGCCTCTCTTATATGATATTGCTGTTTCTAGTAAATGTAACGTTTTTCTTATGACAGCTGGAGTCGCAACATCTCATAAACATTACGCATACATGTTTGGAGAAAAAAGAAACGAAAAGAATAATGTTAGAGTTCGTTAATATGGTAGCATGGACCAAGATGTGTTTTTATGATGTTACATTGTTTTGTGTGTCTCAAGTTGTGAGTTTATGATAGCATGTATGTTAGAACTATTTGTAGTTACTGCTTTGTGTTGCATTTTGCAGAAACACAGCACCAATTTAATGGTCGTGAGAGTGACTGGGGTTTCACTTCGTTCATGCCTCTTGGTGAATTATATGACCCTGGTAGAGGTTATATTGTGAATGATACATGCATAGTTGAAGCTGATGTTGCAGTTCGAAAGGTTATTGATTACTGGTCACATGACTCTAAAAAGGAAACCGGTTTTGTTGGACTGAAAAACCAAGGAGCTACTTGTTATATGAACTCTCTTCTTCAGACGTTGTACCATATTCCTTATTTTAGAAAGGTACATAATTTCCAAATATACTTTATCCCAATTTGTGTACAAGGAAGCCCCATATCTCAAATTGTTCTTTTAGGCTGTGTACCATATGCCAACAACAGAGAATGATAATCCATCTGGAAGCATCCCACTGGCATTGCAAAGCTTATTTTACAAGCTTCAGTACAATGATACTAGTGTAGCGACCAAAGAGCTGACGAAGTCATTTGGATGGGATGCATATGATTCATTCATGCAGCATGATGTCCAAGAACTCAATAGGGTTCTTTCTGAAAAGCTTGAAGACAAGATGAAAGTATGGAGCTCTTACTGTATCATACTTCATTGTTTGCACTTAATTCTTCTACATGAATTTTGGAGGTTACTTTGACTGAACCTTGTTTACTGGAATAGGGAACTGTTGTGGAGGGTACAATACAGCAGTTATTTGAAGGGCACCAGATGAACTACATTGAATGCATCAATGTGGACTATAAATCAACGAGAAAAGAATCATTTTATGGTAAGCGATTGAGGTTGAAGTAGATTACTAATGGAACATAAATACTGTAGGTCTAATGGAAGATTCTGTATGTTTATTTGTAGATCTTCAATTGGATGTCAAAGGGTGTCGGGATGTTTATGCTTCATTCGATAAGTATGTGGAAGTGGAGCGCCTTGAGGGTGATAATAAGTATCATGCTGAACAGTATGGTTTACAGGTAGATCTCATTGTAATAGGTGTTCATTTTCCTGGTTGTTTTATCTGTTTTCTTGAGAATGTTGGCAAAAACAGAGATTGTACTTGGATTATCACCAGTCAACTCATGTTTTTATTTCTTATGCTTTGTTTAGTTTTGGATTAACTACATTTTACCCCCTAGTGTTTGGGCGTGATTTTTGAAAGGGACCATGAGGTTTTAATTTTTGCAATTTACACCCTGAAGTTTTGAATTTACATCAACTTAAACCTTCCATCAGGAAAACTGCTAGGTTTGCAGTTAAATATATAATGTGGCAATTACGAGACTCAGTTTTATGCTGACGAGGAAGAAAAATAGTAGAATTTCTCGTAAAGGGACAAAAGTGGGGTAATGATAATAGAATTAAATATGAAGAAAATAATAAAATCGTTCTTTTAGGATTTTTCTTCCACACATCAACACAAAAAATGGGTCTCCTAGTTGCCAAATCATCAATTTATCAACAAAACCAATGGTTTTCCTGACGGAAAGTTGATGTGAATTTAAAATTAAAACCCTGTGGTCGATTTTTTCTTTCTGAGAGGGGGTGGGGGTGTTTTATCATAATTATAATTGTTATGTCAGTTTGCTATAGTTTGAATATTTGAAGATTGCTTTTAATAACATTTTGCAATTGTTTGACCTTTTCAGGATGCTAAGAAAGGTGTCCTGTTCATTGATTTTCCACCTGTCCTTCAACTTCAGCTAAAACGTTTCGAGTACGATTTTATGCGGGACACCATGGTAAAGGTGAGTGGTTGATAGATTAATCTGCCTTCACTGAACCTTTTCATACATATTGTGCAACTTTATCTAACTATCTATATATTTCCTGGGACATATAAACCAAAAATATTGAAGCTGCTCATAGGTTTGATTGACAAACTGTTTGGTCTTATAATTGCATAGTGCTAGTAGATTCTTCCCATTTGGTATGTCTACTTTAGCTCTTGTAATCTTGTGTAATCTCATAATAGATTTTTTGGTAAAATGGTTGAACTTTATGCTCTTAATGAGCTTTAAAATCCTGTATTGTGCATTTGAAATCACTCTCTAAAGCAATATCAATTTTGCTTTCATTTGCCATCTGTTGTAAAAATTTCGGACTTTCAACTTTGTTCGAATTTATTTATTTATTTCATTATCTTTGCCTATAAGAATTAAGACCAACGCAATTTAGCTGTTTCTTATAATGTAATTTCTTAGCTCGCTCTCTCTCTCTCTCTCTCTTTCTTTTTCTCTTTGTTTCTCATACTTGTATCATTTGCCTTAAACATAATTACTTGGAATCATCTAGTCTTCTGCATGCCAACAGATAAATGATCGCTATGAGTTCCCCTTGCAACTTGATCTTGATAGGGAGAATGGGAAATATCTATCGCCTGATGCTGACAGGAGCGTTCGCAACCTCTACACTCTTCATAGGTATTCGTAATTTAAGTTTATTGGTCTTTGAGACTATTTATACCCTTTGTTGTGAAAAGTTGTCTATATGGTAAAAATTATGTTAGTTCATTAGATGGACTGACAGAGATAGTTGTATCATTTCCGTGTCTACTTTTTGAAGAGTATCTGGATGTACTGCAATGGAGTTCTCTGTAATCATACCATATCATAGGCTAACCAGATATAGCATAAAATAGTTCATTATTAATGATTATAATTTAAGTGTATTGGTCTTTTCTATTCTGCCTGCATTGTTGTTTTTTTCATTTTGATAAACAAAATTTTATTTATGATTAATGGGTTACAAACATACTGGGGACGAGTTGTCCACTGACAACCGAACCTAACAACTAGCCAACCAAGCATATAAATTGCGATACGTACATCCTTCTAGGTATGGCAGCCCCCAACCTGCTAAATAACAGGGTGGCTCTTAAACTCTGTAGAATCCAAAGTTGCCAAGGAAGACACCAAAAAGGAACTTTATCATGCAATATTTGCACGACCTCTCCCCAAGTTGTCAACAGTCCTTGTATACTTTTCGGCCACCCTATTATTTAGTATATTGTGCATTTCGTGGGGATGGTTATACTTCTGTCTCCTTAATATTGATTTTTTGTCAGAAATACGTGGGTTTGGCCCCTATTGGTTACATGGCATTCATTCATGGTCATATAAAAGAGGAAATGAAAATGCAACTGATAGTCATTTAGAAGAATTGTACTCAAATAAGTCTAGAAAACTGTATTTTGACAGGATAGAATGAACCATCCCTTTTGCATTGGTTAGGGAAAAGAGCGAAGAAGGTATTATGTAAACATATTTGTATGACTTACATTGATGGAGAGTTAATCTAAATTCCAGTTATGCCAAAATTTTTGGTATACAATTTGTCATAGAATTGAACGTGTGTTGCATAATTTATGTATTCTTTGTATGAAATAAGACTGGATGGCTATGTTGCAAGGATGCGGATATGGAATATGTGATATGATACCATATGATGCAACACGACAAATCTCTAGAAATTAGGATATACATGGCAATAATGTAAGAGTAAAATGAAATAATATCACACACGTGTGTGTGTATATGTATAATATGGGTTACGATCCGGGGACACGCTTTTGACACACATTTTGACACCCGTTTTGTAGGGCCCACTTCGTAATATATTTCAACGATCCGAACCGTCTATATTTTAGTACATCATTAATAGATTATCCTTGCAAAAAATTATACAAATCCAAAACCATTAGTGCATTCATTTGTAATGAATAAAATGGACGAATACGGTTCTACAAATAAACACTAAATTTAATCCAACGGTCATATGGTTTCGGATTTGGGTGTCAAAAGTGTGTCCCCGGATCCTAACCCTATATATATATATATATATATATGAATTCATATTTTTACAATAATTAGATTAAATACTAACATATGGGAATAGAATAATATTTATTTTAGTATTTCATCCCTCGTGAAGTATTTCCATGATCGTACATTGACGGGGTCCACCTCTTACCGGTGCTGGATCTGAAAGTCAAAGTTGCTAAAATGCCCACTGATACTCCAATGATACCTATTGGCATGTATCGGTGGTGTAATGGGGATGTAATTTCTAAAGATGTACATACCTTTAGATTTTGTCAAAGCAGATGCAGTATAATAGCAAGTTCAATGTGTTCATAGTTAATTTTTTTATATGTCAAAATTAGAAGTAGTTCGTTATACTATGTTCATTTTTGGTGATTGCTACTGTTAACAAATTTGTACATGGATGGCCGTTTTATCTGGCTCTGTGCATGGAGATTGTTAATGCTGCTTTTGTCTGTTTGCAGTGTTTTGGTGCACAGTGGCGGGGTGCACGGTGGGCACTACTATGCTTATATCAGGCCAACCCTTTCTGATCAGTGGTATTCATAGCATTTTTTCTTTCTGCAATAATAAGTTTTATTTGCTTGCATCATATATCTGGTTAATATTCTTTCAAATACTCGAGCTGGAAGTTATTAATAGTTGTGGACTTTAGTTTGCGTTTGTAGCCATGCCCATCCTTTTCTTTTTGTTTGTTTGTTTCGTAGTTAACAATGTTTAGAATTGATTTTCCTGATTTTTAATGATTTTCTTTTTCCTTTTAAGAGTTTGTAAACAAAATAATCTGCAACATCAAGAAAACTAAGTTTTACCGAAGAGTAGCACTAGAAAGTTGTTATTTTTATTTTTAATTTTTAGAAATGTATTCCCTTGTTCATTTTACTCGGAAGAGAAAAGGATAAAGTTAATTGGATCAAGGAGTGGGAGAATAAGTGAAGTTGTTTCTCTGGTAGAAAGGTGAACAAGTTGTTGAATAAGTTGGAGGACGAGGAAGGCATTGTGATTGAGAGAGAAAGAAGGAATTGTACCTGAGTTTGTGGCTTCTTAGATTACCCTGGAAGAGAGTTGAATTTTCAGGTGGAAGGGTTGGATTGGTCTCGTAATATTGATGAGAGAGCTAGCTGTTTGGGGAGACCTTTTCAAAGTTAAATTTCGAAGGGCCGTTCAACTGTGGTAAATGACATACTAGTCCTCAGTTCTTCAATGCACTTATGCATGTAGATAAATATGGACCAAATGAATGTGGAACGACTGAGATAGGGACAGAGAGGGATGACCAAAGGTTTGAGTTTGCTGCTGTTGATCCCTGGAGGTCTTCTGAAATTAAGATAAAGTATATTGGGTTTTGAAACCAATGAAAATTTTGTTTGGACACAATTGGTTAATGTTGTACTTGAATGAATTTATGCTTGTTGGACTTCTAGGGAGTCAACAATACTGGGAAAGAAAGCAATAAGTTTGCACCAATGGCACTGACTTGGCTGAATAATGTTAGAAGTTGACCCATAAAGAATAATAAAAAAAAGCAAAATCTGTTAGTAACTGGTAGGGTGTTGTGCAATTTTGGAACTGTACATGCATGTGCTTTTAAGAAAGTGCTTAACTGGTTTGATCTTTACCATTGAGAATTGACAGTGAATTATTATTGCATACCATGACTTTTCCCATTCAGTTTAATAAATTTAAAATCCCCCGCAACTTGTTGCTTTCAGGTTTAAATTTGATGATGAACGAGTAACAAAAGAAGATATGAAGAGGGCTCTAGAGGAGCAGTATGGTGGAGAAGAAGAGGTAAAAGTCTTCGGTTATTTTCACGTTTTGCTATCTCTACTTCCTTCGTCTGTTCTGATGTACTCTGTTTCACTGTTTTCATTTTACAGTTACCGCAGACAAATCCTGGGTTCAACAATGCTCCATTTAAATTTACTAAATATTCCAATGCCTACATGCTTGTTTATATACGTGAAGTTGACAAGGAGAAAATAATTTGTAATGTGGATGAGAAAGACATTGCAGAACATCTAAGGGTAGGACGGATTGTTAATATTTCTGTTTACTTGGACTTTTAATATTCTTAACTTTATTTTGTCTTGCTGCTAAGTCATGATGTGCTACTGTGTCCTTTGAACACCATATTCTAGATAAGACTGAAGAAAGAACAGGAAGAAAAGGAGCAAAAGAGAAAGGAGAAAGCTGAAGCGCACCTTTATACTATCATAAAGGTTACAATATTTACAATCTCTCCGTCCCTTCTCTCTCTCTCCCTGTCCCTTTCTTTTCTGCCTCCTGTCTCTTTTTGTTTGAGATATGTAAAATTTGATTTGTGGAACATTATTTAATTCAGATTTTCTTATGGGGTTCCTAGGTTGCGCGAAATGAGGACCTGCTTGAACAGATAGGAAAGAATATCTATTTTGATCTTGTGGATCATGATAAAGTTCGTAGTTTTCGTATTCAGAAGCAGACGCCCTTCAACCTCTTTAAGGTAGCGTTTTTACTCTTTTTAACTTTATTGTATTGAAATTATTGACATTTTCAGGTGTCGGTGTACACCATTTACTCCATACTAGTCTTGCTAGTTCCCATACTGTTATCAATGTGGACATATGTCTTCACTTATTTTCACTAGTTTTATATTGAGCTTAATTAAGTAAATCAAATTAAACTTATGATGAAGCTATAGCCTATATGTAATGTTGTAGTTGCTGGATCCAAATGATCAGAATCATTCTAACCAAATAAATGACGTTTGATAAACTTATGATGAAGCTATAGTTTATATGTAATGTTTTAGTTGCGGGATCCAAAAGATCAGTATCATTCTAATTGAAGTCCACCCTCAGGAAGAGGTTGCCAAAGAGTTTGGTATACCAGTTCAATTTCAACGTTTCTGGCTGTGGGCAAAGCGTCAAAACCATACATACCGGCCAAATCGACCACTGACACCTCTTGAGGAAGCACAATCTGTAAGTTCCTTTAGCTTGATACCTGTTATGTCATTGATTCTGTTATATGTTCTATGAGTTCATGGTTCTTACGTTGTGTGTAAATGTAATGAAGCGTATTCCATTCCTCTGTTCATGACTTATAAATTTTTTTGGTGTTTGTAGAAATTCATTTAGGTAATTTACAGTTGAAATTTTGATTATCATCAGTAGAGATTCTTTGAGAGGTTCTGATTCCAAGAAGCAGCTATTTCAGTTTCCTTGGGGATTGGAATTTCAACAAAAAGCTATCTTTAGGCAGAGAAGATATAGATAGGAGCTTCTCCAAAAAGATGCTCCTTAGCTTGTGCTAAAAAACATATTTGTCAAGTGATGCCAAACAACTTGAAAAAAAAAGTACCTTGAAGAAGCACCTTTTTAGCTTATGAGAAGCTGTATGTAACATGCACTCACAAAAGTTGGCACTTCAGTGGCTTATTATATTTTGCTCATCTGTGAATGTATGGTGTTTGCAGGTTGGACAGTTGAGGGAAGTTTCCAATAAGTCAAATAATGCAGAGCTAAAGCTGTTTCTTGAAGTAGAACTTGGGCCGGTAATGGTACCTTCTAAATTTGTTTCACGTTTTCCCCAATAAGTTGTGTGATTCTTTGACAAGCTTTAATCATCTTATTTCAATGGCGGTATTCACCGGTTCTATTGATCATATTCAGGATTTGTTGCCTCTTTCTCCTCCGGAGAAGACTAAAGAAGAGATTTTTCTATTTTTCAAACTTTATGACCCTTTGAAAGAAGAGCTCCGGTATGTTCCTTCTTTCTTCCATCAAAGTTGAAATTTCATTTGATTACTTAGGTTTTCCTTCTCAAAACCAGGTATGTTGGGAGGCTGTTTGTGAAGGGAAGTGGTAAGCCCGTCGAATTATTGACAAAACTAAATGAAATGGCTGGTTTCAGTCCTGATGAAAAGATAGAACTTTTTGAGGTAAGTAACATGGATTCTTTTGGAAGAGAAGTCATGTGAATTGTGTCATTTGTATTGTGTTATAGGTGTGCCACCTAACCTACTTAACTCTGATGTGCATGGGCACATCACTTACTTATGAGAGTCTATGGCACATAGTTTTCTTTGAAAAGGAAATCTAAAAGGCTTTTATATCCATCTTTTTTGTTTTCAGGAAATAAAGTTCGAACCTAATATCATGTGCGAACACATTGATGAGAAGGCAACTTTCCGTGCTAGTCAGGTATGAATTTCAAAGACTAATTTGGACTGTTTTCATTTGTAAATTTGTGCTCAGGTATATACAAAGCTATTGTCTTATATCTCTGCTATTTTACTCTCTGTCTCTTACCGGCCCCTTCCCCGCCTCTTGTATTTGGGTGCGGGGTTTGGTGTATTAGGTATTCAAACTATGATTTTTAACTTTGAGTTTCTTTATGATATTATTCCCTTATGCAACGTTTTTGTTCCTTCAGCTTGAAGATGGGGACATCATTTGCTTTCAAAAATTCCCTCAGGGTGGAAGCAGCAAACAATTCCGTTATCCAGATGTTCCTTCGTTCCTGGATTATGTTCGTAACCGTCAGGTATATTTTCATTCTTCCTTTTAAAGCTCAGAATCTCCCAAACTTTTAATTCCATGTTGGAGTCTCAATATTTTAGTTTCCCTACCCTATGGGTCAATATTCTATAGTCTCTGATTCAGAATAAGAAACGCCTGCTGACAATGAAAACTAGGGAGATTGGTGATCACTGACAACAAGTCAAAGCTGGGATAACTTAGTTTTCTCTAAGGCTATGTTTGTTTGGTTGGAATCCAGATCAGGGAGTTAATTTCCCATTATATCAGGGCTTGATGTTTGGTTAACTTTTTAGTTCTCGAAAAGGATATAAACGCAAGGAATTGACGGAAGTCAGTTCTGCCCGCTGAGCGGATTAGATACACCAATGTGTGGTGGTATTTTTATTCCATCCAACTTTGGGATGCAAAGTCTCATCTGTTGTCCCTTTATTACTTGACAACTATACTGTTTTAAAAGAAAAAAAAATTCTACAAACCCTTCATTATCGGAGTGGTGCAGAGAAACTTGTAAGAAGTCAAAGTATTGTTTGGTCAATGGTAAGAAGTCAGTTTAATTTATGCAGATGCAGATCTGAAGTTGAGCACTATAAAACGCAGTTTCAACCAAATGGTTATCCAAATTGGCCTTCCTTTGTAGCTCCTGAGAATTGTTTTAGAGAACTTTTTAGTGATTTTCTGTTTACTGCTTCGCTGCGAATGAATGACAAAGAGATGAACGATGTTGGGATTCCCTCCTCAAGTGGAGGATGATATTTTAACGTAATAAGTAGAAGCATGAGTTGGGTTGATGAGACACATGCTGCATTTATTTTGAATGGGGATGAACCAATGTCACGGGATGTACCTTTAAATGTGAAAATGCGCTTGTTATGTCTTTGGGTACAATGTTGTCACCTCTTTCTAAATTAAATAAACCCCCTAATCCCATTTTTCTCATCATCCACTAGTTTTATACATAAGTGTGGGAGACAGAGAGTGTCTGCTAGGGAACAGGAAGTAAGTCCATGCATAGGAGAGAGTTAAATGATGACTTTGTTGTTATGCTTTGTAATCGTTGAGTGTGTTTGGTATTCTTAGTGCTATCAAGTGATGGATGTCTGGTAGTTCCATTATTTGTGGTGGTGGAAGATTTTGCTCCTGCAGCCCAGGGACCAAAACCTGATAAACAATAAGGTCTCTTGCTTATTTGTTGTTTCATATTGTCTGCATATTAGTCCCACAAATGTGGAAAGGGTTTAATGCTGGGACTAGTAATTATTTTATGCCCAGTTCTTAGGCATCGTCTATCTATATAAGGGGAGTTGTGGGTTATTAACAATCTACATGCGTACTATACCACTTTTTATCTTTACAATTTTGATTTTCTTGCATATTTGCGCTTGAGGGTGTGCGTTTAAGTCATTTTCTTGCTTGTAAAAAGAAGCATTCATTGCACTGTTAAGTTCAAGTTGAATTTCAAATGATAATATTTGGGAAGTTCCAGAAGAGGGGTTTTTGTGTGTGTTGTGATGGGGTGGGGGGGAGGGGGTGGTCAATAATTTTTCTTTTGGTATTGTACTTTGACATTCCATGACAACCTACAGGTTGTTCGCTTTCGTTCTTTGGACAAGCCGAAGGAAGATGAGTTCTGTCTTGAGTTGTAAGTTTGCAGTATCATTTTTTGTATTCTCTTGGAAGTGGGGTGAATCAGTCTAAATAGTTTAATATTAACTTTTTATTGGCATTCTTTTCCTATACTTTTAGGTCAAAGTTTCACACCTATGATGATGTTGTGGAAAGAGTTGCTCAACATCTTGGCTTGGATGATCCATCTAAAGTTAGGCTCACATCTCATAATTGTTACTCACAGCAACCTAAACCCCAACCAATCAAGTATCGAGGAGTAGAACATTTGTCTGACATGTTGGTGCACTACAATCAGGTTGTTTAATACCTGATTTTTAAGCTTTGTTTAAGAAGTGTTTTTCCCTGCCATGTTGTGACTGTTGTATAAACATAACATTTTTTTTTCCTCTTTCAGACCACGGACGTACTCTATTATGAAGTATTGGATATCCCTCTGCCAGAGCTGCAAGGCCTCAAAACTTTGAAAGTTGCTTTTCATCATGCTACCAAGGATGAAGTGAGTGCAGATAGCAATGGAACCATTAATTATTTAATATGTGAGAATCCTGCCTCTGAGAAGCACTTTTATGTTGTCAGGTTGTGGTTCATACTATTAGATTACCGAAGCAGAGCACTGTAGGGGATGTGATTGATGACCTGAAGACAAAGGTAATTACTTTGCAGCTTCTGACCTTAAGACATCATGTACGTAGATAATGGATATGAAACAAAAGTGTCATATTCCTGGTTGAGATTTATTCACTTTTGTTTCTAAGTCTATATATGTGTTGTTGTACATTTTCTATTTTATTCTCAGGGCAATATTTCAGTGAGCATTGTATAAATGATTATGGAAAAACACTTATGTATCTCCTTCCTCTATCTGGAACAGGTGGAGTTGTCTCATCCTAATGCCGAACTCAGATTGTTAGAAGTTTTCTATCACAAAATCTACAAGGTATTGGATATTGTGCATATAAATGTTGTCTATGAACAGAATTATATGTTACGTCCCTTAAATATCATAGAGATTTGCCTCCGTTTAGTGGAGCACCACCCCCCGGTGCCTCAAAATAGTAGTTCCCCGTTCTTAAAGTTACCCCTTCCAAGCGACATTGTTTGGTCTAAAGAAGTTAGCATCAGTAAGGCACAATAAATGCCTGTAATTCTGTTATTTTAGGCAGAAGCAGGAGTTGCTCTCTTGTTGCGGCTGCAGGAATCTATTGTTGTTTCTTCTATCTGAAAATTTGAAACCTTTTAGAATTGGCATTCATTTCTGTAGTTCTTCTATTGTTTCTTAACAGATTTTCCCGCCAAATGAAAAGATTGAGAATATAAATGATCAGTACTGGACATTACGTGCAGAAGAGGTTAGCCTGCACAGTATTGGGTTCATAATTATTCTATGTTCTAGTGCTTTGTTTTATATGTAAGAAATCTTTGTTTTACACTTCTGCTGTTAAACCTTTATTCTTGTCTGTTGCTCAGATCCCTGAAGAAGAGAAAAACTTTGGTCCTCATGATCGTCTGATCCATGTTTATCATTTTATGAAGGACACAGCTCAAAACCAGGTAGGAAGATATGATTACTTCCTGCTTTTCTTATTCTCTCATTTTTTTCTCAGAATCGATATGTTCTTTTTGTATTTATTATCATCGCCATCATCATCAACCACCACCATTACTTTGTAATTTAAAAATTTTGAATTTGTCAGGTTCAGAATTTCGGAGAACCATTTTTCTTGGTCATTCGTGAGGATGAGACATTAGCGGAAGTTAAAGTGCGTGTACAGAAGAAGTTACAAATCCCAGATGAGGAGTATGCAAAGGTATTTTTTTTTTCATTACAGAGGACATTGTACTGAGGTTGATGCAGTTTCATAGTGGCCATTTGTGAAATACAATAAGCTTTATGTCGAATTGTAATATATCATATTGTTTTTGGTTTGGCTCAGTGGAAATTTGCATTTTTGTCCATGGGTCGTCCTGAGTACCTGCAAGACGATGATATCGTGGCCAGCCGATTTCAGGTCTCTCTCTCTCTCTCTCTGCGTCCACACGCTCACACATACACTCTCAGGAGTCTAATTTATATGGGAATCTTAATTCTATTCTTCAATATCATTTTTCAGAGAAGGGATGTGTATGGAGCATGGGAACAGTACCTTGGATTGGAACACACTGATCATGCTCCTAAAAGGTCACATACAACAAATCAGGTATTTCCTTTGAACTTACTTAACTATGTCTTGTTATATTTTATATGATTGAGGCCAATCCAGGACCGTTCTCAATTTTCTTTACTATAATTCTCAGTAGAAATTTGGACTAGGTTGTACAGGATGTAGCGATTAGGTATTAAGGGATGCAGAAAACATTGTTGTCTTTTTATGTTCTTTAGAGGCCCAACCCGGAATTTGTTTTAGAGTCTGATAATTTTAAAATATTGCTGCTGTGGGAAAGAATTTAGAATTAGTTTTTGTCAATCCTGTGCTGACTCTGCTTGAATTATGCAGAATCGTCACACCTTTGAGAAGCCAGTGAAAATCTACAACTAAAAAGAATGGCGATGACTTTGTGAGCTCCTTTCACAGATTCAACCTCGTATACATATGCAGAGTCTTGTAAAGAGTCCGAGAAGAACAAAGGAAGCTTTTCTTTCATTTGGCAGTAGTTATTGATCTTACTGGGCATAAAATTCTTTAGCCTAAACTATGTGTATCCTCGATGGTTCTGACTTGTTGTAGGCACCCGTCTTTGAGGTGTGACGTAAGAGGCATCTCGCTTTAATCGCTGTAATTCCGTATATAAGATTTTGGGGTGAGCAATGTATAGAGGGTATAGGTTTGCAGGTTTAAATGCAGTTTCATTGTCCAGTTCTAGTATGTTGATCTTTTTGCATGCATGCATGATGGAAGCTCTGTATAATATTGGATTGGATCTTCAGCTTCCTGCGTGTTTTTCTCTATTTATTTTTCTGTTGTTTTTGAGTGCATGAAATCAATTAGCTGCGGTTACATTTGCCCCAACCATTTTGTTGTTTTTTTTTTGCCAATTCTTGACTGGATTTGATTAAAATTCATTTGAAGGTGTATGGGAAAATAAGACACGGGGGTTTTTATTACAAATGGTCCTTCAAAGTGACCTAACTCTTCATTTGGGTCCTTTAATTTCAAAATCGATCATTTTCGTCCTTGAATTGAAATTGACTATTGTACATCAATATCAATTTAATCATTCTGTTTTGCTCTTGCCATAAGATCTGTTAATGTGATTATATGGCACATAGATGGGATCCACTACTCCAACAATATGGTGACACGTGGAATCTACAAAATATAAAATTTTAAAAACAATTGAAAAAAAAAGATAATTTCAAAAATCTAAAAATACGAGACCCCTATCTCATCTTCAAAAGCAATTAAAAAACAAACCAAACCTTATGTTTCTTAAAAATGATCAACACGAGCTTATGCGCAAGGGAGGAATTGCAGGAGCTAATGGAAGCTAAGGAAGCCCCCAAAATCGCAATGCCCAGGGGCACCAAGTGGTCTTGTAATTTTCTGAGTAATTAGTTTATGTTGGATGAGACTGACAAAAGTCTCTCCGTGAAGTAACAAACCAGCATTTGGGTGTCAAAACGAGTCAATGACATAAAATCCAATTAAACAAAAATAAAGCTTTTTTGTTCTTAATCTACGAAGAGGTTCTTCTTAACCATCTACAAGAATCCACGACAACAGTTGAGAGAATTCTTAGAGAGAGAGAGATTTTTTATGATTGATTTCAACCACTGAATAATTAATTGTTCAATAATTACATCACTCACACTGTTTATACGTACCTCAATAGGGAAATTTGGAAAAATAACCAAAATTTGAACTTCATATAGAATTATAGCCACTTTTTTTAGTTTATGATAATTATAACCAAAAGTTGATATAAAAGTACTAAAATACCCTTAATGATTAAAAACTTGGATAAACTGCTATTTACAGAGTAGCATATATAGAGTAGCCTAACTAACTTATGACACTACCAATGATATGATGACACATGGCAAACACCATACAAGCTTACACTCTATGAGTTCTGATCCTTTGAAAGCTTGAAGCTTGATTGCTCTACTTCTCAGATGAGTTGGGTCCCCTCTTCTTTTCGAAGCCAACCACGGCGGTGAGGAATCGGCTGTTGTATTGCATGCCCTTGCTTGCGGGGCCTTCTTTTTCTTGTCATGCTTAACCACGTTGGGAGCTTGGCCTCTCATTTCTTGCTAAGAGCTGCAGAGTGGTTGTAATTGCAGAGAACTCACGAGAACAGGGACGGTGCAGCGGTACAGAGACGAGTGCAAGACAAGCTGACATGGGATCTCGTCTTTTTTCTGTTCTTTTTTTATTAATTAAAATTTTAGTTTATCTTATTAATTTTTTAATGGATTTTAAACTTTAAAACACTTAAATTTAATTTTTGTATATTCCACGTGTCAGTGTCACTATATTATTGGAGTAGTGGTTCCATTTACGCCATATAATCACACTAACATATTTTATGATGGAATCCTAACAGAAGGGTCAAATTGATGTGTGGTAGTGAATTTCAGGGACAAAAATGTTCGATTTTGAAATTGAGGGACCAAAATGAGGAGTTAGGTCAAATTTCAAGGACCATTTGTGATAAAAATTCTCTTTTTAATACAACAATGTATTTACACAAAATGGTGGGGGAATAAATTGGTATTGAATTTGTCAATTACAATTTCCGAACCTAAGACATTACTTATAAGTGAAGATGAGTACCACCAGATGTAGTGAGAGATCTTAGGTTTGAATCTCGTACATGGCGCGTTCATAACTAATTTATTCCCCACCCCTTAGTGTTTCAAAATAACAATTATCACAACATACCATATGGAAGTTTAAAGGTGTTGGATGAATCATATTATGTTCGTAAAAATAGTTGAGTGAGTGAAGGAGGTCAAATGAGCTACTTTAGGGGATCAACAAAACCACCTTAATAAATTCTTTTTAGTGTTTTATTTTAATACAAACGATTTTGGGAAGGTGAACCAAGCCCCTTGCCGAACATAACAACTTATATGGCACATATACGTCGTCATGTAGTTTTTATGTCAATAAAACAATAACACGTGGATCAAAACTTACACATCTTATTTCATTGACATGGGATGCAACTGTGGCGGTGTACCTGTGTCATGTAAGTCATTTTCCTTGTAGAACCATCTTAAAATTAATTTTGTTTTTGAACAAATACATACATGGGTTTACAAAATTGTGAAGGAATTCCTCCTCAAAATAGCTCGTGACAGATTAATGAAATTTCGTGCATATGATCAGAACCGTTTTTATTATAAATTACAGTGTAGTGATCATCGATATAATATTTACAAAGTGATTTATAAGCACGAAATTATGTAAATAGGTCATGAAGTGTTTTGAAGAGGAATTTGTTCACAATTTTGTAGAGCCAAACATTGTTCTTTAATTTTTTGAGAAAAAGAATAAATTAAAGAAGAAAAGGAGTGTGAAACAAGGGGTTGATGAGGGAGGCAGGCACTGTGCAACGTGGTCCACCAAAACAACACATGTTCATGGGTTATCTAGTAGCCAATCAAACTTCCAAAGGGGTCGGATTTAATGCATGGCCGGAAAACTAGTGGCCTGGAAGTCCTTTAATTTCATGTACTGGTTTTGATTGTGGTTCCTGTTTACTTAACATGTAGCCAAGCCAGCCAGCCATTCTAAACAAAAACACACCCCCAGAAAACAAAAAAACATTTAGACACCGACTCACTAGATATATTGAGAGAGTAGCTTAGAACAAATTAAGACTGATTAAAGAGCTAGAAATTGTCGTCTAATACACCATTAATTGTTCTATTAAGGGAGTTTTGTTAGGATTAACGATGGCGATGAGTAGTATGTCGATAATCTCGACACTTATTTTCCCACCACCTCCTTCTATTTTCATGACAGCAATGTCAGTGATTAGCTTCACGTCATTAGCAAATGCTGGGATTTCAGAGATTAGAGGAAAGCACATGCAGTATTCCAAGTTCTGGAATTTCAATAATCCTCAAAAATCTGCACCAAAACTAGAAAAGCAACAACAGGAAGTAGTAACATTATCCGGTAAAACAGGCATGCTCGTTGCTTATACTCCCGCCTTCGTCGCTGCTCTCACATCCTTGTTGTTTTTTCCCCATCACGATATCAGATCTCTATTTCTCTCTTCAGCTCTAACCCTTCATTTTCTCAAAAGGATTCTTGAGGTACGTACGTAATGTGTGTGTGTGTGTTGTCTATGTATATATATATATGTATGAATGTATCTTGTTTTCTACGTACCTATATATAATGTATGTATATGCATGTATGTATATATAGGTTCAATTTGTTCACAAGTATAGTGGAGGAATGGGCGTTGATACAGCGGTTCCGATCTGTCTGAGTTATTTGTTGTCGACCGGAAGCATGATTTATGGCCAATACCTAAGCAGCCAAGGGCTTGGGCTTCCAGAGCCAGCGATTGATTTGAAGAGCGCAGGCATTGTCTTGTTTGTAATAGGAATTTCTGGCAACTTGTACCATCACTACCTTCTTTCGAAGATGAGGTCGAAGCCGGGTGAAGAGAAGGAGTACAAGATTCCCAAGGGTGGTATGTTTGAACTTGTTATATGCCCTCACTATCTCTTTGAAATCACAACATTTCTTGGGGTTTCTTTCATTTCTCAGACTCTCTACGCCTTCTCCTTCACTGCTGGAACCGCCATCTACTTGACCGGAAGAAGCTATGCTACCAGGAATTGGTATCGTTCCAAGTTTAAACATTTTCCTAATACTCTCAAGGCTCTGATTCCATATGTTTTGTAATTAAATTCATGTGAGCAAATATTTTTATGACGAATATTCTATATAATGTCACAAATATATAATTCAATTATGTACTAGCTATAATAGGCTAGCTTGTACGCGTAGTTGTAGAGTAAATTAGATTTTAGACAGAAATTCGTCTCCACTTGTGTATACTGTCTTGTGGTTGAACGAATTTGTATAGTTAGTGATTTTGGGTTTATATCTACAAAGGAATGTAAAGGTGCGAGGAATTAGAGTGCAAGAACGCAAAGCACAATAATATAAATAACGATAACGTAAAGAACAAGAAGGTGTTCACACCGAAAAATACCCACTGGGCTAGAATTAAGTTATGGGCAAATGGGCTAAGCCTAAGAAGAAAGGCCCAACCCAGTCCAATAAGTGATGAAGGATAAAAGGTTGCATCTACCCCCACTAGATCATTAAATGCAAAGATCTCGACAATATGGGGGAAACAAACCAAATCTTCAGGGAACGGCTAAAGTCTCCAAATGACAGTTTTTGAGCGAGGTGACAGCGATCACGTGAAGCACCCAGTGGTCTATATAAACTGAAGAAAGACTCAGAGAAGAAGGGACTCAACCAAATCAAAAACAGAACTCACACGTTCAGAAAGAAACCTCTGAGGAAATCCCTCGAAGCCCTTTCACAGATAAAGATTTTCATCTCTATCTGCTGCTCTCATTTGCACTACCTGTGTAGTCAGCGACTTCGAGAAGCCAGAGACCAGCAACCTAGGATCGTATATCCTAACTCCCCCGAGGAGTAGTGAATTTAGCTCTGCTATCCAACCAAACCGGCGATAGTATCGATTGAGAATCTTAGGCCAGAGAGTCTTTGATTGTTTCCCTTAGGAACTGGCTTTAAAACCATCCCGATAGAACAGAAAACTATCCCGATGGAACAAAACCCAATCCGATGGACGTTTGTTCAGTTTGTGATGAGCTTAAGATGTAATAACATTAGTCTTTTTGCTTAAAGTCTTTCGTTATCAACTCTTACTTACTGTTTTTTACTTACAAGTCTTTACTTTCAAGCACTTCAATTACAGTCTTTACATTCTGCCTTTAATTATCGTCTTTACTTTTGCATATGCGTGAGCGTGGAGTATTTTGGCTATAACCAGTTTATAACAAAATCCCATCTCAAGCAATCTCTGGTATAATCATCGAGAGAGAATAAAGTCTTTAACAAGCAAGGCAATAAAAAAGACCTAACTGCACTTATTTAACTAAGTCGCCCAATCCGATGAACGGAAGTTTTATTACTTATGACGCAAGTACCTAATACATATTACATCTTTCTATTGGCAGAAGCCAATGGTGGCACGCCTGACAACAACTATACAACAAAAGGCCTCACAAGCATCCCTCCGAAGGGATAGGAGTGAAGCCTGTCGGAGCAAACGCCAATAGAAAGGCTCGAACCAGCGGTCGGGCCGACTCGTGTGCTCTTGGCCTGCTCTCTGCAAAAGGCCCGCGAACAAAAGATAAATGCAGAAAATAAATCGGCTTGAAGTAAAGTGCGATTGAAATAAATAAACTTGAATTAAAGCGAAATTGAAATAACAAGATAACTAGAAGTGCTTAAAACAATAAAGCTGAAAGTAATAAACTTACATGAACTACGAATTTGAAAAGTAAACGGTCGGGGGCTAGAAATAAAAACCTAGACTAAGAGAGGTAAAGGATAGCAAGAATATGAAGTGTTTTTCTGTGTTGATCAAGAAATCTTCTTCTCTTTTTCGGTGTTGGCCTCTTATTTGGCTCGTAAGTTTTGTCTATTTGAAAAAAAAAAACTTTCCTTCCGCTGCCGCTTCAATTTTGTAATGTGATGGTCCGCGAAATCAACTCGTCTTAGAATTCTCATGCCTTTTTGGGTTGATTGACTTTGTTTCTTCCCTATTTGAGTTTTTCCCATGTGCTGATCTTCTCCCCACTTCTTTAGACAAATTGTGGATCTTTTCCGTCCGTGAACCATGGACCTTGGACCTTGATTGCCTCGGATTAAACATCAATTACTCCCTTTGCAGCCAAACCTTGAACTCCGCCGGATTTTATCACGTGTGAGATTTCTCCGAACCAGCATAACATTCTTCGTTTGTGGACCATGGACCTTGGACCATATAGCTTAATTCGAAATCTTGGGCTTGGATTGATTTATTGGATCAATTACACGGTCTTACCATTTTTATAGGGAATGGTTGGACCATCTTATCCAAAGTATGGGCTGCTTGGAATCATAGGTCACTTGGTCCCGGCCGTTCAAAGTTTTTTTTTTTTGTGGCACAAACGCGTAGATTCCTAATTGTGTTTAAATTTGCAACTTAGCTTTCCTTCATTTTTCTCCCGAAGAAACATATTGAGATAATTACATGGAAAAAAAAAAGTGCTTAGCTTTTGCTGCTGGAGGTAGAAAACGCCACCAGAAAGCCACAAAATATATAGTGTATCAACACACAAAATATATAGTATATCAACAAAAGCCACAAAATAGAATAGGATTATTCTTTTGGGAAAATCCACTAGTGCAGTTTACCTTTTTATCAAGGGAAAGGAAGTGATTTTCAGACACCCTTTTTAGCTTCTCACACATCTCTCTTTATTTATGGCCATTTGATTGAACAAATCAAACGGAATCAACGGTCATGATTAAACAGGGTGTGTAAGAGACTAAAAAGGGTGTGTGAAAATCACTTCTCTTTATCAAAAGCTGATTGGCATAGATAATTTGTACAAATTATTTTATGGTAAGATTCCAACTTATAGCAATGAAGTCTCATTTGGCTACAAATATTTGATTTGATGCAAATTAACGTTAACCAAATTGAAAGATGGAAGAGAACATGACGTCTTCAATAAAAGGAAACTAATATTACTAAAGCGGATGAGGATCCGAGCTATCTTCAAGTAAAGCTTCCGTTAGCCATTCGCAGTAATGATTGGCATCACCTGCATTTGGTGCACTGTCAAACCAGTTGAGCTCCTCTGGATCTTCTTCAAGCAGTTTCAACAGATCAGTGTACTCCAACATGGGTTGGTTATTGTTTGAACTAGCTGGAAGAGCCTCTCCTGCTGCAGGATCCAGTTGTTGGCTTCCACCATTGAAGTCTGCGTTGGCTGCATTGCCTGAAGCTATCTGTTCCGGCACAACCTCAAGTACCTCAGTTGTTCCAGTGACTTTTGTTGAAAATTGGTTTTGGTTTTGGGAAATGAAGGGAGCAGTCGGAGCTGGAGTATAATACTGCGATTGATTCATGCCTACTTCAATTGTTCCTGTGACTTCTACTGAAAAGTGGTTCTGAATTTGGGCAGTGAAGGGAGAAGTCGGCTCTGGAGTACGATATTGTGCTTGATCCTGACCGTTGGTTCCGGTGAACTCTGTTGAGAACTGACTCTGATTTTGGGAATTGAAGGCAACAGTCGGCGCTGGAGTATAACATTGTGCTTGATTCAGGCTGACAGGCGCATTTGGGAGCTGAAAAATATTTGCCGATATGTTGGTAGAAGCAAACTCTGGAGTGATGTTGTTCGTACTCGGTCCAAGTGGATGGTTTCTCTTCTCCATTTCATTCATGTCAGCACCTAATGTGAAACTGAAACCGCTTGTTTCTGTTGTCTGGTTCAAATTCTGAAACTTTCCATGAGTTGTTAAGTAAAAGTCATAGAGACTTTCACTTTGGTGATCCTGCCTTCGGTAGTCATGATTGTTGAATCTGGTGAAAGAATTCGGAGTCATCAAATGCGCTGGATTTCCTCGGACTCCAAAACTTGAAGTTACTTGTTCGTATGGGCGGCATGCTAGAGAAGTTTGCCTTGCTGGTGGAAATTCATTTCTGTTATTCCAACTGGATGATCTGCTGAATGAAGGTAAGCTCGTTGCGCCAGCCTTGTGAATTCGATGTACTTGTTTTTTATATTTCTGGAAGGAAGAAGAATCTAATGTAAATCCTTCTAAAAACAATTACAAATGTGAAAGGAAGTTCTTGAGATATAAGTAGAAGAGAAACCTGCAGATGGCTTGCAACCTGGCGCACCGTTATATTGGGCTCATTCATCCATTTCAGAATCGACTTGGGACGAGCTTCTGTATCCAAAAGAAAACAAACAGACGAAGATAATTTAGCACTTTTTCTTCAAGGTGAAGGGAAATAAAAGGGAAAACTACGTTGAAATATTAGATTTTTTTATGAGAACGACGAAGTACTTTGATCTCCTAATGCACTCAAGGCTTCTTTAAACTTGAGATGAAGTTCTGGAGTCCAAATGGCACGCCACTTCCTCTCTTTGGGGCTGCCATTGCTATCCTGATTTTCCATCCCTTCCTCCTCCTTGTTTGTACCTTGAGAAACTGTTTGCTCTGTGTTAATTAATTTAACTTTCTTTGTGTTTTCTTGCTCTCCTTTGTCATCGACTGGTCGCTTTATCCCAGATGCTCCTTGTGTCTGGTTCTCTGTGGCTATCTCATCAATCTTCTTAGCACAATTTGGTTTATGTGTGTCCTTCTTTGGGTTTCTTACCTTCCGATACACGTGTTGCCACACATTTTTCAAATCCTCCAAAGAAATTGGTTTCTGAAGAAAAAAGCATGCTCCTTCAGCTAGGGCTTTCTTCGCTACATTAATATTCACTTCGGAGGACATGACTGCGTTGAAAAGTTATGCAACATTTAGTACACAGCCTGAAGAAATTTCTATAAGCCAATCAATCCAAATAGGAAAAGTTTTGGATACATTGAAGCTTACATATGATAGGAATTTCGTTCTTATGCAGCACACGCAAAATTGATATTCGGTCTTTGTCTGGCATGTTGATGTTAGCCATTACTAGATTATAGTGATCATTTTGTTCCCTAATCATCGACAAAGCAACAGAAGCCAGCGCAGTTGTGCTAACTAGAAGAGAAATGAGAGGCAAAGTTATTGACCAAGTTGCAAAGAATCAAGATAATTTTTTTTTTTAATACATACGATATTATTTACACTAAGAGAGTGGATGAGTGATCTAAGTCTCACACTGGGCTTGCCATAATAATTTGGTTCGAATTCGCCTTTGGCGAAAATAAAACCTAAAACCTCTCACTTATAAGTGAAGAGGAATACTATTAGACCGTAGTACTAAGTGCCAAGATAAAATTTCTTTGAAACTGTGTTATATGATATATTAGAAAGTGTGTGCAAACAAATTATCAAAGAAATTATACACATACGCGTAGACACAAGAAACGTTCAAGTGAAATTTTATCTTGATGTATATCTAAGTATGTCAAGAAAGATTTAGCTCAACATAGATTGTAAGACAAAAAATTATACGGACAAATAACATATAAAATTAGAATAAATCTTATATCGTTATGCCTGCGATAACTACTTTGGCGGGTCATTGTTCATCAGATAACCTCGTTATTCATACTTTGGTGTTTACATAAAATGTAGGTGGAATTCGGTATGCATATTAGTCCTATTTGATAGATCAACATTCTACCATTTATTTGTGTCTGAAATTTAAATTTTGGTGACTAAAAATCTTTGAAGGTATCAACACATACGCTTCTACACAAGAAACGCTCGAAATTATGGAATAATTTACCCTTGAATGAGTATTTTTCTAACGTCGACGCTGTGCACATGAGGGACAATGTATCATGATCTACCAGCAGGATTTGGAGGCCATCTGCAAAGCTAGGGAGACCATTAGTCTCTGTGGGATTCATGCACTCCATAGCCACCACAAAAATAAGAACAAGATTGAGTGTAGCAGAGAAAACAGGGAAGCCAGAGGCTTGAGTTTGAGAAAAAAAAAAAAAGATTTAGAATTTAGATTAGGGAGCTCAAGATCACAGAAAAAAAGATTAGAGTTAGATTAAGAAGCTTTAAGCCTTTAACCTAGAGAGAGAGATATAGAGAGAGAAGGATGAGAGTTACATGCAGCATGAATTTTGAGGTGCTTAAGCAAATTAAATTGAAATTTTTATGTTAGGGAGCTCACATTTATCTATAAAACTGAAAAGAGTGAAACTATGAAAGTGTGAGTGAAATGGTCGCACTCTGGTCAACGGAGTGTTGACCCATGTGACATGTGGTTACAACTTGAAACTGAAATAATAAGAGGAAGAGGAAAGAGAAAAATGAGTTTATTTTCATGCCTTTTAAGTTTTTTTTTTTTTTTTTTTTGGAAAACATAAACATGTACGTATCAAAACTGATCATAATTTTTTAACATCATTATGCTGATGTAAACTAGAAAGTTTTGTTGCTTTCTTTTTTTTTTTCTGGTTCAAAAATTGCATATGCATGTTCTGAATAATTATTAACAAAGTATATAATAAGAAAAAAATTATGAAAAGCAATAAAAAGAAATTCAATTTTCTTCTCTAGGTGGTAATTTCTGTTATATATATACACTTTTATGGATAAGGAATTTTTCACAATTATTACTAATTTAGAAGCCCTTATGCTGATTAACGATACTGTTTCATTCCTCTTCTTAATTTTTTGAATGAAGGTGAAAAAAAATTCAAAAAAATGTTCAAAGTCAGTAACAAACTCTGACATGTGGCTTGAAATGGAATTTCTTAAAAAGGAGAAATTTGCTCCAAATAGTGAGTCAAAGAGTTAGTTATTTGGAGTTTTAATGAACTTAATTTCCTACAATATTTAGAATTGACTAGTTTTATTTTGAAAAAAAATATCTTTACATTCCATGTTTTTACCATTCATATGCTGCAGTAAAAATAAATAAGAATCATGATGCAACTGAAGCTGATTACTCATGAGTACCAATAATGTTACAAAATCTGGTAATTAAACATTCCACCTATTTTACCAATAATTAGCGTATATTATAGACGAATTCAATTGGAGCCAACTTACTCAATAATTAAATAGAAACTAAATTGAGCAATTAGTTTAGCCATGATTATATTAATAAATCATTTTATTAAAAATTTTAAACCAAGCTCGCGCCTATTGGCGCTGGCGGGTCACGGGACTAGCCTCAAGCCACTTTGTAGGCGCTCCCGCGCTCCAACCGTTTTTTAATTTGTGAAACTTCCATATATTACTAATTCAATATAACTTATGTTTGCAAACCTTTTTAAAAAAGAAAAAGAAAAAGAGTTGACTAATATTAAGGGGAGGGGGAAGGATTCGAAACTATTACATTAATTTAGAGAAGGGGGAGTTTTGAATCTGGGACGCACGAGTAAAAACCCAACACCCTATCCTCTAGGATATAGGACCACATGTTGTTTGCCAAAAGAAACTTCTTATTATATGCCATAGAAAAAAAAAAGGAGGGGTGAATTATCTAAAATTATTCAAACTTTAGGATTGATTTCAAACTATTTCTTGAACTTCAATGTCTCAACAAACTCATACCCAAAGTTTAGCAAATATAACTTTGTTGAGCTGTTAAAGTTGGAAAAATCTTGGGTGATACTCATGAGTACCAAATAATGTTACTAAATCTGCTAGTTAAACATTCCACCTATTTTACCAATAATTAGCGTATATTAATTATAGACGAATTCAATTGGAGTCAGCTTACTCAATAATTAAATAGAAAATAAATTGAGCAATTAGTTTAGCCATGACTAATATTAATAAAATTTTGTTCACAAATGTCGTTTCAAAAAAGTCAACAAAAGTCAACATTTGTTCACTAGGGGTATTTTGGTAATTTTACATAAAATTTTGGGACAGGTTGTAACATAACAAGTATGACACGGAAATAACATGAACACGACAAACACGACTTGTTCGCCAGTGGCTTGTAGCTCAGCTAGTTAAAAGCATTCGCCCATACACCCAAGGACCCGTATTCGAAACCCTTCCCCGTAGTTTAAATGAATTTAGTGTAGATTATCCTATCATTTATAAAAAAAAAAAAAAAAAAATCTCATTGATTAGGTCCAGAAAAAAAAATTATGTAACATCCCGTTCAAAATTTAACTTATTTTATTCCCGGAGGTGCAAAATGACGTTTTTGCCCCTGGGTTGACTTTTTGGTTGACTTTTGCGTCGTAACTCGTACGACGCATCCACTTGTATTTTCTTGACGTGCTCGTCGATACGAATTCGTAGACGCGAGCCGTACGTCGTTCGGACTCCGAACGAATATTTTACGGGCGTTGATTTTAGACGTTTCCCGTAATTCACTTTTGGACTGTTTTGAATTATTTGGGCTGGGGCCCAATTGGCTGCAGGCCATGTGACCAATCCCTGGAAACCTGGGATTTGGTCTGGCTTTGGCTCTTTGTGGCCGAGCCTCTCCTCCATTCTTCTTCCTCTTTGTTCAGCAAAGTTCATCACCAAACCATGGCCAATCTTGGCCATTTCGTCATCACCAATCCTCACCCAAAACGTACCCCAAACCATGCAGCTCGTGGGTGTCCAGAAAACCTGGACAAACCCAGGAACCCAGAAGGTGGGTGAAACCTCTCAAGCCACCCGTGGCTTTCTTCTTGGCCATTCTCGGTGTTTTCGACCTCCATGGTCCTCCCTGTGATCACCAAGGCACTTCTGGAAGCCTTGGGAACCCAACCCAAGGCTTGGAAGTCGAAATGGCACCGTGGACGGAGGAGTTGCATTTTGGCCGAATCTTCCTCCTCAATTTCAGGCCACTTCTGGCCAGTTTTTGGTCCCCAAAATGGTACAATCTTGTTCTACTCATCTCTAGCTTCATTTTGGTACTTGAATCGTCCAATTTGGACTTAAAACGAAGAAGTTATGAAGCTTTGAAAATTTCCCAGAAATCCGGCCATTTTTCCCAGATTCCGGCGACGGCGACGGCGGCCGGCGGCGGCGCTGGCGACCGGAATCCTGGCAGGGATGACCGGCGCTGACGTCATCGGACCGGGTTGGACCGGCCATGCTGACGTCAGCAGACCGGTTCAGACCGGATTTGCTGACGTCAGCAGCTTAAACCGGCTTGAGCCGAGCCGCGGTGACGGCTTGAGCCGAGCCGTGTTGACCGGCTTGAGCCGAGTCGAGTTGACCGGCTCACCGGCTCAGTTGACCGGCTCGCGCGTGAGCCGCGCGTGGAGCCGCGCGTGGAGCCGAGCTCCCGACCTTCAAGCCGCGCGTGAGGGCGCGTGGGAGGTCCAAATCGAGTTCTGTTTTCACGGGTCGACTCGTGACGACGTGTACTACCTCGGCGTAGTATGGATTTTAATTTTTGAGGTGTTTTGGACCTCCAATTTGCAAAAGCAAGGGATAGGTGTAATTAATTCGTTAATTCGTTACCTTTTTGAGTTAATCATTGTACCGGTGATTTCTCATATAGGTGGGGCCTATCCAGAGGACTACCGGGGCTACCCAGGACGGGGTACTTCGACCCGGCTACCTACAGGTGAGTGAGTGGGTCTTTGTTTGATAAATGTATATATATACGTATGGTTTTTCAACGCTTTCTTTAACTGTTAGCGTAGTTGCATATCATATACGTTTGTTGGAGGTAGAACATTCGTATTATATTGCCATGCATGTTTTCATACTGTTGCTCATCAGTAGATGTATACACCCCAGGTATTAGTACTCAGTCTTGTGGCCAGGACTAGCCTTGACGTTGTAGTCACACTGCTACGCAAACTTTGGATCCATTGTAGGTACTAGCTCCTGCTCTAGGTTGCATTAGGTAATCCCGAGCTTGTGTGACTGCACTTGTGCACCGCCGCGTTAGGACTCGTCACAGGGTACCCGCATTACTTGTATACCTAGCTTGTTCCTTGTGGGATTTAGCCCCTCAAGCATGTGTGTTTACATATGGGTGAGCAAATGTCAAGAAGTATTATCTAGGAGTACCCGAATGTTTTCTCGATAAGAGGCTTGAGGTTCATGCCTACGGCATGACGCATTTTCTCAAATTATACTTGTTTTCAAACGAGGGGTTACTAAACTTTTGAAAACAACTATTTTTATCAAACTTTGCTGACCCACTCACCGTTTTATGTTTTGCGCCCTCCGTGGCCATTAGTCGGGCCGGGAGCCTTGCGACGTCGATGGCGCTGGGTGGTAGCGGACGATGTAGGGATTTTTTTTTTTATACGTTGTTATATCTTTGTATCCCTTACTTCTACTCACGTTGTGTATTCTTTTACGTACTCCGCACTCACCTTTGATTCAATACAATTTCCTTTATTCATTCTTAAATTTTCTTGGCTTTCGTCACGCCAACGCTGCGTCAAGCGCACTCCCGACACCGTTCGTCCGGACCTGATGTCAAATTAGCCATTGATTTTTAGCTAAATATCTATACGCACATTAAAAAAAGTACGTTATTCTCACCACTTTGTTTTATTTCCCACCCACTTAAATTAAAAAATTATTACCCAATTTACCCTCTTGCAAAATGACTTTTAAAGACCTAAACAAAGAAATTTAAAAAAACATTAAATGAAATTACAAAACAGAAAACGAAAAACTAAAATGTAACAACCGAATCCCGACTACCACCCTCTTCAATAACCCGCCTCACTGGCAGCAACCCCTTTCTCTTTCACCGCCGACCAACCCTCCCTCGCCCCCTCTTTCTCTTCTATCTTCTCAAACTAATGGTCCATTATTCAGATCGCATTCAATTTCGATGATGACAATACAGTCTTTCTTGCATACCCAAAAGTACGGGGTTCTCCAGGTCTTTTAACCGTTAGATTTTTGTTTTAAAATATAAAAATCAAGATTCAACGGTTAAAAAATTCGGAGTATCTCGTATTCCGGAGCACCTATAAATTTTTGGACAAGACAATCCCAACTTCCCATCTTTAGATTTAATAAAGGAGACTCAGAAGAATTTGGGTATGAAGACTTTAACAGCAGACTGATTAAAATCATGAGAGTGGTGCATGACTTCCTCAGGTAATCATCACTGCCCCAATACAAAACACACAAACATGACTACTTAGAGAGAACAACATACCAAGAGAGGTTGAGAAGGTGAATTCATGCAAATAACAAAGAGATATTTGATGTGGGTTTTATGCGATCAGATTTGTCAAGGATTCCTTTATTTTAAAGATGGATAGTAGCTTTTGGGTCAAAGATTTGATTATTTATGGGTTGGTATGTTCTATGGCTCTTGCATTTTCTTTAATTTTCAGTATTTATTAATTTATTTATTTTCATATTATTAAAAGATATATTAGGGTTTTTTTAAACAAATATATTAGGAGTATTTTGGAAATAATGGTTGGGTGGGGAAACAACATTTTAATTTTTTAATTTTTTATGGTGAGTGAAATTATAATGTAAGTGGAGAAATTGGACGGGTGGGTCTAGAAGCACTCAAAAAAAAGGAAAGCACCAAAAGATAAATATTGTTAAGCATTTTATTTAGGGTTTACTACATTTCACACCCTCAAGGTTTGATGTGATTTTCAAAATGGGCCACGAGGTTTCAATTTTTTCACATTGCCCCCTAAAGTTTTGAAATTGTATCAATTTACACTTTTTGTCTAATAAATTATTTGAACTTTCATTAAATTGATGACATAGTGAGCATGAAATTCGTAATTGGGTTGACATGTAAACCACATTTGTACCATATAGCCTCAAAAACTTATTAATTTAATAGATAATTAAACGTTCAAATATACAAAATGTGTAAATTGATACAATTTCAAAATCTTATGGGGCAATGTGAGAAAATTGAAACCTCATGGTTCAATTTAAAAATTACATCAAACCTTGAGGGTATAAAATGTAGTTAGCCCTTTTATTTATTTTGGACTGTCATCTTCACGAGAGCAACTTACATAAAATAGGTTCACCGCCACTTTGTGTCCCAATCTAATAATATATTGTCATGTGGAGAAAAACTTGGACTTGACAATATATTATTGAATACAAGACACCATTTGCCGGTAAACTCGTTCTATACAAGTCATTATCTGTCTTCACGTGTAATATAAGACCGAATCACGGTAGTTGCAAATGAAGCACGAAACTAACCGCGTTTAAAATTTCAACTTTGTAGTTTGCATATGTACGACTCTTATAGTTAATCAACAACATCTACTGATTAATTTTGAATGAATTTGAAATTCAAATATTAATTTACAGTTTAAATATTAATTCTGAAACATCCATCTCTCTCTCAGTTCCAGTCCATGCTCTCATCACTCAACACCAATCCCAACCAAACCTTCAATTCTTCAACTTCTGATCAATGAAGCCGCCGCCGCCGTCCTATTCAATAACTTCAGCTGTAGCAATCCCTTTCCTTATCCTAATTTCTGCATCAGTTTTTGAATGTACGTTTTTCGGTTTCCCTACAATGCGAGTGAAAGGAGGCAGTGCAGGTCAGGCTTGTGCAGCATGCAAACACCAGAGAAAAAAGTGCACCCAAGACTGCCCTCTCGCCTCACATTTCCCCGCTAGTAAGCCCGAAACGTTTCAGAACGCACATCGTTTGTACGGCGTTCGCAATATTAAGACGATTCTTGATCAAATTCATGACCCTCAACAGAAAACAGACGCAATGCGGTCTCTTACATACGAGTCCGATATGCGCGCAAAGTTTCCTGTTACGGGATGCTTGGGAATTATAAACCAATTGAACTTCCAGTTGCAAGAAGCAATGAAAGAGCTTTGTCATGTTAGAACACATCTCGCTGCGGTTTGCAAGGATCATGCAAGCCGGAGGAGATTCAGCCGGATTGATGACAATCTTCATTTTCTGGATGATGATCAGTACTATCGTAATTTGGTAAAACCAGCAGCTCTTAGGCCGGTTCAAGTTCAACAGCCTTGTAATTTTGTTCCACCGGCGCAAGCTTTTTCTATTCATACTGAACAAGAAACAGATGCTCCAGCAGCTCCATATCAACGTTATCATGATCTGGATTACAATGACGATATTAATTCCACTTGGAAAAGTTGCTGCTCATGAATCCAAAGCCTGCAAAGTCAAATAAATTAAGGTACGTAAGATTGATCGGTAGACAATTTGTTTAATCGTTAAGACTAACTAATGAAGAAAATTTGAGATTTCATTCATCAGTTAACTTAATATATGATCAGTTTTATATGTATGTATGCACATGTAGTGCTGAGTGATTGTTCAAGATGCGCGCCGGCGGCAGCGTGCTTCAGGCTGGCTAGCTAACAAGCTTGAAACATAGCTAGAAATTAATTAAGCTCGACAAGTTAATTACAAAATGATTTCATTTTTGTTCTTCATAATTTTTGTTGTTAAAGGCCAGACGATCGATGTTGATGATGTACATTTCCCCCAATGCTGTTTGTTTGATCGACGTATTGAATAAGACGTCCTTAATTTCTAAGAACATTTTTTGAGTTCTATTATTTCAAAAACAAATTATCTCCTCAAGTGACTAATAAAATAATCAAGATAATCTTTTAAAGTTTTTATTGGCACCATATATATATATATATGTTTAATACACCCCACAACACTCCATATATTAGTTAAATTAAAAAAATATCTTAATATGCAAGTAGTGAATTGCCCTGGTTGTTAAGGCATGCCGAAAGTACATAAATATTCAACAGGTACCTACCGAAGTTGTGCTTATTTTCAGTAGGCCTCAACCAAAGAGTACATAACAAATGCAACAATTCAAATTTTCAGCAGGCATCCACTCAAATGTCTCCACCATTCGGTAGGGACCTACCGAATTATATTCAATTTTTCAATATGAACCTACCAAAAATCTGAATGTCGATTTTGTCTGCTTTGCTTATTTCATAATTATCTGCTTCATCTCTCTCACGTCACAAATAAGAAAAAGAGAGAGCGAAGCTGCTCTCTAAAATTGAGCAATGGCAACCACGGCAGCACTGACGCTTCATCTCTCTCGCTTCGCCCGCCACTTCCCTTTCTCTTCTTCTCCTCTCCCCACTCCTCTTCTCTTTCCTCGTGCTCGACTCCTTCTCACGCCGCGTGACCTGCCCTGCCGCCGCACCCGTTCCTTCTCCACCTGCAACTTTTCCCGCCGATTCTCTGTTGCCGCCTCGACCACTCCAGGTACGGCTCCAATGAGCTTGTGCTTCTTTCTCTTTGTCAGTCAGTAATTTTGTCGAACACGTCCTGTGCATCTCAGTAATTGAAATGTTGTCCAAACTGGAGATTTACTGACATTAATTTGCAAAAAAATAGTGTCTTTATGCAGTTAACGGTGTCTCCGTCTGCGTTGTTTAAACATTATTATGTGATATGCCCTCTCTGTTTGTAAAGCAGAATAATCTGCTTCGAGCATCTCCAATGGGCTCCCTAGATGAGCTCCTAACTAAAATTTAGGGAGGAGTTGGAAAAATTCATCTTCAATCACACTCCGGATCCTGCTCATAGAATAGCAAAACCGCTAGGAGCTTCCCGATCCTGCTCATAGGATAGCAAAACCGCTAAGAGCTCCTAAATTTGGGGAGTCAGAAAGGAGCTCCTAAGGGCTCCTAGCATTAAATACTACTGTTTTAATAATTTTTATTGGTTCATAGTCATTGTGACTCCCTATATTAGAGACTAGAGAGTATGGTTGGAGTAAAAGTTTTATAGGCAGCTCCTAGGATAGTTTTCTATTCTTTTTAGTTGAAATTCGACTTGAAAATAGGAAAGCATGAGAAGGAAAGAACCTCAATTCATAGCGCCCAGAGAACGCAAGTTTGATCAAGGATTGGATAGGAGAGGTGGAAGAAAAGGCTCGGGAACGCCTTCATCCCACATTTGAAAAAATAGAATATCTTGCAAGAGTATATGAGCTCTTCTGCTCCCTCCCCTTACAAAGATGATTTTGTAGGGGCAAGTTCTCTCTAAACCAAATTTGCTCACAAGCTTTTCAAACTCTGTCACACTCTTTTTCACTCTGCCCTTACTCTTCTCTGAGGCAAATATAACTGCAACAAAACCACCGACGGCTTACCAGCTCGGACTGCATAATCCAGACAAGCTGGTGATGGCATATCAAAATCCTGCATTTAAAGTACCAGTAAGCCTTTAAATTGAATTCAACAGATAACCAGTAGGATGCCATGAGGTGGTTTTGGTACAAATGATTCTCCCGAGTTTGTATCTGCATGAATAAATAGCATGAGGTGGTCTTTCTTTTGCCTCTGTTTTTTTTTTCTTCTGGCCTTGTAGAAGTAATTTATATAGAAGTAATGTATTTGTTTTGTGGAACCCACAACTTATATTTGGGATCCACTCAATTTGGAATAGCATTATGGCTCGTTTACTAATCCATAATCGGAATCGGAGGAATGGAATTGAGGAGAAGTTGGAATGGGGTAGAGTCAGACTCAGATTCTTATTGAAGGTGTTTACTAAAATTTTCTAGAATCAAAGTAGGAATAGTACTGATTCCATATAAGCTGTTTACTAGTTCACCAGAATCGGAAACCATTGTGATTCTAAAATGCCCTTATTCTAAATAAGTTACTGTATATGCTATTTAATACAAAAAAAATTAATTGCCTTTCTTCACCAATATTAAACACACTAAAATATGTTAAAAATTTACTTGTTAAGTATTACCCATATATTTATTTTTTTAATAAAAATTATTTTATTTTTAAGAGTAAAATACCCCAAAAAAAAATTAGAATTCTAATAATTACCCATATGTTTTTAATAAAAGTGTCATTATTATTAGTATATTTATTTTTAATAATAATAGTAAACTGAAGAGGAGAGTTAGTCTAATTGTTACCTAGCCTCCTCTTTTTGTTCCAATCTCTTAACCTTGAACAAATAGCATGAGGTGGTCTTTTTTAATATGTGTGAGTTTTACATTGGCCTTGGTTTTTTTTTTTCACAAATTTAGGAATTATAAGTACGAATTCTAAAGGTGAAATTCAATCACTATATTGTTCTCTATTTCACAGGTCTAAGTGATGATGGGATACGTGATGAAAGATATGATGTCATTGTGGTCGGAGGAGGACATGCAGGCTGTGAAGCTGCCCTAGCATCTGCTCATTTAGGGGCGAAAACTCTTCTACTCACCCTAAATATTGATAGAATTGCCTGGCAGGTTTAGTTCTGCCTTTTCTTGATAACCTCACAATTTTTCTGTTGTATTTAGAAGTGTTTTTGTATTTCTCAAAATTAGATATGTGAAATTAATTTTCATTTTGAATTTTAACTCATAATTCCTCTAAATGAAAATTAATTTTCATTTTTTCTCGGTCCGATTAAAAGTTAACCCAATGAGATGTAGTATCTAGAATACATATTGCAAAACACACAAACTGGGAGGCAGCATTCCAACTTATTTATTCAATTATCCTACAATTCCTCATCTACACACACACGCACAAATAGAGGTGCGATCATGTTACTGCATGCAAAATGGCTTAGGTCTTTAGAATCATGACACAGATAATTCAAAGCGCTTCTTAATGAAAAATTTTCGATGCAGCCCTGCAACCCAGCAGTTGGTGGACCAGCAAAGTCTCAACTTGTACACGAAGTGGATGCCCTTGGTGGTGAAATCGGGAAGATTTCTGATCGGTAAAGTAATAAAATCTCCTATATTTGCATGTTATTTTCTAAGAAGCTTGAGGGTATACTTGTGGCTTGCTATTGATTTTGTTTTGGACGAGGAAATTTAGAACTGACTTTTCAAGAACTTAGTATGTTTTGGTGCGGGTTTGGGGTATTTACATCCAAGAATTAGAGAGGGAATGACACAAGCATTAAGAAGGATTGCATAAAATGCTCAAGTACAAAAGTAAATTGATTGTATTGGTGTAAATAATTGTGCATTGCAAGCCCTTAACGTAGAAATGAAAACAAAAAAAATCTGATTTTTAGGTAACTGTGCCTACAAGTTATAAATAAAGAAAAGAATTTTTTTGAGATGGGATCATGGGAGTATGATCAGAAAATACTGATCATCAGCAGGTCTACAGATGGCTTGGAAAGTATTGACTTTTTTTTTTTTTGGGAAAGCCTTTTGGGAGCTATAATGTTGTGAAAGGTCCATTTCTACATGGGTTAGTGGAGAAGCAAATAATTTAGATACTATCTCGGTTCTCTTCTCCTATGAATCTTTTTGTTTTTCTTTGTGGACAAAGGGAAGTTGTTTCAGATACTCTGCCATTGCATGAGCTTGCTTAACCCTTAAGCTCTAGAGCATTTCGTAATACCCTAATTAGGGTCGTTAAATTGACATAATATATTCTGATAATAGTAAAATATTTTCTTGTTAATGGTAAAATATTTACAACATGAAAATGCAATATATATTTGTAAGGTTCCTACCAATTTTTTCCTGGTCCAGCTTTTCGGATAATTGGTAATTCTTTCTGCTTATTCTTTTGTTTTTTTAAATGTTTTAGTTTTTGTTGGTGTTTACCATTTCATCTTTAGAGTCCCCTATTTTCACCATCAGTCTTTGCAACTGTTACTGATTTTCAATTTTTATGCTTAGGTGCTATTTACAAAAGCGTGTACTCAATGCCTCAAGGGGCCCTGCTGTTCGGGCATTGCGTGCACAGACTGATAAACGGGAATATGCTATGGAAATGAGAAAAATAGTAGAGAGGCAAGTATTACTTTATCTTTCTGCATGATTCTTTTACTGTCCTTTTTAGTGATAACGGTGGGGTTTGGTTTATTTTCCTCTCTTTTTTTAACCTTTCTTTCCACATAGACGGTCATGAAATTTATGTGGCTGATTTTATCCAATCTTTATACTTTTAATGTCTGGTTCTTATGGATGTGTTGCAAATTCTGAATCATGATTGCTTGGAATATGGTTTTATTTTTTGAATTATCGTACTTTGAAATGTAATAGCTTTTCCCTGTAAATGCATGTTTTAGTATCAAATATATCTGCTTTTTTGTTTTTAGGTTGAATTACGAAAATGTGCTATTATTTTGGCTGTGTGATCAAGCATTAGAAAGTATTTATGATTATAGTGATGCTGTCGTCAGCATTTGCTACAGAGTTACTTGCCCAGTACTGGCAAACACACATTTCTCTCCTTCTGAGATGTCTCCTTCAGTACAGCCAACTGGTGCAGCCAAACAGTAGAAGCAGTTAGATAAAAGTTGTAGAAGCAGCTAAGTTGTTTACATGAAATTAACTTTTTTGGTATAAAATATATTGGTCAAGTTCAACTTTAGGCTATGGGAAACGAATGAAATCCCAAAATGAAAAAGAAGTAATGTGGTATAAAAAAAAAACCTAGATGGACAACGTTCTAACGAGGACCTAAATTGGAGAGCTGCGTTAACGGCTTGCATCTCAAATGTGAGGTCAGATATAGATGGCTGATATATGGATAATGAGAGAGTGAGTGAGATGCATCCTAACCGTCCATGTTTGATCTAAGGGCTTAGATTGAAGCTTTCGTCTAAATCTTTGTTAGATTACCACTGGTTATATGAGTATGCGTCTTTGTATGCATTTGAAATGCTTCTATATTTTTATGTACTTGGTATGGACATGAATTAGCTTTGAGAATGACATAACTGAGCATGATTCTTGACAGGTTAAAAGTTCAATTTGGTATGAATCTTGATATTAAACTTGTATTAAAAATTTGTGCTCCATTCCACTCTATGTGGCTGACTGAATGATAGCATAGACTAAGCAGCATTCCATATTTCTCGTACTAAATTCTTTCATTTATAAAATGAAATAAAACTATACATTTGGACCCGGCATGTTAACATGATATCACTCATCAAAAAGAAAGAAGAGAAATGAATAAGAAAGGAAAAGAAAGACATGAATAGTGCAATATCGGTTATCTAGGTAAGTTTCAAGTAATGATGATTGAGTTTTCATTTTCTTTTGTGAAGCTTGTAATGCAATCCTTCCTAGAAGGATATATATTCATGTGCTCTCGCCAAAATGCATGGTGGCTCTTTTACTTTATTATACTGAAAATCATTAATACCTTTTAATTTCGAACATTAGAGATCCATTTTATTTTTAAAAGTTTGTTGACTATTTGAGGTAGTAATCTACCTTTGATTGCTTCATTTATTCCTGTTTAGGTTAACTACAAAAAAGGTCCTTGAACTTGTCCCCAAGTTTCGTTTTCGTCTCTGAAGTCTTTTTTGTTTTATATGGTCCTCAAACTCTTGCGTGGCATTTTGGTCCTTTTTGTTAACTCCATCCATTTTTCTGATAAACTTAGGAGCAAATAAGACTTTTGCATTAAAAAAAAATTAATCAAACAAAAAAGAACAAATTTTCAACTTCTTAAAACTCCTACAATGGGGTGGATGGGGATATCCCCCCTGCCAATATTTTATTTTCAATTTTTTTTATAACTTCATTTAGTTTTTATTGTTGTGGGATAAATTTCCAAATTTACCCCTTAACTAAAAAGAAAAGTGGATGGAGTTAATGAAAAGGACTAAAATGCCATTAGAGAATGAGTTTGAGGACCATATAAAAAAAAAAAGTTCAGAGATGAAAAATGAAGCACGGTGACTAGTTGAGTTGCTGTAATTAACCCTCTTTTCCTTGTTATCACACTTGGGCCTTCCACAGTGTGCCGGAAAGGAATCAAACTCCGATTGTGAGCCAGAAAGTTTGAGTTGTATGAGAGTGATTCCAATATATTAAACTCATGAGTTTGGTTCCTATACAATAAATGGTCAACCATTCGAAAAAGAACTCACCTCCATCAGACTCACACTATTATAGTGTTATAGGAATCAAACTCACCTCAATCACTGTGGAAGGCCTTATTCTCCTTTCTTTTTGAGAAGAAACATATTTTTTTTTAAACCAAAATATAGCACAATTATCACACTTATTCTCATGTTGCATATCTTTGTTTTTGTGGCTATTTCTTTCCATATATTAACTAGTTTAATCTGCTTTCGTTTTTCAGCACACCAAACCTTTCAATTCGAGAGGCAATGGTGACAGATATCTTATTAGGAAAGAATGACAATGTTGAAGGTGTGCGAACATTTTTTGGGATGAACTTCTATGCTCCTTCAGTTATTCTCACGACGGGCACATTTATGAGTGGTAAAATTTGGGTTGGTAGAACTTCTATGCCTGCAGGAAGAGCTGGTGAATCAGCTTCACTTGGACTCACTGAAAACTTACAGCGCCTTGGATTTGAAACTGATCGGTTAAAGACTGGAACCCCAGCGCGTGTGGACTGTCGCACTGTTGATTTTTCTGGATTGGAACCACAACATGGCGATGAAGAGGTCCATCTATTTAATCCCATATGTAGGTTCTGTATATTGGTTGTGCAATACTCGTAATTTTAATTTGTGCTGTGCACTCTTGTCAGTAAAGTAGATGTTAAAAGTATTTTAATGTCATTTTGGTGTGCATTCACACAAGGCATGCACCAGGCGTGGGTCCCATACTTTGCCTCTCACAGGATGGCAAGTTCCAAGATAAACACTTGGCTATTTGTTTCTTGTTGCTGGACTAAGAAAAAGTATCTCCACTGAATTTATGACTCACACATGGAACCAGAGGGTCTGTTTCTAATCTAAGATAGGACCGGAAATTAAGTAACTGTCTTCAGGGCAGAAGTTTATTTATTGGGGCTATTTGGTGGAAAAACTGGGGAAAAGATTGTCATTTTGAGCTTAAGGTAGTGTCTGGAGTAAAGTCGATAAAGCATTACAAGATTAAGGGGGTCAGTTTTTTTTTTTTTCTGGTCAAAAGGGTTTAGGGTTTAAGACAGGCTTTCTGGCTGGAAACTCCAATTTATGTTTCAGGAATCTAATTTGGTGAGATATATTTTAGACTTTTAGCATTATAAGGCTTTAGATTCTGGATTGTAAAGGTTAAGGAATATGTGGCTAATTTGTATGAGTTAAAGGAACGGCTATCATTTGGTGTAATCAGTGCTGTTTCTTCTTCTTTTGTTTTAAGATCAATGCGGTGTTTGATATTTTCTGGCACTTGGAGGTTGCTGGCGACTGATGATGTGACTGCATTTAGAATGAGTGTTTGGTGAATTTTGGGGGAAGCTGGTACCCAGCATCAGAAGATGCTGGCTGGAGACCGCGGGTTTCCAGCAATCAGTGAGGGTTGGTATGGAAATGCAGCTGGTGCAAATGGACCCTAGGGCATGCTGATTAAGCCTCGTATTAAAATTTAAAAAAAAAAATTGCATTCATTATTCTTCTTGTATATCCTCCCCCCACCCCCATATATCGATTGGACTCTAATCATTATGAGCCAGATAACAACAACATTTACTTTTTCTTTTCAGTGATTAATATTTAGAACTATCAGTTTTGTTGCTTTGAGAATTGCGGTCTAATATTGAATTGATGGTTAACAGGTCGGCTGGTTTAGTTTTGATCTTGATGTCCATATTGAAAGGGAGCAAATGTGCTGCTATCTCACACGTACCACGAAGAGTACCCACCAACTAATCAAAGACAACTTGAATGAAACTCCTACTTATGGAGGATGGGTTGAGGCGAAGGGGCCTAGGTATTGCCCTTCAATTGAAGACAAGGTAAGTTGAAATTGAACTAGTATCTGAGAGACTTTTTTTGGCAGAACCAGATATTATTAGTTTTTTAATTATTTTATATGAAGTTAGGCCCTTTAAACTATAATTGCATCACCAAGTGAAGCGTACAGTTCTAGTATCATAAAAAGCAACATAGTTTTGAGTCTTGACACTTTCATATTTAATTTTGTTGTAATCTATGTGAGGATGTGAGGTCTCACAGTGAGACCTTCCCTTGTACTGGTTTTTTTATTAATGAATGCATGATTATTATTTAAGAAAAAAGAACACAAAAGTCTCTATGTGAGACTTACATCCACGGGAAGAAAACTATGCTACCTTTTACTATAATTGGAAGTCCGGAATGAATTTACAAGATAATATCTCACTATTGCACTGGCTAGAACTACAACTCTTAAGGAGAAAGTGAGAAATAAAGGGGTAATCTCCAAATGATTCTCAAAGCATCCTTTTATAGGCTTAGGAAATGAGGCCATAAATGAGTGAAATTATTCCTAAGATAATGGCAATTGATGACCCATTGCTATAGTTCCGTATGCAAATAACATCCCTAATAATTTGCATCCAGGTATCAATATTCTCTGGTTGCTCATGGTCTGTCCGTTCATTACTAGATAAATAATACTCCAACTTTTACAAAACACAGTAGTTATTTACCTTTTAAATCCCAGATCATCTAGTCAAACCTCTGAGCCATATTGCCTCCACTGGTTCTGTGGCTGCAAGTATTCAGCCTCAGTGGGGCGACATACTCAAATTTATTTAATACATTGTATCTGAAGCTGTTAGGACAAGCAAGGCCTGGGATGCACACTATAGGGGCATCCTTTCCATTCATAAGCACCATTTATGTATTATCATTATGGTTGTTGTGGAAACTCTTTAGTTTCTTCTTTAAAGGTGGGGAAAACACTATGGATGGAGACTACCCCAACACATTATATTAGAAACATTTACAGTAGTGTTACTAAAATACTCCTGAGGGTCAAACAGTAGTAAAATCTAATGAAGGATGATGAGAAAGTAATAAACGTGCTAAACATGGTTTCCAACAACTTTTAACCCTTCACTTGTTTAATATACCTTGTGGAACATTGATAAAAAAGCATTTTTGCAATCTTCTTCTTTCCTATCAAGAGAAGCTTCCTGACATCTGACCTTATTTTTTGGCTTTAGATTGTTCGGTTTCAGGATAAAGAGTCTCATCAAATATTTCTTGAACCAGAGGGCCGGGATGTGCCAGAGCTTTATGTGCAGGTATATTAGCATTCACCTTGTCTTCTTTGCAATAGATGAAAAGGAGAAAAATATAAATAAAATGATTTACCTGAATGGTTAGTGCCCATTTTCTATTTCTCTTTTGATACCTTTGATATATTTATATCATCAAGTTGACTCTGATTGAATGCATATAGATACCGGAATTTCATTAAGTTTTTACCAGATTAACTATAGCAGATGATACTCAGTGTCAATGTCTTATAATATGTGTTATGTAGATGCTTTTTATAAACATCTTTTCCCTACATTTCATCATTTCCTTCTCTACACAGGGATTCTCAACTGGCTTACCAGAGAGACTACAGTTACCACTCTTGAGGACTTTGCCTGGGCTTGAAAATTGTTCAATGCTGAGGCCTGCTTATGCTGTAGAGTATGACTTCTTGCCTGCTCATCAATGTTCTCGGTCTCTTATGACAAAGAAAATTGATGGGCTTTTCTTCTCTGGTCAAATAAATGGAACTACAGGCTATGAGGAGGCTGCAGCACAAGTAATTTTTTAGAGTATCTTTACTCAGTTGGTGTATGGTGAAATACAATCTATCTGTAGTTGTCGATGCAATGCTACATCTGAAAGAATCATGCATTAGGATTTTACTTGGTTAAAAGGAACTTTGAGCTTTTGGGTTGTTATTTCTAAAACAATAATTTTTTTTATTATTCTAAAAAAATTACTTTTTTATGCTAAAACAATTATTTTGTTATTTCTAAAACAATTATTGTCTCATTCTTGTTTATGCTTTTCTGAAGGGCATTATTTCTGGTATCAATGCTGCCAGACATTCAGATGGCAAGTCCCTCATTGTTCTTGAGAGAGAAAGCAGTTATATAGGAACATTGATCGATGATCTGGTCACTAAGGACCTTCGAGAGCCTTACCGCATGCTAACCAGGTAATGAGCTCATCATATTATCCCAATATATATAAGATCCTTGTTATTTTCAGTCGTACTTTTAATTTTGGAATCAACTATTGAATTGGCGTGAAGTGCTATTGCTGAGTATTAAATTTGGTGGGTGGTTGAGGTTGCATGTTTGATGGTTCGGCTCAATCACTTCACATCCTAAGTGGTCACATGAATGTTTTTGGAAGATACAAGCAGAACTTGGAAGACTGTTTAATTGCGTAGTTTAAGATACTTTTATACAGTCTTTCTAAATCTAACATTTTCTACATGGCTACATCATTGTTTGGCAGAATAGTTGGTTCTTTTTATGACATCAATTGGCTTGTTTTTCTATAAAATAATGAGATATTTGTTACAATAGAGAAACAGAGATGGTCCTTTACAATTAAGTTTGGGGGTGAATTGAGCATATGTGGTGTAAATTGCAGTTTACCCTAAGTTTTATTACTTAACCTATTGGTGGTCGCGTTATGCTCAACCTTTATGATGCCTATTCTCCCTGGGCATAGGCATCATAAAGGTTGAGCAAAACATGACCACCAAGAGGTTCAGTGGGTATCACTGCCCTGTGGTAGATCACTGGCCTCCCCATCAATTTTCAAGGTACAATGAGGACGAGCAACTATATGGCAGTACGAAAATGCTCAACTTTTGTAAGTTAAACGGTGGAAGTAGAAACCATTGTGGCCTTCTAGGCTTATACACACAAGAACCTGGGAATGTTGAGGGGCACTGCTACCTCTAGATGCCATGGGCGGAATACCAATCATAGATAGTTTGATTTATCTGCTTAGCATCAGTTAATTCTTCATAGTATAAAATAAGTTTATAATTCATCTGTAGTTTTTCAAGTTGGTTTAACATTCCATAATATCTTATCCTTATTTTCCAATATAGTCGATCAGAGCACCGGTTACTTCTCCGATCTGATAATGCTGATAGTCGTCTCACACCATTGGGGCGTGAAATTGGGTTAATAGATGATAGACGATGGAAACTCTACCAGGACAAACAAGCTCGAATTTCAGAAGAAAAGAAGCGATTGAAAAGTGTCAGAATTTCAGGTTCTCATCTTTATCTAATTCTTCTTATAATTTTATAGAAAGTAGAGCGGTTCACCACCTAGAAACCTGGAATTAGAATCTTTTCCTGATCTTCGTTTAGCATTGCTGAAGTACATTTTCCGCATCTAGTTTACCAGAAGTTTCAGTTGGCCCCGATTTCAACTTGATGTGTTAACCTTGCATTTTCTTTAGTTCCAATACAAACAATTGTGCCAACCCTATTTGTTTCGGTTCATGCCAATATTTTGCTGTCGTTTAATTTTGTTAACAAAAAAGAATAAGCATTCTTGAAATTCCGAATGGGATCATAAGTCCAAGTAGCAAGGTAAACATATAATTCACACTCTGTTCATGCGAGCATCAGTTGTGCTTTATAACCCACCCTATAATCTAGTACGGCCAGTGTTTAAAAAGTGCGCCTTGGGACTCACGTCACGCACCTCATAGCCATATGCTTTGCTTAAAGCTTACGCTTTCTTCCTTTGGATTAAGCTATATGGGCAAAACTGGGCATGGGTTGGTTGATGCAATACCATGTCCTTTTTTTCCTTTCTCTGAATGGTTTATTCCTTTTAAGTTGGGTTGAATATTAAAAAGTTGAATAAACTGTGATCTGTGGGTTTTGAGATATATGACTGGAACTTATAGTTATCATTTTGTGCTTCTTTCAGGAGGGGAATTAGCAGCTGATGTTACTCGTCTTTCTAGTCAGCCAGTGAAGGACTTTACAACTTTGGAGAGTCTTCTTAAGAAACCACACATAGAATATAAGGTTCTTGATAAGCATGGTTTTGGGAATGAACTGTTGTCTAGAATAGAAAAAGAATGTGTGGAGATTGACATCAAGTATGCGGGCTTCATTCTGCGCCAACAGAGCCAACTCCAACAAGTGAGGAACTATTATGTGTTTCAATGGAACCTTCGTCATTACTTTGCAACTCACTGATTTATTTCCTATTTTGGCGTAGATGCTTAGCAACTTTTTATTTTTCTTTATCCGTCATCTCATTTTGTCAACTCTTCTTCTGTGTTTAGATGGTCCATCAACAGCATAGATTACTTCCAGAGGACATAGATTATTATTCAATAACAACTTTATCTCTTGAATCACGCGAGAAGCTCTCCAAGGTGTGCACGATATATAATTTTATTATGGCATAACCTTTTACCAATATGTCCGGAATTCTGATGTGGCAGAAATTAATATGCTTTTCATATTTTAGACAAAATGGTTGTAGTCCCAAACTCCTGTTCTCTTTTTTACCTTATTTATATGTCAATTATATACATGGACGCCCAAATGTAATGACTTGATGAAAATTGAAAGCATGATACTGATTCTTTCACGTGATACTAAATCGCCCTGGAGAAATTATGATTGTTGATGACTGAGAAGATGCACTGATGTAGGACAAAAATAGGTGAGCGCTGATTATGATTATAGGCTGGCCGTAGGTTGCGTGAGTTTTAGTTATAAGAACTTGGGAAGAAGAATCTTTGGGTTGCTACAAAGGTAGAAAAATGAGGGAGGAAAAAAAATGAAAATAATGAGGAGAAGAGAGGGGAAAAAGTATAGATAGAGGTCTCAAGGAAGCAACTTATCAACATTTAATATAGCATTGTAATCTAATGTTCTTGACAAAGGAGACTTGCTTTTAAGCTTCAAATAAAATCTCTTAAAGGTCCTAGAAATACTAGAAGATAGAGAGAGCTTAAAAGAGACCTCATTACCGAATACATTGAGTCATTTTATTAATTCTTGGCGTTTAACTCTTATAGTAACCTCATTGTCATACTTGGGTGATGGGTTCGCTTTCGAAAGTGATAGTTTCCTCTATTTCCAAGCTGTCGCTACATCATGCATCGTATAGTAATTGTATCATTGTATGCTACTTTTTTCTGACTATGTTTTATTCAGTTTTAATGAAACAACAAATCATGTTTTCAGGTGAGGCCACAGACCGTTGGTCAAGCCAGCAGAGTTGGTGGGGTGAGCCCTGCCGATATCACTGCTCTCCTCATTATCCTTGAAGCTAATAGGAGGAGAGCACATGAACAGAAGAAGCTCGAACTGCTAAATTCTATCAAGACGGATACAGATCAACATGTATCTGAATTGCCGTTGACTGGGACACTCAGTTCATGATGTTTCCGTGCTTGTCAAAGTTGGCATGAGTTGGATTCGAGTGTATCAAGTGTATCCTAACGTATCAATGTATAGAGAACGCATCATGGTACGAGGTGAATGGGAGATCTGTCCATCTTACTTGAGTACCTGGTAGATACCCGGGTCGGAATTGCATACAGATAGCTTGTTTCGCAGCGGAACTATGAGGACACATTGCAGAGACATCGCGTGATCTGCTGCTATTAGCTCCTGTGTACTCGGGGAACGCTTATCGATCCTTGTCCTAGTAGAGTGTTAAATTCGTGTCTGCAACAGAAGTGAAGATAGAAGTTAAAAGTACAAGTGTTGTTGAAGTACAATGTCATTTTTCCAGGGTAATTTTAGTAAAGGAAAAACACCTTTTCAAGCATTAGTTATTGATATTTCATATTTCCTAATCATTGAAAAAACAAAGCGGATATAATTGATGTTATGAAGTTGGTACTTGGTGGTCATTCACATTTCATATATTTTTAGGGCATCTCTACCGGGAGTTGGGAGTTGTTTCACTTTAGCCCTTACACTCTTTATTAACTTACTTTTTCACCAGCACTCTTTCTCCGTGTCACACTTTATCCCCTACACTCTATATTGTCCCACTTTAATATCTGCACTCTTTCTTAATGTCTCACTTTACCATATTTCATCAAATTAAAAAGAGCCGTTAATTGTGCTAACGTGGCATGGATAATTTAGTCTTTTCAACTATGTTAGTAAGACCCATGAGTACAGAGATGTGGGTTAAACTCATTTGATTTCTTCATATTAAGGAAAGTAAAAGAGATGAGAGAGATAGAGGTAGAGATTCTCCCTAAGAATCTTTGCAAAAGGATCCGAAAACATTGATATTGATTCTTGAATCTTGAAATTCAACCTTCTCTTCTTATATTTCAACATTCTCTTCTTATATTTTTCTCTTAATATGGAGAAATCAAACCCTAGTTTGTGTTTAACCCACCTCCCATTACCCTTGGGTTCCACTAGCATGTCATGTCACATGCCACACAGCCAATGTAGTTGAAAAAATTAAATTGTCCGTGTCATGTCAACACAATTGATGGTTGTCTAAACTTATTTGACGAAATAGGGTAAAGTTGGACATTGAAGAAGAGTACAGATATTAAAGTGAGACAATATAGAGTGTAAGGGTAAGGTGGGACACGAAGAAAGAGTGCAAGTGGTAAAGTGAGACAATATAAAGTGTAAGATAAAGTGAGATTTGGTGAAGAGTACAAGTGTCATAGCTAAAAATAAGCCAAACATTTTATATTTTTGAGTGACCGAAAAGCTCTCTGGTGGACAAAATGTAAAATACCTATTTTGGTTAAAAAAAGGTAAATTTACATCTTTTTTAGGTGTTTGTCGGTCAAAAAAAGAAAATTAAATGAGATTTTAAATTTACATTTTTCCTACTAGAGTACAATTCACATGTCCAAAAAATACAAAATAAAATGTAAATGTGACACTTACCAATTTTTCTTAACACTAAATAATACGAGAGATGAGTGATTGAAATTAAAAATAAAAAATCTAATAGTTGTGTTCAATTACTAAAACACCCGAAGCACTAACGTAGCATTGAATCCATACACTTGAGTGACATTTTTTGTTGTTGGAAGGTGTATTATAACCAACCAAGAAAAAACACTGAATTCAATCTGTGGTAAAAAAAATATACAAAATAGGCCGGGTGGTGACCCGCGCGCGCCCAATTGGAAGTGGAAGTTCTGAATCCAATCGGCAACCCAGATGATGAACATGACGTGTCGTTTGAATGGCTCTGCTCGTCTGATGCTAGTCTCAGATCTTGATTACACCATGGTTGATCATGATGCGCCTGATAATCTGTCTCTTCTCAAGTTCAATGCGCTGTGGGAATCATATTACCGCCATGATTCTCTGCTCGTATTTTCCACTGGAAGATCACCCATCACGTACAAACCCTTAAGGAATCAGAAACCCTTGCTAACCCCCGACATCACCATCATGTCCGTCGGCACCGAGATTATGTATGGCGGCGACGCTATGATTCCTGATCTTGGATGGCAACAGTTTCTCAGTCACAGATGGGATAGAGCCATTGTTGTTGAAGAAACTAATCAGTTTCCTCAACTTACTCCTCAGGTACCTTTTCTTTTTCGCTCCTTCCCCAATGTTTGAATTATTTATAATTCCGGCGATATTCTAATTTAATCTAAACTACTTAGGTGTTACGAGGGAGGCCCACTTGTTTAACCAACTTGACTACGTCCATATGCTAGTGTGAACATACACAAAAATGTATCTATGTGGCAAATATGGGTTAGGCCAACCGAGTTTGAATTCCGCTCTTCGAAAATTAGAATAGTTTGGTCGGAAAAAAATCTCACATTGTAGCTAGTGTGAGCTCTAGATTAGTTGTTACGTTTTTACCAGTTAAGGTAAAGACTTGTGCATTGGAAAATATGATATGAGATTATATATTTCAGGCGGAGGGAGAGCAACGACCTCACAAGGTTAGCTTCTATGTTGACAAGGTTATGGCATTGGAAATAATAAATGTTTTATCACAACGGTTGGAGAAACGCGGAGTAAGATTTCCTCTTGTTTTCTTTCTAAAACTTATGTTACTGTCCTACTTGCATACTGAAAATTGTTTCCTATGTTCTGCAATTTGTACTACTATATATATATATATATATATATACACACACATGTATGTATGTATGTATTTATTTTCTGAAATCATATTGCTTTTACTATTTGAATGCATCTCTCCTCAAATCCCTTGATTTATGTCTCTGATCTTCATATGCATTTGGCCAGTTAGACGTAAAGATCATTTATAGCAGTGGGATTGCTTTGGACGTTTTACCAAAAGGTGCTGGTAAAGGACAAGCTCTTGCGTATCTGCTAAAGAAATTCAAGTTGGAGGAGAAACTTCCATACAACACTCTTGTTTGTGGCGACTCTGGAAATGATGCCGAACTCTTCAATCTTCCTCAAGTGTATGGCGTGATGGTCTGTAGGTCATAAACGTACAGTGCTTAGTTCGTTATTTTCTTTCTTTGCGTAATTATATTGTTAGGTTATTAGTAACCATTAGAATTGTTAAATTTAAATTGAATATGCAGGTCAGTAATGCACAGGAAGAATTGTTGCAGTGGTATGCAGAAAATGCGAACGACAATCCTAATATACTTCATGCAACTGAGAGATGTGCAGCTGGGATAATACAAGCCATTCGACATTTTCATCTAGGTCCAAATGTATCGCCAAGAGATATCAAAGACTTCCGAAAGTGCAAAGTGGAAATTTCCAGTCCTGCTTGTGAGGTAGTAAAATTCTATTTGTTGTATGAGAGATGGCGGCGTGCTGAAGTAGAGAAATCTCACGAGTTTATCCAAAACTTAAAATCAGTCTTTGTAAGTGTGTGCGACTTGTCTCTTTTTTTCTCTCTTTCTTTCCCCGGCGCCATTTTTAATTTTGAAACACCTTCTTTGAAGCTAAATCTCTAGCCTTGTAAATTAAGAGTGTCTTGTTTATGTGCAATGAAGGTTTGGACTACTGGTGAGGTAATAACTGATGCTGCTTTAATTCTGGTTTTGCTACTTTTTGTTTTCTTTCCATTTCTCTAGCTTTCGTCGGGTACCTTTGTCCATCCCTCCGGAGTTGAGCTGCCGATCCACCAGTGCATAGATTCTTTGGCAAGGTTGCATGGAGATAAGCAGGGAGAACAATTCTGGACATGGGTGGATCGATTATCCTCAGTTCAAATCGGCTCAAATGCATGGCTCGTGAAGTTTGATAAGTGGGAAATGTGTGAGAAGGAGCGGCAATGCTGTCTGACTACAGTCTTGATGAGTTCGAAGGTATAATCTTTTAAGTTCATGTCCCTTGTTGGCCTACAATTTAATAACTTGGAGAGATTTTGATCTGGTAGTTATATAATATTACTCATGATTTGTTATGGCTTTACCAGGCTGAGGGGGCAGATGCTTTCACTTGGTTGCACGTGCATCAGACATGGCTGGATGGTTTAGAAATTAAAGAACCAGAAATATGGTTATTCTGATGTGCTAGCTTACACAATGTGATGCAATAACTAGTACCACGTTCGGTTGCAGTAACTTAATTCTCAAGTTAAGCTATTCCAAAAGGTATTAGTAGGAAAAATTATATGAAGATTTAGAAGTACTGTGAGTAATCATTTCGTTTTCAGTTTTCCTTTTTTTTTTTTTAAACTGAAAAACTTGTTTAGTAACTACTTTTAGTTTTGAGTTTTCAAAAAAATAAAAACCAACAAGTTTTCAAAATTTGGCTTTCGGTTAAAAAAAAAAAAAACCAAAAACTGAAAACGAAATGGTTATCCAACAACCCTTTAGTTTTTATATAACATGAAGCATGACTTGATTCCCTTGTATTGTAATTGCTGGTTGTTTTGTAGAATTACACTTTCTTGTTCACTTCCTCATTCATATAATTGATATAAAAGGAGTGCATGATCACTTTTTTTGGAGAGTGAATGACGCATTTTGTCCAATTACAAATTTACCCCTTCAATGTTAGTGGCTATTCCATTTGGTCCAGACTTCTTTTCGTCCAAAGATTAATTAATCAATTGCTTAGTAGTACATCACAACTTGATTTAATTCTTAAAAGGACTGACTAACTAAATTCACCCCAGAAGGACAAAAAATTAGATCTGTAATTCCAACTCTACACACCAGCCATTTCACACATGGTTTGGTTACTTGTTTGCATGTGAACTGCTTTGAAGAACCCCCTTTTCGAATCGAGTCATACAAAACATAATTTTTCTCATTATTTATTTCATTCAATCAATCAATCAATCAATCATTCTCCAGCTTGGCTTTTTAAGATTGAGGAGGAGTTCCTCCTCAATTTACTTCGTGTTCGATTCACAAAATTTTGTGTTTACGATTAGAACGTTTATATTATAAATCAATTTGTAAAGATCATCTCTATAAAAAAAAATCAATTAAAACTAAGATTGTTTAGTCAATCAACTGTAGCAAATAGATAGACGGTTCATAATGTTTTTTATTACGACAAAATTTAGTGGTGAGGACAACTCAATTTCAATTGATTTTTTGGTTTCAGAAGATCCCGATATCAACTATGTTAGCTTGAAAACTTTTCACAGTGACACCAAATTTAGTGTTTTGTGAACCACTGTAACACTAAAACGACCACAATCATATTAATGATTGAAAAAGAACTAACTCGAAACCAAGTTGATTGATATGGGTTTGGTTGGTTTGTTTGTTTTTCATCATGAAGGTCTACTCTTAGACAAAAATGGTCACATGCTAGCGAAGGGCATTCAAAGACATGTAGATATATATAGAAAGACCAAGTAGTCGCACGCTATTCTATCAACTTTTGTAGCCAAAGTTACATTAACAAAAACTTTTAAAAATTTAGAGACCAACTTGATACGAAATAAAGTTGAAGGACTAAAGTGGAAAAGACTGAGGAGTTGAGCGAGAAATGTGAAATTAATGGTAAAAATAAAAGGGTGTTGATATGCCCACCTATCTCTTCTATTATCCCACCAACCAATCAGTGTAAATATTTATTATAGATGCCTATGATGTGGGGAGAGAAAAGTATATCAGATGAGTATGTCTAGAAGGGGACTGGCTACAATACTCGCAAGCATTGAATGCTCACACCTATCTCACTCTCTTTCCCCCCCTCTCTCCTCCCTCCTCCCTCCTTTTAATGGTGAGATCAGTGTGAGCATTCAATGCTTGCGAGCACTGTAGCCTACTCCGTCTAGAAGAGCTCAAATAAAAAAACTTGTAATAAGTGATGGATTACCTTATTAGTTAAGGTTTTCCTCTTTAATCTATTGCATTGCAATCCTTCCCTTCTCAATTAGTGTAGAATATTTTTTGTAATAAAACATGAAAAAAATTGGGTAGTACGTACCATTCAATAGTCCGATCATTAAATTTACAGTAAGCTCCAGATGAATTTTAAATCATTCACCAGATGGTACGTAACATTGAAGTTTAACATATAAAACATTTTTTTTTTAAAAAACCCACCCTGTACCCAGTGGAGGCTTTTCAGAACTTCAAGAATCAACGGGTCAGATGGGCATTACTGAAAACTAACGGTCAGGATTATAAGCTTCATCGGCTTATCCAAAAGGGCAAAAGCTAGAACATAACCAACCAAAATTCAATTTTGAGAGAGAGCACGAAAATGGGTCTTCTTCTCTACTCCAATCCTCTGTCTCTCACCACCGCTTCTTCCCGTTCTTCTTCTTCTTCGGCATCTCCAACTTCATCACCTTCAGCTTTCTCTGCTACTAGTAAGCTCTCTCTCTCTCTCTCTCCATTTACTTAGTATATCAGCTTTTGCATTTTTCAGTTGTGTAAAATTTAATTTACTTCAAATGCTCGCCTAAATTCTCCAAATCACACAGCTCAATTGGGTGTTCTTGGTTGGTTTCTGCTCGTTCAGGTTTTTTGTCAAACACTTGGCGTGCACCCATTATTAGCTATGCATTCAGCCTCCAATAATCCAATTTTCATCTGCATTTTCTTTTTTTCTAATGCCAATACAAAAATATGCTAATTTTTTCCAAAGTGGAAACGTATAGTGTGATTCGAGGAGCGTTTTTATAGTTAATTTTCTTATCTGCTTTCTTGTTTGATTTTCAGCTCGTATTCGTGTGATAATTTTGTTTTGTGTCTCTGGATTTCAGTTTCATGGATGCACATGAAACCCAATGATCTGCATCCGAAATCTTTCAGCGGAGCTCGACTTCATATGCCCGTTGTCAAAAGATCATCTTTAGTAGTTGTTAAGGCCTCGTCTGACATTGATGGAACTGCTGCTGCTGCAAAGGAAGGTAGTGAGCCCCTTCCAGAAAGCAAGGAAGACGTGGTGGTACCCGTCGACAAGCTTCCCTTGGAGTCAAAGCTGCAAGAGCGGCTAGAGCAGAAGACGAAGATGCAACTGGCGAAGAAAATAAGGCTTCGCAGGAACCGACTTGTTCGCAAGCGAAAACTGAGAAAGAAAGGCAGATGGCCTCCATCAAAGATGAAGAAGTTAAAGAATGTCTGAGTCTTACCTCAAGCTTTCTTGCAGGTTTAGTTCTGACCCTTTTTGTTTCTGCGGCCGCCTCATTTTGTTATTGCAAGATCAAATGTCTCTTCGTATTGATGTAATTTCTTAGTTTGAATCTTGATGATGTCAATGAAAATAGTATTGCCCGATATGATCTGAACTAGAGTTATTGATGGCAGAAATGCATTTGCTTTTTCCGTGTCGCAGATGTGAGAAATTTGGCTGATTTAGGCATTCCTTTCATCTAGAAATGTAGAAATTGTCTTAAGTTCTGTCCCAGCATTTAAACTATGTTAAGCCAATAATGCAGGGAATGCTGCTTGCCACAGAAACTGAGAAAAGCCTGCAACTGAAGTTTGTTTGCAACCCCTAGAAATGTAGAAATTGTCTTATATTGTCTCCCAATGTGTTTTGAACTCCCATAATTCTCTCTCCAACATGATGAATTCGAATCCGAAAATATTTTATGCCACATAAGCATGTACAGATTGACATTCAGTGTCACGGTGAATTTGTACATTTTCTATGAGTGTGTGTGTGACTGTGTGTACAGGCTCTTCAAAGATCAACCCTATAGTTTGGAGTTTTATCTGCTTAACTCTCCGTTTCTAGGAGAGACGTCAAAATTAAAACTCTTAACTTTTTAGGATTAAAATTAACCACCGTAGAACTTCTGATTCCAGGGGTTTTCCTCATTTTAACACTAGAATCAATCCTGAAAAATAAACTCGAGCCTCTATCCATACCCATGTGGAGAGCTGTCTCTGTTTGCGTTTTGTGCAATGTTTTGATCACCCCTTGGCTTGTTCACGGTTCTTCAGTTTTTACGGCTGGGTCTTTCTCCCGAGTCCTCTAGTGCAAACGTTCTTTTTTGCTTTGGGTGAAGGCAAAAGATCTATTCCCGATTTGGTGTAGATCCATGTGAATCTCATCAACTATGTGTGGATATTTCCTTTAGCTGGTGGAGAAATAAAGTTTTTAGCTTGTATTACAATGAGGAGTAGCCAATATTTCACCAGTGGATCTGCAAATTCACGGTGCCTTTGGATTTATGGTGACGAGGAGGTACTTTGGCCCTTCAACGGGGTTGCGGGGGAAAATTGAGTGGAATTGCCTTTTGCCTTTTGAGGTGCATCCTTGTTTAGATGGTGCAAATTATGCCTCTTGCTAGGTCTTGCTGCGACCCTAGTTTTCCTTGCGAAACAGATCCTACTGCTAATTTGTTGTCGGTTCGAATGATTAAAATGATGAGTTGCTTATTGTTTTGGTTTTTTATGTTGTATTGTGGGAACCTAAGGTGCAATTTAAGCAGATGGGAGGTTGAGCCGTGGCAGGATGGCCCTTTTGCCCAATATTTTTGGTGTTTCCATTCAACTATCTCAGTTTCAATTCCAAGAGAGAATGATATAACCACCAAACTTGAATCCAAGAACGTGGGAATGCGAAAATGTTGCTCGACTCGGAACCTTAAGAGGGAATGAAGAAGCAGAAAATAAATCCACAACCGAAGCATTGTCCAACCCCTTCCCGCCTGGCAAAAATAGCCAAGGCAACTGGTGAACCCCATGGGCCCCAGGCAGCTCCTCCCGAGCTTCAGCCTGAGGCAATGCGGACCCAGGCTAATGTCCGTGACTGTTTTAACATTGTTTTTTTCAGTTGCGTGGGGAGAGAGGGAAAGAGAAAAAATGTGTGGGTAGAGGTCCAAAATCATGCTACGGAAGTTACTATTCACAACCCCTTTGTGATTTGTCAGGGCAAATGGGTGGAAGTACTCTTAGGATGCAAGGTAGGCATGGAGGCAAAAAAGGTGCAAAGGCTCTGATGTACAAAGGCTTCATTCATGATCCTCAATGGCTTTACTTGTTTTCTCTTCTGGGTTGCGCATCATCCTGGCAATGGGGAGATTATCCCATGTCACCAACTCTCCACGTGGCAATTGTCCAATGGATCGATAATACACTTTTTTTCCACGTGACAAGCGTTTAGTTTATTAGAGGGTGACACCTCAGAAACTAAAAATCGATGATTTTCATGATTTTTATTTGGGTGCGATTATCATGATTTAAAACAAAAATCAATTTATTATCTAAAGATCCTACATGTAAATTGTAATCGCTAAAATGGCTCGACAATGAATGCTTATAATTTTTTTGTTCACCAGAATTTGTGGCCGCCATAGTCTAATCAACTCAAAGTACTGACATTAAAGTTAAACCCTAATGTAAAAGTAAATCCACCAGGTTCCTAAAAGCTTTTCCCTTCCTTCTACCATAAGGCATAAGCTCCAATTGCTGTAGGAACCTACCAAAGAGCCAACAGTTCATAAGCAAAAGGCAATGTGTAAGCAGAAAACGAACGCAATTTCTTGAGGCAAAACTGTACCTCTAAAGTCTAAACTATAAGCTGAGAATTAGAGCAACCACGACAAGTATGCATGGCCTTGCAACAACACCAGCTGAGGTCGACCTGCAGGCAACACGAAGCTGTAATAAGTATCGTTACAAGTAACCAAGTTCTTCCGTTTATATTACACCGGAATGCATGAATGTTATAAAACATAGGTAGTAATGATTGATATACTGAAACCTAGAAGCCACCACTAATCCCAGCCCCCTTCTAAATTTCATTTCTTTTGGCCTATATTTTTCATAAAGTTTCCTTTGGTCCAGGTTTTATTCAAATGCAAGAAAAAGCAAGATGGACTGAAAGAAATGCAACCGTACATGAATGCATCAAACAGTAGAGAAAAAAATCGAATTTAAATGGAAAGAAAGGGTAATAGGATCACATAGATGATTTCATGTGATCCCATTTTACTATAGCAAATGAGATGATAGGGACCATTACTGTATAGGACCCTCATGTTCTGGAGCAAAACAGGGAGGAAACAGTGAAATATATAAGAGGTTATGGTGGAATACAAGGTCCCTACGATGGTCCTATACCTATCCTGTTTTGCTACAGTAAAACGGGATACCTGCCACGAGGCTGGTCCTATATAGATAGATATACATGTATGAAAAGTTACCTTGCTACAAGCTGCTTGACTGACTCAGTTTCGAGTCCATACCCAAACGGGAAAAGTGGATCATAGTGTGAATCCCCAACATTCATTGGGAGTTGATCTACAGTTCTGAACCATGTTCTTGGAAGCTTTCCACTGAATCCATGATCCCCAAAAAGGACATCAGTAATACCTTGGCCTTCAGAGCCTGGCAACCATGCTGCCACCAGAGCATCAATCGAGGAAATGTATGGTTCGATGACAATAGGTCTGCCAGTAATTAAGATAACAATGCACTTCACACTTTCACACACATTGCTGATGACACTTGGGCCAGGTTCCGCCATAGTTAGGTTTGTGCTGTCTCCCAAAGTCTCAGCATAAGGGTGCTCGCCAACCACAACAATGGCATATGCAAAGTTGTTGGACTTAACAAAATTACCATCAGGATTCTCACTATAGATAACTTCTGTGCTTGAGTCAACTGTTGATTTTATAGCACCAAGGATCGTAGTCCCTAATCATGAAAAGCAAGTTTTATGAAAAATACAGCCAAGATTAGGTACATTTATGTACGAACATCCTAGACACACGGCTATATATTTCCATACCATTCTAATAATTATGAAGACAATTTTCTTACTTTACACCTAACCAGCAACTGTGTAATCTTCTTAAGAAGTGCTTAATGTTCTATTTTCTGAATATTCAATTCTCTTATTCATTGTAGAGCACAAAGTACTGCATATAGACAGAATATTATGTATTAATATAGCCATGAAAGCAGACTATACCGCTTGTATAGTTGTTGCCACTGAATCCTTGCCATGCAATTGTCCATCCACCACATTGGTAACCGAGATTATCAGCATGACTGCCGGCGACTAGAATTTTGGACACCTTCTTGGGAAGAGGTATGACTGGATCTGTATTATTCCCGCTTTTCCCATTCTTCAAAAGCACGAGGGATTTTCTGACAGCCTCCCTTGCCAAATCTCTATGATCCTTGTAATGTTAAAAACAAAATACAAAAATGATTGATTCATGTCAGTTAATCACTAAATACAAAACTTACTAAGCTCTTTAGTCTTGACTAACATTGACAATTGACAAGGAAAGACCCTAGAACTTGGAAGGTACTTTTTGGCCATTGAACGTAACACCAATTGCAATAGAATGTCTATTCTAATGTTATCGAACTATATACATCAATCAAATGACCAATATGAGAGTTGCAAATCCTGATACCTGGCTTCCAAGCTCATTGACTAGGCTGAGATCAGCCAAAGGGTTCTCAAAAAGACCCATGGTGAACTTGACAAGTAGAATCCTTCCCACAGCATCATCAATACGATCCATTGGGACAACATTAGTCTTGACAAGGTTAATGAGATCATTAATGAACTCTTTATAGTTGAAAGGGACCATGACCTTCAAAACACAGAGAACCATCTTCAGAGTTTTATAATTTCAACCCAGAAAAAAAAAATTATAATCATATGCATTATTTTTCTCATTGTTTCATTGACTACAGTGTAGCAGAGACACTACCATCTTCTTTCATTTCTGTAAGAGGTTTTTATATAAAATAAGCCACAAACCATGTCAATTCCAGCTAGAACTGAAGCTTGGACAGAGTATGTGTAGTTTGAATGTGGCGGCGAGGTAATCCTGTCAATACCCTCCCAGTCTGATATAACAAAACCCTGAATGTTCAACCAGAAACACCATATGCTGTTAGCATGAAATAGTGCAGAACCCCGGTAAAAGTACAATACAGTCACCAAAATGAAGCACACCTATTGTGAGACCAATAACAACCAGAATAGAAGATCAGTAATATTATCAATTTTTCACAAGTACCTTAATTTCATTTTTAATCCGTAAAGTGAAATCTGATGCAAAACGGGATAAATCATATAATTGATACTATATTGATGTATACCCGGCTCAAAAATTGTATCAAGGGTGATGAACATGAACTGCATCAGAAGTTTGAATGTAGTAAGATGGCTACAAAGACTGTAATGGAAAATTTGTTGGGCAGTCAAGAAACAAGTTTGAAAAATGCAATGAAATGAAGATGATGTTAGAGAGAAAATACAAGAAAAGATGTAAATGCAATGAATCCATCTATAGACACTAAAAGTGGAAACATAGGAAAGTGAAGAATCATGCTAACCACTAGGCAATGCCCAAGAAAAACTGACCACATTAGTGTGTAATGAGGAAGTAATTTGAATTTTATTAGATATACTGGAGGTATTAAAACCCAACATGTGGGAAATACACAATGTTGAGAAAGGCAATGAAAATAGATAAGGCTGACAGCATTTGAAGAATAAGAATAGATTGAGGGAACAAACAATTATAAAGCAGTTGACTAGTCGCGTATATTTTGAAAATCTGTAATTTAGGCTATGGGATGTCGAGGAAGAGAATACCACACAAACAAAAGTACTGATAATTGCAATATGCAAAGATTTTGGTGCCAGAAACCTTTCTTTGAATTCATGGCAAGATGTTAACATTGGGCATGCTAGTTTCATGCTTACATCAAATTTCGGTACATACATGAGAACACGATTCAACTTTATATCTTTCTGTGCATGTGATTGTTGATAACTCCAGAAAACTGCAACAAGCTTGGATAATAATTATATGTGAATAAAATGGAACCTTAAATTTAAGGGTGCCCTTGAGGAAGTCCATAATTAGATCACGGTTTGCATGCATCTTTTCCCCATTCCAACTGGAGTAGGAAATCATCACGGTTGAGACACCCTTGATGATTGAATCAGAATAGGCAGGCATGTGGATGCTAAGCAACTCGTGCCGGTCAGTCACAGTGTTGTTCTCATTAATGCCCTTGCTTGTCCCACCATCACCAACAAAGTGCTTTGCACAAGCTGCAACCTTTTTACTAAAATATAATAAATAAAAATATATATCAGGAATCACTAAAAGCTTGAGTATATTAACAGAAGTAAACACGCAGATATGAAATAGCACACACTCATACAAGCTTTTACAAAACCAGGATATTATGCAGAAACGGAGGTCAGTTTGGAACATAAATTTCAGCAGTTGAACCTTGAAACAGAGTTTCACAAATAAACAATTGAAGTACAAGAATATTAACAAGGAAAATATTTTGAGTAAAATTGGCCATGCTTGTGGGTATGATATACTTGGTTCGCTTATACATGAAAGCAAACCATGAGATAAACCAGGGGAGAGATCTTTATCATCGTGATGGTTTAAGCTTATCATAGTTCTATAAAAGCTTAACAGCAGGAACAACCATCAACCAAAATTTAAACAAAACAAAGGGGGGAAAAAGATTAAAAGAATCACTCAATTCATTTGATTATTATTGAATCCACAACTAGAAATACATGACACGTGTTTTCCAAATGATCTTTCTTAAAGTCACAAATCAAGTAAATTAGGATCAGGAACAATACTAATTGACGATTGTATCTTTTAAAGGAAAATGAAAAACAAAATTTTCATAAAAGCATGTTTATTTTCATAAAATTCTTACTTTCCACCAACATATGGAACTCCTTTCCGAGAATTAGTGGGGATATCTCCCTGTAAACCTGGAATAATCTCCGTCATTTCTTGCACAATTTTGTGATCTTCACTGTAGCTTTCATAACACCGACCCCATCTTGGATCTCTACATACCTATATACAAGTTCCAGGTAATGCACAAAAGTCACCGGGTGCAGAAAATATGAATGCACTCAAAGGACATTGTTATCCATGTAAATGAAGAAAATGATGAACACGTGAATCCTTTTGCAATGTATTATTTACCGCAATGCATGGAGCAAAAACATAAGGAATCCCTGTAGCTCGGGCTTCAAGAGCAGTTGCAGAACCAATTCTTCGTACCAGTTCAGGATCCCTGTATACTGGAAAGATTTAATAGAAAGAAGACACATTCAATGAACTATAAAATGGAAAACATCTCAAATGATTTTGACATGTGTGGCTAGATATTTTAATGCTTGCTGGAGTATGATGGAGATTTAGTTGTAACAAAGTGACCCTAATGGGCCCTTGTTGTAGTTATACAGTTACATAGTGCTGCTTTGAAAAAACAGTGACAGATCTCATCCTGTGTGTAATAATAAAACAACACTATCATGTTTTGAAATGAAGCACCAACAATCTGAAACGTTTACTTGCCTGGTAGCTCCAAGCCCAACATTATGCGGAAATATTGTGGCATTGTAGACATTATTGTGTCCATGAACAGCATCAATGCCGTAGATCATTGGAATGCCCAAACGACTAGATAGAGCTCCCTTCTGAAATTCATTAATCATGTTAACCCAGTCTGCAGCACTAGCTTCTGGAAGTGGTGCACTGCCACCACCGCTCAATACACTACCTGCACAAATCAAACAACATCCTCATTCCATTGTCTTACATCTCATTGTGTTCAATATTTTTCTCTTTTTTTCAATTCTAGGTTGATTACATAGTTGGTCCTGGCTGCTGAAAAGAAATTAACTCACTGTTACTTATTTTACTTATGTTTTTGGTTGAACGGAGGCACTCTTGAAATTAGGTCATGGAAAAAATAAACAAGAAAAGAGCAAGGAGAGAGAGGGAGACATACATACATATATACATATATATGAGAGGGAGGGAGCGAGAGAGAGAGAGAGAAAGAGAGCACATAGTAGCGAAGAATGGGACATAAAAGAACCGGGAACAAAATAAAGCAGAAAGTTGATTCCACATAAAAGCTCCAACCTCATAACCGAAGTCTCTTACTCTCTCCAAGGCAACAACGAATGGGAAAAAAAGGGAGAACAATCTCAAGTCTTGTTAATTGCATACAGAAGAACCAATCTCATAACAGGATACATATAAACTAAATTCACTAAAGAACACCCCAACTCGCGTGTGAGCTCCTTTCTTAATAAGATAAAAGTCCACAAGAAAGATACACTAGAATCGAGTTGTGCCATCAAATGATTCAGAGTTAAAAGTCACTTAACAGCCTGATTTGAAGCTAAAGCAGGAATGAAATGCAGAGTTACATGCGAAAAGACTATGAGACACGAAATGCAATTACTTGATAGTTTACACAGACACTAGAAATCGAACAATGTATGTTGATGTGCATCAAACACAGTTGAAAGTTGTATTGAAATAGATACATTACATACCAATGGAGTAAGTTTTCATAGTATCAATAGAGGCAACACTCCTATCAATCTGCACCATCTGACCAATTTTCTCTTCAAGAGTCATCCTGCTAAGAAGGTCCCCAACTCGAGCAGCCGCTGGTTGGTTTGGATCTTTGTACTTGATGTAATCACTATCGGCCTTGACCGTAGCCAAACCCATCCACCACCAAACCAACAACAAACCCACCACTGGTAACGAAACCCAAGCCATTGCAACTCGGTCCCTTTTCACTCTGGTAAACCAAACACGAAAGACCGAAATTACACAATGCCCATCATTTGTAGTAACCATTATATCTGTTTGGTGGGTGAGAAAATGCAAGAAACAGAAAAAAGTATACACAGAGTTTTTGTTCAAAGTGATCGTCATTGTTGCACAACTGGATTATATATTGAAAACCCATTAAATTATGTACATGTATATTTTGTATAATAATAATCTGAATGGTCCCCCAAAGCAATAATTTTCCAAATTTAAAATCCTAGTTGCAGATTTGCAATACCTTATTATATTTTCTCTTATCGGAGATCATGTGGAACACTATCTATCATGTGAACCAGCAAGATACAGGCCCCACATAAATCCAATTTTGTTCAACACAAAATAATACAAAAAGAAAAAATTCACTGTCCCTACTCAGAAGCTAAAACAGAAAAATAATCCAGCATTAAGAATTAATATATATATATACATATATATAATCAACGAAGAAGAAGAAGAGCAGCATTGTGATTTTAGAGAGAGAGAGAGAGAGATCTTACAGTGAGAGTGTAAAAAGGAGAGAGAGAGAATCAGTATTCAGTAGCGTTAATGCGACTGACAGGAAGCTTGGAATGAAAGAATTTCAGTTTTATAGGCAGCCAGGCAGCAACAAGTACCAAGAAGAAGAAGAAGAAGAAAGAAAAGAAGAAGAAGAAGAAGAAGTTGAAGAGAAGTAGGTTATTAATTATAATTATTAATTAGAGAGATAAAGAGAAAGGAAGAGTCTTCACTGTGTTGCCATTTGAAATTGATTACACTGATGAGCTGATTTTCTACAGTGCTCCGAAATATATTGGATATTTTAAATTTTTTAATAATTTTTAGTACATAAAAGTTAGGGTAAACTGCCGTTTGACCCCCTGAATTATTACTCCAGTTGAAATTGACCCCTTGAACTATTTTTTTGGTAAATTGACCCCCTGAACTATTTGAAATCAGCCAATTTACCCCTCACCGTCAGATTCAACGAAATTTCATCCACTTTGCTGTCAAATACTAACACGTGTCGTATTTTAATTGGTAGATCTAGCTGACATTCTAACGAATTAATAGCAAATTGGATGGAATCTAGCGGTAGGGGGTAAATCTACTAATTTAGGAAAGTTTAAGGGGTTAATTTACCAAAAAAATAGTATAGGGGGTCAATTTCAACTAGGATGATAGTTCAGGGAGTCAAATGGCAGTTTACTCTAAAAGTTAAGGGTGAGATCATGCTCCTTTATTTTAGGACCATAACATAATACAAGTCTTTTTAAGGACTTACAAAGGGGTCTCAGTCTCATTTTTGGTTTTTACATATCGATCATTAAGAAGAATTACTTGCAGTGAGGCTCGAACTTAGGTTTTGCTCTAGTGAAGGGAACGATCTTTACCAACTCAACCAACCCTCGTTGGTAAATTCTTAATAATTAAATTCTTGATATAAATATAAAAATTAAAATTTAACCGTTACAAAATTCTTGTTATTTTATATTACAGACCAGCATAGAATTTTTGCACTGATGAGTCTGGTGGTTTTCTTTGCATTGTATTTTGCCCGTTTTTTAATTTATTAAAATAAAGAGGAAAAAAAAGAAGGTGGCTTTTGAATCTTTGATAGGTTGGTTCGTGCAGTTGTGACTTTACCTTTGTGACAGTAACGTGGGAATGTTGAGAATCTTCAGAACGTGTACCATTCTCATGATGATTTATCATCCTAATCCTAATTAATTCCTCCCTACTCATGAGAAAAGTAAAAAAAAATTCCATAAAATTCACATCAACAAAAATAGAAAAGTGAATGCAAGCATTATGAGATTTATGAAAAGGAATCAATTTCTTTTCTTTCTTTTTTTAAGGTTATTTAGCCAAAAATTAATGAAATTTTTAGTAATTAGACAAATTTGTTTTTCTGACAAAAGATAACGTTAGTGGGTTAAATTGTTAAATATTAAGAGGGAGGGAAACAGTGAAAATCAAACATGCATCAAAGTACATAAACATTATTATTTTCCACTATTGCGGTAAAGCACCATTTGCACTACTTGGACATATATCAATGACCACTTTTTGTTTTGGACCTAATCAATAAGATATTGTCATTAATTAGATTTAGTTCAATGAAAAATTTCACATGAGTTTAAAGCCCATATAAGTAGTTAGAAAATTACTTTTTCGCCATTAGTAATTAGAAAAGTAATCTTTTTTCCTGGTTTCTCTTTAGACGGTGAAGACCCGACACTTTGCCACCTGACACCATTCTTTGTGCCTCTCTCTCATCACTCATCAAAAGAAGGTCGTCTGTCTGGACACCGGACAAAACCAAAAGAGAGAGAATGGGGTCAAAAAAATGGTGTAGACGTGGGCCTCAAATAAAAAGGGCGGGTTAATGGGTCCAAATTCCGGACACTAGAATTTCTCCTTCTCAAGCCACTTGACGTGAAATGTTGTCCCCACGAATGCTTCTTTGCACAATTGGCTTCCTTCTCACTTCCACTACAGGGTCCAATTTCTTTGCCAATCCCACCCCAGATTTCAATTTAATTCCTTCATCCATGTGTGTATGGATACATATGCAGGCTTGCAGACTGTTCCCATCCAATGCAGCCTCCTTTGAACATTATTTCTATCGCTTCATCCAATCCGTTTAAATCCCGTTTGGTTTTTTTTTTTCACCAAAAGTTGATTCAATTTAAAGTTAAGCAGTAAAAAGTATTTAGTAAAAAAAAATATCTTGCTTATTTTTAAAGTAATGACCTCTAGACATCAGTTTTTAAAAGTTGTTTGCATGTTGCTTTTAAAAGCTGTTTTCATAAAAAACAGAGTTGAGCTTTTAATGAATAATTTTAATTCATGTAATACCCTCATTAATTTTTAAAAGTGACATTATTTATCCTTCCACACTCATTTTCTCCATTGAAGAACAAAGTGACCGCCACTACCTACAACTGCAACCACTAACCTTACATCACTACCACCATCATTGCCGCCACCACCACCACCACCACCACCACCACCACCACCACCACCATACCCCCACAATTATTGCAACACCATTGCCGCCCCAACCCACCGCCACCGCCACCCCCATCCCCATCGTTGCCACCACCTACAACTGCAACCACCAACCTTACACCACTACCGCCACCTCCACCGCTATAGTTGCCACCACTACTACCTCTACACCTCAACTACCACACCCTATTATTGGCAGCACCACCATTGTCGTTGTCATTGCCGTTACTACCCTCGCCACAACTGTCATTTCCACCACCCCACTACTATGTTCATTTTTGTCATTATATATAATTATCACTTTTACATTAAAATTTACCAACCGTTTTTACAGTGCTTTTCATACACACAGCACTTTTAAAAATACAGTTTATCAAACGCTCAACTATTTTATTTTACAACTGATAATTGTTAAAACGCAGCAGAAGCAGTTTTTTTTAAAAACGCAGCAATTCCAAACTGATGATCTATGAAGCATGGATACGGATATAGATACAGAGATACGACAAATTTCTAAAAATTAGGATACGATACAGCATAGATACGCTTATCAAAATTTTATGCTCAAAGGCCTTCTGGTCATTTAATGACTTCCATGGCATCACCTCAGCATATGTTTTGCAGTTTTGCAAATTCAAACTCGGTATTGTAGTTTCTGTTTTATTATAGTTAAATTAGTCAAATCTAACATTTGAATATTAGATTTGACTAATTTTACTATAATAAAACATAAAATGCAACGCATAGTCTGAATTTACAAATTCTGCATATCATAAACTGCAATGTAGTGTTTAAATCCGTATTGACCTATTCAAAATATAAAAAATATACGAAAGTGGGGTGACACCTATAGGGGGTGCCAGTTGTAGTGGCAGATTTTGTAATTTATGTATGTTTTATGTGTATTAGTGTACCTTCACACTACTTGATTGACCTATTTATAATTAGCATAAATATTATTGATATATTGTTAATATTGTAATATTTTATTGATTTTTAAAAAAAATTACCCTCTATTTTTTCTCATCCTCATCCCATATCGGATGAATTGGTGGGCAGACCCACTAAAATGTCCAACCCTACTTTTTACATTCTTATCCCCTTTCATATTGTAACCATACCAAGTACGAGTGATTAACCAGAGTTTAGTCAATAAAATTTTGTAAAACCTGATAATTCCATGGGAATAGGTTTGAATCTAAAGGATCATGAACTTTACCCTAAAAATATTCTCCATTGGAACAAAACAATATTATTAATGAAGTCAATAAAAAATACAGTAGTTTAAAATATGTCTGTGTAAAAAAAAATGAAAGAACTAAGGATGATAAAACCCTAATTGGGGGGTAAGGGTAACCCAACCAAGTTTAGTTTAGTTTGCAGGAGACGTTATACCTCATACAACCCCAAGGGACACTTCAAATTGCAAAACACCACAAAACCAAAGCAACCAAAAAGGAAAAGGAATAAGGAATAGTCCCACTAATAAGAAAACTAACTCCCCAATCCCCCAGTCATATAAAATTGTCACGCAGGCCAACATTTTCTACAAGAAACCCAAAAAGCAAGCACCAATAATACCATAACAAAAGGCAGGCAAAGAGGAGAGAGAGAGAGAGAGAGAAAGAGGAGAGAGAGACAGAGAGATGGCTATGCGACATCGTCTTGGTGGAATCTCTGATACTAATACCCGTCCAAGACAATCCTATCGTCCCATTTATGAAGATTTCCAGCCCCACTTTGAATCGAAGGAAGAGCAGGAAGCTCACATTGTACATGTTCATCTGCCTGGTCTCTTCCTCTTCTTTTTACTTTCTTCTTTACCCGACTCTACTCATGTTACTCATTCATTTTTATGGTAAAAAACACTTTCACTCGTTAGCACTTTCAGTGAAAGCGCTCCTATTAGAAGCACATTGAAATTTTTAATAGAAATGCAAGTGCGTTTTTGAACCCATAAGCACTTCTAACTTTTTTCTACCAAACATGATCATAAGAGTTTTTTGTGATCTGAAAGTGCCTTTAGTTATTTTAAATACACTTTCAAATAGGCCAAAACTCCTTTTGTTAAAATTAATTAATTTTTTTTCAAATTACATTGCAATCATATTAATAATCTACATTATTCTACAGAGAGCGAGGGCAATTCCTTGCTTAATATAGGCAACTGAACTGACCTAACTCACGTGCTACAAAATATATTATTTATTTCAGGTTTTGTGAAGGAGCAAGTGAAGATTACATTTGTGCATTCCCCTGGTGTGATTAGGGTTAATGGACAAAGACCTCTCGGCAATAACAAATGGAGCCGTTTCAACCAAACATTTCCGATTCAAAAGAATTCTGACCCGAGTAAAATTCATGGCAAATTCACCAATGGGATTCTTACCGTTACAATACCAAAGCAAGTCATCACACAGACAGCGGCAGCCACACCAATTCAAGAGCCACCACCAAAAACCGCTGCAGAGTCGAAACCACACAAAGCCAAAGAGCACCAGACTCCTTCAAAGCCGAGTTTGACAACACCGGCAGGCCCTCCAACAAACACTTCTTCCGAGCCAAAGGCACAAAAGGGCCGGGAAGGTATTTCTCAAACAGCTGCTGCTTCCACTCAAAGTGAAGAACGAAGGGGTAAGACAAGTGCTCAGGAAGCTGCTGCGGCTGCTGCTGCGGCTGCTGCTGCCGCCGCTGCTGCCGCTGCCGCGGCGTCAAAGGCAGAAAAGGCTACTTTCCCTGCCAGAGATGAAAAAGAAAGGGATGACAAGAATGATGGTCGTCCATTAGGCCCTCCGAAAGGCACTGCAGCCGAGACAAAAGCACGAAAGGATAAGGAGGACGAGGCTCTTCCAAAACCAATTCCATTGATCCAGAATGAAAAACGAAGGGATGAGAAGAGGCTGGTACCGTTGACTAGTCCGGAAAGAGGCATCGGCGAGCGCAAGTCTCGAGAGGGTGATCGGGATGAAAAGAGAGGAAAGGCTTTTGTCGAGAGTGTTTATCGAAAGGGGGTTGAAAACAAGGATCAGAGAGAAGCAAATAGGAAGCCTGTTGCAGAACCGCCGAAGAATGCTGAGAAACTTGTCGAAACTACTCTACATAAGGAAAGGGAGACCGGTGAGAAAAGCAAAGAAGCAAGGGCCATCCTTGAGATTTTAGAGAAGGAAAAGAAAAAGAGCAGGGGTTTTGGTAAGCCTAAAGAGGACTCCATGGCTGCAAATGCAATGGCTGCTGCAAAGCAGCGTATGAAAAATCTCGGAAACAGGATGAACGATGAAGAGAAGCAGATGTTGATCAATATGGGCGTGGCAGTTCTAGTTCTTCTGGCACTAGGGGCTTCTGCATCCTACAGCTTCTGGTCCTCTGGAAAAGGAAAAAACTAAGCCCAGCATCTTTTCACATTCCATCACAAATCTGTTATTACAAACTACGCAAACACATGCACAAGTATTGCAGCTTTTACATCAATTTGTATAGAAATTAACTTCGACGCGTAAATATACCTTACAAACCGGTGTAATATATATCCATCCTTGGAACATGAAAGCAATACATTCATACCCGAAACAAACAATCAAGATGTTGAACTAGTACTACTTAAAACAAAATTACATGATCCTGCCTTTATGTTTGTGGAATACAAGTGTAGTGGCCATCAAAGAAATCATGAAATTCTAAACGAGAAACTAAGAGTTCATCGATCAGTTGATATATAATGCAAGTGAGATGTGCATAGGACGTTAAGACAGACCTGATTGGAAACAAAACATATATACTGAGACTTGATTGAGAAATTTCCAACTAATTGATGAATTCTTTATTTCGTCATCAATTGTAATTTGTAAACAAAAAACTACGCAAACATGATAGAGACGGTTATAATTACACGAACCTAACTGAAAAGGCACCCAACGATGAGGATCAAATTGGTCATTTTGACTAAACTAAGATTACAAACTGCTTTGTCTAACATACACATGATTTAATCATACAACATACCTAAAAATCATCCCAAGCTCCTCTCATCCTCCTAAATTTCTGTAAGTGCCAACATAGCTCAAAATCTCAATCAAGTAATCCAAATAGGATTTTGTCCACGATATATATATATCACATGTGAAGCGATATTCTAATTGACTACAGATTTATGTTTAAGTTACAAAGATCTACTAGAAGATTTCAAGGGTTTCGTAACCTTCTAAGCCTGAAACTCCAAACCCTTCTCGGAAGGCTTCCGTTTTCTTTTCAAGCGTGTTGCTCCAGCATCCTCTGCAATAGACATATACAAGTTTAGATATGAGCCAATTGGTCTGACAAAACAGGTGCGAGAAAAATGTTATTTAAACAATCTGAGTGCAAGCTCAATGTTTATGAAATCATCACTACATCACCCTATGTTAGGTGCCAGAATAAGATTAGTAATCAAGGGTTTCGAACTGAAGATCAAAATTTTGAACTCATCTTTTTGGTATAATATAAAAGCAAGAACACCAAACCTCACAGATTAAGCTTACTAGTGGAGCTGTTAATATGATATTATTCAAAGGAAAAGGCGGAATGTTTTGTTATTACCCCATTGGTGTGTTGTGCGCGAAAAGGACAGAAGAATATTGACCATCTATGATTTCAAGATGAAGTCTTAATGTTTGTTATGGCATTGGCATATTAGTGCCTGATAAACTGCTTACCTTGATTGCACTATTTTATTTAAATTTTTAAGGAACAAATTTGCTCTTTTTCTCTATCAAAATAGAAAATGAGAATGAGAGTTCCGGGGCTATTCCTTGTGAACTTGAATTTAAGTCATAAAAAACACACAAAGGCACACAAATACACATCAAAGTAGTAATCTTACCTTCAAGTGGACTTGATGCATTATTAATTGCACGTCCATTTGGTGTGCCCTCTTCTGAAATAGGGGAGCCAGAATTACTATCCACCAACTTTGATGAACTTTCTATGCACTTATCTTGCTGGTCCGGAACATCAGGAGAAGGAATTGCAGGTAAAAAACATAGCTCTTCCTGTGACATATCTGAATCACTGAAAGCTGAATCCTTCTCCACTGTCACAATATCAACTTCATCATCTTCGTTAATATCAGATTCTTTTACCTGCATAAGTAACTTTAAATTAGACACCAGAAAATGAACAAAAAATAGCCCAGATTCAGTCCCTTCTTACCTTTTCAGTTTCAGGGATTAGATCAAACTCATCTTCTCGTTCTATGTATTCTTCATTTTCCTCAAGCTCTTTGAAATCAGGAGCAAATGCACTCCAGTTCTCTGTGTAATCTTTAGCCCAGATGTAAACCAAACCAGTCAGTGAAACAGAGACAACAATGGGGTGAACAGGATGCCACACCAAATCGATCAAGGCTTCCTTTGGCCCTTCAAGAATTTTCACAAGATGCCCAGCCCTATCCCATATGTAAATCTTGTGTTCTCCTTTGCTTGCAGAACCACCAATCACCCACTCACCATCACCACTGAAACAAGGTGCTTTCCAATGCATCTTTGTGATGGCATCTTGAAACTCACGGAAAAGTGTTAAGCATTTTGATCCAACAGCTTTCAACTTCTCTACACCATCAATTCCATCAAGGGTCTCATTTAGGTCATCCAGGGTTTTAAGTCCATCTTTCAAGGGCAGAAGGTTCTCGTAGATCCTGATTGTTCTATCATTTGAATTTGTAAGCAAATACTGCCCATTCCTGCTGAATACTATGTTCTTAATCACAGAACCTCCAGAAGTGGGAACCATGGCACGCACTTGAATACTTTTATAATCTATTACAAGTATTTCACCTTTGGAGTTCCCCGCATAAACCAGATCACCATACTTATTAAAGCAAGCAGCAGTAGGAGAGAAAGGTGGAGTTCCCTCAGAGATTTTGTTCCGTGACAAAGGGACAAGTCCTGGGTTAGAGTCAGGAATGGAAACTGGAAGAACAACTGTGCTTCCAGTATTCAAGTCAACAACGATGGGAGCAGATGAGAGGGGGCACGCCAGACAGAGAGATGGAGTAGACGAACCAGGATGAAGCCGAGCTTGTAAAGGGGTTTGTTGCAGCATCGTTCGCGTTATCTTCTCTCCACTGAAAACATCCCATAGTGTCAACGACTTGTCCGCAGCAGACACAAGAATGCGATGGCCATACTTTGACCAACATACACTAGTTATTGCAGCAACACAATCTTTATCATGAAGCTCCTTGGCAATGCCCCTGGTCTCAAAATCCCATATGATGCAATTTCCGTCAGAGCACCCAGCTGGTCAAGTATATCAAACAAGTATTGAATGTAAGAAGAAGACTCTTCAGAAAATCTCCAGTAACATAAGGACACATCAAATGTCAATGATAGTACAAATGAATGCAAAAATCAAATTAAACCTAAACAATCAATATGACATAATTAATGTTACAGCTTGCTGTAAACAACCTCACCTAATTCTTTGCAGATGCTACTCGACAATCAGCACATTGGCTAAGACGTTTAATTAATTTTTATTAATATAAGAAACATACATCTTCATTGAAGATTTAAACGAGAACAACATATAAGTGAACAAGGAGCCCACTTGTAGAAAAGCAAAAACGTAAAATCCGCAGCAACACCTCTGTCGTAGGGGAAAGCATGAAGACAATAACAGAAATTCCGACCAACTACAAAACAGAAGCTCTCCAATCTGATAAAACAACATAAAACGATACCTCCCAAAATGTTGCAATGCCAACACTCTCCTGTGAGCTCTAAATTTGTGAAAATTCTCTACTTTCAGAAAATATAAACTCGGACAAGGCAATTAAGAAATAGCTACGGTGAGCATGAAATCGGATAACTAGCAACTCTACAATGCACCAAATTGTGGGCTCAAGTCCTTATATCAAAAGGACAACTTAATGTGCACCAAATTTTACAACTTTTCTTCTGTTTGTTCTTTTTTGTAAATTTATTCAGAAAAGTAACAAAAGTAATGGGACGGAGGTGGGTGGGAAAATTACCAGCAAGAAGGGTGCCGCGGCGGTTGAAGGCGATGCATTTCATAACGCCATGCTCCAAATACTCCTCTATCACTTCTGGGAAATCTCCTTGCAATGGGTCTTCGCACACAATTAAGTAATTAGTTAATTAACCGATTAATTATACACTTAATGATCTAAATTTTGGATTTTGTTGCCAAAAACCATCAAAGAAAAAGAAAACAAAATTCTTCAATTAAAAGTGAACGAGAGAGAGAGAGAGGGGTTTACCGATAATTGCAGCGTTCATCGCTATGAGGTTACAGAGTTACTTCTTAGAGAGAAACTCTGCAAAATGCTGCGTTTTGATGTGAAACCAGCAACAACAGGAGGAGGAGAAGAAATTGGAAGAAATTCGTTCGAAAAAATTGAAATAAAACTTGAGCGCCTTCACTCCTCTCTCTCTCTCTCTCTCTCTCTCTCTCTCCTGAAGGAGGAGGAAGCTCTCTCTCGTGTTAGTGTTGTCGTCTTCTGGAAGAGCCCAATACTTACAAGGAAAAAAAGCCCACGCGGGGATTTTTTTCTTCTAATCACACCCTATAACTTCCTCTTCACAAGCCCTAACTAGAATGAGAGTGATTTTTTTTTATTTTTTATTTCAATATATTTGAGTGTGATTTTTATACAATAAATGGCAAGATATAGAAAACAGTTAACCAATTATAAAATAGAGAAAAGAAAAAAACAGGTCTTATATTTAATATACAAAACTCACTCATATAACGATCGCTCGAGTGTTTGAACTGGTGACCATTTAAATGACACTTATACACGATGATAAATTGAATTTTCTGATTGTGTTTTTTTGTAGTTTGCATTAGAATCTTACATTGGCACCATTGGAATATGTAATTCTAAATTCGGCATCTAAACGGGTAGCGTTCATATGCTTTCTTTTCATACAGCATAACATCAACATTTGCATCTGAATTTATTTGCATCCAAAATCTGCATCGCTTTGGCATCCGAAAATCTACAATCAACAATCTACATTTGCATTGAATTTAATATGTGTATCTACTATATTAATATAATCAAAATTTTATAAAGGGAACTATTATTGGCACTCCAAAAATTTTATTATGCACTCCTTACAAGTGTATTTTTATCTCTAAATATAGAAAATTTAGAGTGTACAATGAGAATTTTGTAGTGCTAATAACAATTCCCTCTATAAAACCCTTATATTACACTCAACAAATAAACTCACTCATTAGACCCTAAATCTTATAGGCATCAAATTCAAAATTTCCTCCCTTAGTCTCTAACTTTCACTGCCACACGTCAATCTGGTCCTTTTGTTAGCATTTCGTCATTAATTCTGTTAGTGTGTTGATGTGGCACACATAGGATCTACAAGTCCAATAATATAATGCCACGTAAATTATACAAAAAAAATTAATTATGTATATTATTAAAAAATTTAAAATTTAGAATAACAATAAGAGTAATTCTCACTTAACTACCTTTAAGTTTTGCAAAAATCGCACTTTACTATCCTTACTTTTTTTCGTCTCACTTTCATATTTAAAGTTTGATTCTTCTGTCACTTTCATATTTTTGTTAAAGATTGTGTTAACTGATAACGTGGTATACCAAACTGTGCCACGTGGAGTTTGAAATTAGATAAAGGGGATAAATATTAAAAACTAATTAATTAATTAAAAAATAAAAAAAAATGTATCCCTTCTCTCTTCCCCTGTCTCTCTCCACTCCAGCCCCACTCGAAACCCCTCCCCCTCTATCTCCCACAAGCTCTCCTTCTCTCAGTTACTCCCACCTTGCGTTCCCGAGCCCGTCTGCTGGTGGTGGTTATGCTATATGCGGCAAGTGTCAAAGCCAAGCCGATTCGCGATTCACAATGGTTGACAGCGAATCCAATCCAACCCACGACGCGACCTGCGACATCTCCTAACCCAAGAAACGCGCCCAACCCGCTTTATTCGCCGGATCTGCGACGTTATATGTCCCATTACATCTGCTTTTGACGGCCAATAAAATCACCAAGAAGGCTATGCACGACGACCTGACAAGGGAAAAAAATATTGAAATTATGGGGCTCTTCAGCCACAATCTAGATTATCAAAAGCAGCATATCTGAAATTACAGAAAGCAGGAGCATTGTAATCATACAACCAAAAAGCAATGAATTGAATCTATAAAATAAAACCCACAAGTCCAATCTGCCTCGCCGATCTCCTATTATCCGGGTCCCGTCCTAAACCGCTCTGGTAAATTTCGAACCATTTGTCTTCGTTTCTTCTTGAATTTTAATTTTTTTTTTTTTTTTTTGGTGTGAATCAGCTCATTTCATTTAGAGAGGGCAAAGCCTCACAAGCCAGAAGCCTTTTTAATTTGCAGGCAGTTTTCAAGCCCTGCTATCGGCAATGCAATTATGGTGAGCTCAATGATTTCAGTGTCGTTAGTGAAGAACCTCCCCTATTGGTGCCTCATCTGAATTAGGATTCCTTGAAAGCAATGATGGCATTCGGATTGGCTAATAGTCCACAGAAAATTATCATGAACTCGTACCACCACCATTTGAGGCAAACAGAGATGCAGATTCAGATAGCAAGCTGGACGACCAACCACGGAAGCAATTGGAGCTGGTGCCTTTTTTTTTTCTTTTTATAAATTTTTTTTGTAGAATTTTAGATAATTTTTAAAAATTAATATTTTTATATGATCCACGTGGCATTATATTATTGGACTTCTGGGTCTTATACGTGTGACACAACAACACACTAACAGAATTATTAACGGAAGGACCACATTGATGCACAGAACTAAAAGTCAAGGACCAAATTGATCGATTTTGAAACTCAAGGACTATTAGAACCAATTTTGCGCATCTGCGCAATCGGGAGTCATCTGCAAAGCCGACTACCTATAAGAAAAGAGCAGAACCATGAATAGTCTAAGGTATCAGTGGGGCATCGCCTAAAGGTTCTCCGACGGTCAAGTTAGTAAGCAATATTAAGACTCAAGCAGTAGGCAAGAGAATAAGCAAAACACAGAATATACGTAAATAGCGTTAAATGCGTTACCAGATGTGGGACCATGATTTTTGGGCCCTTGACAAGTGGCACCCTGGGTGGCGAGAATGACTAGAATACCCATAGTTCAAGGTGTTCAAGCAATCGAACAAGTTAAGGCTCCTAGTCAGAACCGGAGTAAGCTACTCTGGCATACTGACTAGTCGGAGTGCCTAGTCAAACAGGCTAAATTAGGCGGGCCAAACCCATTGAAGAGTTTACTTGTCTCCCAAGTAAGGAACCCCTAATTCATGTCAAATTAGGATATCTTGGGATTAGGCAACGTAGTCATAATCCTAGGAGGATTGGATATCTTATCCTAGGTTCCCTCCTAGATACACTCCCGATTTAATAGGATTACTCTCCCTACAAGGACTCTGAAGACGTCTATAAACCCTAGCTTGGGTATTCATAGGGAGGATTTAAGATTTTCTACGAGACTTCTATCTCATCTCTCTCATATATGCCGTCTTCTACGCGTAAACTCAAGTCCATGGAGAACTAATCTCTTCACGCCTTACTATAGCCTTATCGTCAAGGATGTATTCCGGTATGGCACACATTATACATACTTCTTCCTTAGAACTACACCTGTGATTTGATTCTCCATCTCTGGAGATATGTAGGCGGTCTAATCTGGATTCAATCACACCCCTCAATCAACCCCATTCACCCTTCATTGGTGTTTATGGGCAATTCCGATTGAATTTGGCCTCCGTCTGCAAATGTGCGCAAATTTGGTTCTAACAATTGGTGCTTTCATTGAGAAAATAATCATATTCCCCCGCCCAACAACCTCTACTATGAGCAACGACGAGAGCCAAAGTATCTCAAAAATGAAGCTTTGATTAATGATCTAGGAAATTAATCACCTGCAGTTCACAACGGCAACCAATTCCGTTGACTCACACGAAAAATCCTTTATGGATTAAATTGTTGCTGCTATTTTGTCTGGAATGAAGTTCTGCACAAAACCAATACGCCCAAAGGCGTTTCCACACACCGTGATGCATAAGGGCGGTCTACAAACCCCACGCTGATCCTCACGAATTGAAAGCAGAATCAACACGAAAAATCACAAAAAAAGAAGAAAACAGTTTCAATTATTGCTACTTTACTCACTACGAATTTTATTGTGGTTGTTACTATTGTGAATTATTCCTACGAATTATCTCTCTGAGGACGAAAATTGAAATTAACAAATTTGTCTTGATTTGTTTGAGGAACTGTTCTTTTTTTTCAAGAATCAGGACCTACAAGCATCAAATCCAGAACCATCCTCCAAAGTTCGATCTTGTTCTCCTCCCAAAGCCGCACTCAATGGCCAGTCCGCTGCAGAAAGATGCCCATCCACACAGGACTTAAATCCAGACCTGGAATCGCTCCCTAGACCAAGATACCTAGTCCACGAAGGAGCCCCGCTTGCCAGATCTGCAGACTAGAACCGGACCAACACGCTACCTCAAGAATCCAAACCTATACCAATGCGATATGAATGGAGAAGAGCAACACCACTCTAGTTTGTCGAAGTACCATCAAGTCATGCACTCCTAAAGAAGGTAAAGGCTCTGATGAGTCATCTACAAATCCGATGTCAGCCATGGACTCAGACCTACAACATAGCAGTAACTTCGCTTTGTTCTCGACCCACAGACCTGAGATGACACCAAGTTGGCATCTGCGTGACCAAGTCAAACCCAATCGACTCACTGAATTTGCATCAGTTGATCGCTATTCGCTAATCTTGTTTAACTTGCGAGACTGCCTCTGGTTGAGCAGTCTGTAACCTGCTACAATTAACCGCAAATTGGATTCGAGATGGCCCTCCAGGCCAGTGCCACTTGTAAGACCTTCAAGCATTGATGCGACCTCAACCGAATTCGGAGCAGCAACTCCTAACGGACCCACAATGCTGGAATGGCTGATCGCAATTGTTTGGACTGCACAGCTCGATGTACTCGCGTGACTATTCCACGATCCACACCATAGGACTCGGGCGACCCACTCCACAAAACTGACTCCACTCTGATTGGCCGGAACATCATTCTGTCACAAATCTCTAGAGCACACCAGTTTCGAATCGCCAACATACACCTTTTGCTGATTTGAGAGCCCAACCCACCTGCAACTCGCTGGTTTGCGAGCCCAATCCGATTCGAAGCAGCAACTCTTGATAGACTGAGATACAGTTCTGAAAGGCACAGCTCATTAGACCCTTAAACTCCAATGCAAATTGAATTGCAAATCGGATCTATCAGTATATCGCGTGTCAGACTTACGAGTTTTGTCGCGTCTATTTATGTCTTCAACGAAATGCAGCAAGACCTTTTGTCTGGTTAACTAAGAGGGTGTAGTCAAATTAGGATTATACAGGATTTTAAAAGAGTTTAGAATCTTGTAGTAGTCAAGTTATGATTTAACTGGATTTAAAAGAGTACATATAAATCTCAGTGTGGTCAAATTAGGATTTAACTAGATTTAAAAGAATACATGAAAATCTAAGTGTAGTGAAAAGGCCGCAGATTTAATAGGATTTCAATGGAGGAGAGATTATAAATAACAAGGGCCTTAAACAATGCAACCTTCACCCATAGGATTTCATTTGAAGACTAAAGAATTCTCTCTGCAGGACATAAACAGTCTTCCTCCATTTTTGGCCCTGCCTGAGATCCGATGACCATCTAATGGTATCATCCCGCTCTCTGCCAAACGACGCTTTGATCCTCTCGCTTTCTGTGATTTTCTCTCTTGTATGGTATTCTCATGGCGACTTCTGCATTAAATTCGTCTTCTGCGACTGTTCCTGATCTATTCATACCCTGGCATCCACCACGAGCTTCATGGCTTTAGTGATTTTCTTCATATTTTTATGGAATCAATTCGTATGGAATCAATTCGGAGTCGGAGTTCACATAGACAGTAGCGGATTGCTGAGGTTGGTGGAGATTGAGAACGGAGAGGTGGCGTAAGATTTGCTAGAAAATGGAGGCCCCCATTTTAAATTTGATCAACCGCATGATTGTATAGAAAATAGTCACTGGGTTCTGGCAACAACATTTGATAGGTTAATGGTAAATTGAAGCTTTATTAAATCATCAAAAATGAAAATTTTCTTTTCGGGAATTGAATCCTGGCAACAATATTTTATAGGTTGAAATTTTCTGCTCAGGTTTGTGGAATCATGTTTTGGAGTACAGATGACATAAGAGGGAGGGGAATGGAAAATGTTTTCTTCTATGTGTTGTTATTTCAAAAAGAAATTTATCTGGATAAATAAATAAAAAAGCTTGTACAAATCCATCAAAATCTATAAATATAGCCCATACAAATCGTTAAAAATCTATATAAAAATCCATACAAATCTTGAAGATTCTCCAAATCCTATCAAATTTATCACTTAAACAAATCTTTTAAAATGCTTCGAAATCCCAATTTGACTGCACCCCATAAAGTGCAGAGAAGAAGTGAAAAAGATAACATCTTTCTCCTTGTTCGGTTCCACCTTAATAAGTGGACCACTACCTTCTTTTGTACACTAAAAGTAAGACTTTTGCAAGTTTGCTAACAGAAGACGAAAAAGGAGAGAATGGAAAAAATAAATCAACCCACCTTTCATTGGGCCTCGAAAGATGGGGAACATCTTGGACCTATCAACCAAATTCATTGACATGATGTGCAGCTAAATCCGAGTGCACGATTTCATCATAAGGGACTTTCAGTATAGAACTCAATGCAAGCTCCGACATGTCAACAGAGCTCTGAGATATAATATGACCAACTAAACCCTCTACATGTCGAGAACGTTCCGTCAACCATCATGGTGGAGCTAGTACCTCCAACATCAGCACAATTACTCCGCCAAGTATAACGAAGTCCCGACATGAGAAGAAATTTACTGGGGGCATGTCACTCCTAGAGAAAGCATAAGGTTCACTCCAGAACTCCGTCTTGAATTCCGTCAGAGTATCGAATTGAAAAACAAACCATAACGGTTCTACAACGCAGCGTAGCGGTCATGCTACCACACTACTTTGTTCTGCGGAACAACGCTACTCCGCAATTCTGCCTGCAACCCAAAGCGTAATGCACTGGGGGCATCCCATTCGAAGTACATAACAACTCTGCCTAGCATAGGCTTCGAGCTTGTTCATGTAAAACAATCCTTGACTTGGATCAAATATAAAAGTGCAACTTTGTGATACAAACTCGGGATAAATGTTCAGTCTGGAAAAGACTCGCTAGCATACAAAACACAGAATAAAACAGCCGGACTTGGCTTGTTCCGAAAGCAAGAAGCATGGACGGTCTAGTTCACAAGAGCTTCCAAGCCAAGAAGCAAAAGCAGGTTTGGCTCCGTGCAAACCAACACCTCATCTTAAATTCGACTTATAAACCTCTTATCTGAAGTCTACAATCATATTTTCATGCAACTCAATCCGAGTCCATCAACATGCCGACTTGGGCGAGTGCTCGCAAAGGCTCTGGGAGCAATGCAATCATGTCTTAAAACCCACTATGCGCACTTAAATGGTTTCTAACGGAAAACCGACTTCCAGGATGAATTTCAACACATGGGCAGTTAGAGATGAGAGCTAAGAGATCAAGGATCGTTGCGTCAAATGTTCATAAATTTTCCACACAACCTAACCCTTCATTTTTTCAAACAAAGACGGCTGAAGCTGCATTCTCATCAGAACTGCACAGCTATGGGAAAACGAGGATTTTGAAGCCTTCCCAATTTTTCCATTTGACATGCCATATACAGCTGGAAAGCTAAGAAGTGGAGCTATAATGTTTTTATTTTTCCAGAATGAAGAAAAGCCTCGAATCTGGCATGCAAATCAGCCCAGCCAACACATCACAGCAGCACTGTCAGATAGACAAATTAAACTGTACTTGCTCAGAACAAATTAGGCAAGATACGGATGTCAAATTTTTGTAGCATTTTGCATAACACAAGAAATTGGTGTGCGCTACAAGTAATTTATATGCTCAACTCAATCTTGCAAAACCCGAATGCTTCATCTAGAATGAACAAGTGGTGTAATTAAAGCTTAGGCAACATGTCAATGTCTTCAAGCTAAATTGCAAGTATTAGCTACTCTGGAGAACATGAAAAGTGTGCCAGTAACTTCGGAGGAAAAAGCGGCCAATCCAGAGGACATGAAAAGTGTGTCTGTAACTCCGAATCGCCCAAGCATAGTTCTAACACAGAACATGAAACAACTCCGAAACGGAGTAAAAGGCAATCAACAATCTGTCTATGCATATCAGCCCACTTTGCAGATTAAACTATAATTCCTTGGGCATAATCAGACAACGAGGCTTATATTGTTGGAAAGCTACAGATGTCAGCTTTCTGTAACACTTTACGACTTATGATTCCAGTCCCTAATGAAGAAAATATCTTTGTTTTACTAAGGACTGCGCGGACATTGATTTTCTGCGGATTTGCAAAGTTCATCCTTCTGGGTCCAAACTTTGACAAGCAACGATGCCCAAAGCATCAACAATTGGGGCACGAATATAGTTTCGCACATGCACGGAGATTCGCTTTCATACTAAGGTGCTAGGAAGTAGTATGAAAAGCACGTAGGGCCAACCAACGGGTGATCAACCTTGGTGCAAACTATGTAGCGCTCCAAGAGGTAAGTACTTTTGGTTATCTTAAATATTATATCTAGGATTGAATGCAAGATGTTACGTATTTCTTCAACAAGACTGGGGCATGGAATCATAACAAGCCACACAACTTTAAACGCCATTTGTCTACGTGTAGACATGTTCATGGAGGACACATCACTACAGTTCGCCTAAGCTAAGACACTTTATCAAAGAAATAACATCCTATGCAATGAATCAGGCACCTAGCATGAGCCGATGCCAGGAACTGCATATTTAGGACATCAAACTCCCAAGATTGGGTATGGTCTGTTCATATCTTTTTTGCGGTCGGCCAAGGAATGTGCAACCTTGCCACCCTCACATCAAACTCCAAAACTTCCCTTGCAAGGGTACAGACGTTTTGATTCTCGCATGACTTTGTTTGTTCTTTCTGCACTATCTTTTGTAGTATAGGGAGTACCCTTAAGGAATGCCCAAAATTCCCTACGAAATACAAATCAACGCCTTATACTTTGTAACTATGCAAAAAGCAAGGCTAAAACACTCAAAGTATAAGTGCACTCATAGCCTCCTATTGCCCATCCTGTGGCGTTTTGGTTAGCAGTATAGGAGGTTTGAGCTGTATTAAGTGCGGTTACGTTTGGCGGACTACGGATATTGGGACATTGCCCCTTTACTCCAGAAGATCCAATGCACCATTCCGGCTTCCAGAAAGTTTATGCAACCCAAGGGTTGTGGGTTATAACATTCAAACCCGCGCTCTTAGTCATTTGAGGGAATAATTTGAAGGGCGATGCGGAACTCATCCCAGATTGTGGCTCTGAACTCCGGCCCCAGAGTACGATTACTTCTATCCCGAACCAGCATACTAAGTCAAGTATGTTCTGCGATGACCTTTGTGTCTAAGACGTTAGCAGGTCCGAATGAGGCATCCAGACTAGGAAATCTTCAAGATGGAATTTTATTCTAAAGGAGTCCTGATTCCCGGAAGTGCCACAGGCAAGTCAACTAAGTGTAGTCCGATTAGAAACACTCAGGTCCAACGCATTATGGGGTACGACAAAAGGATTCATAAAGTGTTTTTGATCTCGCGTGCAAGCGACCATGTCACTAACGAATTCTTTGTTTAGAGTTAACCTTTGAAATATTCCAACGAGTTTTCAGTAATCCAACGAGTTTTTATCAAATTGCATGTTGTATTTTTCTGAGTGATTATTCAATTTGGTTCAAATTTTAAGATAAAAATCTATATTTTAGTTCTAATTTTCACTCTAACCCTAATTAATCTGAACATGCATTGGATATTGGATGATGTTTATAATATTTCTATTTACAATAAGATTATGCAAGTAAGAATGTGATGAGTCTAATGACCATTAGCACACCTTTTGCATCAAAAGTAGCAACAAAATGACCGTTAGCTAGCACACATGTAGGAAAAAAATAAAAATAAAGTATATAAAGATACGAGAGACTTCGAAAAGAAAAAAAAAGTTCAACCATATATCATTCATTAACTTTTGTAATTATATGAAATGAGACATTAGGAGAAATTGAGATGAGTTGAATTAAAAGATGATAACATCTAGGAAAAATCTTGGGTGGTACGTACCATTGAATGATACGGCCATTGAATGGTCCAGATTAATTTGCGGTGAGCCCCAAATGAATATTAAATCATTCAAGATTTAAGTGTATTCGATTGTTGATTTATAAAGTTGGAATTAATGACAAAATAATAAATAAAATAGTACAAATAACTCCCGACCCGACTGTTAAAATCCCCGCTAAGGCATGCTTCCGCTAGTAGGCAGATGGTTTAAGCAAACACTTCCATTCGTCTTCCCCACGCACCACCATTGCCTACGCCTCCACCTCACTCGCTCTCTCATGGCCGCCGCTACTCCACCTAAGCGTGTCGGGACCCACAATGGCAGCTTCCACTGCGACGAAGCCCTCGGCTGCTTCATGATTCGCCTCACCGACAAGTTCTCCAACGCCGAAATCGTCCGCACTCGAGACCCCCAGGTTTTCCATCCTCTTCCTGTTTTCTGTTTGGTTGCCGAGAAAATTGATGATAAATGAAATTAATTGATTGAAGGTCCTGTTTGGAACTTGGAAGTGAGCACTCTCAGATTAAGAAAAGCGCATCTGATAGTGTTTGACAGAAATTGTTTAAAGTGCTTCTGGGCCGAAATAAGCGTAAGCACTTGAAGTGCTTTCCGGAAGAAGCACCTGCTGTGTGCTTCGACTTTAAGTGATTTTCTAGAAATTTCGATGTACTCCAAATAGAAGTACTTTTTAAAGAAGCATTTCCAAACGAGCACGAAATTGGAAATGTTTGCGGCGATTTATAATTTCTTATTGTTGTTATTATTTGTTTGAGGGTTTAGGTTTTGGAGGGTCTGGATGCTGTGCTTGATGTTGGGGGTGTGTATGATCCTAGTAGGGATCGGTATGATCATCACCAGAAGGGATTTGAGGAGGTTTTCGGACACGGGTTTAAGACCAAGCTGAGTAGTGCTGGTCTGGTTTACAAGGTATTTGCTTCAGAAGGTCCTCTCTTTTTAAGGATTGAAGAAATGGGATTTTCAAGTGTGTAACTTTCCTTGTGTTAAATCTGTTTGTAGCATTTTGGGAAGGAAATAATAGCCAAGGAGCTTCAGGTTGATGAAGGTCACCTCGATGTGCATCGGTTGTTCTTGGCTGTTTACAAAAGCTTTATGGAGGTGACTACTAAATTCTGCATCTTTCTATTCTATGTAAATGGAACTTGTATAGAATTAATTTACTCTCTTCATTTGCACTCGCACGGACTTGTGGATATTGAGAAACTGCTTATGTTATAATGAGAACAAAAGCACCTATTATGGATGGCCATTTTGCAGATGTTTTGATTTATCAAGTTTTCATTGAAATGGCATTTGTAGTTAGCCTTTTCGTTTTCTTTACTTTTCAAAAGATTCTCTTTGACATGGATTCTTGTTAGTCCAACTGTAATTTTGACATTAACAATTACTTGTAACAGGCAATTGATGGTGTCGACAATGGGATCAATCTGTATGACACGGACCAGCCTCCAAGATATGTGAACAACACACACTTGTCTTCAAGGGTGGGCAGGTTCAATTTGGATTGGATAGATCCTGATCAATCATCTGAAAAGGAGAACGTAGCCTTTCAACGAGCAATGGAACTGGCAGGTGGTGAGTTTTTAAGTGTACGTCTTCCTTTCATTTAGACTTTAACAAATATGTAGCATTTACTCTTTGTTTTTATTTTGATAAATTTGCACTTTTGTTTAATATGCCTCTTTCAAGTTTGAGGACAACCAAATTAACAGGGGCTGAGCGCTTTAATGACGTTGTGTTTTAGTGGGAATTATTGTAGCACAATCCCTTTTCAATGACATTGTTTTTCCAAATTTCAGAGTGTCCGTTTTCATGCAAAATCATGGTTACCAGCTCGGTCTATTGTGATGGAGTGTCTCTTAGCAAGATGGAGTGTTGATCCAAGTGGAGAAATCATGGTTTTGACTCGATTTTGCCCTGTAAGTATGCAATGGTGTATTCATTTTGCCAATTAAATACTCTTAGGTTTATGCTTTCTCATATGATTGTCTAATTCTAATGCTATTAATTTGATAATTTCTTCATTACCTTCAACCATTTTTAAGTGGTTTATATGTTTTTAATCCCCGCAGTGGAAGCTACATTTATTTGAACTTGAAGAGGAGATGAAGATCGAGCCTCCCATCAAATATGTTCTCTATCAGGTACCTTTATCTATCTGGTGTCCTTGCTCTCTCTTCTTTCTTAATATTTATTTCCCCTCCATTAAATATGAATGCATTTAGGTGGTAGAAGAAATTCCTGCTTGTGATTTTATTAACTATGTGCAAAGAAAAATTAGGAAACGGAATCACAATAATGGATATAATCCACGAGTTGGCATTAGAAAACTTGTTTGCCTATGAATATGCAAGTTCTTTCCATGCAGATCGAAACATTTTTAGCTTCTTTACAGAGCTATTGCAAAATGTAAGTAGGTTTAAAGAACATCTCTCTGGGATCATTTGGAATCGTAGTGTATACTTGCACGACTTTCTGGCCTCATTTCTAATTTATGTTCATCTCCCCTTTATTAGCAAGAACAAAAATTGAATGCTTTTAGTGACCTTTACCTTCCGTTTAGTTATGTTGTTAATGTCTGGATATTTTATCTTAGGAAGAGTCCCTAATTTTGTTATCACATTAACACAATGCGCAGGATGATAGGAGCAAACACTGGAGAGTTCAAGCGGTGGCAGTTGCTCCTGATAGATTTGAGAGCCGAAAGGCTCTTGCATCACAGTGGCGAGGGCTTAGGGATGAGGAGCTCTCGAAGGAGGCTGGGATTCCCGGATGTGTTTTTGTCCACATGAGTGGATTTATTGGAGGAAATCAAACTTATGAAGGTGCTCTTGCCATGGCAAAAGCGAGTTTGAAGTTTGATTGAGAAGATTGACTTGCATTGGCGTGTTACTAATTAAGCTAGGTCCTGGCTAATGACTTGGAAGATGCAATTTTTGGAGTTTCATTATTCAGGTGTCTGAAATTCACACCATTTGCAGGTCTGGAAGTTGAAATGTTTGTAAACTATAAGTTGTCTTAAATTTAGGTGTTAAACGAAACATAAAACCCTAATTTCTGTCACCTAATGAGCGAGAAAGAAAAAATGGGATAAATTCGACAAGAGAGAAAGAAGGGCATAATCTCAATGAAAATGATTTATATGAAACGGATATGAACAAGTACAAGGATGCTTACCTAAGGTCCTCAAGAGTCAAAACGATGACCTGTGGGACACTTTTATATGAACCCTTGGATTAATCTAGCGGTAAGTCTATGCTACCCCTTTAGTAAAGGGTAGCATAGACTGACCCTTAGATTTATACACAATCATATACTAAAAATAAAAAAAGAAACAATAAATTGCATGTGCTAAAAAGTTTTGAGAATATCCAGAAACTTGTGGAACCTATGAATTCATAATTATGTTGCGAAAATACCATGAAATTCCAAAAAAAAAAAAAAAAATTGAGCTTGAAAATTCTAAACCGATCCGGAATTTTGGGAACAAAAATTGGAAACAAGGAAAATTGCAAACCTTGTTTCCGATAAGCCCAAACCAAGGCTTTTGGATCAGCAACGAATTGCGTAAGCATCAAAGAGCTTCTGAATTGCTTGTGCATGCCTTTACCACAGTAAGCAAAGCAACAACCAGTAAACGAAAGAAATTTGTACACAAAAATTAACAAATAATAGTATCCTACATAATCCCACCTATTCTCCATTAATTCTTTCTCCTAATCGCCTACCGGCTACAAAGAACAAAAAAAATATATAGAACTTTACAAATTCGACTCTTCATGGCAGGCAATTTCTCTATATACAGAGTATGCAGCACGAGATCGTAATGCATCTTTACATCGGATAGCCATAATCTTGGTACCCCAACAAACCCCCCTGATCAGGCAAATGACTCTGCGGGGTCAACTGTTGCAATGGAGACTGATGAGCCGGAACTGCAGGTGGAGGAATCCAATTGCGATCAGCAGGCACAGGTACCGAGTTACTCTCTACAGTGGTTATGTCGTGAATGCTTGATCTTTTCCTTTCCTTTTTCACTGAGCTTTGGCGAAGGAAATACTTCTGGGCATGGCTTGCTACTTGGGTTGGTGTTCTTGTCACAACCACATTCCTTGAAATACTCCTCCAGTCGCCCTTACCAAACTTTTTTAGTCCAATTAGGAATAACCTGTTAGAATACATAAAGAAAATCAGGCTCCTGAACAGTATAATCGAGCTAACAGGTAGAAATGTAATTTGGTATTAGTACTTCCTAACACAGCCACATCATATTTAAATCTGATGTCAGTATGCCTGACCTATCGATGAACTACATAAAAATATTACAAAACTTAACAAATTTCTACTCAATTGCCATTCTGAGATGAAAAATTAAATTGAAACTTATTTTGTGTCTTTAAACAATTCAAGCGTTAATCGTGTAATTATGCAATATATTCTAGAAAACTAGGACATAGCTTAGACATTCTAGAGCTTGTATTAAACAAGAATTTCAATTACTTAACCCCCCACCCCACCCCCCAAATGAAGAAATTCGTGGTCTTGTGCTATTTTTATCTGTCCTTAAAAAAACCACAACTCTTTTTTATGAAAATTGGCTGTCCAAGATATGTTTTTAGACACAATACAGAACAGCTGTTTCACCTTTATTCCAAATTTAACAACAACATCACATTCTAATTTAGAAAATATGCAACATCCAAAATCCTAAATCGATACTTATGAACCCAATAAAATATGATTGAGCAGGCGCGGGTCAGGTTTTCGGATTTTGAATTAATTATTTGGGGCATTTAAAATAAATACACATGTAAGTATAATGCAATTCTCTAGTCTGTTTGACTTCAAAAAAATTAATTACAACCCAATGTTTCCAAACAAAGACCAAATTAAGGGAAATTGGCTGAAATGATGAATTTTCAAATTCCAATTGGCGAAATGTTCAGTATTTGATTCATATTGATCAAATATGGATGACATATTTGATCAAATACTGAAAAGTGATCATTTCCCCCAAAACAAAAAGGCGTGGATAATGAAATCAGAAACGAAGAAACAAAAACAACTAGTACTACCAAACCCAAATCACCTAATTTCATTTTCTTCGGTTGTTTTCTAAAATCAAACAATCAATATATATGTATATATATGACAATAATTATCTCAGTTTAGTTGACTAGAAGTTCAATTTCTTACCAGTTAGAAACAAAGTTTGAAAATTAAAGAAATACCAAAAAAATAATATGGAGAGATAAAAGAAATTACTTGTGTTCTTGTTCAGTCCAAGGGGTTCCCTTCTTCCTCTCAGGCTCGCCTTGCTTATTGAGCTTGGACCCAAAAGTAATCTGACTGGCCGTGTCCCAACCGACCATCGACTCATCAGCATAACTCGGCAAATTGACTCGGCCGGAATCGATCTCCAAGACATCGTGCACCAAATCCTCGTAGTGCTCCAAAACCTCTTTGGGAGTCTTGCCCGGTACCTCTTCAGCGATCCTCTCCCACCGATCAGGCAAATCCTCCGAGAACCTGACCAGCGCCTGCTCAAACAACTTGTCCTCAAACCGAGTCCACGGAGTCGACGCCGCCGACTGAGTCATGCTCGACCAACACGGCGCCGTTTCTTGGAACATTGATGGCTTTGGTTTTTTTTGGGTTTTTTGTTTTTGTTTGTTTCTTGGAGATTTCGCGTAACTGGGTTTGGTGGGAGATTTGGAAGAGTTTGTGGTTTTATAGAGGACGGACAGACGGAGAGAGGTTTTTATTTTATTATTTTATTATTTTGGAATTTGGGTGCTGAGAGAGTCTAAATGCCAACTCAGACTTCTAAACCAACACGTTTTTTACTTTATTTTGGTGTTTTTACTATTTGTTTCGTGTCGTTTTAATCTGTACAAGTCGAGTGCCAGATGTACGCGCTTGTCCATTTTCTGCTTCTTTTGCTTTTTTGAGTTTTTTTTTTTTACTTTATCTTTTTATTTTTGTAGTTTCTCGTCTGGTTTGATTTTTAAATTGAGTTATTAAAAAAATTAAAACTGGATTCTCTTCCCCTCTCTCCCTCCTGGATTCTCTCTCTCCTCTTTCTTCCGCGAGCTCCTCAATGAATGACAAGGAGTTTCTTCTCAATTAATTATGTAATTGATTTACATAATTTTATACTTATGATTTGAATCGTTCATATTATAAAACACTTTGTAAAATCACCTCTGCAAAAAAATTAATAAAATATAAGATCGTTTAGTCATCAAGCCGTATAAAAACAAATAGACGAATCCGACAAAAGAATTGTGAACCGTCTATTTATTTGCTGCGGTTAATTGACTAAACGACCTTATTTTCCGATAAAAAAATTGTGAACCGTCTATCTATTTGCTGCAGTTAATTGACTAAATGACCTTATTTTAAATTGATTTTTTGCAGAGATGATCTATACAAAGTGATTTAAAATATGAACAGTTCCGATCATAAGTACGAAGTACCGTGAATCTATCACAAAATATCTTGAGAAGGAACTCCTCCTTAACTTTAAAGAGTCAAGCCTCTCTTCTTCTCCATTTCTTTTCCAGTTCTCTCTCTCTCTTGCCTGTTCTTTCTCTATCTCTCTCACACGCTCTCTTGTCTGAGGACAATCTAGATATGGTGTCGGTTTTGGTGAATTCTGGTGGTGGTTGGGTGAGATATGGTGGTGGTGGTGATGTTGTAGGGCGTGCATGATCGTCCCAAATGCAAACGAAAGTCTAAGACGAAAATGTAATGTGGTCTTCCTAATTTGATACCTTAAAATAATTCATTTTTAAAAAGCTAGTGATATTAGAAAACTTTTTAATCTAATCAGTCAATCATCTTCACAACAATATGAATTTGAGACCCATCATATGAGTGTTTGGAAAATAAGAGATTTTCTTTTTTGTCAAGCATATGGTAAATGATGAAACATTTAAGAGATATGAAAAATAAGGGCCTTGATTGTGTTGCCTTTGGGCCGCCTTTGGGGTGGGGTTGAGAAGTTTTGGCTGCCCATCATGGGTGATAGGGCTGAGTGGTGGGAGGGGTAGCTACGAGCGGGGTTTGTTTTTCTTTATTTATTTTTTATTTTTTTGAAGTTCTAATATACTAAATGCTAATAAAATATTAGCATATAGGCTTGGATGATTGGAGATGAAAAAAAGTATAGTTAGATCTTTATATTAAAGAATACTTTTTTGAAGGCTAAAACATAGCACCTTTAGCCTCATGGCTAGAGAAAGGCTAAAAACTGGGTGGTAACTGGACAAACTATTTTCTTTGGTTGACAAATGCAACGCCCCTAAAAATATCTCCATTGGATAGATTGAGTAGGCTGTATAGTTGTTTAGACCTAATAGATGGGCTTTGAGAGAGCCCACAAAGTAATGAAAGATCAAGGTAGATAGAGCATTATCTTAACAACAAAATACGACAGCCACCAACAACAACTCCTAGCCCTGGATCGTCTACTGACAAAAAGGAATGTTGAACTTAAAGTGTTTTACAACCACTTAAGCCAGTTGGTAGACCTGACAACTTTCTGGCATAGAGCTCCAAGGACATGCCTATTTAGACGTCAACTCTAGGCCACACATTGGGTAGCAACAGAGATGAAAGTCTATGAAAGGATATGAATGTTGTCAAACTAAGCGCTCGGCTGAAGTGCTTGTCAACCACCTAAGCACTCGGCTGAAGTGCTTTCCAACCACCCTCATACTAGCACCGTGCTCATGGGGTGTCGACCCAAGAAACTAAGCTAGTAGCCCTGCGCAGATGTCACTTCTTCTTCACATGTCAGTCAGACAGTGGAGAAGTAGCTTATAGATCACGCCTATATGTACAATCCATTTACTAGTGAGAGACTTAAAAGCCCAAGACTTTTAGGGCTCACTAAAGGCCTATATAAAAGAGACGAGTACTCATTATAAACAGTCGAACCCAAGAGAAAAGAATTAGATTACTTTGTCGAGAGCTATTATAATCCATAACTTATATATACAAGACTATTTCAATGGACGTAGCCCATCTTTTATGGGTGAACCACTTAAATATCGTTGTTTCCATACCCGTTCTATCCTTTAAACCCACCAAAGGTTGACTATACTGGTCATTTGTTGACCTCCCAATTTTAAGGCATTAACATAGACAAATAAGATATCAAACATAGAAATCAAGCACATTCTAGAGAAAATTGTTCAACCTAATCATAAGAGTTAGTACTTTAAGGTTGAATGATGCTTTGTGGGCATATTAGATAACAAGCAAACTCACATTATGTCTCCTAATCACCTTGTTTTGGAAAAGTATGTCATTTAACAGTGGAGTTAGAATGTAAATCATATTGGAACCTATGAAGAAGATGTTTAAGTCTTTCCTTATCGAGCTGAAAGCGGAATCAAAGATCCGAAGACGAGATTACACTCAATGAGAATGATAATCGCCCCTAGCCTATTTGGAAGTTATTGGGTCGTGGAAAGCAACGCTGTCCTTTGTTTGATAATTCGGTCTATCGTGAATACGTTAAATTTAGCGCTTTTGGGATGCAATCTATGGTTACAAAGACATGTAAAAAACGTGTGCGCAGTTTCTTTCGAAACATGTTTCTTCGACCTTATCTTTTGCTTGTTTATGTTCGTCTATGATGCATTGCACGAATTTTATCTTTCTTCACACTGAGGATAGTGTTTCATTTTAAATTTGGGAAGGTATAGTTGCTCTTCATCAGGATTGTTCAGTTTTACGAATATTACGTCTTTCCTTAGTGTCTAAAATTCCATAAAATTTGAAAATAAAAATTATATTTCCTTTCTTTGAATCGTTTTTAAAATTTGTTTGATAACCATTTCGTTTCCATTTTCAGTTTTTAGTTCACTTTTTTGAAAAAATAAAGGGAATTTGAATGAAAATGACAGTGCTAAACTTTTTTAATCAAAAGCACTTTAATAACTTTCTTTAATGAAAAGAAAAAATTTTAATCAAAATAATGGCTAAAGCAGCAGACAAAAAACAAAAAGCTCAGCGTCTTGGAAGCAAAGCCCAACATGCAGCTACAATTTCCCAAACTACCCACATTGGCCAGTCAAACTTTGTTAGCCCAAATGACACGTCAGTCACGGCTCACGCCAGTGTCAGGAAGAGAGTTATCCTCGCTTCTTGGCCCCGATACTCGGAAGGTAAGTACTTCGCCTCGAAGTGTTCCTTAAAAGAGTCGTCAATCTTCTGCAGATTTGGTGGAATTAGGGTCGCCATCAAGCCGGCAAGAACTAACCGCTCTGCGAAACCACGTGGCAGTCGAGGACATACATTGCAGCCGGAAAGTTTCACTGTCGCTCCATGGCTTAGAAGGTTTTCTCTGTGTTTTACGTCAAGATTAAGTAAGCCTTGGAGGTTTTCTCGACCTAAGAAGCGACTTTACTTGAAGATTGGAAGCAATCTCTAAGACGCATTCTTCTATTAGAAGGAGAATAGCGCCAGATTCGTCTGAAGGCATTAGCAAAGTAACACCAAAGCGTGCGTCAAAAATATGGTGCTACTGGAGGCTCATCGGGCGTGCGGAGTGCCGAGGTGGCACGATTTGACATCACAAAATCAAGAAATGTTAGGCGCCCAAATATAACAGTAAACAATTACCTTGTTGCCTAAAACTTATGCTACGATACCAATACGACACATCCGTCTTGTCACGCCCAGTGCATCGGGAAGTCTTTGGCGAAGCCGTTTTAAGTGACGAAAGACAATTATGCATGTAAAAAGTGAAAAGTGAGTAGATTTAGAAATGGAAAGCGAGTAAAGTGCGGTGAAGGGTAAAAGCGCGCGAACTACCAGGTGCATACTTGGTCGGAGCATGAGTATATAGTGCAAGTAAAAACATCCACATCCTGCCGTGAGGATGGATAAGTAGAAGTTAACTAAAAGTAGACAAAATCTAATAATATATGGAGTGGTGTCAGGAACCGCCAACCTGACCAAAGCATGCCCTGTTGTTTTTACGATAAACGTATCCGCGCACAAGTCCTAGAATGGCGCGAAAATATAAAAAAGGTGAGGTGAATTCAGCAAAGTTTGATAAAACCTTTGTTTTCAATAGCATACTATCCTTATTTGGAAAACATGTATAGTTTTGAAAATCACGTCATACTCCTAGGTATGATCCTCAAAATACTATAGCAATATCACGAATTTTCCTCGAAAATCAAACCCATTTGCTCATCCATGTAAACACCTGGCCCAAGTGAATGAGATTACGAGGGAACATGCTAGGTATCTAAGAAATGCAGTACCACAATGGCCAGCGAGTCTAATGCTAATCATTGTGCACAAAGTGCGTCACACAAGTTGAGGTTCAATGCAACCTAGAGCAGGCTAGTACCTCTGATGGATCCAAAGTTGCGTGGCAGTCTTGATGAAGTGACAACTCGGCGTCAAGGCTAGTCAGCGAAAAGGCCCAGTACTAATACAGGGTGTTATACATCTCTTACGATGAGAACATGATGTAAATATGTATGGCAAATATAATGCGAATGTTCTACCTCCAACAATGGAAGTATATGATATGAGTCATGCTAACGATTAAAAAGCGATGAAAACCATACATAATAGTATCTAGATAAGTCAGTGGCTGCTGCAGCGGCCCCAGATAGATGCGGCTGTTGCCGATCAGCGCGCCCGATCAGCGGCGACATTAGTTGGCGACATTAGATCTAGCGAAATATTCGACATCTACAGTAAATCTAGCGAATATTCTAATGCGGTTAAAAGGAATATTCTCGACTGGCGGCGTCCGCGACTGGATTGGATCGGTTGGCGGCGTCGTCGGCGTCCGCTTGGCGATCTACAGGCCCGATTCTTTGGCGTTAGCGGTAAATGCACGTTACCAGCTGCTTCAGTCGCCCAGCCTTGCATTGCCGCGCCCGGTCGCTGGCGAATCACCAGGAATTACCTGGCGGTTTACGGAGAAATTTTCAAATCGCCATAATAACGCTTCATTTCTTGGCCAAATTTCACGTTCTTTATACTAAAATGAAATTTGAGAGAGTAGAATAATAGTGTACCTTTGGTTTGGTCATTACAAGCTTGGGGAGATAGCACGTAATTTCCTTGAAAGGCCACGACTCACGGTAGTTTTTGTCGAACTACGTCAAAACTCGACCAAATCGAGTAAATGGCATGTGGTCGTCTACTCGAGAGGGAATCCATTGGTGGTAGTTAGAAACCTCACCTCGGTCTAATATGGTGAGGAAAATCTCGGGAGAAAGGACCGGTTCTTCAGTGCTTTTTCCGTCAAGCGATCAGGGAGCGATTCGGGGATTTGGACGAATGGTTTGTCTAGATTGAGTCGGGGGCGTCAAGGCGAGAAGATTGTGGTGTTGATTTTAGTTTGCCTCGGTTCAACGGTTTTCGTCGCGTCAACAACGGTGCAAGAAGAGAGAGAGAGAGAGAGAGAGAGAGAGAAGAGAGAAAGAGAGAGAGAGAGAGAGAAATGATAAGGGGAGGAGAGGTTCGAGAAGAAGAGAGAAGGTAATAAAAATATTTTGGGATTTTGGGGTGTGTCCACCCACCAAAACAATAAAAATTACACGGTCTAGTGTACAAAATAATATGAGGCCGATATCAATATCCTTCGGAAATTATTTTATAACAAACTTTTCACAGTTACACCAAATCTATTATTTTTAATTAAAATGCCATTAAAACTTTCATTATTTACATATATGCCATGCTCATCAATGTCCAAGACACAATGAAATTATTATTTTTTTTAATAATCGGCCTAATGCTCCTAATTATAACATTTTTTATTGGGCTCTTCAAAAAATACAAAACAAGCTATAATTATCACTTTTCCTATTATTCATGTACCAAATAATTCATTCTAATAATGAAGCAACATGAATAGCAAAATTTGAAAAATTCAACAATTCAACAACAAAACACAAATTATATCAAATTAAAATTACAAAATAAAATCATTCCAAATTACATAGTAGCAATATCCTATCAATTAATTGTTTGTTAATTTTTTTTAAAATAATACAATTTCTTAAATTATTTTTAGAAATAGTGGTCACCATTTGTAGAAATAAGTAACCATTTCTAGAAAATAATTGTCTGCTCTTTCTAAATAGTGTCACCGTTTCTCTAAATAGTGTCACCGTTTGTAGAATAGTATCCTTGTTTTTTAGAAATAGTGTGTCACCGTTTCTCGAGGAAATAATTAATACATGATTTAGAAATAGTGTCACTATTTTAATAATGTCACTATTTCTAAAATAGTGACACTTTCACAGAAGCATTGACATTATTCTATAACAGTGACACTGTGCCGGCTTTGATGTCACTATTTCCAAAAATAATCGATTTCAAAAATAGTGTTTCTAAATAGTGTCCTTAGTTTTTAGAAATAATGTCATTGTTTTCGAGAAATAGTGTCAAAAGTTTTACAAATAATGTCAGTTTCCTAGAAATAATGTCCCGGTTTTTAGAAATAATATCATAGTTTCTAGATATTTTGTCACTATTTCTGAAATGATAGCCCATATTTTCTGAAAACCTTGACACTATTTTTAAAAACGGTGACCTTATTTAGAGGAAATAGTGTGGTTTCTCAAAATAGTGTCACTCACTATTTCTAGAAATAGTGCGGTTCTCGAAATAGTGTCACTCTTTACCGGAAATAATGCCACTTTGACTAGAAATAGTGTGAATTTTCTCTAAATAGTGTCACCCGTTTTTAAGAAATAGTATGCAATTTCTACATCTTTTGTGACCTTATTTTAGAAAACTATGAGCACTATTTCTAAAAGCAGTGACACCATTTAGAGGAAACGGTGATACTATTTAGAGAAAGCGGTAGTGTCATTGTTTCTAGAAATAGTTTAATTTGTCTTAACTTGCGTTTACTGTGCCATCACAAAAATAATATCCCTCGGTTTCCTAATAATTTACATGTATACGAATTGTCACTATATAAGTTAAAAGTCAAATCTTCACCTCACTAACCGGGACTTTTTCTAGATTCCAAATAACCAACATTTGTGGTGTCAAAGAAGTTAAAGAGAGTCACGGATTAAGACTCCCTCTTGCTTTTGGTCTCTCACAAGGCCAACAACACATAATCCAGGACACGAGCCGGAGTTTCTTAATGGGATTGCTGAGACATTTTCTTCTTGATGCAGCTTTTTGGTTCATTCCTTAGCATTGTGTCTCCTCCATTAGCATAATAACTTAATCAATCTCTCTCACTCTGTCTAATGGAAAGGAAACTTAGCAGTTTAGTTGCCCCCATCCCTATGTGTGTGTGTGTGTGTGTGTGTGTGTATTATATACAAAGATCATAAGATGATATACAAATGTTGTATTTACTCAAATCAATTATTTCATTCTATCTACTTAAATCTGAGAAGTGGCACCAAATGGTCTGAGAAGTGGCACCAAATGGAGGAGGAAAATTCGAATTTTCTGGAATTGAAGAATCAAAGTTTTACATTACAATTACATGCATACATTTAAGTATAATCAAACATAAATGGAGGATTAGAAACAAATCCAAGTCAAGGATGAGTGAGAAGTGAGAATTACCGAGTGGTCGGAGACGAACTTCCAAACAAATGAAAAGGCGGGTCGAATGTGTGTAATCGGACATTGCTCCTCCTCTTCAGAGTTGAGATGGCGGTGAGGTTGCAGAGACATTGAATAGAATGAACTATTTGTTTTGCCACTGTAGGTTTGAAAATAAATGTTTAAATGTCTTTCAAAAGCAAGTAAATAGATCTGAAACATATAAACTACAGTTAGTCTTGTTGTTGACCAAACTATTATTAGAAAAATAGGTGAATACAACCAGTTATCAATAAGAATTTCATCTTTGGACGAAAAAGAACATAATCAAATATTTTACGTAATTGATCTTAGCGTGTATTATCTAACACACGTGGCTTAAAGAGTACGTTCTAAAATCCAATTAATTAGGGGTAAATGACTACAGCCACCAATCAGATATCAGCACGAGGGAAGGTGATGTAATCACCAAACAATGTTTCAGAATCTATTAAGAAGATTACAATGATAATGCAGCGATCTTCATTATTATCTTAAGCATAATTAAGTATACCCAAAACATACTGTTATTCCAATGTATTTTTAATCCACTGTTGCATATTGTTTTAGATATTTGTAATTTAAATGATTATCGCATTCCCAGGTTGTAAAACCCGCTCCCAACTTGGGGAAACTTGAAAGTCCATTGACTTGCAAAGCGGGAAAGGGACAATCCATTGACTTGCAAAGCTTAAGTAAAGATGTCTAAACAAATAGGGATTACTCACAGTACTCACTAGAAATAAGCAAGAAAACGACATGCACACAAAAAGATGACCATCAATCCATAAAAAATATATACCTGAATCTCCAAAGGATGGCCATAAATTCCCATGCGGCGATCTATCATGCAAGAACCATATGTAACCAATAAAGTCGGAAACAAATTATTGATTTGCTTGTGTAAAATGCAATCGGATTATGCAGAAACTCTGCCAAATAGAGTGCAAAAGAAAACTAGAAGAAAAACAGAGAGAAAGAGAGAGAAGTTTATATTCACACGAGATTCATCTCACTATGAAGAGAAAAATTGAAGAAAAAACTAGATCATAGTAAGAAGCGAGCATATTCAAGTAAGCTGATGAGAAAAATTGAACAAAAGCAACAAATCAAATTAAAAAAATTACAGAAAACTCAACCAAACAACTTGTAAAAATTCAAAAATGGAGGGGGGAGAGAGAGAGAAGCTTGATGGAGTGAATCACTAGAAACTGAGCTTCCTCTGCAACTCTTGATCTTGCTTCGCTCGCGATCATTGTCTAAACAGAACCTGCAAAGTGCAAGCAAATGAATCAGAAGATTGCTAAAACAATCAAAACGCATAAACGCACATATTCAAACGAAGCGAATTGAAAGCTTAGATTAAAACAGAAAGGGGAGAGAGAGATTAGGCGGAGAGATCGAGAAAGGGAGAAAGAGGGATTAAACGGGCCAAGGCTTGCCTTCAAGGGTAAAATTGAAAACTCGGTTTATTATTTTGGTTGGACCAGTCTAATTGGGCTATGATGTTGGGCTTGCCTTAACCATTACATAAAAGTTATTAGGATGCTTTTGTTTAAGATTCAAAGTTTTTGTCTTTTCTATTAGTTTTCCTAAAAATAAAAAGTGAAAAATCCATGGGCAAATTTTGAAAACTCAAGAAAGTAATTTTCAGTTTTTTGTTTTTAGTTTTCATTTTTTTGAAAACTAAAAAACTGAAAGTAGTTGCCAAAAGAATTTCAGTTTTTAGTTTTCAAAAAAGTGAAAACAAAAAGTGAAAATGAAATGATTATCAAACGGCCCCTAAATATTTCCAAACTCCAGCAACGAGACTTGAATTCTACTTTCTAATATGATGTTAACAAATCGATATTCATTGTTTAATTTGTTCATTCTTTTGTTAATTTTGCTTTACATGATCATGTTTGAAATTTTAAATGCACATGACCATAGTAAATACTTGACATAGAGAATTACATGCGAATCTACTTTTTGTAATGATCTGGTTCTTGTACACTAGAACTTGGTCTAATATCTCTCAAAGCGTTTTCATCAACCATATGACATAAGGCAGTGATTGAGGCCTTGTTTAAATTGTTGAGCCTTTGTTGCCATCTGTTGTACGTCACAGCCCTTATAAACGAGAGATTTTCTGGTGTACCCGGAACACAAAGTAATATATCACATGTCATAATATAAGTAGAGTAATATATCACATGTCATAATATAAGTAGAGTAATATATCACATGTCATAATATAAGTGGAGGGGCATTGAGAATATACCGCAAAGTGAAACATATCAACCTTTACGTGATGCACCACCTAGTGTTCCCAGTACAAATTTCTCCCAGTTAACCAGTTGAGCATTTAAAGTAAGCTAATGTTCTTTGTTAACCGCCTTCCCTACCATAATTAACCCTTTTAAGCACTGGCCTTTATCTTTTTAAGGGGCCTAGTAGAGCAAAAAAATTAGAACATTAAACAGATTCAGAACGAATAAAAGGTATGTAAGAAGTACAGCGAAGCAAAATGATGAATCCCTATGTGATTAAAAGATTCAAGTTCGGGAATTCGAGGAGAAAAAATCAAGTATTCAAATTTGGAGTTTCAAACAACAACCTTACCTAGACCTGTCAATGGATCGGATTTTGATCCGGATACGATCCAAATCCGATGTAACTAGGATATGGATTGAGACTTTCAATCCGATTATAAATGGATCCAATCCGTTTACAGGTCAACCCACGACAAAAACAAAGATAGAAAAAAAAACAAAATACAACTACAATTCCTGCTTGTTGCTGTTTTGAAAACCGAATTAAGTTTTTCAGTTTTCGAAATGCAAAGAACGTGCAAGGGGTAGTCAAGAGTATGAAAGTCAGAAGCCATTCAAGATGGATTTGGACCAAAGTTAGTGAAGAGTGCAAAAGCTTCACAGGGGGAAAACACCTTCATCTCCATGCTATGAGTTCCAAAATATACACAAGAATGATAGACAGCAGAAATCCATATTAAAATCATCAAGGCTTCTTCACAAAGCATAAACTTTAATCACTACACCAAGCTAACTGTAAAATGTTTAGATAAAATTTCACCAAAAAGAACAAAAGCTAAGAATTCCCATATTCCTAAATTACAAACCTTAAATAGGTCCATGATAACATTTACTTCATGTCGACGCATTACTACCATGCAAGCTTCAAACGATCTTTGTCTTCAGATATCTGAAACTGTTATGGACAGGCAGGACCACACTACTAGAGGCAGCGTAGACCTGTCTTTGGAACTTCCATTTTACTTGTCGCTTTTATAAGGTATCTGCAAGCAAAAACAAAATAATGAATAAATTTATACCACACAGGATCTGATCTAAAAACTGGATTTAACTGGATGAGCCAATGTGACTGGGTTCACTTGGAACCAATCAACCATCGAGTCTGGTTTACCCTTAAGGCTATGTTTGGGTAAGGGATTTCCAAGTCCCAAGGAAATGACACCAAGTTATTAAAAAATGGACCAGAAAATGTTAGATAGAGGTGATTAGGAATGTTCTCCATGATCATTACAAAGGCATGTGAGTGGGATTTGCAAATGACATTTTCCATGTAGAGATTTACAAATCCCTCTCACGTCTTTGTAATGCTCATGGAGGGGCTAATCCCCTCTATCTAACATTTTGTGGTCCATTTCTTAATAACTTGGTCTCAATCCCTTGGGACATAGAAATTAAAGTCTGTTGACTGTAACAGACTGGAGCTGAAGAAGCACTGCATTTCAACTAAACTGGTCAATGTGAAACAGTTCTTCTGGAATTTAGGTCATTTACCACAATCCATATTTGTGGTATTCTGACCTCTTTATTTCATGTTTTCAACTAATAAAAAGGACTTGTCCAATCAAGTAACTTCTTTGATAATAAAATATGCCAAGAGCGTCTTGTAACTCAAGTGGTTAAGAGTATTCACCCTTTGCACTTGAGTTTTGTGCTCAAAAACCCTGTCTTTATAACAAACTAATATAAAATGGTGCATAACAATCTGCAGAGCCGAAGTTTGTGCCGAATCTAGATTGGTATAATAAGTCAAAATATAACTCAATAATTATATAACTTTCATTTGTATATGATATCTATCCAACATCATGTATTTTCATAATCATATTTTATAATATAATTTAATACAAAAGAAACACTTGTAAAACTGTATATAAATACTTGTTTCCAACCTACAATTTTGGATAAAGAATAGAATGGCTAAAGAACAAACTACCAGCTAAATTACTCGATTGCTTACATCAGATTATCAAGAAATTGTTCAGAGGATTAATGAAAGACTTTCATTCAAACAATCAGTTTACTACGAGCAGGGAGTTAGTGTAAAAGAGATTCTAAACAATAAATATAAAATATTTTTGATTCTAAACCAAAATTTTGTGATATTAATCAATGATTCAATATAGAAACCTTCAAACTCAACCAAAAATCAAGTGTAACCCCATAATAGCACTATGCATTATCATTTTTTAGATTAATTTCATCCTTTTAATGTACTATATAAATCCATGTTGAAGTTGATGAAGGTCAACGTGACACCAATTAATCTAACAAAAGTAGAATTGTACCTTACATTGAAGTTCTGTAATAGTAGACCTCAACAAAGTATCTCCAACAACCAACCTCAACTTTTTCACAAATTCATCACGAGTTATCTTTTTTTCCTGAAAATATATTATCATAATCAGACACAAAAGTGTCAAGATATTTCAAAGCAAAAAAGTTCAAACAAAAAAGGAAGAAGGGAAAATAACAATATTAATCATACCCTGAACAAGTCATAATGAACATTAACTTGTTTCATATCTTCAGGAGGAACTTTATTTTCAATAGCAGAAAATAACATGGGGAAAGGCATCCAAGGCGATTTAGGGGTTCTTTGAGGAGCAGAACCAGTAGTAGTGGTTTCCCCCTGAAATTTCCCAGGCTTTGAAATCATTTGACTATTGTTTCCATGAGATTTCCCAGAATCAGAAAGTGGCTGAGTCTCGCTCCCCTATTAAGAAAAAAAAAAAATGCTAATTGCTTGAATACCATGGTCTACTAGTACTCCACGGTCAATAAATGAAAGCCAAAAATATAGTAATAAAACTTTTGTTGCAATACATACTACTCTCAAAGTAAAAATGTGATACTAAGACCCAAAAAAGTAGTTCATTCTAGCATGAATGCAACACATAACAAACAAGTCATACAATGCACTTGCAGTGAACAAATAATTATTCGTAAGTCCAAAAGCACCCGATGAACTTTTCTAGGTGTTCAATACAAAAGCCAATATAAGACTTCAAATACTCAATAGCACCTCTCCTATCTAACTAATGCAAGTTCAACAAGTGTTTGTTTGACAACCATGCTTATTAAGCATCTAAAGCGACAATTACATCAGCAACAATATGTCATTCCATGTTGAAGAGAATGAATGTCTAGTGGCCCATAATGCTCAAACCATCATTATTGCTTTCAGGGCCAGCATGTGCACATTATCTAAGCTAATGAATTCTATTACCAAAGTTAATTTCCATATGTAACCATATTGCACAGTCGATATAGGATACATGGCTATGTTAAAGACAAACTGTCTTTGAAACAAGCAAAAAAATGCAAGCTATACTATTCACTGAAGCAGAATTTTACTTTCAGTGCAAGACCTAGAAAGCCTACCAAACTTCTCAGGGACTTCAGTTCAATAAATCAAACAGCTCGAAAATAAGATCTAAGCCTCAACATGGATGAGAACTTATATGTCAAACTAAGCTCATTAAAATAATAAAACTTTCAGGAGGCAGCCACTTGGATTGGATGGACATGTAACTCACGTCAAACATTCTACTATGAGGAATAGATGTAAGATTTTAGTAATAAAGCATACAAGTAATCAGGTAAAATTACAAGCATCCCATGTTACAGACAAGAAGAACCATAAAAAATATATGAACACTCAGCACCCACTGTATCAACTGCAGACGAGCCCTGTGGTCCTTGGCATGATGTCGCAACCCCGGATGCATCAAGTTTATTCTCAGTTCCAATCAGATGCCCTGTAAAAATGTCAATTGCCAGTTCTCAAGTACTAAAAAAAAGTTTCAGATAATGAAATCATGTTATTGATACAGCATTTTCTGAAGATACAGCCAGCTATCTCACTGAATCAGAAGTTGGAGAGGTGATTCATCATTCATCTCTTGGATTTAGTGAAACATCCCAACCATTGATGTCTATGACTAATGGATGAAGCCTGTTTGCTTAAACTAACTTCTAAACATTTTCCATCCAAATTGTAACAGCAATTGAACAGTGTATTTCAGAGCCATAGAACTATTAAAACATAGAAAGTATGGACACATAGGTTCTTATTACAGGTTAACAAAAAGAAATAATTGAAACGAACAGGAAGATTTAAGGATTAGAGTATCACCTTCAGTGTTGGATGTGATCTTGAAACTAACAACAAATTCTGGATATATGTGTGTATTCATGTTCATATTCCAGACAATATAATGTTTTGGATCCTGAAGACCATCCACTCCACTATCAAAGTCTTTGCTACTGGGATGGAATTGTTTACTTCCAGGGTGAAGTAACTCCATATTTCCCATTATGACACGACAGAATAACATGTGTCGTGCCCCATTTTCGTCAACATCACAAGAACTTGCACTGTGAACAAATGAAAAGTTCATTCCACCTCTAATAAGCATACTAACAAAAAGTAACCATATGTAAAACGACTGTAAGAGCATAAGTCAAATTATCAGAAAAGATACCCTTAATAACCAATACCAATAACTTCTCATGACAAATGAAGCCAGCAGTAACATATGACCATAATAATAAAATAGAAACAACCAACAATGACCTTAGTACATTTATAGCAATGAAGGTAGTGAACACAAACAAATGACAAATGCCTGCCATAGCATTGTCACTCAAAATAGGCACTTTCCAGGCTAACGGCTAATAAACAGCTGCAAGTCACAGAGGGGCATGCCATATGGAGTAACTAGGCCTACCAAGACACTAGATGCGGGACAATAACATTAATAGTGTCAGACAGACAATACCACCTCCATACTTCATAGTAATCATGTCTAGCCCTTAATACCATCCGTCACTGTGTAGACAATGTTATTCAGGGAACCCTATACCATTACTTCATCCTTTCCCCATGCAAGAAACCATTTTTATCTATGGCGGAAGTTGCAACCCCAACCCAGGAAGACCAATTCTTTTCAAACATCTCATCATTCATATCAACAGTATGAACACAATTCACACACAGAAAACATAAATAGTAAACAAACAAACACTAACCAGGTGTTAGAGAAGCTAGCTTCTGTGAGATGAACACCAGTGCCATATATGGACTTGTTCGTGGCTAGTCCAGAATGACCAAGCCCATACATCATTATGGTTGAAAGCTCTCCTTTAGAAGAAGCAAGCCAAGCATATCGTATATTTGCATCACCCCGAAACGTTTTCGTAATTTCTACCTGCTTCTGAAAAAGTTCCAATCGAGCTTGCATCAGAGTACTTGAGCATTGGTATATATCAAGTACTTCTACACTATCAAAGCTGCTCATTCCTTTAAGGAATATCTTACGGAGAGTGTCACAATCCAACTTTTCCTTTTCAATCTCAGTTGCTCTAGCAAAATTCTTTGTCATTGCTTCATTGTCGTCAGAATACTCATCAACATTTAGACCATGTTTCCTGTTGCAACTATTCTCAACTTCCATACCATCACGATTACTGGCAGGTATTTGATCAACCTGAATTTTCTTGACAAAGCTATTTGACTCCCCACTACATTCATTCAACCCAGATTGACCCATACCATTTATTTCAATTTCCAGGTGCAGTCTTATTTCATGTGACCCACAATGCTCTTCAGCCCAGGGTTCCAAATTTTTGCCACCTTCAGGTGAGCAGTACCAATTTGGTTCATCATCGTCCTCAGCATAAATTTCTGGAAAGAAACAACTACCAGCTTCATCAATCCAAGCAATAGGTTGCTGTAGACCAGTTTTCAAGTCCAATCGGAACATATGCAAAAAATCTAGCAAATAATGTTCACCATGCGATTTGATGTTCACAGTTTCCTTCTTGACCTGTAGATCTTTCCTAACCAAGTCAACAAGATCCTGAGGAAAATCAGTCCATTCACCACTCTGATAAAACATTAGGCGCTGCGGCACACCGCTCCTTGAAAAATTTGAATAAGATGCAAATAAGGATCGCCGAGATCCATGGTTCATAAGCTTGCTTTTGCATCCATATAATTTCCTTCGCTTGGCAAGCTTATTCAAGTTCGGCCTCTGTGATACTCGAGTTGCCCGCTTTCTCTTTAAGTCAGGCATAACTCTTCGACCACTATCCAATACCTTTGCGATCTTTGCTTCCATTTCTGTCTACTAGACCAATATCTATCAGCAAGTTTGAATCCAAAAGTTCGAATGCAAAATTAAGATAGAACTCTAGCCCCGATCATTCTCAGAAGATGAACCATCGACGATATTTTTCAAATCCTTCCTGGGAGGGGAAAAATATTAATCATATATGAGAACATGAATGTAATCAAGGTTATAAAGAAAAATCAGACGAATAGATAAGCAAACTTAAATGACTGCAAAATCAAAGCATGCATCATTATGCAACCAATTCATTCAACACTATACAACTTCCATATAACTATAGAATGTTGATAGTTTTCAGCTAATTAAGGCCCCGTTTGATATTGCTTTTTTTTACTAAAAATTGCTTCACTTTAAAAATAAAATATACTGCTTATTTTAAAAGTTATGGCATTAAAACAGCAACTTTTAAAAGCAGCATGGAGGTTGCTTTTAAAAGCTGCTTTTATAAGCAGTTTTTTTTAAAAGCACAACAACCCCAAACTGGCTCTAAGTAGACAAGCATAACTTTTACAAAATAAGGATGCAGGAGACTGAAAACGTAATCATGATCACATTAACTATAATTCAGTGGTGATGGGAGGGAGAAGCATTTGAAGCAGATTGGTCTTTTCTTGAATCAAGATCAATAAAAGTGGTTGTCATGATTGTTCTTTGATCAGAGAAAGGATCTCTCCGACACAAAATTAATGAACAAACTCCGAAATCTAATTTCGAAAAATATCCAGAATTATAAACCGCCCATAAACATACATACAATTTTTAAACAGATCAAAGCAAATTCAACTCAGATTCAATATAAACATCAGCCCACCAGCATCAATAACAAACAGATATTCAGATAACTTACAATCAAAACTTAAACAGTTCAAACACATAAGCAGAATATAACAACTAATCAAAAATATTTAATCATCTAAACAGTAACGGTATCGATCCCGCCAACAGAACAACCAAAAGAAAGCAATAGTTACCTCAATCCTCAGAGAAACAACCCAGCAAACCACGGTGCAATCAAGGCTGACCAAAAAAAAACAATAGATTAGATACTAGCATCAAACCAAAATATAACAGAAATTAAAAACAAAAATTATAATTTGTAAATTAAATAATTAATTAAAAATAAAAATCAGGTTTTCCCTGAACACTCACAGATCGGCTTGCTGATGGCTTCAATTGCTTCCGTGGCTTCGGTTGAAAATTGTGAGACAGAAATTGGGAGCGGAATTGGGGAAAATCAATCGGGATCGAATTTAGGGAATTTGGCATTTAAAAGAGGAAGAAGAATTCTGCGACGGCAAGAGAAACCGTAACCTAATTAGAGACTTGAAACCCTGAAGGCTGAAGAGAGGAAGATGAAAAGGACCGACGGACTCTGAGTAATTCTGAAGAAGTTGGTGAAAAGGAACGGCGTCGCGATGGACGAGCAGGCGGAGTCGTGGTGATTACTGCGACGGTGCTAGGGTTTCGGATTGGCCAAGGGTTTGACAGAGCAGGCGCTACTTTGACATGTAAATGCGAATGGGAGGGTTGCGTGGTGAGGATGAAGACCTAGAAGGTTGTGATCCTGTGTTGTCTTGCCTACAATACTAGTCAGCCAACAGGGTGACACGTGGCGAAAAAAAATGAATAGTTGTCTCTCTTCTTTTGTCCAATAAATTAGTAGATGTCTCTTGATGTCTCTTTTTTGTATAGGTGAGAAGTATTTTTTAATGATGTGCACTTAAAAATGGGAAGCGAATTTCACACAAGCTCAAAATTTGGGGTCCGTGCAACTAAGAAAGAAATACATGTTAGACCTTGTCACAACGGTGTGGTGTGAGCCAAAGTCTTTTGAATGCCTAAGTTAGACTTAATTGTAGGAAATGAATCTCAAACTATAAATTTCTTGGCTAAGGAACAATAACCTTTCATTGTGTATTAGCAGGCCTTTATATAGAGTCAAGCATGGGCTTGAAATTATTCATCAGGGCATGGAACTCCCTAAGTGGTTGGTTTGAACCCCACATTATCCCACTCATTTAGCCAACAACGGTTGACAATAAGAGACATGATGAGGGGTACCAATTGAGAATCCTGTTTAGGGATTGTGGGACCATGAATTTTTCTAGGCCGGAGTAAGGCGAATCGGAATACAAATACCACAGAAGTTTGGTCATTGACTCAACAGCTTCGCTTGTCGAGGTAAACTGCTCAAATAGATCAACGATGCCCCCACATTTGTTGTACTCTGTAAAGGTAGACAAAGTCTGCCGACTTCGCCAAGATCGACCATGCTTGTTCCACAAGATACGGAAGCCAGATTCGACTAGGGATTAGATATGTTTCATATATTCTTAAAGATTCATACAATCTAGGAATTGGTATGCGTAGCAAGTAATCACACTTCTAAGAGGAAACAATATCTATTGCTAGATATTCTCTGGGATTTTTTCCGATTTAATACGGATCTAATATTCTAAAAGGTCTCTCTCTCGACTACTATAAATGCCCTCACCTAGGGCATATCTCTGGTAACGCAATTATCGCAATTTACACATACTTAGTTCTTTGCATATTCTCTTGCCCACTGCTTGAGTCTTAAGATTGCTTACTAACTTAATCGTCAGAGAACCTTTGGCCGGTACCCCACCGGTACCTTAGACTATTCACAGTTGTTTTCTTTTCTTATAAGTGGTCATATTTGCAAATGACCCCCATCCATGGTGGTGTGCAATTTTGGCTCCAACAATTGGTACTTTTATTGAGAAGAGAATCATATTTCCCCGATAAAATCACTCTACCATAACATGTTAGTTGAGGACAGTTCCGTGAACACTGGCACTAATTGGAAGCAATCAACTCTCTGATGCTTTTATCGCACTGACAACCAGCCCAACCCTGGTTGACGAAGTTCCACCCACCATGAATCAAATCATAGAATCTCTTACGAAAGTCACCACTACTGTTACCAAACTTCAGAAGACCGTGAAGGCATCCTAGGCGAAAAATTGATCAAACTTCGTCCACTCCGAGAGATGTTTCAAGGCTTTGTAGAATGTCAGCGAAACTACAACACCAACCTAGATTTCTATCTTCAGACTTGGTAATCTGAATACCATAACTCCGGACAGACAATTGATCGAGACTACACCTGCATCAGCTCCAACATGAACATCTAACCCGAGTCCACACGCAGAACAACATGATAGTCGTATTGTCAAATGTGCCACTGCATGAGGGAATAGAGTTCCACACAACTCCGATCCCTTGAACACTGCAAGGGTTTCCCGAGTGGACCCCAGACATCTTGACTTCGACTTGTCAGATTCGTTAAAAGACGCAGAGCGGCACAGACCTATGAACCGTGAAAATCCAAGGGATACTTCGATTGATATGTGAAACCAGATCGCGAGTAGGATTGTCGCCAAAGGGCTCTCTCTCCTCGATCATTGAGTCTGCACCCCCGCTGGAAAGATTCTCTCAACCCAGATTCAAGTATTTCCATGGAGACTCAGACTCGAATAACCACATCATGCATTATCATAATGAAATGGCTTTGTATAGCAACAAAGACGCATGGATGTGCAAGATATTTCTTTCTACCCTAGAAAGACCAGCCATGAGATGGTTTTCAGAGTTGCCAGCCCGCTCGATCGACAACTTCAAAACCCTAGCAGAGCTGTTTGTGAGTACTTTCTCCATGTATCACCATGTTTGGAAACATCATGAGACCATGTTCCACATGGAACCACAATCCAAGAATGGGAGTCTTAAGGATTACCTAAAGCGATTCTGCGCAGAATTAGCCAGTGTTCAAAAAATCGACCTAGGCAGCGCAGCGGTGCACTGGGCGGTGCTGTTTTTTTTTTTTAAATCCAAAATGGTTTTCTGGGAAGAAATCCCTAATTCCCCAATTTCTCTCCCCGTCTCCCGTGCCGTCTCTGTCTTCCCCTTCTCTCTCTCTCACTTTTCTGTAGTGGGCAGTGGCTGGTGTCTCTCTCTCATCGCAGGGGCAGGGAGCTCGCATCACAATTCGCAGGGAGCTCTGTTTGCCTGCCTGGACTCGTGGTTCTGGGTCATGGTCGTGGGGTGCTGTCTCAATTAGAAATATAAAAAGGCCACCTTTTTCTGAATTTGGAGATGCTCTTTTGGGCTCCCAGTCTTAGATTTGCTTGGTTTTGAAGAACAACAGATAACACAGACAGAAGACAACCCATCTCAGCATGTGAGTTTCTTATTCTCTTTCTTCATGTTCTGTAATTGCATCTCATTGGGTATGTTTTTCTGGGAATGTTTTATTGAATGCCTCTCTCTGTCTCTCTACAGATTAGATACTCTCTCTACATACAGACTAGATAATGTGAGATTAGGAGATCTGTGTGGTTGGTTTTGGTTTGCTTTCTCTTTGATGGTTCTTATATTTGAGATCCCAATGGTTTAATATTCAATCGTTTTATTGTTCTTCTATAAGGATTTGATTGATTTCTAGCATTTTTTCAGTGGTTTAAAACTTGTTATGTTGCCTCAGTGGATTCTCAAATGCAAATTTTAAAAATTGTATTGTAAAGAGACCATCTTGATCAATTCCTCTGTGTTTTTATACCATTTTTTACCATTTGTGATGTTGTGATTCTGTCAATTTGGAAAACAGAGCAAAAAAAAAAACTAAAAAGGTGAAATTGTAATGTTGTGATGTTGTGATGTTCAGATGTTGTGAATTGGTATGCTAAGCTAAATAAAAGCCTAATTAAAATTTGAAAATGTGATGTTTTAGTGGTAATGGATGATGTGGTATGGTATAGTGGATTGTTCAATTGTTCATGCTTAAATTAATAAAGAATAGCATCTTTCGTTATGGATTGTAGAATTGTTTTTGTGGATGGTTGGTATTGCATCGTCCGGAGAATCCAATGCAATGTCGTCTTCCCAAACAGATAATACGTTGAAGCGTGCTTCAGATGATGTGGGATGAAAGTATGGGGTATTGGCAAATCCTACAAACTCTGATAAGGTGCAATGTAAGTTGTGTAAGAAAATAATTAGTGGTGGAGTATATCGAATGAAACAACACATAGCCAACGTGAAGGGAAATGTAGCCGGGTGCACAAAGTCTTCGGATGAGGATAAAGCAAAATGTAAAGCCGCATTAGAAGAAGCAAAAAATAAGAAGAAACAAAGGAATAAACACAATGAGGAAGTGAGGGAAGATGTTCAACTTCAACACATTGAAGAAGATAATGAAGACGTTGAAGTTGTTGGGTCAAAGAAAAGGTCGCGCACTTTTGGGCCTATGGATAAGTTTACATCCGCCATCAATCCCGATTCTTCAAATGATGGAAGCAAGAGGACGCGACAATAAATTATCCATGATGCAATTTGGAAGGATAGAGCACATCAAGTGGATCATATTTGGCTCGATGGGTGTATGAAGCCGGTATACCTTTTCATGCTATTGATAATGATAGCTTCCTACACTTTGTGGAAGCGGTTGGTCAATTTGGCCCAAGTTACCAACCTCCAAGCCAATATGATTTAAGGGAGCCATTATTGAAAGAAGAGGTGGAGAAAGTAAAACAATCGCTTAAGAAGTATGAAGAAGAGTGGGCTTTGAATGGTTGCTCAATTATGACCGATGCTTGGAGCGACCGAAAAAGAAGAAGCATAATGAATTTGTGTGTCAATTGCAAGGAAGGCACATTATTTCTTTCTTCCAAGGAATGCTTTAGAGAACCACACATCGGGGAATACATCTTTGAATATGTTAACAAGTGTGTTGAAGAAGTTGGGCCACAAAATCTAGTTCAAGTGGTGGCCGACAATGCTTCTAACAATATGGCGGCGGCCAACATGATGAAGTTGAAGAGGCCAAATATATTTTGGGCATCATGTGCCACTCACACTTTGAACCTCATGCTTCAAGGAATTGGTAACCTACCAAGGTTCAAAGGAGTGATTGACAAGGCGAAGGCGTTTACTATCTTCATTTATGCACATCATAAAACATTGGCATTGATGAGGAAGCATACCCACAAAAGAGATATAGTGAGGCCCGGAGTCACTAGATTTGCAACTTCTTTCCTAACTTTGCGAAACTTGAATGATAAGAGAAAGGACTTGAAGATTATGGTTACTAGTGATGAATGGGAACAATGCAAGCATTCCAAGAGTACGAAGGGGAAAGCGGCATATGCTACCGTGGTGAGTGCACATTTTTGGAATGGGGTCTCACTTTGCTTGAATGTGTTTGAACCTTTATTTAAGGTGCTTCAATTTGTTGATGGGGATAAAAAGCCATCAATGGGGTTTTTGTATGGAGAGCTACAACAAGCGAAGAAGGAGATTAAAAAGGTATTCAAAAATAATGAGGCACACTATCAACCAATCCTACAAATTATTGATGAAAAAGGTCGTGATCAGCTTGATGGTCCATTACATTTGGCGGCCTACCTCTTGAACCCTTATTACTTCTTCAAAGATCCAAGCATACAAGTTGATCCACTTGTCATGGATGGTATCTTTGCTTGTGTTGAGAAGTTCTTCCCTGAGAACTATGATGTCCAAAATCAAGTGATAAATGTAGAGATGCCGAAGTATAGGAGAAAAGATGGTGGATTTGGAAGACATTTGGGCGAGATTGGATGCGTTGAGAATAATGACAACTATGATCCAGGTATGAATATTCACATATGGTTATTTATTAATAATTTTTCTTTACTAATTATTTTTTTTACTAATTGTGCAATTTGTGCTTGTTTAGTTTCATGGTGGTGTACTTATGGAAATGGTGTACCTAATTTGCAAAGAATGGCTATAAAGATTCTCTCATTGACTACAAGTTCATATGGGTGTGAGAGAAATTGGAGCACTTTTGAGGGGATACATACAAAGAAAAGGAATAGACGAGATACAACAAGATTAAATAATTTAGTCTATGTCCAATTTAATGCAAGGATCATGAACAAGAAGAAAAGAGTAAAGGATAAGAAAGTGGATACACTACTTGTTAGTGAGGCTAGTATGGCGCAAGGATGGATTGTGGAGGGTGGTGATGAAGAAGTTGTGCTTGGTTTTGGAATGGAGGGAGAGGCATCGGAAGTGGATAGTTCCCTAGAGTCTAGGAGGAGTTCTAGAAATGTTGAAGTAAGAGAACTTCATGAGGAAGATTTTGTATCGGATAAGGACACGGAAGAAGAGGGAGGTGATGAGGAATTTGAGTTTGAATCTGATACAGAGGAAGTCTTGGAGGGAAATGGAGAAGAAGAGATTAAGGCCTAGCCTTGCAACTTTGCAAGTATCTTATTATATCATTTCGTTTTGCATTTTATGTGTTTAATAAATTGTAGACTTGTTGGATAAATGTTTCATCCAAGAACACTCATTATATGCTTAACTTTTTCCCCATGTTTTATTTTCAATAAATTGTAGTGCTTTATAAATTTATATATTCTTCTATTTTGCATTTTATCTCTCCAAATTCTTAATATAAGTATAGTTTTTTTTTTTTTTTAAAGTTAGTTAAATCCGCCTAGGCCCCCCCCCTCCCCGTCTAGGCGCTAGGCCCCTATTTGCCGCCCGACTAGCGCCTAACACTTTTTAGAACCTTGGAATTAGCAGAGGTCGACAAACCTAATGATAGGCTTGTTATGATGGCTTTCAAACAATGCCTTTACATCCATTCATTTTTGTCCCAAAAGTTGAATAAGAAGAAGTACGACTACGCGACCCTGGCGGAGTGATTTGACATAGTAGACGATGTCACCGGATGGGATGGCATGGCTCAGAAGACCAACTCCAACTGTGGACTTGAGGTGAAGTTCGAATGAAGAATGGAAGATCTTGATACCCCGCCGCCTTTATCTATTCGCCGGAATGAGAAGAGAGGACATAGGGACAAACCTACCTCATCCAAGCTAAGAAGCTACACTGCTCTCAACACTAGCATCAACAATGTCCTCCACAGCATTAAAGACAAGCCCTACCTTAAAAGGCCAAAGCCTCTTCTAGATTTTGTCACTAAGCCAAAGCCTAACGAATATTGCTCCTATCACCAAAGCACCGGGCACACCACTCAGAACTATTGTACACTTCAAGACCATATCGAGAAACTTCTCGACCAAGGGCATTGTTGGAAATTCGTGAAAAGCAAAGCCAAGAAGAAGGAACGCACTGAAGGTAAAGATAAGAAGAAGTCTGATGAGTACGTACTCATCGACGAGGAAGAAGATCAACGATCAGCAAAGAAACCGACTCTTAACGTCAACTACATCTAAAGGGAACAATAGTACTTGAGCAACATCAGAATGGAGAGGATTGCATGCAAAAAGCCAAAGATGGTAGCTTTCATCAACAAGTCATTTCCAATCGACTCTAATATCCTGATATTCTCCAATCGGGAATTAGAGGATGTACATTCACCCCACGACGATGCTTTGGTGATCAAGATCCAGATTTTGAATATCATGGCCAGTCGAGTGCTAATCGACAATGTGTCAAGAGTTAATATCTTCTTCAAATATGCAGCAGAGAATATGGGAATTTTGGACAACATCAATGAAAATAAGACAACTCTACACACCTTTGAAGGTACTCTAGTCCAATCTCTTGGAACGGTGAAGCTAGCGGTTTAGGTGGAACCTTATAACCTGTTGGTAGTCTTCCAAGTCATGGAATGTCAAGCTCCGCACAACACCATCCTAGGTCGAAATTGGCTACACAGGATGAGAGTAGTACCCTTATCATACCATCAGTTACTCAGTTATCCAACTCTGAACGGAGTTAAAGAGATCAAAAGTGATCAGGCTGCGGCCCGTTGTTACGCTGTGGAGAGCATGAATATGATTAGAAAGGGCGAACGAAGTTCCGTAACTCCGAAAGAGAAATTAACATAGAAATTACAGTCTGGGGGTCAAGAAATGGGCTACAAGGAATTCAATTTGGATCTCGACCCCCAGGACGACAGTACTCTGAAATCCAAAACGGATAAAGATGCTATCTACATAAGTCTTGATCCAGACAAACCGGAGCACAAGGTTAGTGTAGAGACCTAAATTCTTATGTTAGTATTAATATTTGATTATTTGTTTGATTAATTGGCTTTATTGTTATTTTATTATGTAATTAGTTATTTTGGCTTTAGTCTTAATTGTTTTGTTTATTAGATAGAGTAAGTTAAAAAAAAACAAGATAGAATTCGTGAAAGACTTCTAGAGTGAAAGCCGAAAGAACAACACATTATTTTCTCATTTCTTCAATTTCAGGCTCATCCAATTCATCATGAGAGAGAAAACTGAAGAGCTTGTGAGCCTATAGAGATTTGATTTCAAGTCTAAAATGCAGGATGTGAAATCTAGCTTCAAAGAGTTGGAAGGTCTAGATTTTTGTGGTATTGACAGCTATAGTTTTTCATAAGGAGATGAGAAGAAAGTATCAGATAGACATAGGGGTTTTGAAACACCGATTTTGGGTTGGGACAAATTTAAGAGATTTAGATAAAAAGAAAAATAAGAGAGAAAAGAAGATAGGGAATTTTGGGTTTTGAAAGGAAGAAGTAGTTTGCTTGTTTGAGGTAGTGTATTCTTTCATTTGATTCAATTAATCTTATTTCAATTACTCATTCTTGTGTTTGATAAAAGATGATGATTTTGATTTGATTAGCTTATTCGAATTTTAATTATTGAGTTGAAATAGCATATAATTGAAGTTCAGGCTTCACTTTTTTCTGGAAAAATGGCAGATTCAAATTACTTCTTTTGAACCTCAAGTTAATGTGATTTAAAGGTTTATCTTGAGATGTAATTACATAGGTTTAAAGTAGACTTACCTAGGATCAAAATTCATTTGGCTTCATGTCATTTGGTTGAGGTGATAGGTTCAAAGAGTTGTGAAAGTTGGTTCGCAAATCTGAAATTCTGGGTTTTCTAAAAATTTTAGTTTTGGGTAGCCAACTTCAAAGCTCGATTTCTTTCAATCTACAATATGGATTTGGTGGAGTTTTCATAAGTTTAAATTGGAGTAAAAAACAGTTGATCGAAACTGTCAAAACTGAAATTTTTTGGGCAGTTTCGGGATGGCTAATTTTGGGTGTCGTTTTTTCAAATCCGGAGTTTTTTTGTGAAACAAATAGCACGGTTTTAAAGGTGGCATGACAAGCTTCGAAACACCTATTCATTTGCTCATTTTCGATGAATTTTGATATGTTAAAACCTGAGTTGAAAACTAGTTCTTAGAACTGCACTTTCAGTTTTGCAGCAGTCCTATTTTTTGTGCACAAACACGAAGTTCACTTGACCAAACACAAAAAGGGTGGGGTCATGTGGAACATCGTGGGTAGCCGTAGATACACCTTATACCACTGGTCCCTCAAACTGCATAATGCAACATGGTGCAGACACAAAATTCACCTAACTGAACACATTGTGCTTAGTTGTATCGAAATTCGTGGGCAGATGTTCATGGAATGCACTACACTTATGCTTCTCTTAGTGTAGAAGCCCGGCGCCCGTGGATACTGCCTAAGGCGGAATCCTTTAGTTAGCTAAGCCAGGTATGGAAAGCCCAAGAATTTGACTATTGTGGCTAATTCTAGGCGACACCGACTCAGGTTGTTATAGCCCCAATAAAACTGAAGCAACTAACCTATCCACGTCAAGATATCTGGGTTTATTATCCTTTCCCAAGTAGAGAGCAGACCCCATAAGGTATCAGGGAATTAGTTTATCTTCTCGTGTTGGAGAGCTTGGAATTGAATATACCCATATAGGTGTCGGGGAATTAGTTTACCCTCTCGCGTTTGAGAGCTTGGAATTGAATATACCCAGATGGGTGTCGGGAAACCCTCTCATGCTGGAGAGCTTGAAATTGATCGTTGAATGGACAGTTGAGCGAACTTTAGAATAAATTCTTGAATCTTCATTAAAATAGGTAAAATGTAACAGACTTTGGGCAAAGTAAGGCTGCAAAAACAACTAAGATAATCCTCAGCAGGTGAGGTCTTGTTCGACGCTCTGCCTAAGACTTTGAACATATTTGGATAAGCCTAAGGGGTTGCCCTTAGTGCTTTCTCAGATTGCTGCTTAGTGAAACCTGAATCCTCCATCCTCCTGAAAGTTGCTCGTGATCTCCAATGCTCAGACTTAGCAAAAATGCCATTAGTTCGAATATTTTTTTAATAGGGTTCAATGTCGGCTTCTGCTGCTGACTTGTCGCATCTGCCATTCTCAAGGTATTGTTTCCACTTTAGGCAACTGTTGGTAGTGTGGCCTTGTCCTCAATAGAATGTGAAAAAATTTGTCTGTTCCTGCTTGGTGAGATCACCCTTCATGAGAAGTGGCAGCTTGAACCAAGGTTTGTCTTTAAGCTCTCGGAGAATTTGGTCGATTGGAACTGCAAACTTGGTGAATGTCTTGGGCGTCTGGCTCTCCTCAGCTGGGGAATGATCCCTGTGTCTGTTTCCTAGCTCTTTTTGCTGGACTGCTTAACCTCATCCCATAGTGCATGCTTTTTTGCCAAAGCATAAGAGTTTACCATGGTGAGATCTTCCTTCATGATTAATTCTCTGAATAGAAAGTGCTTTGTTGGTAGCCCCTTCCTGAATGCTGCTTTTGCTATATCGTCGTTGCAGCCGACAATTTTGGCCTCTTCACCTTGAACCTCATAACAGAATTGCGGATCGACTCATTTGGATCCTTCATGGCAAAGATCTTACACATGAGCGAGTCATTACTTTGGTAGAGGACCATTGCTTGAGATGTCATTTGGGATCCTCGTCTCCCTTGAACGAAGTGAAGAGCGGCATAGTGAACTTGCGTGAAGGATCCGTCTGCTCGATCTTGTTGATGAATGGTGACCTGCTCGTGTTGGCTACGTCTCGATGCGCTAAAAGTCGTGCATTCGCTCGTTCAAAAGCCTTTCTACTTCCTTCTAGATTTGCCTTTTCTGAGGCAATGGTGCTTTTGTTGCCCATTGCTACGATTTACAGATTTGTGTTGCACTTCCAGGCAGTCTGCTTGTTCATGCCGCTACTGTGGGACATGGTGTTCATCTCTAGTTTGTGAGTGAGTTGCTCGTGGTCGCGCTTGGCAATGAGAGTCTGTTGAACTCAATCATAAGCCAGCTTGAGGTTCTTTCTGTAACCTATGCTACTTATTCTGATGTGAGATAGGAGGTTCTCTCTACGAGTCTAGTCGCGAATGGTCATTGTACCTAAGCCCAGGTCTTGAGTGTCCGTCAGAGCGTGAACCCCCCAACCGTGAATGTACACATACCTGCGGACCAAGTCGGGAGTGGGAGCTTCTCCGAGTGCCTAGGCTGGAGATAACATTTCCAAAAGGGCCCAGATGAGAGTGCATGCTGCCCAACTACTTGCCAAAATGCCTTTAGAAGGAAGTCGCTACATTGTCATCTCTTGTCTTGCTTTAGGAAACCTCATCATGAGCGCGCTGCAAGTCGACGTACTAGAGGAGTTGGCTCACAAGAGTATACTGTTGCGCGAAGGAGCTTGTTTGTTCCGTGATGGTACTAGTTAAGTCTACGACTTGCTGGGATAGGTTTGGATCGCCACTAGCAATTGAAGGGCTCGGATTGTAAGTATCTTCGTGAGTGGTGGAAGCGTATTGGACATTGGGCATGAAATTTGAGCTAGGATAAGTCTAATCAGCATAAAATGGGGTGAAATTGCCAGAAATAGGGTCGAATCAACCGAAAAATGGGTCGACCATTGGACCAGATTAGTTGCTGGAGTGGGTTAGGGTGTGGGTTAACCAGGCATGCCTTGGGCCTGCGCTGTCTGGGCCTGGGGTAGCTAATGTTAGGGGTGGGTTCGAAAAACCGAAAACCGAAAAAAACCGAACCGAACACCGAACCGAAGCCGAAAAAAACCGAACCGAAAAAAAACCGAACCGAAATAAAAAAACCGAACCGAACCGAATGTTATTGGTTCGGTTTCGGTTTTAGGGGTTTGGAAACCGAACCGAACCGAACCGAACCGAAGTTATTTTCACCCCTTAAACGACGTCGTTTTATGTATACCCTAGGTCTAAGCTTGCACCCCTTAAACGACGCCGTTTTACTTCGGCACTTCTCCCACTCAGTCGACCCTTCTCTGTCTCTCTCAACTCCCAGCCTCCAAAATCCCAGAACTGCTTGCTGCTCCCCCCAAACTACCATCAGTCGACCCTTCCCTTTCCATCTCTCTCAGCCAGTCAGCCTCCAAATCCCAAGACTGCTTGCTGACTTCGATCGATTCGCCAATGTAAGTTTGAATGTTTTGTTTAAATTTTTTACGATTTTTAAGGAATTGGAATTGGTTTTGAGATTTGGATTTCAAATCGTAAGAATTGGAATTGGTATTTGCTAGCCGGTGTTTGTGTCACGGTGGAGAACTGATTAGGGATTAGTGAATTTTTTCTCTGGGCTTGATTAAAGAATGGAAAAAAACCGATGATAAATTCCAAACCCATATTTGTTTTTTCTGGGCTTGATTAAAGAATGGAAAAAAACCGATGAATTTTTTTTGCAGAATAGTTTCCTGATATTATCTGGAATTACAATGGAGAACTGGTCTTTTTTTTGTTTTCTCTGGGCTTGAATAAAGTGGTTGCAGCTAAACTTAGTTGTTAAAGTTTGATATAATCCGGTTGTAAGTGATAATGCTAGCCGGTGTTTACAGGGTACTCCGTGTCTGCGAAGCATATATGTTGGTAACTTGTCATTTAGGATGATACAGGGTACTCCGTTTGGTTTTCTGTTTTAATTGGGGTGATTGCCTATCGTTTTCGTGGTTCTTAGTTTATATCTGGAGTAAAGGTTTGGAATTTGATTTGGATTGGATTGGATTTGGATTGGATTGGATTGGATTAGTTTATATCTGGAGTAAACTCTATTGGATTGGATTTCATTTATTTTGATGGTACTACCATGAATTGGATTTCATTTATTTTGTTGCATGATGTTACTGTTTTTGCCTCACTAGTGTTCAAATAAGTGTAGAAAATCAATATTTGCTGCTTATGCGTTTGTATATTTGCAAAAACTTGTTGGCAATTCGATCTGTTATATATCAAAGTATAGGAACCCTGTGTTGCTGCTAACTGTTGTCTATTTCAAGAAGGGTCTGAACCCGCTGCTGCTTCCTGCAAGGCTGCAATGCAGTCTTTTGCTGCCCATTTGAAAACGAATGTAGTTGGCTTGTTTTATAGTTAAGTATAAACGTAACATGATCTTCCATTCAGAAGTCATAACCCAGCAACCGAACATATATTGTAGCACAGAGATACATTACACTGATGTCTTTCTAATCTTTGATTCATTATCTTCACTATTTTTGTTGTTTTGCAAATGTACCATAATGACAAAATTTATGCAGTGGTAGTAACTTAGATCTGTCCGCCCATTTGTTTACACAAGCATATGCTCAACGTCATACATTTCCACTTTGTGTAAACCTTGATCCCTTCAATAACACATGGGATTAATAATTCCAATTTATGGAATGATTATTTGGTTTTGGAAGGTGTGACCAAATCAAGCTAGCTAGGTAACAGGTGTTCAAATAAGTGTAGAAAATCAATATTTGCTGCTTATGCGTTTGTATATTTCCTAAAACACACTGGTTAGCAAATACTCTTTTTAACTCCGAATGCTTAAAATGTTTGCCGCTTTTTAAATTGAGGGGATGGGGGCTTAAAATGTCTTCTTCTTAATGATGTTTATTGACAAAGATACTATGTATTTGAATTAGATGAATTCAAAGGCGTCAAAGGCATCAAAGGCGTCAAAGGCCTCAAGCTCAAGTTCAAACTCAACCACAATGAGATCATCAAGTAGCTCTTACAGTCAAAGGAACTCATCTACTTCTACTTCTACTCCATCTCAGGTAAGTAATCATCTCTATTACTTTAGTTCATAAAAAATGGTGTTCATGTCTCAAATTGTTTAATATAATTAATTATAATTATTCTCTTATTGTAGAAGGACATTGTTGGTGAATCAACTCCACCTCAAGGCCTTGAACAACAACAAGTGCCCACTCCTATTAGTGGATCCGAAAAAAAAAAAAAAAAAAAAAACCCGAACCGAACCGAAACCGAACCGGAACAAACCGAACCGATTCCAAACCGAACCGAAAAAACCGAAATAAAAAACCGAACCGAACCGAACCGAACAGTAATTTCGGTTTGGTTTCGGTTTTGGCCAAAAACCGAACCGAACGGAACCGAACCCAGCCCTAGCTAATGTCTTTGGGCCTGCACGTGATGGCTTGGATTTACAGCCCCATGGGCTGTTTCTACTGTTGATGATGCAGTTTCCTTGGCATGTGTGCCTAGGGTTAATGTTGCAGCGCCTATAGCAAGTCCTGCAGTGGTGGTTGGCAGAGGTGGCAGCCGTCTAACCTCCGTGTTCTGCTGCGTAAAGCGGTGGAAAGAGGTCAAGGCCGGTGCCACCCCGTTGACTTTATGGTTCGGTTCATGCCCTTGCACATAAGGAGTGTTGTTAGTCGTAGTTTTCGAATTTCCTATCATATTTTTTTTCCTAGAATCTTCAAAGAAGTCTGGATTGTATGAGAAAAGTTGAAAAGAGGGAGAAAATTCAAAAAACAATTGCAAGAGCCTTTTCGAGTATTTTTCTCAAGCTCTAAAAAAACACCAATTTGTGGTAGCAAGAATCCGCCATTTGATGATTTGACGAACTTGTACCTACAAAACAAATTAAACACCTTTGATTAAGGCCAAGACCACGTGCCCAAAAAGTGGGGGGGGGGGAGGGGTGTTTGGCCAATGAACCTCTGATGCCTAAGTCAGTTTCTCTAAAAAGAGAGAGAATTAGGGTTAAGTTGTGTTGATTGAACTTACTTGAGAAGTGTGTAGAATGAGGTATGTTTATAAAGCTAGGGCCGACCATATGTGTAGGGTGCCATGCCATGTGTCGACTTCCGATTGGCCAAGGTATGTCATTCGTTGGATACAGATAGAAATAATCTCAAGGATATTATTAAATAAATTAATAATATCTTGAATTTATCTTTGGAGAATCCTAATTGATTAGGATGAGGATTCCTTGATTAAAGGAATATGTCTCCATATAAGAAACTAATTAAAAGAAATTTAGTAATTAATTCCTCATTAATTTTCTTGTATTTATCTCTTTGCCATGGGTAACGGAGCTTAGAGAGATCATAGTCGGCATCTTAAGGCTTCTTGATGATTGAGCAGAGCGTAGAAATAAATGGCCTCGCCATTAAATAAGGGCATCTTCGTCAATCTTGAATGAAAGTCCACGTGTCAGCTTCATAATATTCTGGATTATTTTTGGCTCCACATTACCGTCATATATGTATCCTGTTAATTTTATGAACGATTAACCATTATAGTATATATGTGAGGTTAATCTTATGTGTTCAATTAACCATTATACTATTATCATTGTTATCTATTTAATTTGAATTCATTATTATGAAATTGTTTATTAGTCTCCAAAGTGGCCGAAGTAGAAAGTCTCATGGATATCAAATTAAATGATAATGAATCAATTACTCATGTTTTAAGGATGCATATATATATTGAGTTCAACATTCTTATGATTTAAAGGTTGGATCATTATGAGTACATTGATTTTCATCAATTATAAGATATCCACAAATAAAAAGCTATAGGACCTTATAAACGTGTTATGATATCATTTTCCAAATTATCATAAAGGTCCAGCGCCAACACTAGCGGATGCTGTAGGGGTCAAAGAGGGTCACTTGACCCCCTTGAGGCTTGGAATCTCTCCCATTGAAGTTGTATATTAACCCCTTGAAGTCCCATAAACTTGCCTTTCATGTTCAACAAAATGACCCAGTGTGCTTTCTTTTGAATAATTGTTATGGGATTTGTGTTTTGATTAATTGCTTGTGCTTTCTTTTGGTTATTTGGTATAATATTTGTGTCTTCGTTAACTTGTTGTAGACAATTGTAGCTTGTTATCTTATTTTTTTTAATTATTCTTTAGTAGTTCAGGAAATGAAGAGTAAAAATTGACTCTAACAAAACAAATTAAATGGTTGACTACAAGAAATCGAACGATGAAGATTGTTTCAAAAGTCAAACTACTTGGTAGTCTGGACTAGCGAAGACAAACCCCTAATTTTTTATCCTAAATTATAATAAAAATACTAGTTTCATGTTATTTTCGTCTAAATTTTTTTTCACAACTTTAACACTACGACCATTTAGAGTAAAAATCCTAGATCCGCCACTGAGAACCAAAGGGCTATAAAGAGGTATTCAATCATGCACACTTTTCTCTTAGAAGTTTTATTGAGAGAATTTATGAAGTATTAGAAAAAAGATGGGATATTGCCTTGTTTTCCATTTTCAAAGCAAGTGAAAATTGTTATTGCAACTATGGGCCTTCATAACTATACAAGAAAACATGCCGCACGCAATTGTGATTTGGATGAATATGTAGATGACCTAAATCACATTGAAGAGGATGAGCTTGAGAGTGAAGTGGATGCACAAGAAGGAAATGTATATGTATCTCAAGAAATGGAGACCTTGAGAAATAGTATTGCAGAAAGTTTAATGGGTTCATCTATATAGAAATTGTACAGATGATTAATTTTTTTTTCATGATTAGCTTTATTTGTTCATGGAATGTGCCTTCAAAGGTTATATCCATGAACATGGGTTTGATTTGTATAAATGAAGATCTTCTCGCTTCAAAGCACGCATGTTATTGACACTATATTATTAATATACTGAGACTGCGAGACTGTTGTGAGTTCATCTTTTTTAGTTTTCATGGATTATGGTTTTTGATAGTAATGATACCCAAGAACTCACAATAAAAGAAAGGCAATTCGAACATTAATGTACATCATACGGAGATAAAAATTTTAGTTTCAACTTTAGTACCTTAGTTCTACGATTGAAACATATAAAAAAAAATTATATAAATGATAGTGAAGTTGTTTTATTTCTACCCAACCATAGATTAGAAACACAATTTCAAGATTATGCCTTTTTTAGTCATAATACACATCCCATATCACTTTTACATAACACTAAAAAACTTATTATTCTACTCACAAATTAGTTTACCCAACGCCAAACTGTTTTTTTTTTTCACGGCTAGTTTGTCCCACAACAATTTTAAAAGTAATTATTTTTACAGCACATCAATACCAAACTAAGCCTAATAAAATTTTTAACAGAGTTCAAATGAAAGGACTACATAGATTCGCAAAGTAAATAGTACAGAGAATATAAAACTAAGCCTAGTAAAATCCATTATTACAGATGCATAACAGTCAGAGCATAGTAAATAGTGCATAGAATATAAAATGTTCACATCCTCGTGAGGATGGATAAACATAAATTAAACTAAAGGTAGAAACGAATCCTACTTATTTTGGAGCAGCTGTCAGAACCACTAACTTGCCGAAGAGTGTCTCGTCTCACTGGTACTCAAGACCGCTAATAGGTCTTGGAGGGGCGCAAAACATAAAAGGTGAGTGGGTCAAAAAGTAAAGTTTGATAAAATCTTTGTTTTCAAGAGCATATTATCCCCTCGTTGGAAAACATGTATAGTTTTTGAAAATACGTCATACTCCCAAATATGATCTTTAAAATACTTTAATAGTAATACGGGTACTCCCCGAAAACCAATGGTAAAAAACCATATTGGATTGCTCGAAAACAAAACTGCGTTGCTCACCCATATGTAAACACACAAGCCCAAATAGATAAGTTACAAAGACAGGCTAGGTATATAAGAGAGTACGCTAAGTACTATATGACGCGAGTCATAACGCTAATCGTTGAGAGCAAAGCGCCTCACAAACAAGTCATAGTTGCCTAGTGCAACCTAGAACATGCTAGTACTTACAATGGATTCAAAATTGAGTAGCGGTACTGGGTGTGAACCTCCAAAAGTCAAAGCTACTCCTGGCCCTAGGACTGAGTACAAATACCTGGGTGTTCTACATCTACTAATGAGCAACAACAAAATAAATGTATGTCAAATATAATGCGGATGTTCTACCTTCAACAATCACATATTATATGAGTCATGCTAACAATTTAAAGAAATCAGTGAAAACCATACGTAATAATATATTTATCAAAACAAAGACCCACTGACTCACCTGTAAGTAGCCAGGTCGTAGCCTCCTTGTCCTGGGTAGTCCCGGTAGTCCTCTAGGTAAGTCTCCCTTATATAAGATATGACTATAATAATGATTAAACTCATAAAGGTTACTGATTTTACTAATTAACGACAATTATCCCTTGTTTGCTCAATTCGGAGGTCAAAAACACTCCAAAAGATACCACACGTACTGCCCCTAGATTGTATGCGTCGTCACGAGTCGCCTAGGCTCACGCACGCCACACTTGCGGTCAACCTAAGCAGGTCAAACTAACAACATCAATTGACGCCATTAGATTTGACGGAAGATGCCAGAATCTCCGTTAACTTTAACAGAATATTCCTTCGTCCCTTACCTCAGGTTCGCTGGAGCTCCGTCGTCGGCAGCAGTTTGCCGCCGTCTGCAATCACTAGAAAAGTGAACGGTTTTTGGAAAAACTTCAAACGTTCATAGCTTCTTCATTTCTCAACCAAATTTCACGTTCTTTATGTCAAAATGAAGCTAGAGATCAGTAGAATGACAACATACCTTTGGTTTGGCCGAAAAAGCTACAAAACTTGCATGTATTTCCCTCGAAAGACCACGACTACTGTATCTCTTCAATCTACGTCAAAACTCCACCAAATCAAGCAAATGACATAAGAAAATTCATCTACTCAACGAGAGAAATCCAATGGTAGTAGTTAGAAACCTCACCTCAATTTGGAATGGCGAGAATATTGTCGGGAAGGTTCAGTTCTTCCATGTGTGTTTTCTGTCGAACGGCTAGGAGTTTGGACAAACGATTAGCACTGTTGAGTTTAAGGTGTCGAGACGAAGAATGTGGTGACTTTGGATCGCCTTGGTTCGTCGATTTGGTTGTGAGAGAGAGAGAGAGAGAGAGTGATGAAGAGAAAGTGAGGAAAAAAATGAGAGAGAGAGAGAGAGAGATATTTTGATATTTTGGGGGTACTGTGCACCCGCCACACAGATAAAAATTACACGATTTTGGGTACAAAATAACGCATGCGTGTCCAAAATATCCCATGGGGATGAAATATGTTCGCAATCAAACATTAGATTCGGATTGAAATAATACCCGATATAAGATTCATCTACGCTGGCAAAAGTACTTTCAGAGCAATTGTCCCATTGGCATGATAAAGTTTGACGGGATGTTACAATCTACCCCTCTTAAGAAAATTTCGTCCTCGAAACTTAAATTACAATCAAGTAGAAGCGAAAAACAAGTAGGGATAGTTAGCTCTCATGCGCTCTTCCATCTCCAAGGTCGCCTTTTCCATGAAGTGGTTTCTCCATAAAACTTTCACTAGTCGGACGATCTTGTTCCGTATAATTTTGTCTTTCCAGTCCAGGATGGTTACTAGTAGCTCGTCATAAGTCAGGTCCTCGTTGATCTCCAATGGCTAATGATGAATGACATGAGATGGGTAAGAGACATAATGTCAAAGCATGGACACATGGAAGACATTGTGCACCCTTGACAGCTCGGGAGGCAACTCGAGTCGATAAGTAACCTCACCAATCCATTCAGTGACTACGTGCAGACCGATGTAACGAGGACTCAGCTTTCCCCATTTCTCCAATCGCACAATGCCCCTCCATGGCGATAACTTCAAGAACACCATGTCACCAACTGCATAGACTCGGTCAGTTAAGTGGCGATTAACAACACTCTTCTGTCGATCCTAGGCAGCTTTCAGGTTTACCTTGATCACTTGGATATTCTAAGTCGTCTCCTCCACGATCTCAGGACTAACAAGAGCTCGCTCACCGACTTCCGACCAACAAAAAAGAGTTCGACAAGGTTTACCATACAACGCCTCGAATAGAGACATGTCGATACTCGAATGAAAGCTGTTGTTGTAGGCAAACTCTACCAAAGAAAGGTTATCATGCTACTTATCTTCGAACTATAGCACAGAGGAGCTCAGCATATCCTCAAGGGTTTGGATAATTCTCTCTGATTGTCCATCCGTCTGAGGATGATAAGCCGTGCTAAACAGTAATCTCGAACCCAAAGCTTCTTGGAAAGCTTTGTAAAACTTCGAAGTGAATCTAGGGTCGCGATCGGAGATAATACTGACAGGAACACTGCGGTATTTGACAACTCCATTAATGAAAAGCTTAGCCAAATGGTCAAGAGGAAAATTCTCACGGATTGACAAGAAGTGAGCTGACTTGGTAAGTCGATCAACAATCACTCAAATACCATCATAGCCTCTGCGCGCTAAGGGTAGCTTGTACATGAAGTCCATGGTGATATTCTTCTACTTCCACTTGGGAATGGGAAGTGACTGTAGTAATCCAAACGGTTTCTTCCTTTCAGCCTTGACATGCTAACAAATTAGGCAACGACTCGCGTACTCTGCAATTTCTTTCTTCATTCTACGCTAGTAGTAGAAAGGTCGAATAGTATGGTACATTTTAGTACTACATGGATGCATGGCATATGTAAAGTTATGCGCCTCATCCAGAATTACCCTCTTCAAGTCTGCATCGTTAGGCACATACATTCGGTCATTCATTAGGAGTAATCCATCTGAACGTCGAACTCTGAAGTCGTCTCTGGTTCCATCAAGAACTGCTTGAATCAATTTTTGAGAAGTAGGATTGCTCGCCTGAGCCTCACGAATACGATCCAACAGAATAAGTTTGGCAGAGAAATTGGCCAACAAAGCTCCAGTATGATCGTAACTTAAGACTGCATCAGTACTCCTGAGCTCAATTAAAAGAGAAACATGACAGGCGTACAGTGCGTTGAGTCGACCATGAGATGATTTCCTATTGAGTGCATCTGCGACGACGTTAGCTCGCTCGAGATGGTACTCGATAGAACAATCATAGTCACTAATCAACTTCATCCACCTTCGTTGTCTTAGGTTCAGATCCCTCTGGTAGGCAAGTACTTCGAACTCTTGTGATCGGTGAAAATCTTGCATGTTTCTCCGTAGAGATAGTGTAGCCAAATTTTTAGTGCGAAGACGATGATTGCCAATTTCAGGTCATGAGTAGGGTAGTTCATCTCATGCAGTTTCAGCTGGCGGGATGCATAAGCAATTACCCTACCATGCTGTATCAAAACATAGCCTAAACCATTCAAAAAAGCATCACTGTAGACCTTGAAATTCCCACTGTCATCGGAAGGTGTCAAGATTGGTGCATGAGTGAGACAATGCTTCAACTTCCAAAAACTTCACTCACAATCATCATCTTACTCGAACTTGACTTCTTTCCTGGCCAACTGCGTGAGAGGAAAAGCTATAACCGAGAAGTCATTCACAAAGCGCCGATAGTAGCCGGCAAGACCAAGAAAACCACGAATCTCAGTGACAGTCTGCGGTTGCTCCCAGTTCTCCACCGCAACTACTTTCTGTGGTTGAACAAGAACCCTTTCTAAGTATATGACGTGTTCCAAGAAAGATGCCTCAGTCAGCCAAAATTAACACTTACTGAACTATGCATACAACAGGTTCTCCCACAATTTCTTCAAAACTAGACGAAGATGCTAAGCGTGCTCAATCTTGCTCTTAGAGAACACTAAGATATCATCAATGAAGACAATCATGAACTTGTCCAGGTACAGAAGAAATACCTGATTCATCAAGTCCATGAACGCTGCATAAGCATTCGTTAATTCGAATGGCATCACACGGAACTTATAATGACCATATCGAATCCAAAATGCTGTCTTGGGAACATCATCGCTTCTGATCAATTTTCGAGAAAACTCGGGCACCACGGAGTTGGTCAAATAATCCATCGATACGAGGCAAATGATAACGATTTTTAATCTTTACCTAGTTGAGCTGTCTGTAGTCGATGCAGAGTCTCAAACTTTCATCCTTCTTCAACACAAATAAGACCGGAGCTCCCCAAGGAGAGGTGTTGGGTTTGATGAAACCTTTGCCTACTAACTCTTGCAACTGTGTCTTTAATTCTCTTAATTCCGTAGGAGCCATGTGGTAGGGTGTAAGAAAAATGTGATTGGTACCTGAAAGAAGATCGATGGTGAACTCCACTTCACGATCCGGAGGTAGTCCAGGTAGATCATCATGAAATACATCAAGAAACTGGTTACCGACTTGCATGTCCTCGACTCGTGCCGGATTCTCGTCGTTCACCACAACATTAGCAATGTAACCCTGACATTCTTTCCTCAACATTTGTTTCGCCCTCATGGCAGAGATGAGTCTGTGTCTTAGACCGATGCGTTCGCTAGTGAAAGTCACAACAGGCCTGCTAGGCCTCTGGAAAATGACAACCATGCGACGATAATGCACCATGGCATGATTTTGATGTAACCAATCTATTTCTAAGATAACATCAAAATCTTTGATGTCCAAAGGAATTAGATTAGCTGGCATATTATGACATCCCACATTGACCAACGAAGAGGAGGTGATGTGCCTTATATGTACGTGCCCACCTCTATTTAGCACAAGGCCTTTTGGGAGCTCACTAGCTTCAAATTTCATTGGAACTCCAAAGGCTAGAGCAGTCCAAGGATGGGTGACCCATTGGGAAGTTGCTCGTGAGTTCCCAGAAACAAAACCGTGAGGACGTGGCCCAAAGCGCACAATATTGTGCTACGGCGGAGCCGGTCCGGGATGTGATACATATCTTCTCCGTTAACAAGGACGGGACATCCTTGATACTCCCACTGAACATAACAGACTTCGCCTCTATACTCAAGCGGAGTAGAGTAGGGCTGAGTGGTTTGAGCAAACAAAAGGGATGTGACCGAATGAGAAGCACCCGGATCAATTAGAACTCTAGCAAAGTGACCAAGAATATTCAACGTACCTATGACGAGATCAGAATTAGTTTGAGCGTCCTGGGCAGTGATATTAGTGACTCGGCCTTGCGTCTGCTGTCATGTAAGGCATGCTCTGGCTCACTGGTAACCTCTGCCCTGTCCGCCACGTTCCTGGTTTTCTCGATTGGTTTGTTTGCTCAGTCCGCCCCCGCTAGACGTTGCTTCATTGGTCTGATACTGACCGCCTTTATACTAGTACAAACCGCCTTGCTGATACAGAGTGTAACCTCCCTAAAACTGCGGAAGGCTCTGTGAAAACTAATTATAGCCCCCCTGGAACTGAGAAATGTTCGGCGTGAACTGGGGAACGCCCATAGAGAACTGGTAAGCATCTCCAGAGTACTGAGACACATCACCCTGATAATGAACACCAGTCTGATCTAAACGGTAGCATCTGCTGTTGGGGAACCACATTAGTCTACTGATTCTGCTGCTTCTGAGGACAATTACTAGCTCTGTGGCCCACCTGACCACAAGTGAAACATCATTGATTCACCTGCTTACACTCTCCAGAATGATAGTTGTTACACTTGCGGCAAAGGGAAGAGTTAGAGCTGCCTAAATTGCTCTGTGTTTGGAAACGGGAACCAACAGTGGATTTACCTCCTCGAGGTGTGTTGGAGTTAGAGCCTCCATTGGATGATCCACTAGAGTTGTAACTGCCTTTTCTTAAAAGACTGATTCTTTTTCGGTTCAAATCTTGAACATCCCCTATTGTTGTTGTTGTTGTTATTCTTCTACTGATTACCATTACCCTCGCCATCATCAATACCACTGTAGGGGGCATTCTTTGAATCCTCGACTTGGAGTAGAGTCTCGTAGAACTCCTGGTAAGTAGTGCATGGATATGAACATGTTGCAATACGAAGTTTCTTACGAGCACCTTTCTTAAACTGGAGTAACATCGCATTCGAATTAAGAAAGTATTAGCGCAAGTATCACAGAGTGACAAATGCATGACTGCCTAAAACTTACGCTTTGATACCAATCTGACACATCTAGATCTTGACACATGTTAGGTGACGAAAGTTAATTATGCAAATGATTGAGAAAAAGTGAATAAATTTAGAGTTGAAAGAGGAAAAAAATGGTGTGTGGTGATGGGTAAAACCCATTATTACAAGTGCATAACAGTCAGAGCATAGTAAATAATGCAAAGAATATAAAATGTTCACATCCTCGTGAGGATGGATAAACATAAATTAAACTAAAGGTAGGAACGAATTCTACTTATCCTGGTGCAGCTGTTAGAACCACCAACTTACCGAAAAGTGTCTCGTTTCACTGGTACTCAAGACCTCTACTAGGTCTTGGAGGGGCGCAAAACATAAAAGGTGAGTGGGTCAAAAAGTAAAGTTTGATAAAACCTTTGTTTTCAAGAGCATACTATCCCCTCATTGGAAAACATGTATAGTTTCTGAAAATATGTCATACTTCCCGGTATGAACCTCAAAATACTATAATAGTAATTGGGTACTCCCCGAAAACCAATGGTAAAAAATCATATTGGATTGCTCGAAAACAAAACTGCATTGCTCACTCATATGTAAACACGCAAGCCCAAATAGATAAGCTATGAGGACAGATTACGTATATAAGAGAGTACGCTAAGTACTATAATGACGTAAGTCACAATGCTAATCGTTGAGCGCAAAGCGCCTCACACACAAGTCCTAGTTGCCTAGTGCAACCTAGAACAAGCTAGTACTTATAATGGATCCAAAGTTGCGTAGCGGTATTGGTTGTGAACCTCCGAACGTCAAAGTTAGTCTTGGTCCTAGGACTGAGTACAAATACTTGGGTATTCTACATCTACTAATGAGCAACAGTAAAATAAATGTATGGCAAATATAATATGGATATTCTACCTACAACAATCACATATTATATGAGTCATGCTAACAATTTAAAGAAAGCAGTGAAAACCAAACGTAATAATATATTTATCAAAACAAAGACTCACTCACTCACCTGTAAGTAGCCGGGTCGTAGCCTCCTTGTCCTGGGTACTCCTCTAGATAAGTCTCACATATATGAGATATCACTATAATAATGATTAAACTCATAAAGGTTACAAATTGAATTAATTAACGACATTTATCCCTTGTTTGCTTAATACGGAGGTCCGAAACACTCCAAAAGATACCACACGTACTGTCCCTAGGTAGTACGCATCCTCACGAGTAGTGTCGACGGAAGTCAAAAAAGTGGTCCCACGCGTCCCCACGCGCTAATCACGCACGGGCCAGCCTTGGCTCGCACGAGTGGTAAACCCAAGCTGGTCAAACTGACTCCGTTTCTATTTGACGGAGGATGCCGGAATCTCTGTTAACTTTAACGAAATATTCCTAACAGCGTTAAAGGAATATTCCTTTGTCCCTTACCTCAGGTTCGCCACAGCTCCGCCGTCGGTAGCCGCCGTCTGCAATCGCCGAAAAGGTGGCCGATTTCTGAAAAAACTTCAAACATTCATATCTTCTTCATTTCTCAAGCAAATTTCACGTTCGTTGTGTCAAAATGAAGCTAAAGATGAGTAGAATGACAGTATAGCTTTGGTTTGGCCGAAAAAGCTCAGAAAATGGTATGTATTTCCCTCGAAAGACCGCGGCTATTGTAGCTCTTCGATCTACGTCAAAACTCCACCAAATCAAACAAATGACATATGAAAATTCATCTACTCAACGAGAGGAATCCAATGGTAGTAGTTAGAAACCTCACCTTGGTTTGGAATGGCAAAAATATCGCCGCGAGGGTTAAGTTCTTTCGTGTGCGTTTTCCATCGAACAGTTGGCAGTTTAGACAAACGGTTAGCACCGTTGAGTTCAAAGCGTCGAGACGAAGAAGGTGGTGACTTTGGATCGCCTCGGTTCGTCGATTTTCCGATGATGTGTACTGTACACAGTCAGAGAGAGAAAGTGAGGAAAAAAATGAGAGAGAGAGAGAGAGAGAGATATTTTGGTATTTTTGAGGTACTGTGCACCCACCAATACAGATAAAAATTACACGATCCCGTGTACAAAATAATACGCACGTGTCCAAAATATTCCTCTGAAGTTAAATTACAGTAAAGTTTGATGAGATGTTACATGTTAAGTTATAATAAAGGTAAATTTTTATTAAATCAACAAAATGTTATAATATCAATAATACTTATGCTAATTATAAATAGGTCTATTAGGTTTTGTGGTATGCTATGCACCTCAAACAAAAAAAATTACAAATTGATGCCATTACATTACATGTAGCAGCCCCTTTCTTAAATTTTTTTAATTTAAATATAGGTCAACACGACTTCAGACTATCATTGCCGTTTATGTTCTGCAGTTCTGCGAATTCAGACTCTGCATTGCAGTTTCCGTTTTATTAGAGTCGAATTAGTCACATCAAATATTCAAATTTAGTATGACTGGTTTGGACTCTATGACTGGTTTGGACTCTTTTATAATACTAAAATCCAATATTAGATGCACTAATTTGACTGATAAAACATAAAATGGATTCCAATAGCTTGGTCTCTTTCTCAAGTTTCCACCCACGCACGTTCTTCGCTTCTTTCATCGGCCCACAGGGAGAGGAATCAGGGGCGTACTACTCGCACATTGGAACTACAACAGGGCATACTACTCGCACATTGGAACTACAACACATACTTATATGTTTGCACTATAATTCACGAAACTATAGTGTCTAAATCCATACATATCTTTTCTTTGTCTCTTTCATAAACAGATAACACATTAATTATTTTATAAACAAAAGAAAAAGGAGGAAAAGGTAAATTATGAAAAGAAAAAAAAACAAAGGAGAAAGTAATGAGCTAATTGCAATCGGGGTATGTTTACTAACTAAGAATCGAAGTAAGCAAAAATCGGGATAAGCAGGAATCAGGGTCAGACATTCTCAGTAAACTGTTTACTAACTGTCATGAATAGAAATGGCCGTAGAGATTATTCCCATTAAAAATGTGTCCAATTGTCCAGAATTGGAATCAAAATTAAGTTGATTACTAAAATACCTTTGTATACAACTGTCTAGTGTAACATTTTTTTATATATAGAATAGGCTAAATATTCAAATCAAAAAAGAAAATTTGTTCAGGTTTTTCATTTTTCTTTTATTTAAAAATTAAACTTCTCATAAAAACCAAATAGAATTTAACAAAACCATGAAATAGTTTTTTAAAAAAAAAAACCCAACACAATTCCTACATCTCGACGCAGCCAATACCTCCTTCTCCTTTTTCTCTCTCTTTTTCTCATCCCTTCCTCTTTTCTCAGTCCGATTTAACCTACCATATACACACACAATATCTCCTATCTTTCTCTTTCTCAAGAGGCAGTGCAAAATATGCGTGGGTAATTTGGGTATGACAATTTTGATTCCGTTTCAACCTTGTCCAATCCGATCTTCCCCTTTCGGAGTTCGATTCGCTTAATATCAGGAGCTGGACTCCTGATTTCCCATGGGCCTCACACCGTTTTTCATCCCTTTTGGGTTGGTAAACACAATGTGTAACCTAGAATGAGAATGACTCCCATTCTAGGCATCCCCTTTCCGTGTATGTAAACACGCCCTCCATGTAATGAGAATGGGTGGAATTTGTGTTTTTCCAAATTTGGGTGCAACTAAAAGGAGGAGGATAGTACTTACAATGCATCTATGACTCTATGAGTAGGTTTACGAGAGTATGGGCTTCGATTGTTTATGAAAGTAGATTTCTGTGTGAGTTGGTTGTTGATTCTTAAGTGAGTTGTGAAGGAGATATATGAATTCGGTATAAAAATGAGCAAAATACTCACCATCGATTCCCATTGATTCTTGCCTAAAGCAGTTTTTAAAAGAACCAACAATGTGCGAATCATTCTCAACACGTGTCCTCACGCCTGGTGAATTTTCAAGCCTAACACGTAGACAAAAACAAACGGGGTGACCTGGAGCATGTGTGGACATTGAGTTTCGCACGTGGAACAATCTACTCTGATACCATGAAAAAAGTTGAGGTTCCACCATAAAACTAATTGACAATAAGGGGAGTAGCACAACTTACTTATAAGCCCATACAATATTATTTCTCCCATCAATGTGAAATTCTTTCTCAACACTTTTATAGATTCCTTTAAATTTATGATAGAATACACTAGGAATTTTATGAATTTTTATAAACTCATTTAAAATTCTAATTGAATACCAGAAACTTTCATTGAATTTTTTAAAATTCTGATTGAATACACTTATATTTTTAAACTCCTTTAAATCCTTCAAAATTCAAATTGACTAATGATTTAATTTAAAGCAAAACAATATTGCGTGATTTAATTCAAAATTAACGAAAATAATTCATTAATTAGGTTCAAAACAAAAATTGATCATTGATACATTGCTAATTAGTAAGGATTTTTAGCTAAATAACCTTTATACAGAGATCCCATAAAAAATAATAATAATAATAAAAAACAAACCTTTATTCATAGATGTGCCAGAATTTGGGAGTAGACTGCGGTGCTCGTAAGCATTAGATGTTCACATCGATCTCACCGTTAAAAAGAGGAAGGAGGAAGGAGAGGGGGAGAGGTGGGTGAAATCGGTGTGAGCATTCAATGCTTGCAAGCACTGAAGCCAGTCCCTAGAATTTGAAGTAAAACATAGTGCGTTGAACAGAAAAAAAATCCTATCCACCGGGTGTGTATTGGCATAAAAGTGCCCCATTCATTTTACCTTTCCCATATGACCCATACTGATACTAGTCACTAGTCAGCTACCCTTTTGGCCTTCTCCTCTGCCTTGTCTTCCATCCACAATCACCGTCCGCTGTCAGAAGCTTTATATTTATTTATATAAAGGAAACTCGATCCTCGCTCCAAATCCAAAGGAAAACCCACATCAAATCTCAATGGAGATCAGTTCCCAAGTCCCCCATGGCTCCTTCTCCTCTTTCTCAAGCCCCCGGGCCTACCTCCGAGCCCTGGCTGACACACCCACCCGCCTCGCTCGCCGGGCCAGCTCCGTCTCCACCTCCTACGACGAAATGAGCGCCGTCCGAGCCCGCTCCGGCCCCCACATGCAGAAGACCCTCCGCTGGTTCGACCTCATCGGATTGGGCCTCGGCGGAATGGTCGGTGCTGGCGTTTTTGTCACAACTGGTCGTGCCAGTCACCTTTCTGCCGGCCCCGCTATCGTCATCTCCTACGCCATTGCCGGATTCTGCGCTCTTCTCTCCGCCTTCTGCTACACCGAGTTCGCCGTCGACATGCCCGTTGCTGGCGGCGCCTTTAGCTACCTCCGCGTCACCTTCGGTAAACTTTCAGAAATTTTCTTCTACTCTTTCCTCCTCCTATATATCTCTAATTATTTAATTAATTAATTGCTTTCCTTTTTTGCTTATTTATATTAACTTTTTTGATTTGGGGTTTGGGTTTCGCAGGTGAATTCGCGGCGTTTCTAACCGGAGCGAACCTGGTGATGGACTACGTAATGTCGAACGCCGCCGTCGCAAGGGGCTTCACCGCCTACTTGGGCTCTGCAATCGGTGTCCCCGCCGCCAAATGGAGGTTCACCGTCTCCGGACTCCCCGACGGATTCAATCAGATCGACGTCGTCGCCGTAGTCGTCGTTTTAACCATTACGCTCATCATCTGCTACAGTACGAGGGAGAGCTCGGTGTTGAACATGGTGCTGACGGCGGTGCATATAATCTTCATCATGTTCGTTATAGTCGTTGGATTCTGCAAAGGGGACTGGAGCAACTTCACGCACCCGGCCGACCCGGCACAGCCATCCGGGTTTTTTCCGTACGGAGTCTCGGGTGTGTTTAACGGGGCAAGTATGGTGTACCTTAGCTACATCGGATATGATGCCGTATCGACGATGGCGGAAGAGGTGAAGAATCCGGTCAAGGACATCCCCATAGGCGTGTCGGGCTCCGTCCTGCTCGTCACCGTCCTCTACTGCTTAATGGCGGCGTCCATGTCGAAGCTCCTCCCGTACGACGCGATCGACCCGGAGGCCCCGTTTTCGGCGGCGTTCAGAGGGAAGTGGGAGTCGAACGTGATCGGAGTGGGGGCCAGTTTTGGAATTCTAACGTCACTGCTTGTGGCCATGCTGGGCCAGGCGCGTTACATGTGTGTCATCGGACGGTCCAGGGTCGTCCCCGCTTGGTTCGCTAGGGTCCACCCTAAGACATCCACGCCTGTCAACGCCTCCGCTTTTCTCGGTACGGTACTTATCCAAAAGTTATATTTCTTTTTTCTTCTTTGTTGGTTTGTTTCTGTTATTTTATTTTTCTTCTTTTTGTTTTGTTTTGGTCTGAAAAAGAATAAGAGAAGATCAAATGACACACATTTTGTCATGTAACACAAGCCGATATATCACGCGTTTTAATCTTATTTAATATTTTTATTATTTGTATTATGATCGGTGCTGTATCAAATTATGTTCCAAGTAAACTGAAAAATCTATCTACTGCAACCACACTTTGCTTTTTCAACATAAAAACCCAAAAAATAATGGGCAATGACACTAAAACTGATAATCCATCCTAAATCATATTCGATTTTCCTCCCAAAAAATAATAATTTTGATTTGTATATGTTTAATTAATTTAGGAGGGTTATGATAACGTCAGTCGATAATGGTAAAAATATAACGCTCGCTTTTTCGCGTTTATCAATCAATGAGAGAGAGTAATGTATTTGCGTTGTATTGTGTGCTGTGCGCGCACATTGCCCGACGCGAGAGAGGGAGAGTTTTCGGGACTTTTTAGTGTTTTGATATTTTTTTTAAAATATAAAAAATTAAAATTTAACAATTAAACATTTTTTAGTGTTTTGATATTTTTTTAAAATATAAAATTTAAGATTTAACAATTAAAACATTCGAAATAGGCAGATGCATTCAAGAATTTTTCGGAAGGTTTCTTGTGGGCGTTTGAACTAATTCTGTTGTGGGGACCATTTGAACCGTTTACGGTTTCACGACCGATCCGTCCGTTTTGTTTTGGCTAATTATCTTTTTACCAAAAAAGTTGTAGTAAGAAACTTTTAATTAGCGTTGCCTGAGTGATGAGTTGGCGGATTTAGTAAGTATACTTGTCAGCAGCTGATTGGTGGAGTTGGGAGGAATTAGGATTAGTGGGTGGCTGATCTGATGCACACGTAGGGAAATTATTAGCTGTTGATTAGTCCATAAATCAATGGTTGAGAATTGCGTTAAAAAAAAAATCCCAATATTTGCTATTATCTAATAATAACCATGTGACAAAAGAGCACTACTTTTGTCCACTAGCGAAAGTGTGAGAAATGCAGCTTCTTCTTCCATCGTTCGTGTAATCCTGTGTGTTTATCTGATAATATGTGATGAGGAAAGAGGGATGTCAATGTGAGTCATTTTCATCCATTGGGGGTTTTCTACGGATACTCCGAGTGTTTTAATTGTTAGATATTTGTGAGAAATTGAAAAAATTAAGATAACAGTTAAAACAGCCGGAGTATCTCGTAATCTAGAGCACCATGGAGTTTTTGCATTCATTTCATTGTCATAATTTGATAACTCATAACATTGCTGATCTGCTCTGCTCTGCTCTGCTCTGTTCGTCGTCCCATTTAATGATCATTTGGCATTCAAATATCAAATGGCATGTTCAATCTTGTTGGTGTTTTTTCTTTTTTTTGGTCTAATCTTGTTGGTGTTGGTGATGGGTATATTTTGGTGATATATCGATTGGTTGTAGTCGCCGACTAGCCGGTGTGTTGCGCGCATGGGTGAAATGAATATTTGTTAGGAATTTGCTTTTGTCAACTTGAGTGCAATGGGCGTATCATATCTATAATCCAATTGTATTAACAGTAGACTTTGCAGAGTATATCTATCTATCTATCTGGCAGTCGTAGTATTAATTTTCTTTTTCCAATATCTATCACATAGCATGGTTTTTTTTTTTTTTTTTAATTTTATTGGGTCGAAATATTACATAGCGTGGTTGATAGTTGGCTTTGCAGCCAGGCTTTATCATGTTCATGGGCTTTCTGACTTTAGCATCATCATCTCTATCTCTTTCTCTATCTCTGTCGCTTTCGTGTTCGATTTTAAAGTCATAGGGGGGAGATGTAAATTTTGAAGTTACGAGTGAGTCAAGTGTGGTGTAGATCGGTCCAACCACGCATCTTCAATTTTCTCTAGATAAAGATCCCTTTATTTGCACTTGCAGCCACTGATGGGAAACGACCTTTTTTTTTTCTCACAATCTCACCTGTCAAACTTCATATAAATGGCAATCCCACTCAATGCAACAATTTGGCTCACATATTCTTTGTCACATTTATGCTTTTGTTTTGTGGGTGCTCATCTAAATATTCATCTCCCACCACCTCTTTGTTTTTCTCGTCTTAATGCCGAAAATCAAAAATAAAAATAAAATAAAATACAGGCCTTAAAAAAGTCTTTGTTATGTGCATTTTTATTCTTCCCCATGTTTTTGATACTTACATATTCACAACATGTTCCTTTCAGGTATCTTGACTGCCGCAATTGCCCTTTTCACTGATCTAAATGTCCTTCTCAACCTTGTATCCATCGGCACGCTATTCGTTTTCTACATGGTGGCCAATGCCGTGATTTTTAGGCGCTATGTCGTGGTGGGGACGACCAATCCCCGGCCTACATTATCATTCCTGTGCTCATTTTCCCTGACCTCCGTCATCTTCGTCTTCATTTGGCAATTCACACCACCAGGAAAGCTGAAAGCCTTCATGCTTGTTGTTACCGCAGCAATTGCGGTTTCAATGTTGAAAATCTTCCATTACATGATTCCACAAGTACGAAAGCCAGAATATTGGGGCGTCCCTTTGATGCCATGGATGCCGTCCATCTCCATCTTCTTGAACATTTTTTTGTTGGGGTCTATGGACAAGCCATCCTATGTGAGGTTCGGAGTGTTTTCGGGAGTTGCGGTGCTCGTGTACGTGTTCTACAGCGTTCATGCTAGCTTTGATGCAGAAGGAAGTGGATCTCTGAGTCAAAAGAATGATGAAATTCACAGAGAATCGGCACAAGAAAGTAATGATCCTCCTAGTCTAGGAGTGTAGATATTTTAATTATTGACTTGAAATTGTGGGATAGGTTACAATGCTTACAATTATTTCATGCTTACATGAATCTAATCATTAATCATTAAAGAAATTTAACTATTAATGGATAGATTCGTGTAAGTATGAAATGCTTGTAAGCATTCTAACCGGATCTAACCGGATCCAAAATTGTGATGCTCATGGGCTAATTAGAGTGGGAAGAAAAGGAGAAAAGAATAGGTTAGAAAGAATAGAGTGCGTGCATCTTTGCTCAAATGACAAAATGTATAGTTTGGTCGGTACTTGAAAATGCAAAGCTTTTTAGGCTATGATTCCATTATATATACAGTAGGTAATGTAATCCATCAAACTTTGTAGTTGGATGTTGACCTCCCTAGTAGTGACCTGTAAGAGAGAGAGAGCATCACAAAAATGCAAAGGAAGAGAAATTTTTTCATGTATCCGGAGTCTAGAATACAAGATGGTACACGTATTATAATATAAGTGAAAATATGATATATTTTTTTCAGTGTCTCTACTTGTATTATTACACATGATGTATCTGCTTGTGTTCCACTGAAAACTTTCTCTCAAAGCATAACCCTTTATGTCAATTTGGCCATTGAATTGCATAAATGAAACAAAAATAACAGACAAAATACAAAAAAAAAAAAAGTGTGTATGAGAAGAAAAGGAAAAAAGAAAAAAAAAATACTTAAGGTACTCACCAGTGAGTGTTCTATATACTCACTTTAATGATTTGGTCCAATGATATTTGAACACATGTTTTATTGTTTTAAAAAATAAAACATATGCTATTTAATTTTTCTTGGACTTTTAAAAATAAATAACACATATCTTGTGATTGGACCAAATCAAAAAGTGAGTATATAGGGTACTCATTAGTTAGTACCCAAGTATTATTAAAAAAAATATATTTTCATTCTAAAAGGATTTTATACCACCGAGTTGGGGTGGGCCAAAACCAATTATTCAAAATAAATGAGTACCTTTGTTAATTCAAACTTAAATTATGTGGCAACATGCTAAAATTCTTGAAAGAGTTAAAATTTGTATTGGGACTATTGAAGATTTTATGATACTATTTTTAGTCTATATAAAGATTTGTATGGATGATTAATATTCATCATGGATTAATGAAATGCTCCTAGTATCTTTTGAGGATATTTACCTTCCACTTTTTCTAATTTGTAATCACAACCGTCTTAGGCTAAGGATTATATTCTTGATGTACTATATTTATTAAGAGGAGTCTTCAGGAATATAATGTAACGATGCGTGTTGTATTTTTTTATCCTTTCGACCCAACTTTTATAACAGGAGAGCAATTTACATGTAACGAATTTACCGTTACGTGGTGTTTCGATCCAATAATACATTGCCAGTAGAGAAAAAGTTACTCATAATAATATAACATTAGACAAAAAAAAGCCACGTAATAAAGAACGAAACGCAAATAAGCATCTAAGAAAAGGAGAAAAATACCAGGCACCATGTCTTATCTTTCTTTTTCAGTTGAAAATAGTGATTTGATCCCTCGTTTTTTTTTTTTTTGGTGTCAAAATAATAAAGGAACAAAAAATAATGGGACGACATGTTGGGTCCATCATTCTTACTAATACGACGCTATCTCAATTGAATCCCTTTTGTGTACTCCGACACCAGTCAATTTGCTGCTGTTATTTATTATTTATCGTTGGCCTCAATCAACTGAGTTTTTGGTTTGCCCTATTTAATTATCTTGGGCGGTGGGACTTCTAAAGCTTTGCAGGGGTCATATCTCGTATTGTCCTATCAAACACACCACCCATAAGTCCAGAACAAATTGGTAAAACATTCAATTATTTAATGTACGCACTTGGATGAGCGCAGGGATGAAAGTTGAATAATTTTTTGTTCCACCATTAAAATTTGAGTTTTTATCTTACTGAAATTGATCTAACTCATTTTTATCCGACATAGACTAAACTGCATAATTTTAAGAATAATTTTAGGTAGAACTGATTTGAATTGAATTGTTGATATTTTTTGGTTTCGGTTCTGGTTTGAGGGTTGGACTAGACCTAACCAAACTGTGCCCACTCATAGAATAAAAACTCGTTTGGAAGTCCTTTTAAAACGATTGAAAGTTTTTTTGGTAAAATTCTTTTTGGGTTCCAAAAGCACTTTAAGTGCTTCCTGCCAGAAGCACTAGTTATGTGCTTCTTGCAGAAAACACTTTAAGTGTTTTTTCAATATTTACTTACATTTTTACTAAGAATTGATTCCAAAATCACTTTCATTAAAAGCATTTTAAGTCATTTTAAAAACACTTCCAAACGAGTCCTAAATTGTTGTGAAATAAAGCACTTAAGTGTTTGATAAACTTTTATATAAAAGTGTATAAAATGACCAAAAATGCATGACTGTATTTCCCATTTACCCTTAATTAACCAAATCATTTAAAATAAAATAAAAAACGAACAAAAAAAAATTGTTTTAAGCCAAAATTTAACGGAATGAGAGATAGAGGGTGCACCAATAGAGAGAGAAAAGAGAGGCTTACGGAAATTGTGAGTGTTTCTTTTCCCTTGCATTGTTCTTTTATTTATATTAAACATGATGTACTTACTTGTCCTACAAGTAATACAAAGCTTGTAGAAAATGATCTTCTAGATCACATAGGATTTCAAAACATAATTTACTATGGAATTACACAATTACATTCCTAATTAATAATAATTGCAACACTCCCCCTTTTGTGTGTGAATATTCAATTAGTCAATACATCAGGATCTTCATGGATGATGTTGAAGCAGTTTATGAAGTTGTCTCATCTAGTCGGCACAAGTGGCAAACACGAGCCTCTAATGGAGATTGCATATAGGAGTAAGTATCGTAAAACCTGGTTATGGTAAAACCCAACGGGACAAAACTCATAGTCTAAGAAGAAAAGTGAGTTAATGCAACTTAACATCTTCAAGACGCAAGTAAGACGCACACAAAGGTATGACCATCCCAAAACAGGTGCCCCGACAAAACCTTGTTATGCAACAAAAACCCAAAGGAAAAATGTTCCTCTACTAAGAAAAAAAGAGTACATTAAAGTCAAATGAGTATACTTAAGGATACTCTCCTTGAGTTTGACAAAACTCTACCTGAGAACTACAAGCGTTGCAAATCATACAACTTAAGCATACCAATTCCTTGAACAACCTTCTGAAAGGTTGACTTCGGCAGTGACTTTGTGAAGAGGTCGACTAGATTGTCTTGGAATCATATTTGTTTGACTTCAATCTTCTAATGCTCTTGTTGTTGGTGTGAGAAGAAGAATTTTGGTGCAATATGCTTGGTGTTGTCTTCTTTGATGTATCCTTTCTTGATCACATCCCCTTGGTCTTATGGGACATCAATGACGGAAGAAAGTCTGCTAGTGCTTCGAATATGCTCAACAAGGACTCTCAGCTAGAAGCATTCACGTGTGGCCTTGTGAAGGACGAAAATTTTTAGCATGGTTCAAAGAAGTCGGAACTAAGGTCTGTTTGGTTGACCTCAAAGATATTGCAGTGTCTCCAACATTAAAGACATAACCTGTTTGAGAATGTGCCTTGTGCGGGTCAGATTAGAATCATGTGTTAGCATAACCAACAAGGCAAGCATCATTCTGAAGACTAAAGGGGTGTGATTTATTCTGAGAAGAACCAGCTATGAAATGGCTTTTAGAATTGCTTGCCAGTTCGATCGACAACTTCGAAACCATGGGGGAACTCTTTGCAAGCACATTCTATATGTATCGCCATGTCTGAAAACGTCATGAGGTCGTATTCCGCATAGAGCAACAATCAAAGAACGAAAGCCTCATGGACTATCTGAAGCACTTTCGCGTGGAATTAGCCGAAGTCGACAAGCCATACGACATGCTCGCTACAATGGCTTTCAAGCAAGCCCTTTACGTCTATTCATCTTTGTCCTAGAAGTTAAATAAGAAGAAGTATGACTACGCAACCCTAGCAGAATGCTTCAACATACCAGATGATATCATTGGATGGGATGACATGGCTCGGAAGACCAACTCCAACCACAGACTTGAGGTGAAGTGCGAATGAAGAATGAAAGATCGTGATACCCCGCCGCCTCCATCCGTGCGCCAGAGTGACAAGAGAGGACCTATGAACAAACCTGCCTCATCTAAGTCAAGAAGTTACACTGGCATCAACAATCCCCTTCACATTAAGGACAACCCCTACCTCAAAAAGCCAAAGCCTCTTCCAGATTTTGTTACTAAGCAGAAGCCTAACGAATATTGCTCCTATCACCTGAGCACCAAACATACCACTCGGAACTGCCGATCGCTCCGAAACCATATCGAGGAACTTCTCGAACAAGAGCATTGTTGGAAATTTGTGAAGAGCAAAGCTAAGAAAGAGGATCGCGTTGAAGGAAACGACAAGAAAAATTCTAATGAGTATGTACTCACCAACAATGAATAAGACCAACGACTGACAAAAAACTCAACGTTTAACGTTAACTGTATCTATGGGGAACAAAAGTACCTGAGCACCACCAGGAAGGAGATGAAGGCTGCATGCAAAAGGCCAAGGATGGTAGGCTCCATCAACAAGCCCTTCTCCGATCGAGATTTAGAGGATGTACATTCCCCTCGCGACGATGCTTTGGTGGTCAAAATCTAGATATCGAATACCATGATCAGCCGGGTACTAATCGACAATGGATCCGGAGTTGATATTCTCTTAAGGACACATTAGAGAAAATGGGTATCTCAGAATAGTGAAATTAGCAGTTTAGGCGGAACCCTATAACTTGTTAGTGGTCTTCCACGCCATGGAGTGTCCAAGTCTGCACAATGCCATCCTAGGCTGGAATTGGTTGCATAGGATGATAGCGGTTACCACCAGTTATTCCACTATCCAACTCCGAACGGAGTTAAAGAAATCAAGAGTGATCAGGCTGTTGCCCGATGCTGCTATGTAGAAAGCATGAATACAATCAGGAAGGGCAAACATAGCTCAATGGCTCCGAAAAAGAAATCAACATAGCAATTACAGTCCGAGGGTCAAGAAATGGACTACAAGAAATTTGATTTAAGATGGAGCTTCACATTTTAGACCCACTTTAGGTAGTTTCTTTCATAGACTTCCAAAGCAGTGAAATCGAGCTTGTTAAGGTTCAACATTTTGCTGAAATGAAGGGGACAAGATTGTGGTTAGTATTATGGAGAAAAATGTCTATAGTAAAAAGTAGAACATTCGGGTTCTATAGACATGTTTTGGTTTAAATTTAACATGAAAAACTTCAGGTTATCACGAGTGTATTGTTTTATAAAACTTTGGGTTTCTATGGTACTTATTTTCGAATCTTTAGGTTCGAGATTGAAAAAAAACATGAACTTCAAGTTCATGGTACTTGTAAACAAACATAGAAATACAAAAAAGCAAGTCACATACCAAGAATTATGAGGATGACGTGGGCTATAGGCACAAAAGGGTTGTTGTTGGGCCACGAGCCAGCAAGAAAGACAAAACGAGAGAAAGATGGTGCATCAATAGAATTTTTTAGTGTCCTTTTAATTAAAACATGATAGGCTTTAATGGCTATTGTGAGTGTCTTTTTAATCTTACCTTGTGCCTTTATTTTATCTATATATATATAAAGCCAACATGACACACCCCGACCCGAATATCCAGGCGGACACCGGATATCGAGGCGTGCTGACCATCACTCCGGAGTAGTGACGAAGTCATGAAGTGGAAAGAAATAAGAATTTGAATAAAAGTTGAAATTTAGAAATAAGAAAGAAAATCAAGAGTGCGCAGTGTGGGAGTTTAACCCTTAATACAACTAAACATCAGAGCAAGGAGTGCAGTAGGAAAATAATATTCCCATCCCGAAGGATGGTTATGAACACACACAGGAAAGTTAATCATACATTAACAGAAAGATATGTCAGCAACTGCCACAGGTTCTCGTCAGCCTAATTTCAGTCCCTAAGTCTTGGAGGGGCGAAAAACAGAAGGGTGAGTGGGCCAAAAGTAAAGTTTAATAAAACTTTTCCCCGAGTTTCAGAAAATAGTAACCCCTCGCTATAAAACCTGTAATTTTCCAAAATACTTCATTAACAATAATAAGTATATAAATAAAACAAGTATTGGGGACAACGCCCAAAAAGGATACGGGTAGTCAAATAATCAACATCAGAGTATAAATATGTTTACTTATCAAATAAATACAAGCACACGAGTCATGCAGAAAGTAGCCACATGAACAGGCTGGGTGTTATAATTATGCTCTAGTACTACATACACGTAAAGCTGGCGCTAAGCGCGCATCACAACGAGTTCTAGCTGCCAAGGCAACTAGAACAGGCTGGCACCTACGATGGATCCAAAGTGAGCGTGTCGGTGCGTGTGAACATACAAGTGAAGCTAGTCCTGGCCCGGACAATACTAACACCGTGCAAGTATGCATGATAAGTAAATAAAATCACAAGCGTATAGTCATGCCAATAATAAGTTTCTAAAACTCAAATAAAGATATTTAACCAAAACATTTCTAAGTTCATCAAATCATGGCATGCTATACTAAGTCATAAATACCATTAAAACACATAATATAATAATATTTTATAAAGAAAACGGCCCACTCACTAGTATGTCGTCGGATCGTAGCCGCCGTACCTAGCTTGGGCTCGAAACTCCTTGGGATAGGTCTCACCTATATGGAAAATTACTATACTAATCATTACACAAGTCAAATCCAAATTAAAGTAAGGAAAAGACTCGAAGTCCCCCTTTGTTTGCTCGATTCGGAACTTAAAACTATCGAAAAAGTGGCTCACGCGCTGCCACGCGCCGCCACAAGGCTGCACGCACCACCACGCGCCCTAACGCGTTCGCACGCACGCTCACGCGCTTGCACGCGCGCCGTTAAAGTTAACGATGTGCTGTTAACTTTAATGGAATATTCTGTTAAACTTGACGAAATATTCTAACGGCGTTACAAAATATTCCGTCGCCGTTAGGGAATATTCCATCACGGCGTTAAGTTTGAAATGGAATATTCTCCGATCTGACCTGTTTGAACCAGACCTGCTGACGTCACAACCTGGTTGGCTGACGTCAGAACCAGGTTTGTTGACGTCAGCTCGCCGGTCACCTTTGCACTTTCCGACCGCCGCTCACCGCCGCCGGCCGGAGTTTCACAAGAATCTGGAAATTTAGCCAGAAAAATTTCAGAAAATCGTAACTTGCTCCAAACTCAACCATTTTTCACGCAGAAGTAGTCAAATTGAAGCTAGGAAGGTGTAGGATTCGATTTTACCTAAATCAAGGCCAAAAGATGGCCGGAAAAAGCTTTGAAAGTCTCGGCCAAATTTTGAAAGTCGTCGAAACCGAGGTTAACCTTGCATGCAAGGCTCGGGGACTGGTCTGAGACTCTCTGGGAGTCGATTGGTGAAGGAATCGAGGTTGATCGAGGTCCAATTTCGACGAAACCTCGTCGAGAAACTTTGAAGCTCGCCGAAAAATTTGGGGTTTTATGGGTGCACTGTGTTTGCTGAATTTTGGTCCTTAGATGGTGAGGATGATGATAAGAAACCACAAGATGGTGTTTGATCGAAGAAAATTAGAGAATGGTGATGGAGGTGGTCTCGGCCAAAGCTTGGGGTGGCTTGAGTGTTTTGAGTTTTTGGTTTCTGTTTACAGTCACAGAGCACACGGGAGTAAGGCTAAAGAGAGGGACAGGTAGTGGTTGTGTACAGAAATGTGTGGGTGCAACCCCATGCAGAAATGCAACATTTTAAAGACGCTAAAATTCAAACCAATTGCATGCAGTGCAGAGGCATGCAAGGTTTCAGTCTGAGCTTTCAAATGGTGCAGGGCACCCTGGTTTGTGAGAAAACCACGGGAGTAGTCCACAGAAACCACTGCATAGAAAAGTGCAAATTACCAAAATGCCCTCACTCACAACTTGTCTGAATGACGTCTCGCTTGCGCTCACGGGTTTGTAGTGAAGAGTACTAAACATAAATTACAAGAAAGGTACGAAATTATGACAAGAAAATCGAATGTCCATGTAGGACTCACTTAGCCCACCAGGGGTATTTTCGTCAATTTACAACATCGGGGAATAAAATACAATATAATCAGGGACGGGATGTGTCAATCTTCCTCCCTAATAAAAATTTCGTCCTCGAAATTTGTAAATTACTGGTATCCACCAAAGAAAAGATAAGGATACTGAGCTCGCATGTTATCTTCTGTTTCCCAAGTAGCTTCCTCAACAAAGTGGTTCCTCCACAAGACTTTTACGAGGTTGACTGTTTTGTTCCTCAAAACTTTCTCCTTCCAATCAAGAATCGTCACCGGTTTTTCATCATAAGTCAAATCCTCGTTGACCTCCAAAGGTTGTGGTTGAATGACATGAGAGGGATTAGACATGTATCTACGTAACATAGACACATGGAAAACATTATGAACTCTCAAAAGTTCAGAAGGTAAGTCGAGTTGGTAGGCGACTGCTTCTACCTGCTCGACGATTTGATAAGGCCCGATGTAACGGGGACTCAACTTTCCTTTCTTCCCGAACCGGATGATACCCTTCCACGGTGACAACTTAAGAAAAACCCAATCGCCCACTGCATAGACTAGATCAGTAGAATGTCTATCAGCTATGCTCTTCTTTCGGTCCTGATCAATATTTAGATTCTCCTTGATCAACTGAATATTCTTTGTTGTCTCATCAACAATATCTGGACCAACAAGAGCTCTCTCACCGACTTCCGACCAACACAACGGTGTTCGGCAAGGTTTCCCATACAATGCCTCGAATGGCGACATGCCAATACTCGAGTGATAACTATTGTTGTAAGCGAACTCCATAAGAGGCAAGTGTTCCTGCCACTTGTCACTGAACTAAAGGATTGAGGACCTTAGCATGTCCTCGAGAGTCTGAATAGTTCTTTCGGATTGGCCATCAGTCTGAGGATGGTAGGCAGTGCTGTAGAGTAGTTGTGAACCCAATGCGTTCTGAAACGCTCTCCAAAACTTGGAAGTGAACCTGGGATCACAATCGGAAATGATGCTAATTGGGACACCATGATGTTTGACAATTTCCACAATGAAAAGTCGGGCTAGACGATCCAAAGATTAGTTCTCACGAACTGCCAAGAAATGCGCTGATTTGGTGAGTCGGTCAACGATCACCCAAATGCCATCATAGCCCCCACGTGTGCAAGAAATCCATAGTGATGTTCTCCCATTTCCATTCGGGAGTAAGGAGTGGCTGCTGTAACCCAAACGGTTTCTTCCTCTCCTTCTTGACCTGCTGGCAAATCAGGCATCGACTCACATACTCTGCGATCTCCCTCTTTATACCAGGCCAAAAATAGAATGGCCGAATAGTATGGTACATCTTTGTGCTTCCCGGATGCACGACATAAGCTGAAATGTGTGCCTCATCAAGGATCTCCTTCTTCAAGTCTTCGTCGTTAGGCACATACATCCGGTTGCCTTGCAGAAGTAAGCCATCAGAATTCCAGATTCTCAAGTCTCCTCTGCCGCCGTTTAGGACTGATTGCATAAGTCTTAAACATTCCGAATTGTGCCGTTGAGCATCACGGACACGATCCAAAAGTACTGGTCTGACCTGGAAATTGGCTAATAGCGCTCCACCGTCGTCGCATCCTAAAGTGACACATGTACTTCTGAGATCTGTTAGAAGAGGAATATGACATGCTGTAAGAGTATTGAGTCGTCCGACTAAGGGTATCAGCTACTACGTTTGCACGACCGGGTTGGTATTCGATAGTGCAATCGTAGTCACTCATCAGCTCCATCTATCTCCTTTGCCTGAGGTTAAGATCCCTTTACGAGAAAAGGTACTTCAAACTCTGGTGATCAGTAAAGATTCGATACGTCTCCCCATAAAGGTAGTGTCGCCAAATCTTCAGAGCAAAGATAATAGCTGCAAGCTCTAAATCATGAGTAGGATAATTCCTCTCATGAGGCTTCAGTTGTCTGGAGGCATAAGCAATTACCTTCCCATGCTACATTAGTACGCAGCCCAAACCGTTCAGTGAAGCATCACTGTAGATTTCGAAATTGCCATTGTCATCAACAAGTGCCAATACCGGAGCATGAGTAAGACAATACTTCAACTGCTGAAAAATCTGCTCACAATCATCGTCCCACTCGAACTTCACTTCCTTCCTGGTCAACTTCGTGAGAGGTAATGCTATAGAAGAAAAATCCATCACAAAGCGTCGGTAGTAACCAGCCAAGCCAAGAAAACTTATGATCTCACTGACATTTTGCGGACGTTCCCAGTTCTTCACCGCTGCAACTTTCTGGGGATTAACCAGAATACCGTCTGTTAAAATCACATGTCCTAAGAAAGACACCTGATCTAGCCAGAATTGGCATTTACTGAATTTTGCATATAACTGATTCTCCCTTAACTTCCTCAAGACCATGTGCAAGTGTTTAGCATGTTCAGCCTCGCTCTTGGAATACACCAGAATATCATCAATGAAGACTATCACGAACTTGTCAAGGTACGAGCGGAATACCCAGTTTATCAGGTCCATGAAAGCTGCAGGAGCATTCGTCAATCCAAATGGCATCATAAGAAACTCGTAATGACCATACCGAGTCGTGAACGTAGTCTTGTGAACATCATCACTCTTGATCTTCAACTGATAATAACCAGACCTCAGATCAATCTTAGAGAAAACCCAAGCACCACGGAGCTAGTAAAAAAGATCATCGATTCGAGGCAAGGGATAACAGTTTTTAATCGTCACCCGATTCAATTGCCTATAATCAATGCAGAGTCTCAAGGTACCGTATTTCTTCCTAACAAACAAGACCGGAGCTCCCCAAGGTGAAGTGCTGGGTTGGATGAACCCATTGTCTACAACTTCCTGCAGTTGAATCTTCAACTTCCTGCAGTTGAATCTTCAACTCCCTCAACTTCGTTGGAGCCATACGGTAGGGTGTAAGAGAGATAGGATCTGTACCTAGAAGTAAATCGATGGTGAATTCCACTTTTCGATCTGGCTGCAATCCCGGTAGATCATCGGGAAAGACATCTAGAAATTTGTTAATAACTGGTACATCGTCAACACGAAGAGAGTTTCCTTCCTCTAACACCACATGTGCAATGTAGCCGTCACAGCCTTTACTCAACAATTTCTTCGCCTTCATAGCTGAAATCAATCCATGCTTAATCTTCCGGTGCTCACCGATAACGTCACAATCGGCATGCCAGGTGGTTGGAAGGTAACCATCTTCCGTTGACAGTCCACAATGGCATGATTTTGATGTAGCCAATCCATTCCCAAGATTACGTTGAAATCCACGATATCTAGAGGAATCAGATTAGCTGGCATTACTTGATTAGCGATCAGAACAGGGCATCCTCGATATTCCTATTAGACGTAACAGACTTCGCCTCTAGGCATGGCGATTCCCATATCGTACCCGAGAGGAGTACAATGTGGTTGGGTGGTTTGAGCAAACAAAATAGATATAACCAAGTGGGTAGCACCCGGATCAATCAAAACTCTAGCAAAATGTCCAAGTATGTTTAACGTACCCATGATTAAGTTGGAATTATTTTGAGCATCCTGCTGGTTGATCGCATTGACTCGACCATGAGCCTGCTGTGCTCCAACACGACCTCCTCCACGGTTTCCCTGATGCTGGTTACATCTGCCCTGGTTACCACATCCTGGTTGTCTGCCTTGGCCTCCTCCACCACGCGCTACTCCAATAGCTGGATATTGGCCTCCACCAATCCATTGGTTTCCAGTCTCCTAGTACTGTGAATATTGTGGTGCGCCTCCATAATACTGTGGTGCTCCTCCTTGGAATTGCATAGCACCATCAGGATATGGAATCGGAGCTCCAAGATACTGGGGAAAGGATCCAGGGTACTGCACAATCTCTCCCTGGTAATGAATAGCTCATCCATAGGCAGGCTGCTGATAAGGACCTATTCCAACAACTTGTTGAATTGGAACTGGTGCCTGAGGTTGATTATGTCGATTTTGCTGCTTCTGTGAACACTGGTTGGCTTTGTGTCCCAGCTACCCACAGTTGTAACACCCCTGACTTCCCTGCTTACACTCACCGAAATGGCCAGTGTTGTACCGGTAGCAGAACTGAGCAGTAATGTTACTGGAACTGCCCTGAGGACGAAAACGAGATCCACCAGTAGATCTTCCTCCACGGGATGAGCTAGAGTTAGATCCACTGCTAGATGATCCAGAGCTGTAATCGCCTCGTTTGAAATATTGGTTCTTTCGGGGACTGAGAGATGACTGCCCCTTGTTCTTCTTCTGGGCATTACCTTCCTCCTCCTTGTCAATGACATCATCGGGAGCATTCTCAGAATCTTCGACACGTAGTAGTGCCTCATAAAACTCCTGGTAAGTTTCATACCTCTCTGATGCAGCTAGTGAATGCAGTTTCTTGCGAGCTCCCTTCCCGAACTAGTGAAGCATCTCAGACAGACTGGCTGCAACCACCAGATTATATTGAGACAAAATAGTGAACTTCCGCTGGTACTCTGATACTGTCATCTGCCATTGCTTCAGGTTCATGAATTCATCCCTCTTTCTTGCTTTGTACTCTGGAGACAGATACTTAGTCTCGAACTGCTGTTTGAAGACATTCCACAACTCGTGCTGATCATGGGGAAGGTGTATCTTCTCATACTTCCACCAAGCTTTCGCTTGATCCTTTAGGAATAAGATGGATGTCAGAACCCACTGCTAGACAAGAAAGTCTCCATGATCTTGCATAGATTTGAACACATCCTCAATGTGCTCAAGCCAAGCTTCCGCTAATTCTGGAGTTTCAGTGCCCTGAAATGGTCTCACATCCATTCCCTTAGCCGTCTCCACGGGATTCTTCCGTGCTAGACGAAAAGCTGCCTAAATGGCTTGGGCGATAGTGTTACCCATTTGGCTAAAATCGAAGGCTGGGGCCTCTGGTGCTCGACGAGGTGGCATGATGTCATGAAAGAGTCAAGAATTATTAGTAATTAACATCACGTGAGTGTGATGGAACTCAGACTGCCTAAACCTATGCTCTGATACCAAACTGACACACCCCGACCTGAATATCCAGGTGGATATTAAGGCGTGTTAACCATCACTCCGGAGGAGTGACGAAGTCATGACGTGGAAAGAAATAAGAATTTGAATAAAAGTTGAAATTTAGAAATAGGAAAGAAAATCAAGAGTGCGCAGTGTGGGAGTTTAACCCTTAATACAACTAAACATCAGAGCAAGGAGTGCAGTAGGAAAATAATATTCCCATTCCGAAGGATGGATATGAACACACACAGGAAAGTTAATCCTACATTAACAGAAAGATATGTCAGCAGCTGCCACAGGTTCTCGTCTGCCCAATTTTAGTCCCTAAGTCCTGGAGGGGCGAAAAAACAGAAGGGTGAGTGGGCCAAAAGTAAAGTTTAATAAAAATTTTCCCCGAGTTTCGGAAAATAGTAACCCCTCGCTGTAAAACTCGTAATTTTCCAAAATACTTCATTAACAATAATAAGTATATAAATAAAACAAGTATTGGTGACAACACCCAAAAAGGATACAGGTAGTCAAATAATCAACATGAGAGTATAAATATGTTTACTGATCAAATAAATACAAGCACACGAGTTCATGCAGAAAGTAGCCACATGAACAGGCTGGGTGTTATAATTACTCTCTAGTACTACATACACGTGAAGCTGGCGCTAAGCGCATCATAATGAGTTCTAACTGCCAAGGCAACTAGAACAGGCTGGCACCTACGATGGATCCAAAGTGAGTGTGTCAGTGCGTGTGAACATACACGTGAAGCTAGTCCTGGCTCAGACAGTACTAGCACCGTGCAAGTATGCATGATAAGTAAATAAAATCACAAGCGTATAGTCATGACAATAATAAGTTTCTAAAACTCAAATAAAGATATTTAACCAAAACATTTCTAAATTCATCAAATCATGGCATGCTATACTAAGTCATAAATACCATTAAAACACATAATATAATAATATTTTATAAAGAAAACGGCCCACTCACTGGTATGTCTATTTGACTACCCGTATCTTTTTTGGGCGTTGTCTCCAATACTTGTTTTATTTATATACTTACTATTGTTAATGAAGTATTTTGGAAAATTACGGGTTTTACAGCGAGGGGTTACTATTTTCCAAAACTTGGGGAAAAGTTTTATTAAACTTTACTTTTGGCCCACTCACCCTTATGTTTTTCGCCTCTCCAGGACTTAGGGACTGAAATTGGGCACACGAAAACCTGTGGCAGCTGCTGACATATCTTTCTGTTAATGTATGGTTAACTTTTCTGTTTGTGTTCATATCCATCCTTCGGGATGGGAATATTATTTTTCCTACTGCACTCCTTGCTCTGATGTTTAGTTGTAATAAGGGTTAAACTCCCACACTACGCACTCTTGATTTTCTTTCTTATTTCTAATTTTCAACTTTTATTCAAATTCTTATTTTTTTCCACATCATGACTTCGTCACTTTTCTGGAGTGATGGTTAGCACGTCTCGATATCCGGTGTTTACCTGGATATTCGGGTCGGGGTGTGTCACAACACCTTAAAATGGTGAAACTTTCAATATACCAAAAATACCCCTATCTAATTAAAATGTTAAAATGATAAATTTTAAATTAAAATTAATTAATTAAAAATTTTGAAAAATAAAAGAAACCAACTGGGCAATTTTTTATTGTTTATTTCTTTGAACTTTTTTAAATAACTATAAAATTAATATTTTAAATAAATTACAAAATAAATTGTCATATGCTTTAGCGTGTGGAAAGAGGCTAAAAAACCTATAAGTAATACAAAATCGGTAGAAAATGATCTTCTACAAGCACTTCAAAACCTATAAGAAAGGATCTTGTAGATCACATAAAACTTTTAAACCTAATCTATTACGAATTTAAAATAAAAAACAAATAAAAATAGAAAATTTGAAACTTATCCCTCCCCCAAGATGCTCCATGCCCGCCGCTGGCTCCTCCATTCCCCTCCTTTCTCTTAATTCCGATTTCCCTCTCTCTCTCCCCTCTTTCCTTGTCCCTCTCTCCCTCCTCTCTTCAAACCCAACAATTAAAAGCCTAATTTTTCAGCTAAACAAAGCATACCCAAAAATGATTTCAGTAATTCGGGCATTCCCAATTCGATAAACACGCAATTCAGAGCTATTTAGCAATTAGCAGAACTCCAAAATTTTCACGGAGACCCAAATCCGAATTTTGTATTCTACCTCGCTCGTCAACGACGTCGAGATAGCAGTGGTCGATGTGGTGAAGCTTGAGAGCTTCATCGACGTCAAGGCTTTGAATGTAAAGTGGGTTGTTCTGGTGGCCGACGACGGCGACGCAGACGATCATCTTCTCCGGCTCAGCTTTCCGCTTGAGTGGTAAAAGCGATAAGCGTTCATTTGACGCGAGAGGAAGAAGGGAGGACGCTAAAGAGAGAATGGAGGGTGACTTTATTGGCAACCAATTTTGAGTTACCCAACCAAATAATTTTGTCATTAAATTTCCATAATTGCCCCTGAAACCACCACGCTGCCTCCTCCCCGCTCCCTCCTTTCTCTTTCTCTGCAGCCTCGTGAAGAACAGTTGCAGAGCCTCTCTCTATTTCTCTCTCTCCCTTCGTTCCCACTTCTCATCATCTTTAATCGTATCCTCTCAAATCCTCCAATTAATAATCAAATAAACTGTGAATAAAGTAGATGCTCATGACAAAAATATGCCAATCTGGTATGTGTAGGGGTGAGGAGAGATCACTGGAGAAGTCGTTGATTTGGTAGACGGCAAAGTCGACGGCGCTTCGCAAGGAGGCGGAAAGAGGAGTGAGAAAGGAGAGAAAGAAGCTCTGCAACCGCTTCTTCACGAGGTTGCAGAGACAGGGCAGGGAAGGAGGCGGCGGGTGGGTTTGGTTTAAATTAAGGGTAAATAGGGAAACAAATTACCAGAGTTATTTAACGTTGGGTGGGTGCCAGTGAAGGCACCAACAAAAATACCCTCCCGAAAGAAACATATGGCCTCTGGGAAGTAGAAACATCTTTCTTCCAGTCCACATAGTCCTAACTCCAGACCGGATAATGGAATTCTCACTCAGCACCGCACACTATCCCAACACCACCTCTCCCTTCTCCGCCGTCGTCCTCAACCTCAACCAAAAACACCACTCCACCACAACTACTTCTCTCTCTTTCTCTCTCAAACCAACACCTCCTCCGCCGCCAAATTCTGAAAGCCCCACCAGTTCCCCTCCCTCCAACCAACTTCGCCGCCCCAAAACTCTCAAAACCGCTCCTCCACCTTCCAAACCCACCTCCAAATTCCGCTCTAACCCCTTCAAGAACCTCATTAATCCCGCCCAAGTCCCTACCCCTCCAATTAACACCACCACCAACGCCAATTCACACCCTCTTACTGACAAGCTTTGGCTCACTAGCAAGCTCTCTCCCCCACCTCCACCTCCGCCTCCTCCACCCGAAACAGAAACTCTTGAAGAAACCCAAAAACCCATCAAGGACAATGGGCCGAAAAATAATTCGGAGCTGCCCAAAGTTGAGTTCCGGCAAGAGGGTAAAATCTTTGTGGGAAATTTGCCCAACTGGGTCAAGAAAAATGAGGTTTTCGACTTCTTCCGGCAATTTGGGCCCATTAAGAGTGTGATTCTGATCAAGGGTCATTCAAGCACAGAGAGAAATGCGGGTTTCGGGTTTGTTATTTATGGTGGTACTACTGCAGCCAAGTCGGCCATGAAGGCTGTGGAATTCGATGGCGTGGAGTTCCATGGGAGGGTTCTGACTGTCAAATTGGATGATGGGAGGAGATTGAAGGACAAAAATGAGGAGAGGACGCGGTACCTTGAAGGGTACGACAGCGTTGAGTATCGGTCTCAGTGGCATAAAGAGCGGGAGAGCTCGCGTAAGGAATTGCGCAAGGTTATGGAGACTGAACCCGAGAATTGGCAAGCAGTTGTTCGGTTTTTTGAGAGAATTAAGAAGGTAGAAGCTCACTAACACTCTTAGTTCTTATGCATTTCACTATATGTAAACACCCCAATGCATATTTTGTTTCGATATGTATAGCTGTTTGAATTAATGCTGTTTGCTAATAATGAAAATCACCTTCAATTGTGAAAATAATTCGAATACTCATCACACAACATGTTATGGACATTCATATAGCGGTGCATTATGTGATTCTTAGTCAATGAATGGTTGCTTTTGATTTAACGAAATTATAATGTCTTTGATTCAGTAATATATGGACGACACAAATGTTCTATCTTATGTCTTTTTTCTTCTTCATACCAGCCTTCCAGAGGAGAATATGGCCTGATGGTGAAGTATTATGCAAGGCGAGGGGACATGCATCGTGCTCGTGAAACTTTTGAGAGCATGCGAGGAAGAGGAATAGAACCATCATCACATGTGTACACAAGGTAATACTTCGTGTAAATCATTCAGATTTTAAGCCTTATGTAATAGTTTTGCGGCCAACTTTTATTTTGGGTAATTTTTTAATCCTGTAATTTGTGGGAAGTATTAGCAAGTCTTCATTTATAATTTCAGAAATCAAGCACCTGCTTCTACTTCTATTTCTTTTTTCTTTTGTTTCTTACAAATGTTACGAAGAAGTTAAATGAAAAACTTTCATGGATTATGTTTATTGAATTTGACAATATAAACTCAAGTTTGAAAAATGGCTTTAGTGATGTTAGAAATTCTTGAGTAGACTCCAGGTAATTTTATTAGGGACTCATGTGATTGAAATCCCACTTTTATTAGAGGCTTTGAGTTGAGTGTGTAATTAGTATAATTGATCACAATTAATTCGGTTAAGTTTTCTTGCTATTTCGCATGCAAATTTTTTAATAAAGTCCGTGCAGTATTTAAAAGGATTCATATAGTTCAAACTCTTCTTTTATGAATAAAGGCTTTGTTGAGTTGTACTGAATTTTATTCTGACTTGTTGGGTGATTAATGAAACTTCATTTCTTAAATTAGAAGTTTAGGGACTTTTTGAATCTTTATAAATTTACAATATAGTAAGATTGTTAAAATTTATGGCCTTGGAACCGGGAAAAAAAGAGAGAGAGAGAACTTATGGCCTTTATATGAGCATCTCCGTTGGTGATATTTTTAAGTTTATGGCTTTTATGTAAGTTGCAGTGCATATTTATTTTTGGTTTAATGTGTTAAGAGAGAATTACTCTCAAATCACACTACCTCGGGCCCTTGTAGTTGCAATAGTTCCTCTCAATGTTTGCTAAGATGGATGCCCATAGGGGTTGTTGAGAGTATATCCCACATCGGGAATGTAAAGCCTTGGCTTACAATTGATATATTGTCCTGGGCCTTTCTGCCCATTGCCAATTGGTTGTGGGTTGGGTGATCTAAATCTATCATGGCATCAAAGAAGGTAATCAAAATGTTACACCCAACGGCCACACATGCTCCTATGTCACTTAAATATGAGTTGTCCATGTGTTTGACTTTAGTATCACAACATGTGAGGGAACTTGTTCAAAGTATATAACACATCGAGAATGTAAACCCTCAAGTTACAATATATAATGTCATGAGTCTCTGCTCCTATTACCAATTGGTTTTGGATTTGGTTGGTCTAATTAATCAAAGCTCCAAGTTCACCCCACAACAATAGGGTGAGAATTGGGAGGACTAAGTTCACCCCTTGTTGTATAGCTTACAAAGATCGGAGAATCACATTATGAAATTCATCCTAGTTTGAATTACAATCATAGTATGTCCAATCATATCTAAAAGTATAATTCTCTCTAGGAGTATGTACTTCAGAGTTTTCAGTTTTCTCTTTCCAACATTAAAAGTTTTATACTACGTGCAGCCTTATTCACGCTTATGCAGTTGGCAGAGACATGGACGAAGCATTATCATGTGTTAGAAAAATGAAGGAAGAGGGTATCGAAATGAGTTTGGTGACTTACAGTATCATTGTCGGGGGATTCGCAAAAGTTGGCAATGCTGAGTAAGCAAGCAATATACATTTATAGTTTAGTACATTTTCCCAGTAATTAAAGCGGTTTAATAAGGTGCTAATTAAAGCTGTCTCACTGATACATCTGATACATTCACAACTTTTACATTTGAGAATTTGGGTAAATTTCATTAATGCGCATTGTAATTGACCCATCCATTTAGTCATTGGTATAGTTTGATTATTACGAATCTAGGTGGTAAAAGTGTCAACAAAAAATAAAATGGGTGGTGTTTGTGCACACCCCAAAGAATCTAGGTGGTGTTTGTGCAAGTTTCTCTAGTAGAAATTTGCCACCCTCATTTGAAATTTCCAATTCCTGACAGGTTTAATGTCGTCATTCTTTGTGATATATACACACAATTAAGAAAAAAAGAGGGAAATAAAATCTCATCTATTTGAGGGAAATTTGTCATATTTTATGTACCCATTTTATGAAACAACTCTTTCTAGTGTATAGGGCATCAAAAGAAGTAACATTTTGAAATTGTGCAGATGTAATAATCCTTGTAAGTCAATGAAACTAAGGTGCACATAATGACTAGAGTTAGCTGTGGTTGTCTTTTGTACTTGCTGCACCTTGTTTTCACCTGCATTTTAGGTGCAAGTTAACAATCTAGGCGATCGATTGATAATTTCTCGTCGATACTGTATTATGGCAACTTTTGTGTGTTCTTAATTTAAGTTTATTTGGTGTTGTTTGGAAGAGCTGCAGATTACTGGTTTAAGGAGGCCAAAAAGAGACATACAACGTTGAATGCAATCATTTATGGGAACATTATATATGCTTATTGGTGAGTGTTGCAAATTCAGTCATATGTCCCATTCATTTTGGTATCATTATATATGTATTGGTCATTATGCGTACACAAATTATGAGTACTACACCCATTTATTAAAATCTGAAAGATAAGAAAGTTATTAACTCTTGATTTAACTTTTCTCTTGCATTAGTTATTTTTCACTTAGCTTATCATGTGTTATGTAGCATTGTTGCTCCAATTTCTGTTTGGAGTCGTCTTAATATGATGTAACCAGTGTTACCAGATTCGCGGTTAAATTTTAAGTTTAACACCTTTATGTAAGTAAGATGCATTTTAAGTGCATTCTTGTTCTTTAAATTTTATAGTATTTCTGCCCTTGCTTAAATTACAGTCAAACCTGCAATATGGATCACGCTGAAGCATTAGTGAGGGACATGGAAGAAGCAGGCATAGATGCTCCTATTGACATTTATCACACCATGATGGATGGCTACACAATTATTGGGAATGAAGATAAATGTTTGATTGTGTTTGAACGACTCAAGGTACAAGCTTAGGTCAAAGTGTTTTTCTTGCCTAAGTGATGCATATGTATATTCGTCTGTGCTGGTGTTCCATTATCAACAGTTCATTTTAAGAAGTCTCATTTTGCTTTTTTTTAATCAGATGATACTGGTAAATTTTGACAAGATATTTTCTTCTATGTTAAGAACTGTAATTTTGACTAACCATGTTCTTTTTTATTGAAAACATAGAAGACCTCTTTATAAACAAAGATTAATGCTTAGTTAATTCGGCATGAAAGATGTCTCTGTGTTCAACATTTGATAAAAGAACGAGCATGAAATCAAGATATAGTTGCCAGCTTAGTAATGAATCAGTGATTTAATAAAATGACCTTTACGGGAAACTTAGAACAGATTTTTATTTTTATTTTTATTTTTTGTTGCAAGTATATGAAATATAGAAATTATATATAGTAGTAGAGAATTTAAATATAGGAGTTTGTTAAAGGAGCTTTTTATGGAAACTTAAAACAGAAAACTTTGTTACAAGTATATGTAATTTAGGAATAATATATACTAGTAGTCTAGTAGAGAAATGAAAATATAGGAATTGTTTGCTTATGATGCATGGTAGTATCCAAGGATGCAGCCTATCCTTCTCTTTTGCCTGTAAGGGTTCTTAGATTGTCTGTCAAGCTTTTAACACTTGCCTATAACACTTCAATAGGTGGTCTTTTAAGCCACTAAATACCCTAACTTTTTACTACTTTTTATAGGGTATATGTGTAATGTTCTCATCCAAAAATGGGACTGTTCATTGTCCATAAAAATTTGCCATATTTCTTCTCTGTATACTAATACTTGCTGATTGGCACATAGGAATGTGGCTTTACACCTTCAGTTATCAGTTATGGATGTCTGATCAATCTTTACATTAAGGTATGACTCCTTTTTTTTCTTGTCTTTTTTTCCCTTTTCACATAAAAGTAACGATCAATTGTTTGCGAAGTTTCGAAGTTTATCCTTTGTGCTATTATTTAAGGGCTTACAGTTCAATTAATACACACATTGTCTATTACGAGCAATTATATATTTGGAACCTTAGGAATGCTTCCTCATAAGGCCAACTTGGAGTTTTAAAACTTAAATATCATTATGCGAATAAGCTTTTACATGATAACTCAATTCCTAGGCCAACCTAAGAAATAAAGAGTAGGCCTTTCTTTGAGATTCCGTTCATAAACCCAAGATGGTGTTATTCTTCCAGTCTTCTTCGTTTCATTCTGTCATGTTAGATTCTTATCTATTATATATCCTCTGGGTGGTTAGAATGTTCTTTAGTACTCTTCCTTTCTGCCAATGACCACCAATCAAAATGAATGAATAATGTAGTACTTGCTTCACGATAACGTGACGATCCCAATATAACTTGAAGAGGGTGGTAACATTGATGCCCTGAAGAAAAGCTAAGGAAGAAAATTCATAATGATCAAACTGAGCCAAATTTTTATGTCTAGTTTTTTTGCTACATGTTACTTGCTGGTGAGAATTTGAGTTGAGAGTAGTTGTGTAAAACCTGTGCTGACCTCGTCATTTTCTTGCTGACTACATAGCTTTAGTGGTTGTACTTTTGTTCCTTCTTTGAATTCCTTGAGTTCAGATTTACAATTTTCTTTGTGGGGGGTGCAAGTCTATAAGTTTGTACTTGTTATAATTTGGTATATAATATATGCCTAATTTGAAGATTGGTATCTGAATTTCAGATTGGAAAAGTTTCTAAAGCCCTGGAAGTTAGCAAACTGATGGAATCAGCCGGCATAAAACATAACATGAAGACCTACTCCATGTTAATCAATGGATTTTTGAAGTTAAAAGATTGGACTAATGCATTTTCAGTTGTAGAAGATTTGGTAAAGAATGGGTTGAAGCCGGACGTAGTCCTTTACAACAATATTATAACAGCTTTCTGTGGAATGGGTAACATGGACCGTGCCATTCGCACCGTTAAAGAAATGCAGCGGGAGAGACATAGACCTACATCACGGACATTTATGCCAATAATACATGGTTTTGCAAGGGCTGGAGAAATGAGAAGAGCCCTAGAGATTTTCGATATGATGAGGATGAGTGGGTGCATTCCCACTGTGCATACCTTTAATGCTCTGGTTCTTGGTCTTGTGGAGAAGCGGCAGGTAATTGTCCTTGATATACATATATATATCAATTTTTTCTACTCGGGGATGTTTGAATTTTAACAATGTAGGATTCTGCATGATTTGATTTCCCATTCACTGCAATTGTGATTCAAATTTGAAACGAAAGTAAGTGTTGCAGATGCAGAAGGCTGTTGAAATATTGGATGAGATGACACTAGCAGGCATAAATCCAGACGAGCACACATACACAACTATCATGCATGGTTATGCATCTTTAGGTGATACTGGGAAAGCCTTCGAGTATTTTACCAAATTGAGAAGTGAGGGCTTGGAGCTTGATGTGTTCACATATGAGGCTTTGCTGAAGGCATGTTGCAAGGCAGGCAGAATGCAAAGTGCATTAGCTGTCACCAAAGAAATGAGTGCTAAAAACATTCCAAGGAACACCTTTGTTTACAACATATTAATTGATGGGTATGGTTTGTTAAACTTTTTGATGTGCATTGATATACTTCATACTAATACTTTCGTCAGTCTTTATTCTACTGTTTTTTCTTTGTTCTGTAGGATGTTTATGTAATGTTATTATATTCTACTTTTTCAATATAATCTTCTCTGCCTCTGAACCTGCCTTCCTTTATGCAGATGGGCTCGAAGAGGTGATGTTTGGGAGGCCGCTGACTTGATGCAGCAAATGAAAAAGGAAGGGGTTCGACCTGATATTCACACCTACACATCTTTCATAAATGCTTGTTGCAAGGCTGGAGATATGCAGGTATTTTATAATTTTGTCAGGTCGTTGGATAAAATTTTATTTCATGAAGCATTACTTATTTGACCATTCTTTCATCACCATTTTGAGCTTCTACAAATAATTTTTTTATTTCATATATATTTTGTACTTTTTATAGAGTACTATATTCTACAGATGGATTTCGTGACTTGTTATGCATTAGAAAGCAATGGAAAATGATGTCTTTCACATAACTGCAAAAAATTGTCATCTTTCTGATTTCAGTTGGCCAAAACACTGGCGTCTTATAATACAAGAATTAGAAAACTAAAGTAACCTCATTTTCCTTTTAAATTTATCAATTTGGTTCGTTAGTTCCGCATTTTATTTACAATCTGTCTTTCAGAGAGCTGAAAAAATAATTAAAGAAATGGAAGCGTTTGGAGTGAAGCCAAATGTGAAAACCTACACTACGTTGATGAAGGGTTGGGCACGTGCTTCTCTCCCAGAGAAGGCCTTGAGATGCTTCAAAGAGATGAAGTTGGCTGGGTGGAAGCCGGACAGAGCTGTGTACCATTGCTTGATGACATCTCTGCTGTCAAGGGCAACTGTTGCTGAAGTTTACATCGACTCTGGCCTTCTGTCCATTTGTAAAGAGATGATTGAATCCGGGTTGACTGTTGATATGGGAACTGCAGTTCACTGGTCGAGGTGCTTACGCAAGATTGAAACGACTGGTGGGGAGCTTACAGAAGCCCTGCAGAAGACCTTCCCCCCTGATTGGTGCTCATTTCATACTTTAGATGTAAGTTCAGATGTAGACAGTGATGATGAACTAGACATTACTAGTGATGATGATGATACGGAGTTTGCTAGTAGAATAAATGGTGATGAAATTATGACGGGGATAGTCTAAACGACAGAACCCGTTTCGAAATCGTGTTTTTGACAAAGAATGCGGATACAGGCGTTATGTATGCTGGTTCCGACTGTATAGCTTCATTTAAAACAGTGAGGTTGAAGAAATGTTAGATTGCTGGAATGTTTTTTTTGCAGGATAAGAACCCCTGCCATTATTGATTGATATCATGATTCTTTTGTACAGAACTCAAATTTTTAATTTTATTTTTTCATGTTTTTGAACAGAAATGCGAGGATCCAAATGTGTGGTAAATCGTCTTTCTCAAATAGTGCTAAACCAACAAAGGAACGAAAAAAGAAAACCAGATTCTTAAAGAGAGAATTAATTTTCACTTTTTTTTTAAATTTTTTCACACGCTCCTCTTTATTTCTAACATTTGGATTGAATAACTCGAACAAAAATAATGGACAAAATTATAAAACGTCACTTAAGTACTGCGGTCTAGGGGTATTTCTTTTTATTTATAAGAGGTTTTAGGTTCGGAACTTGTGAAATAGTGAGTTTGCAGCCAAATTATTCTCACATTCCCTTAAAATTATAAAATTATAAAACATGTAAGGTACACACAAACTCCTTATCCAAATTTAATTCCTTGAAAATATACATGAATCTCATGCTCTGCTCAATCCAAATAAAAGATGCCATTGTCGGAATTTGGATCGTAATGTCTTCCAAATTATAGAGTATTTAATTCTTTAGAAGGGAAAATTAGTTGTACATGAACTGTTTTGTTTCCTACCCACCGTAATCATCATTAGCTCATTGATACGATAAATGCACATGCTTCGTTGACCTCCTTATGATTGACCACTTCATTAACCAATGTTTTAAGCAATTATTTTTTGTTCAAACTTTATTTTGTAAAGTGATTTTCTTACATAAGCAACTTTGAGAGTCTTATTAGAAAGATTCCATTTCAAGAACCAATGGGTGTCAAAGAGTTTAGGAGATTATCGATACTAACTTATGGAGGGATTACTTGCTTCTCAAGTAAAAGAATTACAACATTACATCCATGCTTTACTTTAATTTTATTGGTAAGATTTTTTTTTTTATAAGAATTTTATTGGTAAGATGAGTAGAAGAAAGTAAGGAGAAGGGGGAGGGTTTGACACTGAATGCAGTGGATGATCCAACTACCAAGACAATTCACCACTTTCAATATGATGGAGTACTTAAATTTGAGCATCACTTGAACTAAGTCACCACAAGAGATTTTCTTTTTATGACTCAAAGTGATATAGAGCTGAATCTTGGTGGATAATCCACATAGCGGCTAGAGTTTTTTTTTTCATGTCTAGTGTTTTGCAATGTGTACGAATTCATTTGCCTAGTGAGATTTCTTTGTTTGAAGAAGTTTTAAGTTTGAAATTTTATTTTCGGGATCAGTGAAAATACTTGATAAAAAAAAAAGAAAAAAAAAAGGTGAAAGTATCTCGTAAATGAGCAATTTTTCTATTTTGGAGGTACCAATCTCTTAACTCCTCTGCTCTGCTCGTCATAAAGACGTTGGGCAAGGACATTTGTGTTTGACGTGATTCAACCGTTCCCTCTTTAATTTAAGAGTCTTAAAAAATAGCTCATATGAATTTTGCTTCGTTATGTTTGATTTCTTGTTTTACACGTTAATTTTGTAATGGTCAAAACAAGAGGAAGGCGTGAATATGTAAAACAAACCAGGGAAAATATTATCAGCTTATATATGGTATGCTATCAAATAATGAAAGACAAATGAGAAGTTTGAAATATATATATTTTTATTTGAGAAAATAATAATGTTTAATCTAAACTACGAAGAAGTGAATTTTAACTTGGGTTGGTTGAAAACAGGGAGCACAATCTTCTAGCCAACTTGACAACGTCTACGAGAAAGTTTGAAATATCAAATCAAAACCAAAAGATGTTGACAAAAGTGTTTGTTGTATATATTGAGTTGTTTTGCAATTTTTGTTTCATGATTCGTATCACTGAGTAGTCCAAAAAATTAACAATTTACATTTTGTATATAGAGATTTAATAAATCTTACAACAGTTAGATTTTGCATTCAACACCATTTAGTATTGGAGCCGAATCCGTTGCTTTAATGGGGAAGCATTGAACACCATTTAATATTTTACATGCAAACCAACAATTAAATACTCACATGAAAAGGCCTTACCACCACCACCAGCAGCAGCAGCAAACCCCCATTTTCTCTCCATCTTCCTTTTACTCTCCTTTAAATATCACTCCTCTCCTCTTATTGTAAGTTGAAATAATTGGCCACCTCTATATATGATCTTTCACATTATCATTATTAATGCCATCACAAAAGGCAAACATACCTTCACAACAAATATCCTTCCAATCAAAACCAACCAATTTTTATAGCTTAGACGAATGAAGTTGCCTTGTCTCTTCAAAAACAAGGAAACAACAACGTTAGCAGCCACAGTGGCAGTGCCATGGCAGTACTGGCCCTCTTGCAAGCACCCCAAGACGCTTTCCTTCCGAGATGGCAGCGGCAGCGGCAGCGGCAGTGGCAGGGACAACATGTTCAAGACTGTAAACTCCGTCTTCTTCGATCCGATAATTATGGAAGGAGGAGGACCTGATCAGTCTTGGTTCGCAAACTCATCATCCTCCTCGGATAATCAGTCAACAAGTGGTGATCGTCAATTCACAACAACCGAGTCTGATGAGGACGGAGGAGAGGAGTCCTTGGAAATGGTGGTGCGAGGAGCAAGATCCGAGAGGCTATTTTTCGAGCCGGAAGACACGAGCTCCATGGTTGACAAGGCGAAAGCAGCCGGCAAAGGAGGAGAGACGATGAATCCGTTGTTGAAGGAAAGGTACGTGGTGGTGTTAGCCGGCATGGAGTCGGAGGATCCGTTGAAAGACTTTAGGAGGTCAATGGAGGAGATGGTGGAATGTCATGGGCTTAGTAAAGATTGGGAGTGTTTGGAGGAGCTGTTGGGATGGTATTTGAAGGTCAACCAGAAGAAGAATCATGGGTTTATAGTGGCAGCATTTGTGGATCTCCTTGTTGCTCTTTCTGCTGCTGCTTCTCGTCATAATTATTATTATTCCACTTCTTTTTCTTCTGCCATTTCTTCTTTTTCTAGATCTTCTCCATTGTCATCTTCTTTTCAAGGTCAGGAGGATGAGATTGCAGAACAAGTAGAGATCACAATGTCTTAGCTATATATACATATATATATATAAGGTGACACATTTTTTGTAGGACCTGCTCCGTAACTTTTTTTAAAGATCCGAACCGTCTATATTTCAATTCATTATCCTCACAAAAAATTAGACAAATCTAAAACTATTAAGATATTTATTTGTAGTGAAAAAAAATGGACGAATACGATTTTGGAAAGAAACATTAAAATGACTATCATTTAATTCAACGGTCATATAGTTTCAGATTTGTGTAATTTTTGGTAGACATAATATTTCGGAGAAGACTTAAGAGATAAACAGTTGGATCGTTGAAATGCATTACGAAAGTGGGCCCTACAAAGTGTTTGCTAAAATATGTGTCAAAAAATAGGTGCATCCCGTTCCTAAGCTATGATTCGCATTCTTCTTCCTTTTTCTGTGACATCCCGCATCTACCAACGGAGAGGGGGTGATGTGCCTTATATGTACATGCCCACCTCCAATTAGCATGAGGCCTTTTGGGAGCTCACTGGCTTCGGATTCCATCGGAACTCCGAAGTTAAGCGAGTTTGGGCTAGAGCAATCCCAAGATGGGTGACCCACTAGGAAGTTGCTCATGAGTTCCCAGAAACAAAATCGTGAGGGCGTGGCCCAAAACGGACAATATCATGCTACGGCGGAATCGATCCGGGATGTGACATTTTCCCTCGTCTTTCTTTTGGGAATGCTAGTGAGATTTCGGGGATATATATAAACAATGATAATGGAAATGATGGCCATCTCAAAATACCATCTCTGGGACTATGTGGTGTATGCACAAGTGCAACAATTACATGACATGAGACTACATCTATCATATTTTCTTGTTTTAATTTGTATGAATGATTGTTTTTTCACTAAATGATCTTTGATTCGAATGCTTTTTTGTAAGAATGATCTTCAAATAAAGATTAATAAATTGAGCAATTTTGATTATGCAATTTTCTCGAGACTAACGTTCATCTATCAAATGGATGACGCACTGCAAACCGAGTACCTAGCTGAAGAGGATCCACGAGATTTATGGCTCACTCTGGAAGAGCGGTTTGATCATCACAGAGATATATGCTCTCCTGAAGGAAGACATGACATCATTTACGCTTCCAAGACTTTAAGTCTGTGAATGAGTACAACTCTTAAGTTTGTTAAATCCAATCACTCATCAAATTTTGCAAAGAGGACTTGACTGAACAGGATCTCATGGAGAAGACTTACTCAACTTTTCATGCCACCAATATTGTTTTGCAGCAACAATATAAGGCACGGAAATTTACAAAGTTCTCGAATTTAATTTATGTCTTACTCCTTACTAAAAAGCAAAACTAGTTGTTGATGAAAAATCATCAAGCTAGACCTACTGGTTCAAGCGATGTGCCTGAAGCACATGCCAACAGAAATTGAGGCCAAAACCGCCGCCAGAAACACAATAGGCACGGCAAGGGCTCAAACCCTAAGCCACAAGCCTAAGGTCGATAGAGCAAAGACCCATCCAAGGGAGGAAACCACCCCTCGAAGCACGACAACCTAGCTCCCAAAGCCTCAAACTTCAAGAATAAGAGCAAGACACCCGCCACTAGCGAAGTGAGTGTGTGTTATCATTGTGGTTCAGAAGACTATTGGTTCTGCACTTGTCGAGCTTCCGCTGAATACCATTCACATCGTAAGAATGTGGAGACTTTAACTTTGTTTAAGTGGAAAATCCTGAAGATACTACCTTGGAGATTTCTGATTTTCAAGAGGCATCGAAACAGATGGAAGATTAGATTTTTAAGACATGGGCCTATATTGGCCGAGTTCACCCTAGTGGCCGAACCCCCTCCTTCTATATTTAATTTTTGGTTTAAGTTTTGAACAATTGTTTCCTTATGTTTAGATGATTTGTTTGGTATTTGTTTTAAATTTTTGGATAATCAAATTTTATGGATATTATTTCTCGAATGATTAATTGAATGAAAGTATAACAAAAATTTAAATGCATTCATTCAATTAATCATTCGAGAAATAATAGCCATAAAATTTTATTATCCAAAAATTTAAAACAAATACGAAACAAATCATCCAAACATAAGGAGACAATTGTTCAAAAATTAAATATAGAGGAAGGGTTCGGCCACTAGGGTGAAATAAGCCAATATAGGCCCATGTCTAAAAATCTAATCTTCCATATGTTCTTATGCCTTTTGAAAATAAAAAACTCCAAGGTAGTATCTTTGGGATTCTCCACTTGAACAAAGATAGTCTCCACATTCTTATGATGTGAATGGTACTCAGCGACAACTTGAGCGGAAGCTCGGCAAGTGTCTTCCGTGAATGGTACTCAGCGAAAATCCAAGTTGTCTTTTGAACCACAACGATAACACATACTCATTTCTTTAGTGGTCGGTGCCTTGCTCTTATTCTTGAAGTTTGAGGCTTTGAGAGCTAGGTTTTCGCCCTTCGGGGCTTGGTGTTCTCCATTGGATGGGTATTTGCTCTGTCGACCATGGGCCTATGGCATAGGATTTGAGCCCTTGCCGTGCCCACCATGCTTTTGGAGGCAGTTTTGGCCTCGATTTGTGTTGGCACGTGCTTCAAGCACAGTGCTCAAGCCAGTAAGTCTAGCTTGATGATTTTTCATCAACAACTGATTTTGCTTTTCAACAAGGAGTAAGACAGATCAAATTCGAGAACTTCGTAAACTTTTGTGCCCTATATTGTTGCTGCAGGACAATATTGGTGGCATGAAAAGTCGAGTAGGTCTTCTCCAGAAGATCCTGTTCAGTCAAGTATTTTTTGCAAAATTTGAGGAGTGAATAGATTCGGCAAACTTCAAAGTTGTACTCATTCACAGACTTAAAGTCTTAGAAGCGTAAATGCTGCCAGTCATGTCTTGCTTCAGGCAAGAAGATATCTCTTTAATGATCAAAGCGCTCTTCCAGAGCGAGCCATAAAGCTTGTGGATCCTCTTTAGTAAGGTACTCGATTTGCAATACATTGTGCACATGCGTTCGTATGAAGATCATGGCGGTGGCCTAGTCAACTTCGCCAACCAGGTTATCCGTCTCAGCTTCATTGGTGGCTCTAAGACTCTTTAGAGTTAGGTGGAGTTTGACATCTTGGACCCACTTGAGATAGTTTTTCAGAGACTTTCATAGCGGTAAAGTCGAGTTTATTCAAATTCGACATGTTGCTGTAACGAAAGGAACAAGATTGTGATTAGTACTATGAAAAACGGTCCATATAGAAAGAGTAGAACATTCAGGTTCTATTAGACATGTATTGATTTAAATTTTCATGAAAAAGCTTGGGTTTCATGGGTATTTTGTTTAAAGAAAACTTCGGGTTTCATGACACTTATTCAAAACTACATGTTAGAATTTATGAACTATAGGTTCATGGGTACTTGCAAGCAAACACAATATATATATAACACAACATGTAAATGAGTGTAGGTCTGCGGGGCCCACGGTGTGAGGATGTCACACCCAAAAATTGGGGCTGACTAGGCTTTGGGTCTGCGGGGCCAAAAGAGTGGTGTAGCTGGGCTGCAGGCCAGTAGATGGAAGATGGGCAGGAAGCCCAAGCCCAAAATTAGGCTGGTTTGGTTGGTAGGAAGTCAGGCCCACACGGGACTGAAAGAAGACGCAGGCAGAGGTGGCTCATGCCCGAAATTGGGCTGGGTGTGATGTAGGCCGAGCTGGATGTGGTTTCGCCCGGAAAAAGCCAGCAGTGCCGCTGCTGGCGGCTGTGATCTGGGTCCACGGGGGTCGGGGAGCCTCTGGTTCGACTGTAATCATGAAAATTCGACGGAGAATATGTTTCTCGACGTCGGGGTCCAAAACCGAAGAGATTCGAAAGTGGAATGTCGAAATCCAGTGAGATTTCGACTGAAAATCTTGGCCATGTCGTCGGGGACTACTGGGATTTCAATGGGGACGACTGCAGGTTGTCGAGGATGGTTGGTGTCACCGAAAAACGGTGAACCAGAGGGCTGGGTTCGACTGCAGGGCGAAGCCCAGGGCGGGAGGACATAGACAACAAAAAACGTTGTCGTTTGGTCCTTAGTTTTGGGCTGGAGCAACTTGGCTCCATGGCTCAGCTCGGCGCGACTCAACGGCTTCAGGTCGTGGCTAGGGTTTGAAAAAACCTTAATTTTTGCTTTTTTTTTTTTCACACACAATCATCAATTCACCATAATAATATATAGGGTTAAACTCACTTTACTACCCTCAAGTATTGTGAAATTCTCACTTTGCTACCCTTAGTTTTTTTCGTCTCACTTTCATACCTAAAGTTTGATTTTTCTGACACTTTCATACCTCCGTTAAGTTCTCTGTTAAGTTGTCCGTTAAAGGTGACGTGGCACTGTGCACAATTAAAAAAAAATTAAAAGAGTCGTTCTCGACCAATTCTCACATTTTCTTGCTGGGTTTTCTTCACCTGTAGTTGCATCTTCTCCACCGACATTCAAAACCACCAAGCTGCAAAATCAGGACCAAGAAAAAGAGCCGTTTGTCGGAGTGAACATCGGCACTGACGTTTCGAATCTTCTGTCTCCGTCAGAGCTCGTTTCATTTCTGCAACTCCAGCAGATCAACCACATCTGCCTCTACGATGCCGACCCGGACATCCTCAAATCCCTGTCCAAAATCAAGATATGGGTCTTCATCAGCGTCCCTAACAACCAGCTCCTCGCCATCGGCTCCTCTAACACCACCGCCGCTTCCTGGGTCGGTCGAAACGTCGTCGCTTACTACCCCGAAACCCTTATCACCGACATTGCGGTTGGCGACGAGGTGTTGACCACCGTGCCCTCTTCGGCTCCTCTGCTTCTTCCGGCTATTCAGTCGCTTTACAACGCTTTAGTGGCTGCAATTTTGCACAATCAATCAGGCTGGGAAGAGGACCACTGCAGCTGCTCGATTTCGGCCCCAGCCGTGTAGGCCAGAATGGGATCGAGGCCACCCTCCACCAGCTGGCCCATGGAGGAAAGGTCCCAGATGAGGGCCTGGGAGTCATCCCCGGCGGTGCAGATGTGGCAAGAGCTGTGTGAGGCCCAGGCAATAGCGTTGACGCTGGACTGGTGCCTTTGCAACTCAACCACAGGGAGGGTCGGGAAGCGGATGTCAAGGACGACCACCTTGGCGCTGTCCATGATGATGGTGGCCATGTACCTCAGGTCCTGCTTGTTCCATCCCAGGCGCTCGATGTCCCAGATGGTGCACGTGGTGTTGATGGAGTGGGTGGCGATGCCCTTGGGCTCGGCCTCGTTCCAGTCAAACGAGGTGGAAGGAACCTAGTTGGATTTTTGATTTGGGAAGTTGGTTTTTTGCTTGATCAAGTTTTCTGGGTGGAGTTGGATGATTTGAATTTCTTAGGGCGTTTGGTTGGGGAGGATTCGAGCGACAGTGCTCTGGCTCGATTTTTGGTTTTGGGTTTGATTTTTTTCTTTTTTTTAATTGTGCACAGTGCCACGTCACCTTTAACGGACAACTTAACGGAGAACTTAACGGAGGTATGAAAGTGTCAGAAAAATCAAACTTTAGGTATGAAAGTGAGACGAAAAAAACTAAGGGTAGCAAAGTGAGAATTTCACGATACTTGAGGGTAGTAAAGTGAGTTTAACCCTAATATATAACAGATATATAAAATTAAATACGAACACAATATTAAGCAGAAGATTATAATTCTTTTAAAAGCATAAAAATTGGGTTCATGCATTATGGTGAAAGTTTTATGCAATCAAGGCTGAAAAAAATATCGAAATTGAAATCGTGATTCAAAAGTACTTGGATTGATGATAATGATTGTAATCCGATTTGTAGCAGAGAATGCCCTTCAGATTCCTCAACGCAACGTTAAGAGCGTGCTGATAACGTATTGTGACCTGTTTACTGAATGGAAAGAATAGGGAGAGAGGGGAGGCCGGCAGCATCAGAGAGAGAGAGAGAATAGGGCTTAGGAAAATTGTGACATGATTTCTCTTTTTTTTGGTCATATGATATGATTTCTCTTATGTCAGTATCTTTATTTATACTAAACCATAAAGAGAGAAAAATTTGTTTTACAAGTAAATACAAATCTAATAAGATAGAATTACTAGATTACATAGGAATCCTAAACCATATGTACTAAAGATTTATACAATCACATAATATCTAGAATATTTACAACAATATTGTATATAATTAATTATTGACCTCGGTGTAAGGTAGAAAGGTACGCAGATGGTGAGTTGCAAGGTGATTAATTATGCGTAACAACATATATATATATAAAGGGTTAGGGCTAAGGGTGAGGGTAACATAAGAAGCTATTTTAAGTAGGAGATATACAAGAGAAACTTAAGGCACAAGTCATTTAGAGAATCTACGGACTCATAGGCCTCTTTAATTAACAGAGATTAATAACTGCGTGTGTGCATTAGTCTCTTTCTGTTGAGAGGTCCCACTCCATCTTTTAATTCTTCTTTACCAAAAGTTATTCAAATCTGAAATTATTTGACATTTGGATTAAATGCAAGTCATAATAGTAGTTCTTTGAAAAACTCTATTCGTCTATTTTTTTCACTGCAATTGGACGTCTTAAGAGTATCTCCAATCACACTTTCTATTTTTAAGTCAAAATTTAGCTAAAAAGATAATAAAGTCATTTTAGGAACTCCCTAGAAAAATTATACTGCAACCATACTCTCTAATTTAGGAAATTATTATAATTGTGAACCAATAAGAATTAAGTTTTTATGTAAAATATTATTCAAACATTAATAATTAATGCTAAGAGCTCCTTTCTCACTCCCTGGATTTAGAAGCTCGTATATATTTTGTTATCCTAGGAGCAATGCATGATAGGGAGTGTGATTGGAGATGAATTTTCTAATTTCTCTTTATATTTTGGCTAGGACCTCATTTAGGGAGCCCATTGGATATGCTCTAATAATTTTGAATTTGTCTAATTTTTTGCAAAGATGATCTATGAATGATGCACTAAATTATAGACGGTTTGGATCGTTGAAACAAATTAAGGAATGAGCACCACAAGATGTCCCTCAAAAAATTTATTTGAGGGATCCCTCAAGAGAAGGGGGACTATATTCAATCATGTAGCGACTTTGGTGTATATGTATATGTGAAATCCATGCTTGCGTAGAAAGTACGTACGTACGCAGTTGTCTGTCCATACAGAGTTTAATATATTTACAAAAGCATGCAATGGCTGTGGTTTTGAGCTCTAACTTCTTAACAGGAGATAAATTGCGGAAACACATTCACAAACCCAAAGGAAAAATATTATACAAACATGAGTCTTATAATTTGATATCCAAAGTCATTTCGCAGGCGTGGAATTGGATGGATCCTTCCCAAACCCCATCATAACATGAGTTGCCAGCATTGAGCCCCGGCGAGTCATTTCCAAAATCCGGCCAATCAGCGGTACCTTAACTGTTTCTCGATTTGAAAGAGGCTTCTTGTCCCACCTACACATATTTCACGTACAATTTCAAACATCATCCGAAAATTTCTGCAAATAGCATTGCAGATTAAAGAATGGATTCTTGGTAACACGATCTGTATCTCACATTGAACCAGAGATCTGTGCTCTACAGATTTTTAGACAGACTACGCGGCTGTAAACCCCCATGCTTCGAAGGATATTCACCACTTCAACTTAAGGAATAGACTAAGCAGCTCAGTAAAAAATCTAGGACCTCTGTTCTAAAAGTAATTACTTAGGCTCAACTTTCTATCTGTAGTCCATTGATGAAACTTTGGTTTATATTTATGCCGCATCCACGTGTTACTCATACAACAACCACACGGTCAGATTTTTCTGCGCATTCAAGTTCTTAGCAAGTGAACCAGTGTGAATCCAGAGAGGGTGGGGAGAGAACTACCCTAAACAAAACATTGGCTCTCAGACTACCTTGTTCTCAGGGTTTAACATCGATCATAAAACAAAATCATATATACAGCAACGTATTACTCCGTATTTAAATACATCTTACTCTTACTGAATATCTATGATGCAGTTTTCACATAACATCAGAGAATCAGAAGAAAACATATTTTGCTCCAAAATTTCATTTAAAAGAAAAACTAGATCAAAATATTCCAAAAGATAATGTAAGACGGTAGAATATTAGAGCTTGTAGAGCATACCAATCTTCATGGCGAACAACTTTTCCTTCCAAAACAGACAATTTGATGAGGGATATCATATCTATGTCCTTCCCCATGAACTTGTAGTATTGTTTGTTATCAATCAATATCTGGACACAATTGACAGGAACTTTTAATTTGGTCTTGTCACAAAACCACACATTGACCCAACAAAAACATATAGTAAAAGATAAAACAGAAAGAAAATGGATGAGTGTTGCAAAAGTAATTCCGGACCTCGTGATTTCCAGGTGAAATCATATATTCTTTGACGCTGTATTCTACAATTCTTGATTCGCTAAAGATCTGAAAAATAGGAAGGCAAACCATAGCTGTTAAAATGTTAAACAATACGTTCAACAGCAGTGATCACAAATTTACAGCAAGAAGAAAGATAGCAACTCTATCATATAAACTTGTACAAGATTACAAGTACTGACTAGAAAGAAACGAATACAAAGAGCCTTCGCATGCTCAAAGGCTCTACTAATAACTTTACGTCAACTGTCATTATTGAATCATAAATGATACCCCAAAAGAACTTTCACACAAGAGCAAAATAAGAACATTCTATTCCGCATTGAAACAGGACCTTGGGAAGTGAATAAAATGCTGATTTGATCTGATTCAACCTGCAAAAGAAAAACAGAGCTAATGTAATGCACAGATTATAAATTATAAATTTAGTCTCACAAAGTTAATGAAGCAGCAAGATCAGAAAATGTGATATATCCTATTTATTGAGCTTCGATTGAGTACAGCAAGAAGAGGCTCATATCATATGTTGCTGGAAAATTGGTCTACCAACAAGGAACATCCCCTCTAACTCTTCAAATTGGATGTAATGCACAGTTATTCCTCCAACAGCAATAAAATCAGGAAAACAAAATCATGGAAACCAGATTCCTTTTGATTCAATCATTTTTTAGAATTGTCAGACGTAATATAAAAACCTTGAATAAAGAAAATCCTAAAAACAACAAAAAGCATTTATCTTTTGAAGTAAACTGATAAATTCAGTGTAAGACTTTGCAGTGCCAGTAGGCAAATGCTTGATTTCATCATGAGTAGACTAAGTAACGAAATTCTAGCATGGTTAATTTAAAATTTCCATATGAATTGCCTGCCTAATGCAAAAATGCTAATACGTACCCACGAGCACACATCAGTGGGTCCTCAAAGGAAGCATTTGAAGAGTAGATTTCAAAGTCAGAAGGCGTTGCACAGGACCCATATCTGAAACGATTCAAAACAAACTTCTCATCAAATTTGAAGGGATAAATGAGGAAAAGAAAAGTATAAAATCATCAATTGAATTTAATTTGATATGGATGTTGTAAAGGTAAACGATCACTTTGTAACTTCTATATTTCAAATTAGTCATGTTTTCCATTTCATTGATCATGCATGACGTAAGCCATTTGTATGATTGAGAAAGCAATACCTTCTACAAGCATGAAAACCTGCTTTGTCTCATCATGCTAATAACCGATATGATTATATTCTACTATCACACCATATAAGTTTTACTACATAGATAGATTGTTATTTGCTTTCAGTGACCAATGAAAAGTCCTCCAAGAAGGTTGAGTGTCAGTGAACAAATCCTTTTCAACAAAACTTCTGCATATAAGCAAATAATATTTCAAAAAACTTGGAGGCATCCTTAGTCTAGTCGCAGAAGAAGTCTGTCTGCTCCTCAAACATGACAGTACTTATTTTCTTGATTCCATTGGCCCATCAAATCTTGTGCAAGAAATTAATTGTACAAACAACATTGCTTTAGGTTGAACTCAAAAAGCCATTACATCCACCACTAACGTTAAGCATAAGAATTCATTTGAAATGCAAAACGAATTATGTAAAAATATCTTCATGTAACATGGCCACATACTAAACAATCATACTTAGCCCATAAGGAAGGTTAAAGTCTGGTGGTTAGTAACAGGATGTTGGAGAATCCTCAATATCACCATAATTTCTTGAAAGTTGAAACTAAGCTATTATTGTTAGACAAGCCTTTACTCGATCTGGAACTTCACCTATCGTATCACAAGACCTAAATTGGCCCTTTTTTGATGTGCAGGACTGGGCTCGACTAGAGTATACTAGAATTCATGTGTAATCAAGCAAGAAACGATTGGTGTCTTGTAACTTGAACGACTAAGATGGACTAGTCACAAAAGGTTGATGTCTAATGCTTGTCTGTCCACACTAATCCAAGTCGTAGGATTAAGACAAGATCCATATTCTTCTTGATTGCACATGAATTCTAACATGGCCAAAATGTAAAGAGTGTTCGTTGGAAGTTGATTGCTTGATATCAATTGGGGACATTTGAACTTCCTTTTTTTGTTTGGTCAATGGATAAATTCATAAAAGGAGCGGCAAAAGCCAAGCAGTACCAAATACAATGGAAAATAAGGAATTGCTATGTGTACACAGCAGGAAGACTAACGAATCCCACAGGAGACGGTAACAATCACTACCTAGGCCATTAAGGAGTCCAAAAGTGAGGAAGGTTAAGTTAAGCCCCACTTATCCTTACACAGACTTATTCAGAGGGCAAGGGAGCCCATCCCTAGACCGAAACAAAAGAGGGAGGTGGCCTATTGGTCCAAAGGTGACGACACACCCTCTCGATGCCCAATGTTGCAGCCGCACAGGCTGCTTGATAGCTTCTTGGAAAGCCCAACACCATCGAACTTGGTTGAAAGAACAAGCATGACGCCAAATAGCCTCCGCGATAGGATAAATCCTCCATAGCTCTCTGCTGTGGGCACGGTTTGGGATGGTTCGGTATCAAGGTGATACCAGTGTTGGAATTGTTCCACCAGTTTGGTAGACTGTAACATTGCTCTAGTAATAGTAGTTGTCTGTCACCAACATTATATCTGGAGCCACCAATAAGAGGATGACTCCATGTTTGACCTGCTCCATCTCCCACAAGAAAAGGAGGATCAAATCGGTTCGGTTTGGGATGGTATGTGACTGTCTACCGCTAATTCTGGGGAAACTGGTTTGAACTTCCTAATTAACTTGTTAAACATGCAATTTTTTTCTCTGTTTAGTGTAAGATGGTGAAGAGAGAGAGAGAGAGGAGAGAGAGAGTAAAAGTGACACTCACAGTTTGAGAAGGTGAAGAATGATATCATCATGATCAGAAACTGAAGCGCCGTCCTGCTTTCTTGAGATAAATTCACATTTGCCTTCCCTCTTCGTCTGACTCTGACTCCCTTCCTTTTCCTTTTCCTTTTCCTTTTCTTCATATATAAATATGAAAATTGAAACCACGCAAATACGAAAATTCAAAAAAAAAAATACCCACGAAAATCAAAAAACAAAAAAAACCAGCAATGGAAGGAAAATACTAGAAAGAACCCACTTGAGTCAGACAAATTAAGAAATAAGAGAAAAAAGAAAGAGAAATGAAACCTTGTGGATGCTTCTCCATGGCGACCGATGAGATGGCGAGACAGGTGAGGTGATACTTTCAGAAGAAAAGAAGAAACGAGGAGTAACAGCAGCAGCAACTTCATGCCATTTCCAAACCCAACAAGAAGGCGTGGCTTCATGGCGCGCAACGTGGCCGTTCCTTGTCCATTTCCCTTTTTTCTTTCTTTTCACCTATTTGTCGATTAGCCCCTGAATTTGTATAGAACTGTCAATTTCTCTCTTAAATTTTAATTTTAACTGATTACCCTCCTGAATTTTTATAAATAGCCAATTTCCTCCCTATCATTAGATTTTGAAATTTTTCATCCATCTTGGTCACGTAGACAGCACATGACAAACTGTATGAGGGCAAAAAGGTAAATTTATTTTGGTAAATTGGGCACAAAATTAATACTTTGCAGCTACTAATTAAACTCTTATGGTGTGATATCCCACATCAACCAACGGAGAGGGGGTGATGTGCCTTTATATGTACATGCCCACCTCCATTTAGTATGAGGCCTTTTGGAAGCTCACTGGCTTCGGATTCCATCGGAACTCCGAAGTTAAGCGAGTTTGGGCTAGAGCAATCCCATAATGGGTGACCTACTGGGAAGTTGCTCGTGAGTTCCCAGAAACAAAACCCTGAGGGCGTGGCCCAAAGCGGACAATATCGTGCTACGGCGGAGTCGGTCCGGGATGTGACATAATGGTATCAGAGTCACTTTGTCGTTCGGTACGGATGTGTCGACGAGGACACCGGGTTCCCTTAAGTGGGGTGGATTGTGATATCCTACATCGACCAACAGAGAGGGGGTGATGTGTCTTATATGTACATGCCCACCTCCATTTAGCACGAGGCCTTTTGGGAGCTCACCTGCTTCGGATTCCATCGGAACTCCGAAGTTAAGCGAGTTTGGGCTAGAGCAATCCCACGATGGGTGACCCACTGGGAAGTTGCTCGTGAGTTCCCAGAAACAAAACCGTGAGGGCGTGGCCCAAAGCGCAACATCGTGCCACGGAGCCGGTCCGGATGTGACATAATGGTATCGTGAGCCACTTTGCCGCTCCTGCAGAGGATGTGGCTACGAGGACGCCGGGTTCTTAAGTGGGGTGGATTGTGACATCCCACACGAATTAACCAAGGTGGGTGATATGCCTTATATGTACATGCCCACCTCCATTTAGCACGAGGCTCTGTGAGCTCACCGGCCGATCTCCATCGCAACCGGTTGCCGAGTTGGGGGCCGGAGCAATCCCATGATAGGTGACCCACCGAGTTGCTGCTCGTGAGTTCCCAGAAACAAAACCGTGAGGGCGTGGCCCAAAGCGTACAATATCGTGCTACGACGGAGCTGGTCCGGGATGTGACATATGGCTAATTCAAATAAAAAGTATACAGAGTCAACTATCAGAAGAGAAGAAGAAGAAAAAAGCAATATGTTGTCCATATTAGGGATCAAAATTACCTTATTGCCCTCAAACATTTGCCATGTGCTATCCATGTGACCAAATTGGATGGAAAATTTCAAAATATAATGGCAAGGGGGAAATTGGCTAATTATAAAAGTTCAGGGGGATAATCAGCTAAAATTAAAGTTCAGGAGGAAAAATTGCAGCTCTATACAAATTTGCAGAGCAAATCGACAAATACCTCATTTCTTTTGAGTATACTATAAGTAATAACTTTCATGTAGTCATATAATTGATTTAGTCCCAACATTATGACCATATATATTTTTTTTTTAGACAAACACTATGACCATATAGAGGCCATCTATGAATTCAAATCCAAGTTTTATCATTTATAAGTATGGAAGAATGACACTAGATTGTAGGACTAAATGGCAAAACAAATATCTTTTTACACGAATGCATTAATGGTCTAATAATTGTTTTAGCCTCATCTTTTGGATACGATTCGAGTTAAATATTTTTTTTTATTATTATTTTGAACATTGAATTTAAATTTGGACCGTTTGATAACTTTTTTTTACTGTTGGATTCATTCAAGTTTGATCTTAGTCGTTGGATGATTAAAAAAATGAGCTGTAGCGAAAAAATAATAATAATAAAGCAGGTTTTAAAGTCAAAACCCCGGATACAAACCAAACCAATTACATAAAAAATAAAAGTATTTCTAGCTGTGGAGGGAATAGCTCTATCCTATAAATGAAGACCATCGATAAAGTTACCTAAATTCGTAATAAGCATCCGCAAGAAAAATCGCTCCTTGTAGACATGCGTCCAATAAATAAAGTTGAACCCCTGAACCAAATTTATTATGACTTCCAAAATCGTCTTGAGTCTCCAACGAAGAGAGCAACGTCCAGAAATAATGCCGATGACAAGTTTAGAATCGACTTCAACTAAAGTTTAAAGTATTATGTGATGAGTATATTTTATATTATATATTTATCTCTAATTTTAGTGTATTTTGGTTAATATTTTGATATTTTGAATTGTATTTTTCAATATAGGACTTTTAATTTTCTCTGGAGCAACACGTAATCAAATGGACGAATTTTGGAGTAATTCCAGTTGGAGGACATTCATGAGTGGCTTAGCTTGATCGTATCAAAATATCAGATTTTTCCACCAAGTAATTATTTTCTGGCAATAAAATAAAAGAGCAGTACGCGGTGCTAGAAAGTCATATTTTTTTTGTTTAAATTGCGTTTTTGGGGGCCAAGATGACCTCAAATGGATTCGTGAGTTCAGATCTGCTATGCCCAAAATCTCTCTGCCCACCCTGTGCCCAGCGTTCAGCTGTTGACACGTGTCTCATGCCTTAACACCAATTTAACTCTGTTAACTGTATAAAAAATTTGAAAAAAATAAATAAAACTTAAAATTCAAAACAGAAAACCCCATGCCAGACTAAGCTCCTCACACACGTCATCCCGTCAGCCACCAATCTCCGCCGGTGGCAACACTTCCTCTTTTTCTTCTCCAAACACCCTCACAACTACACCGTATTTCCCACCAATTTTCCCTAAAAAATTCACAACTTTCCTGAGAAAATCAACCCAAATTCTCTATCGAAAAATGTCAACAATCAAAGACCCAAGTCTTGCAATTGACGAATTGAATCCTCTCCATTTCCTTCTCCATTTTCTCATAGGAAGTCCTGCTCTGCATCCTCTCCTTCCTCACGCCTCCCAAGGTTTCAAGCTTCACCTGCATACCGAAACGATTCGTTTCGCTCAGCAAATCTGACAACAAGCTCTGGTTCAACATGTGCGACCGCAAGTGGGGATCCAAGACCCAGATCAAGAAATTGGGTTCTGGGGCGTAGGACGCGTCGCAACGTCTCCGGTGGAGGTTGGGTGGCTTACGGATCAGGTTGGTGAGGAGCTTACTGTGGTTTTTATTTTTTTGGTCGAAGAGCGTAGTGTGGTTCAGGTTTTTTATTTTTGCTTTCTAAAGGATTGTTTTCAATTGATTTATTATTATTTTAGAAAAAAGTAGGAGAGTTAACCTCTGTTAACTAGGAAGGACAGGTGTTACAAGGAGAATGCAGGCAAAGGGTGGGCATATGGTTTTGGGCACAGCAGATCTCGTCTCTGGATTCGTGGCCTTCTGGAGTTGTGTTCAGAACGTTCTTATTTTTAAAACAAGCTATCTTGGGCCGGATTTGGAGGAGATTTGAGGCTAAAACGTGGCTGGACAGTTTCTGTGCAGATTCTTCTAAATTAATTAGGACTCTATTTTCTAAGTTATTTTATTATTATTTAGTTTTCTAGTTGGAACAAAAGACTATTATTTAGGGTTTGTGCGATGGCATAGCAACATATATTGCTTTGCCGACAATTATAATTATTCAACTTTGGCGACAGAGAGAATTTTGCTAGGGTTCTTAGAGACTTTCTAGCTTGAGGTGTTTTCATTTTTTTTCTTCTTAATAATATTTTCTATGATTTCAGTTATGAATATGCGTAACTAATTTCCATTGGCTAGGGCGAAACTTTAAGCCTTAGCATGAATATGTAATTTTTATTTAATTGCTTATGATTGATTGCATGCACGCTTTGAATTATTGATCACTGTTTTAAACTATCTAATTGTCTTGATGATTGGCCACCATTAGGATGTTTAGACAAGTAATTGGATGCAATTCGGTCGGAATATCATCGGAGGATTGAGTATTGCTTCTTGTGATTGATAATTGTAATTTCACCTAAGGCAAATATCACGCTCTTAGGGGTTGCATGGTTTTTCAAAAGGTTTTCATAGAACTTAATGAGTCTTGCATGTTCATATTTGATATGAATATCACAGACGCATTGTATGTTAGATATACGTTCTTGCTTGAATATCACGAGGAGAATATATATTAGGAAAACCTAACCTTCAAAGTGGTATGTGTAGATCATAGGTAATTGGTAGAAATTCATAAGAATGCTAGGTGCTAGTTTTTATAAGCTGGTATTTAAAATCTCTTTTCTAAATTTTCAATTTTAAGTAGTTAATTTTGAATTGTTTCTACATAAATTATCCAAATAGTCTTTGAGAAGAACGACTTTGCATGAGAATCTATACTACAATATTCTTATATTCTTACAAGTATTTTATGTTATTTTGAGCCTAATTGTATAGACGTTAAAATTAATATCATTACGCACGCTGCAGCCTCAGCAATAGGGACAATGGTGTTACCTAAGTTTTCGTCTCCAGCAAGAGGATTTCCCACTTAAAACCATGAAAATAAATTTTAAGGTGGTTGACGTGGTATTACTGTACCACCTTATAATTTCTTCCCAACAATCACAAGTTTGGGAGCTGAAAATCCAATTGAAGAAATCCGTATCATGACCGATACCAATTTATTCCTCTCATCTCTTAATGTGATATATCTTTACAATGTCTCAAAAAGATCCAGCCATAAAATCGTATTGAAAATTAAATTGATGACGTGGCAGATTTGGAATCGACTAGGCATGAGCTCTTCAGTACGGAAACATGAAAGCGATAGTGGATTTTAAAAGATCATTGGTATTCCTCAAAGAATTTTAAAATCTGCTGAAAAAATACATTTGCTGACGGTGATGAATTTTGAAAGTATTCAAGAAAAAACCCTAATTTGGTCTGAAATACGACAGCCCATTTATGTAAAATTGCAAATATGCACTTGGAATACCGCCGGGCCATCGCAGCAGCAGCGACTATACAAGCATATGTGGAAAGACAGACCCTTCTTATTCAGTGTGCTATAGCCTATATAGCACCAAACCAACATCTACTCATCTATATTTTTCGTTTTCCCAAGCCATACCAGGTTTCCAGAAACTAGAGGACAGATAGAAGCCGAGCTCATTACCCGCCTAAACAGAAATCCATTGAAACCACGCAGGGATTTAGCAGCTAACTTCACAAGGGAAGGGCAACGAACATTCCACAGGACACCAACGGGCCGATAGTACCACATCATTGGCTAAATCATCAGAGGGCCAGAAAGAGCGAGAGACGAGTCAAATCTACCGCTTGGGTTCATTCATGTTCTTCCCCTCGAAGAATTCACCCAACATTCGTTCAAGATCCTCCGCCGTGTATCTGATGTACTTTTGGGGGTTCTTCCCACTCTCAACAAGAGGCCTGTGAGACAAACAGAATATACAGATTTTGGCACCGATAGATACAACTCGTACTTAGACATATTTGAGGTGGTGAAAAAAAAAACATGACACCATTGAGATGATTTCCAGGCCAATTAAAAATCAATAGTTACATGTTATTCAGCCGGAATGACCGAAATGAGGTATTGTCCTATTAAGTTCCTTAGATAAATAAATGAATAAATGATGGAGTATCTACAACACGGTTAGATAAGAGATCCTCCTTAGACACCCAAGACTAAGTCCATGGCTAAATGTAAAAGTAATCTAGCGAGAAGTGTCTATGGTAGTTGTGGCCTTGTTTGGTCTCTAGGATTGCATTAAAATGAATAACCCACTATATTCAAGATAATAGGAAGAGGTGAATAATTTTTCATTCCAAGGAATTAGATGGATTAAACAAGAAGGAAACTTCTTCCTTCCAATTCCCACAAAAATCGTAGGATTGTAAAGGATAAGTTTCCTTCATGTCTAATCCCCTTCTAATTCCCTCCAAATGAAAAATCATTCACCTTTACCTTCAACATACCTTGAATATAGTGAGTTATTCATTACAATCCAATCCTCCAGACCCAACAAGGCCTGAACGTCCAGACTCCAGAGTATTAAGGTTTTTTTCTTTTTATTTCAATCTAGAGTATTAAGTTTGGTCTAATAAATTACAAGGGTTATATGTGAAAATGGTCCATGTGATTTACCCACTTGGCCAATTTAGTCCCTGTGATTTCAATTTAGCCAATTTGGTCCAAGTATTTACCTCTGTTAGCCAATCTAAATTCTTTTCCATTTCAGGGATTTTATTTTTCCTTGTAAAATTACTCTTTATAACACCAATTACGGAGATTTTGGGCCCGTTTGATAACCATTTCATTTTCAGTTCTTAGTTTTCAATTTTTGTTTGGAATAGAGGAGAAATATAAGAGAAAAATGAGGGATGACCAAAAGTGGAGAATGGGTGGTTGGGAAGTAAGTGGAAGAAATGAAAAATAAACACTAAAAACTAAAAACAACTTTTAACAGGTTTCATTTCTAGTTTTTGTTTCCTAGATTTTCCTTCACTTCTCCCTCCACCCTCCCTCCACCATTCATCCATCCTTCATCCCTCATTCCTACATATACATTCCCTATATCTCTATGCAAAAAAAAAAAAAAAACTAAAATGAAATGGTTATCAAACAGGCCTTAATGTTTATTATTCTTAAAGGGATATATACAGGACATGTGGTGAAAGCGCATGCAAAACAATAGAAGATAATGAAAACGCACCCATAACGTTTTATGAATGATCTGTAGGCAGGCAATAAGACTTCAGCAACTGCAAGTCTTAATGACTCTCGCAACTCAGTATCAGGAACTGTCCACTGCGATTGTTTTTGATGAAGTTCCTCAAATTGCATATTGAACGTCTTGAACCTGAAATGGAATACATTTCAGCTAGGTCAAAATGTTGATGACAAAGTAAATCCATGAATCGATAGATAATCAAATTATTATTTTAAGTGTATGTTTGAAAGGATAGAAGTTGAGATCAACCTATCTTTAACAATTGCTCTTGAAACTCCACTGCTACTTCCTCCATCACCAGCTACTGAACTACCACCTCCAGATGACGTCAAGCCTTGGATGGTGAGGCACTGCAGAATCTGCATGGAGTAAAACACCAACATTTCAGAAGGTAGTGAAACACCGTTTAAGAGAAAAATACTTTTTTTTTTTTTTGGTAAACTAAGAGAAAAATACTTTAAAGCAAAATGAACATGCTGAAAGTGTTAAATATACGTATAGCATGCTTCTGCATCACTGCATTATGGAAAGAGAATCCATATTTTCCAAGGAAGGATTTTTCAAAAAAAAATTCAACTATCTAATTGAAAAGCCATAATTGTGCAAATGTAATGGATTTTTATATGAAAAACACATAGGTCATGGATTTGAAAAAGGAAGCTATTTAGGAATCAACATGCCAAACTAATGGTTGAACATACCATACCACACATGACAGAATCAAAACACAACACTACGAAAGCACGCCTCTACCTGTTTATATAAAACTTTGCATTCCATAACTCCTCACTGGGGTACTAATACGTCTAATATCACAATAACAATATAATATCTCAAACCTGGATCATATCTTCATCAATTTTTTCTTATTTGTGGATTTTGAAGGTCTGTAAACCAATTTTCTGTCCCATTATTAACATTTTTAAAAGATAAAAGAAATGCTAAAAGCTTAACATCGATCATAATACAAATAGTAATGGCCCAAAAAGCAAGAACCAAGCTCCTATAAAGAAAAAACTAAGGTAAATTATGGAAAGATCACGCAAGTTTCAATTAGGTCAACAAATCAATTATGTTAACAAACAGCACCTTTCCCCAACCATTTCTTTTGTATTGATTTGCATGCTGCTGCACAATTCTCCGGTGTCTTTGCACCCAATCATCCCCTAACAAATCTTTGGCTTCAGATCTGAAAACAATTTGAAACAGGAGTGCCACATAAAATAGGCTTGCAACACTAAAATCAAAAAGTCAAATAAAACATATCTGAGACAAACCTCCGCACAGATCTGACCATATAGTGAATATTATTCATGAGAAATAGGTGAGTTAAAGCTGGATCTCTGTACTGCTTAGATTTCCCATCCAAATTGGTTTGAAGAGCTTGCATTATTTGCATCGTGACAGCGGCTAATTGTGAATCACCTTCATCTCCATTTTCAAATTCTTTGAAAAGTTGCTTCAATGTCGATTGGTAACTGTAAAATACAGTTTTGGTCAACTTAAAAAGCTGTCTAATGAAAAATTAATAAGTAGGCATACAAAAACCTATCTAACAGTTAAAACCTAAAATCTAAGTGAGAAACATATGGTGGTCGATTGGCCCAAAAAAATATATATATCGTACGTATTAATGTATACAAGAGAGAGCAGCGTAAAAAAGATTTCAATAGAAACTATGAGGCATGTTTTAGAGGAATGATCATCCAACCATGGAGCACCACTGTCAGACCACAGGACTAGGAAATGTCTTAAAGCCTAATTAGTGGGACTTACTCAAAAAGAAACTTCACATAGTTTATCACATAGCTTGTCAAAGGATGGACAGTGCCATCAGTTACAGCAGTTTTCGTTGCATCCCTTTCAACGGCTTCTTCAAAATCCCCAAAGGTCTTTTTTGCGGTCTGGGCAAGCCTTTTTGTCAAGCTTGAAGCTGATTCTCTAATTTCAGCACAAGCTTTACCTATGAAGATCGTTTCAATCTGCAGATGAATTCAGGGATCAACTCAAAGCATGAATCTGGCACCAGGCCATCAAGCTACCTACTTTCTCAACAAACAGGCAAGTTTGAAGTGACCTAGACATCACATTGATGCGAAATAGAAAGTAATATATTAAATTTGATGTTCTACATAAATTGCATTTTAAGCAGCCACCGAGTGTACATAGAGTGAAATAATTGATAACACTAATTCTTCCAATTATGAAAATACAAATAATAAAAATACTTAGTTTCATTGTATTTTGACAATTTGTGGAACAAAAGCAACCTGTATCTTAAGCAGACACATATGGGAAAGAAACAAGAGAATATAAATATTAAAATAAAATCCCCTAATTCTCGAACTCAGAGTTGTCTGACATACTTAATGATCCTATGTTACCAAATGTGATGAATTCCTAACGTCCAAAGTGCTCTAGACAAATCAATATCCTTACAAACTTCAGGTTATCGAGAGATGAAACTACACCTAAGGGGCACTCCTAATTGTGTCATCTCCTTAGCCCCAATTTGTCATATTGTATACCTAGTGCATGCGTTATAAATTTGTTAAATTATTCAAACCTCTGAGTGAAGCTCCCGCATTATCTCATACATGTCTAAAAGTACAAATAACTTTTCCGGAGATCTTTTGCTGTTAGCAATTGCCTCCCCAAAACTAAGTAGAACTGAGACACTACTTCTGGTAACTTCAGCAAAACATTGGTCACCAAGAGAATCAAAGGCTTCAAACATTTGATCGCAAACTTTCCGTTCTCCAGCAAAGAGCAATTTAACCTGTTCAAGGACAGTTAGATGTTGAAAAAAAACACAGATAATCTATGAAACTGAGCAAATGCCATAAAGTTCTTACAGCTATACGCATGTAATGAATCCAGTTCCCAATCTTGGCCTCCAAAATCTCCCATTGCATTTTCTGAACATCATCCTTGCCAAGTTTTTCGACCCCCAATTTATGGAGGCTTTCTTCCAAAACTGAAGAACGGGTATCCCTGAAAAACATAAACAACATAAAGATTGATAGAATATATTCCAAATTTAAACAGAAAAAGACACGAGTCAAAGAAGCGCATATAAGTAAAGCACTGTTGGAAAATAATAGTCCATACAAATTCCGCTACCATAAGCATGGGATTCTTAAGTAGACTTTATGTATCGAATAAATGTTCAAATACAAGATCTGAAGCTAGCTTCAATATTAATGGTGTAGTTAGGCACCCATGGAGGAGAGCAGAAATTACAAATGAGATTAAAGCATACAGCCACCTCTACAATCAAAATAACTTTTCTTTAGAATTTGAAAACTTAACTCCTACGTTTTGGTGTGTTGAATGGCCACGGTGTTCCCTATGCGATTTTCAAAAGTCCAGATACAAAGATCGTGATACAGTTTTGAAATTTCACATATTTGGACAACTATCAGTGCTTTAGAAAACAATTACTTGTAAAAGAACCATTAACAAACTATTTAAGACAACAAACTAAGTGCAGTTTTCTTGGCAAAAGTGATCGACACCTTCTTAAGTTTAAACTCTTTCTAGCAGATGAAGCTGCATCATTTCTAAGAATACAAAGAATTCTAAGAATACAAGAAGTCTTCGACACGTGGACACAACACAAGTGGCATGTCCTTGGGTGTCCAACATGGAAAATGTTCTATGGAAGTGTCCACACACATAGGTCAGTTCTCTTCTGGTCATTAAAAATTGAGCTTCACCAACATTGAATAACTTCATACCCTAAAACAATAACTGATTAACAAATCACTTGACTTTCATAAAATATGAAATCTTGAAATAACCTGTTGTCATGAGTAGGAAGTGAAATCTTGAAATAATCTTGAAAAACCAACATGCCACATTGATAACTGAAGAGCAAAGAATGACCTTTTTATTACCTGTAAATTATTAGCAACTGCTGTTGGTGACCAGCTTGAAACATTTGCTGGGCTAAATCATGCAACAATGGAAGAACCCGTGGTGGTATCAGAGCAGGAGGTGTGTAAACAGCATTTTCTAAGTTACTGTTGTGGTGTTCAGGATGGTTATTGGATGAAGGATTCTTGCCACCATAATCACCATGATTCCCAGGAGATCCCAAGGATGGCCGCAGCGAGTTTGGGAGGCAATCAAAAAGGCGTTCAGGCTCCACAGGTTTGCTGAAATTCAAAAACAAATATATGGTGTAAATGAAGCACAATTTAATTCTTTAAAAAAAAAAAAAGGGTGCAGTTACAGTTCAATAGAGGACCTAACAACCTATCTGAAGATCATTAACAAAATTAACATGCCTCATAAAAGCATAGGCACAAAAAATTAATTATTTCCATAGAAAAGTCACCTTTTATCACAAAGTTAAGCAATAAAAGTTGAATATTTTTTTAAATATACGATGGCATTAGTGGAAATGACCATTTTGGTACCATAGTTTGACCTTGGATTCAACTGGGTCTCAGTCTTCCATAGTTCAACCTTGGATTCAATTGGGTCTTCAGTCTATGTAACATGGATACTGCAAAGTTTTCCAGGGTGAGTATCCCATATGGTAAGGTTACAGCACTAACGGGGATTATAATTTTAGGAACTTAGGGGTCAATTTGTAATTTTAAAAGAAAACTTAGCCTGCCAAATAAGTCTTTCTTCTCCTTCCTGGTTCGACAAAACAGAAAAGGGGATTTCATTTTCCTAAGTCTTATTTATGACAAGAAGAAGTGGAAAAGAAAAGGGATGGGTCCCCTCAAAAGGGAAGGGCCTCTACGAGACTGGACTTGACTCAGTCCCAATCCTGTCAAGTTGCGCCTACCATGTGTGTTCACCCCAAGAAAAAAAAACATAGAAGTGTGACATGACATGTGCTGACTAATTACCCACAGAAACTAGGAAAATTCTTGACATGACGCATAATATTAGAGAATATCTACTAAGTGCTGGACTGAACAGCTACATAAAGAAAAACCCGAGAGGTATTAGAGAGGTGTGTACTAATATGATTAGCCCATCATTCTCTCCTCTCACATTGTTTCTAGAAAGCCTGTTCAAATATTGAAATAAAATTACTGTTGCCTTCTATATAAAAGGATGGGTAGAGATTTGCTAATTAAACTCATTTTTTAAGTATACATAGTATTCTAATTGATGTATTCCTGTCCTAGTTTTTAGAGATTTTTCATATCACCCTACCACAGCATTGCATCTCTGTGTCCGGATTCATGCATCACAATCCCTGTTGTTTCAATTGTTTCAATCAAGTCCCTGTAGTTAACTAGTGGTTACAATAAAGAAAACGGGTTTGGGATTGAATTGGTTAGATTGGGGATTCCAGTGATTGGCTGGGATTCGATTGTAGAATTGTTGGAGAAGATGTAAGTCTTCCATGCTAGATTTTAATTCATGAATTCAAAGTCAGATTTTCCTATAATAGTTTAACATTTTTTTTCCTTGGACAATATTACCCCAGCACTAATGACTCTACGGTCTGAAAGATTAGAGAAATTATAGTTTAGGGCTTGACTGTAACCAGTAGTTAACTATGGATACTTGACTGAAACAACTGAAACTACGATGACACATTTGAGACCAAAGGTCCAACTACGGGACCAAAATAATTGTTTCCCCACAAAATAAATTCAATTGTTAGAAGGTCTTACAACTAGACAAAAAAAAAAACAAAATAAGAGACCACCACCCTCCAATGCCAACACAAAACACAGACAAACAGGATGTGATGAACATGAAACTGAAATGAAAGCAAAGTAGAGCATAAACTGAAATGGAGGCAAAGGAAGTAATATGCACTGGAAGAACAGCAATACAAACCTGTAAGACAATAACAGCTGCTTGAACTCTTCTTCCAGCTTTGAAATAGCTTTAGCAAGCAAACCATTTGCATGACTGAGAACTCCATCAGTACTACTCTTAAAGCCTTTGATGCTACTAAAGAACCGTATATTTCTTCGTAGCTGATCAATTGCTTCTAGATAACTTTCCAAGTCCTCATGTGGCCCTTTAAGTATCTTTGACTCGGCCTGCGAATTGAAATGAAAATGAAATCAACAGCCATAAATGGGAAAACATTAGTCATCAGACATAAGGGGTACAGAAAATGTGTGAAATGGTACAAACATAGGCAAGATAAGGTTAAAACAACAGTCATACGGTAATATCCTAGCAATTAAAACTCTAATAAGCATTTTTACTGCTGGAAATACTTAAGAATTGCTAAATGATAGGTAGATTATTGAACGACTACTAAAGAATCAAATGTAAGGTAAGATCCTCTGCAAGCTATGAAGCGTGGAAAACTCTAGAAGGTGGCTGTGTGAGACACATAGCCTAGGTTAGTGCCTAGGCTCCATGACTTGCGAGCACCCATTCACCAATGCAAAAACATTGCATGTCTAACTGTTGTAACTTGTTAGTGTGATACTTCCATAATCATATGCCAAAAGACTCAATAATCCTACAATATTTTTTTCTTGATACGAAGCATATTCAACAATCTTGTGAGTACGAGTGATTGAATGTAGTCACCACGAACGCACCAGCTTTGCCTTTTCTAGATTTTTTCCACATGATGTAATTAACGTAAAACTCTCTTCTATTTGGATAGAGAGATTTGAAATGTAAAGACTTTAAATTAATATTGCATAGTTAAATTGCTTGAGTAAATTATTAACAGCACATTTACATGAAAATAAAAAGAAGAAACGCATGGATTTGAAATGACTCATGGATCTAGTAATTTCAAATTCAACAAATAATGTGGAACTAGTAATTTCAAAATACCACTTAAAATACATCGTAGCCAGAGTTTTATAGTTTTTCTGCCTAATCTCTCAAAAATTTAATTCCTTCTTATAAATCATCCTGCCCAAATGAAACCAAAAAGTGAACAATGCTCATGTCCTATGAAAGCACCAAAAACCCTGGATGAACAAACTAGGCGTATTTCATTGTAAAAGGCGCAATTGCAAACAATCAAACGTCAACAAATAAAATCCAAGAATACGAAGGAAGCTAATCGACATGCTTCTCTAGATATAGATATACTAATCCAGATAACATACAGATACCATTTCATACAGGAAAATGGTTTACACTCATTCAATAGTACAACCATTAACTATGATCACGAATTTCCTAAACTCCCGACCAGAGATTAATCAATCTGAAGTTGTCTAGTGAAAAATTGAACAAGTTGAGAAAATGATATTGGCTGTTCTAACTTCTAACTAACAGTTACCCGTATGTACTTGTTACAAATTAAGCTCAGAAATGATAAACTACCTGATGAGAAAGATCGAATTGCGCCAATATAACCTCAGCGGCCTTCAAGGTCTTATCAATGTTCTCATGGGCTTTCCGAATGGAATGCGTTCTAATCTGTACAATCCAGAATTCAGACAAGCCAGCTCAAATAAGAAAACACAAACATTAGATCAACCTTATGAAACTAAGTCAAAATCCGAGAGATCCGCCGTTTAGTCACTCTATATATATGTGTGTGTGTGTGTGTGTGTGTATATGTATATGTATGTATATGCTTATGTTCTGTAAAAAAAAGTAAAGGCCAAGTCAATCTCAAAAGCACCGATCCGAACATGCTTCTGTTGGGAACAGAAAACGAAAGCTAGAAGAAGAAGAGGATGATGAGAAGATGAGAGGGTGGGACCCACCTGGGTAGGACGCATGGCGGTTTCGAGGGCGGAGAGGCGGTGGTCAAAGGAGCCAAGAATTGAGACGACGCTGTCAGTGATGGTCTGGCTCTTTTGCAGTGACTCTCTCATCGTGGCTGCTCTCGCGCTCAGTGAATCGCCGCCCACTGCTACGGCCGCAACACCCATCTTCTTCTTCCTTCTTCTCCTTGTTCTTCTTCTTCTCCGGTGTTGCTGCAGAATTTCTGGAAGAAAGAGGAAAGGAAAAAAAACGAGGGATTGAAATTTATTTAATTTTTAATAGTTTAAAGTTGGCGAGATGGTAATTATGGACCCCAGTGACAGTTAGACATTTTCAGGGGGGCAGTCAGACGCGCCTGTCTTTCTTCGGACACGGTGTTTTCTCTAGTCTCCTCTCATTCTCCTTTTCACAACAAGAATTTTTTTTTCAACCTACCAATTTGCTGATTCCACCGTAGATAACAATATGTTTCCTCCTAATATTCCCGTTTTCTTTTTTAATACAAAAATATTTGGTTAGGATTTTGGGTTGAATTACCATCACGCCGTACTCAAATTTGACGAAATTGTATATACAAAACAAATTAAACATTTTCGGTTAAAGACCAAAGCCACGCGCCTTGAGAAGAGAGTTTTGGCCAATAAATTTCGTTTTTCTTAAAAGAGTTAGTGTTTAGGGCTTAGTTGCGTAACAAAAGCTTACCAAATTTGCAATTAGTGGGGAAAAGGGTGAGATTTGATGGGTAGTGGGGAAGATGATGAACAAAGAAAGACGACGACTGGGAGAGAAGTCTAGGTTTTTTTTTCTTCCTTTTTTTCTGTTTTTTTTTTTAAAATTTTGTTAGTGCAATGATTAATTTTTTAAAAATCTTTTTTCTCAGTTTTCTCCCTTTATTTTTCATTTTAATATCAATTATTATGTGAAAGATTATTATAGTCCGACGTACTATTCAATACACAGATTAATCCGACACTGCACTAAACACCTTACTATATTAATCAGTACTATCCGATGACATAAATTAGTTAGTCAGACTGAAATAATTAGTACAATCCGATATACCAAACGAGGCCTAAATGTATTATATTCAGCGTGTAAGCCATTAAGAGCACATGATCACAATATCTTCATCAGCAAAAGTGACTCCAGCAGCAGCACGATAGTCCCTTGCTTCTTTAATTCGTTGCAAATTGTGAGTCGTCATATCGGCCCCCTTCTTGATAATCTGAAGATCTGATTTCATTTGGAAAATAGAAGTTCGACTCACAGTAGAGAATTGATCTTGGAGACGAACCCATAAATCTCTGAATCATGCATGGTGTTGCCAATGGCAAGAGCAGAAGATGATAAGGTTGCAGAAATGAGGATCGAAAAAGCTTAGACCTAAGCTTTAATGGCGGATGATGATAGAGCTTACATAGAGGCATAACTACCTTTCTAACAAAATCTCTAACAGTATAACAAACTAATCATAGGTCATCTCCTAATCAATTGTCCTAATCTGGTACATTGTCCATAATTCATTTTCTAGCTTTTGGTGTGTATATTTGACACATTATTGTTGATGAAAAGTCGAAAAGCTAAACATGTTTAATCTAATAAAATAGATATGGCATCTAAATCTAAATGCCTCACTAAATAATGTCTCACATCATATAGTTCTAACACAAATTTAAGCAGGGAGCCTCACTTGATGACTCGAAATTAATGTAATAATAACTCGAGTCGAGCAGCTATAATTTAGAGGGTATGACACCATTACTAGTACTAGCCCACAGAAAAAATTTCCCCGTTGGAATCTCCTCAGGAGGAAGCAATGCCAGCCTTGCGCCAACACTGGCGGCATCATCGGCCGTGTGGTCGCCCTTACAACGAGTCATAGATGTCTGCGTGAAGCCGGGACAGAAGCTATTCACACTCAAACCCCTGCCCTCATATCGCTTGGCCAAAACTCTTGTGTATGCATTGAGCGCGAGCTTTGACACAGCATAGTCGGTCCATATTTCAGGCCACCCTTGGCTCTTCCATCTCCCGCTCTTGACGTCTTCAAGAAACAAACTAGCCACCCCCTCGATATCTTTTTCCGACAGTCTTTCGCTTTCTAGAACTCGTTTTGTGCTAGGGTTTCTTAGTTTCTGCAAAAAATATATTGAGAGCTTGATGATCGATCGAGGTTTAATGCATGCATGCGTTGTTTCATGAGCAAGTTTAATTTTTCGATCGCTTACATTTAGCGAGCCGAGTCTGGAGCTAACGTTAAGTATCCGACCGACGGAGGAGGTGCTACGACGGAACATGGGCAAGAGGGCCTCAATCAGTAACTTAGGTCCGTAGAAGTTGGTTTTCATCACTGTCTCGGCATGTTCCACAGAGTTTTCATTGATATCATTAAACGACACAGCCGCATTGTTCACCTTCATTTATCCAAATTTATAATCAATATAAAAAGTACGTAAAACTACATATATGTAACAAGTTATTATCAACGTATAATAACCCTATAACTAAAATGTAAAACACTTTCTTTTTAAAATTAATATATATGCAATGTAAGTGGTGCGGATTGTTTTGGTGATTAAACCTTCTTCTTCAAGTTTCGGATTCAAACTCTTCATCCTCTTCTTAGTGTAGCTTAGTATAGTAATATCGTTTGTATTAAAAAAATATTAATATCCAATAAAAATTTCTAATTACAGTTCGAAATTTCCTGATATTATACGTCTGATTGATTGACTAGTTTTAACAATTGTACTGTTCGAAATTTCATGATGATATTATATAATTGATCGACTAAGATACTCTTGAAGATTTGATCCACTTGGCCATGATCGTTCTCTATAAACGTGAATATCTGTCTCCACCGACCTTTTCTTTGTCCCTCATCAAATACGCCTAACACATTATATATATATAGAGAGGGTCAAACCTTACAGATATATTTCGATCGAAGATATTCGATTAACTATATAGAACGGATCACACTGTGAAATATATAATGTAATCACGTTCACGCTTAACATATTATGATGACAATGTAATATGACGTCTATAATGTAAAAATCGACTTTGTTATATAGTAATAACAATGTTATTTTACCAACAACTTTAAATTTTTGGCGATTATAATTTAACCTTACCATGAATTTTAATAATTTAGACGTTGGTTATTAACTTCATTTTGTAACACCATTTAACATGAAGGTAAAGATAATTTCATGTTGTAACACTATTTAACGTGAAGATAAGGAACCCAAAAGTGAATAACAATATGAATAATTTCATTACGTCTACTAATAATAACTTACGTGTATATAGTTAAATGGAAATAGAGAAAGCTTACAAGAATATCCAGCACTGCATAGCTTTTTGTGAACCATGAAGTGAAAGATTTGATAGAAGCAGGATCGGAGACATCAAGGCAAGAAAAGGCTACGTTATGAAGGCCTTGAGCTCTGAGTGCCTCAACAGCCTTGCCACCCCTTTCCTTGTCTCTGGCCGTTAATATCACTCTCACTCCCAACTCCGCCATCCTCTTCACAACTGCAAACCCTATTCCCTTGTTTGCTCCTGTCACTATCGCCACCGTGCCCTCCGACCACCATCTTCTCCGATGTCAATCCACCGCCATCAAATTTATACAACAAAGCGTACTTTCCACATTATTATTATATTATTGTTCTTTTCTTTTTCTCAATTCTAATCAAGGCATGAAAGTTAATTAAACAGCACTATCGATATTGAATGACCCCATGCATGCATCTACCAAATTAAAAAGCTCAAATAATATACAGTGATGGCAAAGTATATATAAAGCAATGGTTAGGACCAAACCTAAATGCATAAAGGAAGAGAAGGAAAGAAAAGAAAAGACACGAACTAATAAGGCCTAACCTAATTGGTTAGGGACCAAAACAAAGCGATGGATTGAAACCGATTAACACAAATTATTTTGACAAACAATAAATAATTTACACTCAATTCATTTAAAGTATTGGGAGGGGGATTTGAATATCGGTGCATAGAGGGAAGCATACTGTCGTAGCCAACTTGACTAAGCTCAGGTCTGCATAGTGTGACGTATATATAATAAAGTATCAACTACTGTTTTATCATGCAAGAGAGAGAGAGGGCATATTATCTTTTACCTGCTGGTTGGGGCTGGGGAGAGGGAAGGAGAATGAGAAGAGAAGGTTGCTTCTTTGGACACCATAAACTAATTAAAGTTGGGGTCAGAGAGAGGTATGTTAATTGGAAGGGAGTGGAGAGGATTAATGGTAGCATTGTGTATTTATAGACCGAAGGAGATTAAGAAAAGGCAAGTGTGGGAATTGGACATTAATAAATTGAAGGCACATATCATATGATATGAACGTGAATAAATTAACAAAACCAAACCCACCCACTTTCCTAGCTAAGCTAGCTCCTAGTTTCTTTCTTTCCTTTATTTAGTTTACATTCTACTGGTTGCCTTTGCCTTATATATATTCCAATTCCCGCAACTTTTTATCAAGGATCCGAGCCGTCTATATTCAATTAATATACTTAATTCAAAATTATTAAAACATTCATTTGTAGTGAAGAAAATAGACTAAATGCGGTTCCACAAAGAAACATTAAAATGACTACCATTCAATCTAACGATTATATAGTTTCAGATTTTAGAATTTTAAGTCTTACCTCAAATACCTAAATGATCAACGGTTAAATTGTTAAAATACATTATAGAGTAGGCCCTACCGGTCATATATATTAACATGAAGCAGCTGCATGCGGATGCGGCCTATTCTTTTATCAATCTTCCTCCTCCCTGGTGGTGTGGTGGTCCTCCAGTCCAGTGCCTGCCGTGCGCCCCCTTTACTGGTAGTTGCTGACTTTCCAACTATTACTCGTCTTTTTTTTATTAGAAAATATATTATCATGGTTCGTGTGTTATTTAAAGTATTGTCAAGGATCAGTGTCTCATAAACACTTTTATTAATTTCCATCAATATCCTTGTTACAAATTAGGAACGTGGAGAATGCTAGCAATGTGTACTTACATACGGAAGGAAGCCAAGTGTGAATTAGACATTAATAACTTTCTTAAATGTAGATCAAGCCGCGCGGGGCCCTTACAACCAAGTTTGGATCTCCGTTCACATAAATTAGAGCAGTTCAAAATATTGCTTTTCCTACAATATCGCTTGTATAAAACAAATATTGGTTTGTCAAAAAAACATATTGACCATGTCTGACTATGCCTCTTCTGTGACACAAATGGCAAAAATTTATAGAATAAGCTCTAGTTTTTTGGTTTTTTCAGACTTCCAAACATTATTCATCATATCCCAACTCTTTTATTTATATTTTACATTTGCAACGTTTCTAAACTTCTAGAAATTCTGTGAGGGATTCTTCAGAAGCATTTGTAGGCTGGCCTCAGCTGACAGTTAACGAAAGAGTTGAGCTTATAGCTTCAAACCTCGAGGAAACTGCTTCTGTATCTTTAAAAGCTTACAAATACATAAAGGGCGAGCACTACATCTTTGACCAGAAACGGCTTAGAGTAGCTTCTATTGATCCGTGCGGTTCATCTGTTGGGAGATAAACATCGTCCTCAAACTGCAAACAACGGAAAAGGAGAAAGAAATGTTCACGAGTCAATGAAGGATAACACATCATTAGCTTATACCCCAAGAACAGAAAGAATAAAATAACAGATTACCTCACCATAAAAATCCACATACAAGTACAATGCATCGGAAAGTCTTGTCCATTAGCGTCTCTATGTTTTCGTTATACCAAGGATTTGGTTTCACACATATCTCATTAAACTTCATCCCTTATTTCAAAGATGCGTCATTGTCACGACCTCTAAAACACATGTATATTGTAAACAATAACTGGCTGGGTTTTATCAACTACCAAATTATTCGAATGATGAAGTCTAGACATTTAGTTTCCTACAAATTCTATGCCTAACAGAATATTTGTAATTCTAAACTACAACATTGACATAAGAATATTAGTCATGAATCTTGATCATGAAGAACCTATTTCCTACGCAATCTCAACGTGAATTGAACCTGTAAATCACAGGAAATACCAATTCCAGTATGGCAAAAGAAACAGCAGTGTCACAGAACTACTGGACAAAGCAGAGACCATCAGCATACTAGACTTTAAACAAGCTATGAAGGGTGAAGGCTGAAGACACCAGGAAGGCAAAATATTCGGCACGCCGCAGTGGACAACTACTTTGCGGGGAAACATGGGATGTGAGCTAAGAAGCAACATGGCACTAAGCAGAATAGCAGGAAAATATAGGTTTAGGAAAGCTGCTGAGTAATAGGTCAGACTGGTCAGAATTTCAAACACTAGATACATACGGATGAGAGCCACTGAAGATTAGTATTAGTTTTACAAACCCTCTCGGCTCCTTCATCTTTTTAAGAAAAATACAGACCAAAAGGACAGATACTCATCCAACTACCTTTCTTTCATATCAAACAAAATATGAAACTAAATCAAAATAAACTGAACAGAATTTCAATCTGTTAGTTAATAAGTATACAGATTTTGTATGCAAAAACTTACATATCGAAAGAGTCTTACCTTCACAATAGTATTATCCTTGTTAGATAGATTAACAGGTAAGAAATGGATATTTGGCATTTTCAGTTGTACTGCTTCTATGTCAGGAAACCTGTAACCATGAACATGAATAAGTATTTTATTCGACAAAATGCCACATAGAAAAGCAGATAGATGTACAGGCAAGCATATGCATGTGTGTGCTGAGAGAGAAAAACCTCTTGAGAACAGTCTTTGCCATGTGATAAAGAGTGCTTTGGACAGACGGGCTGTATACTCCTTCTTTTGGAGGACCAAAGAAAGTGTCAGCCAGAGCTTTTTTCACACTCAGGTATCTTTCGGTGAAGTACAACGGCTTTTGAGGGATGCGTAAAATAGATTCATATTGATACCTGCATGCAATGTATCTCAGTAAAATGGAAATGTAATCTCCAAACACTTGTGGAAATTAACTTTGGACTTGGTGTACGCACTGGAACTATAATATAGAAGAAACCGAGAGGAAAAGCCAAAATATTAGAAATTCACTTAAACAAGCATTATATCAAGTCACCGTATGAAAACACACATACCTCCATGATGCAGTGATCTCTGTAGCCAGCATCCTCTCTCGTGTGTCAGGAAGAGCTGTGTATTTGTCCCTAATAAACCCCTCAAAACCTGACTGCTCAAGTAGAATCCAAACAAAAAATCATCAGTATCAACCAACAAACTCAATAAGAGAAAAAGAACACACATGCACACTAATATACAAATAGCAGTTGAGAGTTCCATTTTGGCTTGCAATGTCTGCAATGCAATAATTTTTCTGTCTCCTTTCTTTACTCAGTAAATTGGTAATGGATGAGCGTGATAACACAACTACGTGCGGATGATATCATGTTAGTTAGAAACCACAAAACAGTAAATTTTGATAACTCATAAGTAGCTGGAGGTTGATGCATTGGAAGTTCTGTTTCCAGATTTTATTACTGTCCAACAAGAGCATTGAGAAGCTTCCAGATTTTTAAGATGCACCTGTGTTTCCTTACTCAATGACTTAGAGTCGGAAGAGTTTGCCTTGATGTCAGCAAAGCTGGAGGTCTGTGTCTATTTCCTTCGAGGGGGGTGTTAGGGGCAGGAATAGATATTCAAGGGACACTTACCATCAAGGGGGGATAACAGGGGGGGGGGGAGTCCATTTCCTTTTGATCTAATTTGGAAACTTAATACTTGTAATCGGATTAAAAAAAAGGCTGTGTAAATATATTTGCCCTCAATGCCGTATTCCTTGAAAGACTGGGAAGGAACTGTCAATCATCTTTTTCTCAATTGTCCATTTACGATACAGATCTGGTAGAAATTGTGTAATGAAGCTCATTCAAGTTAGGTGATCCCAAAAGGATGTTACGAGGTTCTTATGCAGCTTAAAGTCTTGAAAAAAGACAATATAGTAAAAACTCTTACAGGTAGAAGGGCCATGGAATGAGTTTTTAGGATTATTCAACGTTAGTTTTTGGTCTTCCCCCCTTTGCAGTTCACTCACAGTAGAGTTCAAGGAGACTTCCATGTCAGCAGTGTTGGTAGACTGAGCTGCAGTGATTTATGTATTGTGGGTTTAATTTATATGTCTAATCTTTAACCTTAATTGAAAGTTGAGGCACATAAGACGGTTTTGTTCTTTGTTGCACTAAACTGAGAGTGGATTCCTTGTCCATAATTGTACATTTGGCATTCTTCTTAACAAATTTTTGGTTTCTTTTCAAAAACAAAGGAGCCATTACGATCGGTGATTTCTTGTTATGCACAAAGTAATTGATTATCATATCCATGATCACATTACGCGTTCAACTTTGAAAACCTTGACATAAATTTGATTGGATAAGATTACCTTTGTTGTCTTTAGCAGAGATAGTCCTTCAATACCAGAAGTCACCCTCAGTGCACCAGATTTCTGAAAAATTACCTCTGTTGTATGCTTCTCAGATCCTAATTTGAAACCTTTAACAAATATGGCAATGAAAAAAAATTAAAATAAAATAAAATTAACGGAATGGATGTTTCTGGATTGCAAATCAATATGCTTGGAAGTACTTTCAGAATATATGTGAAATATAAGGACTTCTACTCAACATTTTGATGAGAAAAACAGTGACCTAACAAGATTTAAGTTTGAGGCAACAAGAATGGGCATGCCATCCAATATGTCATATGTTGACCTTATCTCTACAAACAACTAGACAACAATTATTCCCGAACAAATTTGACTTAAAAGTGTTTCGTACAAGTTTAAGGTAATCTCAGCTAATTGCTAAATAATGAAACAATCTTAGCATACAATAAAATGACAAGGAACAGCATGGAGCAAATAGGTGAAAATTGCTATATGCAAATAATAATTCATATGTGAAATACAGTGAATTATAAAAGAAATGTTTCACACAGTAAGAGAATTAAAATACATGGTACCAATCATTGAACTTAATATATCACTTCTTTTCAATGAGTTGTATGATTCAATAGAAGAATGCTAAGGGAGTGAAACCCAAGTATACAAATAAATACAGCCTATGTTGACCCCTTAGTCCTCGGTTGTGCGAGAAGTTGGGAATTTTCTTTAGAACCGTCTGATTTTAACCCATTGGTGGGAGGCAAGGTTTGCCTATCTGACTCATGAATTGCTGAGAAGTGGCTGTCTACTTGCGACTCTTCGGTTGTGCAAGTAGACTCTTTGGTTGCTTACATAAAATTGTAAATTCCCAAGTGTTCTGGTTATAAAGTGCTGTGGGAGCATCTAGAAAGATCTTCAAGATTGCTTGAGTCCGCTGGGCAATTAGGCTACAGTTCTAGTCAATCTGGTAAGTTTAGTTATTTATTATATTTCATTTTCCCCTTTGTGTTTAATGTATTTCTAATAGGATTTATTAGTAATCTTAATAGGAATGGGATTAAGGATTATGATTTCTTAATAAACAGGGATTAGGGTTTCTAGGCTGCTGTTCTCAAGTATAAATAGGATATTGAGAGACTCTTGTATTCAATTTTTTTAATAATTGAATATATTCCAGTTTCAGATTTTAGAATTTCTCTTGGGATTATCTTCCTACTTCGATCTTGTTGCTTTTATCTCCCTATTCTCCAATGCTTATCGTTTGAAATCCGCTCCTACTGTTATTTGGCCCTATTAGCTGCTGGACAGCAGCTTCTCGCAACTGTCCTGCATCCTAAAGTAATCACACATAGTAGATATCATATACAGTTGTTTTATAGCTTCGCCCGCACTTCTATGCAAGACTGAAGTTAGACTAACCGTGTTCATGTGGTTGACCATCTACAGATACACGCTCCCATGGCTTCTCCACAATCTTTACTATGGCAGTAGTGACCTACAGATATAAGAACAACTGAATTTCTAAGCAACTATAAAATATTACAAACAACATAAATTACAAGGGAAAAAAATGAGATGCCAACTTGAATGTAATCTTTCAATGAAAAGCAAAACACCATTCAAAATTTCAAATAGATCACGAATCAAATTGTGAATATTGTCCAAACAATAGGCAATTAGGCACTGCGCCAAAATACTCCTTACTATCAATATCATTACCAATAATCCAACAAGGCTAAAAAAGTAATGAAGACATATCATTAAGTTTCTTTTTATTGAAAAAGCGTGCATGAAAATTTATCATCAAATAAAAGTTGAAGACATTACTGGAACCACGGACAAAATGGAGCTAAAGATGAAAAACAATATCATATCTTTGAACACTTGACACGTCTAACGCAACAAATAGCCAAACCTTCATTTGAAATCTGAAATAAATATTGGAGGTTTGGAGCAACTCACATTTCTAATGCAATAACTCTTCATCTCTCTCTATCAAAGTCTCTCTCAGGGAGATTACTATAACTAACATTAAATATTACAGGGAGGAAAGCTTTCTCCTTTTTTAAATTTGTTTTTATATTTCAAAAAAGCCAGCTTTCTTTCTAAAGTAAGTAAATACTAAAAGCGTTAACCCAAGACCAGGAAGCCGACCAATAATAACATAGGAACAAGAAATATAAAGAGATTAAGCTGAACAAATGCAAACCATATAACCCAAGACACAATAACAAGGGGAAAAAAAACAAGGACAAGGAACAATGCACTCTAGCCGTCTAGGGATGAATTAAGTAAATCATCTACCATTTGTTTTACAGAATGACATTAACGACAGCACGGCTTTCCTGCTTCGCCAAATTTTCTTCCATCAGTATAAAGATTCGAGAAATAATGACAACAACAAACAGCCATCATTTCAGCAGAGATAGTAGTAAAAGTATCAAGCATTTTTTCTTTTCGTCTACAATATGGGATTAACTGATGAAATTCAAAAAAGAACACTTGAATTGCATAGTATTTACCTGCTGGTAAAGGGATGTGAAGTGCTTAGCAAGACGAACTGCAAATTCCTCCACTGAAAGTTCTTCTTTACATTCCTTTGCCTTTGCATATACCTGCGTTGCAAGTTGCAACTAGGTTAAATCCCAAAGGCGAATAGCAGTCTAAATGATGGAAATATAGCAGACTTCCAGCACTGGGAAAGCTAACAGTGTCAGTATGACATCGTATTTCGTATCATCCTGTTAATTGGAACTTGAGTCCATAAGCAGCCACGTTAGTTGCTAAGTTCTTTAATCACTCCATATATTATTTTTTCTTTATATGTGTCTTTTACGTTTATCAATCCAACTGACCAAGCTTAATTCCTTCACCCGCAGTTTCAACCGATAAATTTTGTCATTTGGAGCTGAAAATCATGATCAGCAGCTATATAAGCCTTGGGAATTATCAATTAGCAATAGTTCATTAAAGTTGATACGTTGCACAGCAGTTTCATCCATGGACACGCATAGATAAGAAGTATCATTTTACTAATCATGATCTATTAAATATATAAATATATATTTGAAAAGTACCAAAAAATTAATCAATCTAGATAAGAAGATATCATTTTACTAACCGTAATCGATCATAATCTATTAATTAAGAGTGGATGGAAATCATAATCGTGTGGATTGTTGATTTGATTCGATGAGACAGAGAGAGAGAGGAGAGAGAGAGGAGAGAGAGAGGGTTATTACTTACAGTGTTCTTCATGGTGTCGGTAGCGACGAGATCAGAGTTGTCGTCGCGGGTGTAGGCAGAGACGCAATCGGAGAGGAGGCTGATGCCGACGTTCCATTCGACAACGGAATGGCGTCCGTCGTTGTTCCGCCAGACCCTCGCCACCCTCACCCTTTGCTTCCCATGCCTCTGCTCAAAGTTGAACCCCTCTATTTTGTTCGCCATCGTCTCCCTCTGCGATTCTGCGACTGTGACTTTGACTGTCGCACCAACCAGACAGACTCGCAGATTTCTTTTAATATGAAGTGCCCTCAATTACGGAAAAATCTTGAGTGGTACGTACCATTTAATTTAATGGTACGAATATTGAATGGTTCAGATTAATTTATAATGAGTCCCTAAATAAATTTTAGCTATTTAATAATACGTACCATTCAATGGTACGTACCACTGAAGTTGGACCCCTCAATTACTCTCTCGACTTTTCATTTGGTTTTGAGCTTATCCAGTCAGCTTAGGGACACTTCAAAGTTAGTTTAAAGAGTCAACCCAATAAGGGAGAATCCTTGTATCCTCTCTTCGTTTTTTTGTTTATCGGATTCAAAAAATAAAAAAATAATAATGGTCCGATTAAATAAATATGTGTGAGAGGCTAAAAAATGTATGTGCTTGTCATTTGTAAGTGAAAGGTCTTAGATTTGATTCTCGTCAAAAATGAATTCGAACCAAATTATTATTACTAGTCTATTGTTAGGTTTAGTTCACTTCCTCACCTTTTAGTGTTGATAATATCGTATGTATTAAAAAAAAATTAAATGACTCGATAACTTAATAAAATTATAGTAATTGGGAAGAGGAGAGAAAAATTAATAATAGCTAATGGCGTGTTCATATATCTGGAAACATAATGGCTAGAAAGAGACATTTGACCTTATCCTTTTTTTTACTAAGACAAGGTGGAATCAAAAGTTGTATGAGACCCATATGAAATCAGGAATACGATTCTTGAAATTGGAGGAATCGAACTTCGGAGGATGGGTCTGATTGAAAAGTAGTAAATCGAAATCAACATCTTCATACCAAATCTATCCTCCCACATTTGCTAATAATAAAAGAAAACTCTATACAAATCAAAACCATTGTCATCTCTTTACTTGTTTCTCTCTCTCTTATACAAATCAAAACTCTACATTTGCTGTGAGCCCTCACTAAATGAATTAGCGCTTCTTTTTTTCCTTTTTTTTTTCAAAAAAAAAAAACATTATTATTTTTAGTTTTTTATATATATTTTATGCCAATTGGTGCTGAAAATACAATCTTACCTCTACTTGTAACAGATTTTTAACGGAAATCATATTTTTGGCCTAAATTTGCTAACTGTTTTTACCGAGAGGTGTAATTCTCAATTTTTTTTACCGGGGTCGTCATGTAAGTACCCTATATTATGACCACGGGGATGATTAATCCAATTTGGCCTTAATAAATAATAAAAAAAGGACAAACGTTGAAAGGCCAAGGCTTCCAGAACAAAATTATGCGTTGTAGGGAAAAAAAAGGGCCTCGAAACGCTGAGTTGAAAGGTGGTTTAACCAGGCACCAATGCACATGAACTGGCAAGGCAAAGCAAATAACCAGCAAAAATCTCCTCATTCATTCATTCATTCAGCTTTCTTCTTCTTCTTCTTCTTCTTAGTAAGAGGAGGAAAGCGTTATTATTTTAATCGTGCGGTGCAATGTGCTTCTTAATTTCAACGGCTGCCGCGCAAGAGTCATCAGGCGGGGAGCGGAAGAGAGTGGTGGTGATTGGAGGCGGCGTGGGTGGCTCCGTCGTAGCCCATTCTCTCCAGTTGTGCGCCGATGTTGTCCTCGTTGATCAGTAAGCCCTCCTTTGAACCCATTACATTGCTTGTTTTGTTTTCGATTATTCGACACCATCGAGCAATACTTTAATCTAAACTTCGGGGGAGGGAATTCGAACTTGAGTGCAAGTCGTTGCCTTGAATTTGCTATGCCATGCTAATATGGTCTTGGAATTTAATTTTGCAATTCGTGATTTGTTTTCTTTTCTGTGTATTTTGGCTGCTGAATTGGTTATAAATGGAAATTGGAACAAAATTTGTGTGCTAAAAAATGGCCAGCACTAGAGAAATGAGAAGAAAACTAGTCACATTAGTTACATATTTGTTAACTTTTAATTTAACGGAGGTTCATTCTCTACGAGAAAATAAAATCGATATGAGCGAACATTGCTTGATTTTTCAGATCACTTCTGTATATCTTTTTCCGACTTATATTATGGTTCTGTTTGATATAGGAATATTAGTAAGAAAAAGAGAGGTATTTGCTTTAATTTTTATTGTTCTTTGGTTTAGTTTGGATAAGACTGCATATCAAACACATAGCCAATTCTTCTCTGTCCTGAAAGCACCCATTTGAATGAAATACTTATGGAAATGATTTCCGATCAAAAGTAAAAGTCATGGAAATGTCTTTGCTCTGAAGATGAATAAGCAGTGATTCTGTGGAAAAAGGAAATGGTTTGCAAATATCCAATGAGGTAGAATTACCTTAAGGCTTATTATTTAGCTGAATGTCGGTAGAATAAAGGACCCAGATGTTTAAATTGAGGAGCCTATGGCTCATGATTAATTGGAAGACGTAGTCTGAAATGGTGAAATAGACTACGGGTACTGATCTAAGTCATTGTGATTTCTGTCTTTGCTCTTGCTGTCTTTTGTGAATGCATTTGTGCCCCAACGATCTTGGTTTGTACCTTTCGAATCAATGATGTTTTAAATTTATGTGTGGGAAATCAAATGTCCAACGTGTGATGTGGTGGCTTCTGGCAAGTTTGAACTGGTTAGTTGGCCTTCATATATCATTTGATAACTTAATCATGCCTTTGTAAACTTCCCTAAGGTTAGAAGAATTTTCGGGTTTTTCTAATAATTTGAAAAATTAAATGATGCCTCAGCTGCTGAGATATATTATCAATATCATTCGAGGTTAACATGGATGATCATAGATTTATTGCAAGTAAGTTTCTTCATGATTTCAGGCTTTCTAAGGTAGTAATCAATGAGTTTAGCTCAGACACCAGTTGGAGAGTTTGTGAAAGACGTTCTGTCATAGATGTAAACGTAAAAAGGGAAGAAAACTAGGTGATACCATCACCATCAAGGGACAATTCAGTAATAGTTTTCATCTGGAGAGTACAATAAACGCCAATGGACTTCGTTTCATTCCTTTACCATATTATTGTACATTTTTGTTTAATTTTTTTTAACCTAAAAAAGTATTTACAATTTTTTGTTCTATTTGTTTTATGAATTTTTCAATTGTTTGGTCATGTAGTAGCAGCGCAAGGCTTTTTGGGTCTACTTGTCTATTATTTTTACTCCAGTGGTGATAGTAAACATGATAGATGAAAAGAAGGAAGTGGTGTCACTGAACTAACCATGTTTTGCATGTAGAAGATTCAAGATGACCTGTTTAAACATTTTGAATGGTAAAATGAGTTACTTTATCATGCAACTGTCGAGTAAGGCAGTTTTTTTCCAGTTTGTATTGGCACATGTTTATGGCGCAACATGAAATAAAAATACTATGTAACCATGTATTCTCTCTCTCTCTCTCTCTCTCTCCCTCTCTTAGTCTCTCTCTCATAATCTGACCATGCTAAATACCTCCGCTCATACCTTATTAAATTGGAATGTTAAAGACACTACCATTTCCCTACCTACATGCAACAACCAAGACTTGTTTTGGTTCCCTTACTTTGAGTTTTATTACTTGTCCCCATCTTATTTATGATTAAAATATTGTGTTTTCTTTGGTTTTAATGGTCCTTCTTTGTACCTGGTTGATGCTATATCAGAATTTCTTCAGTAGATTACTTATTTGTAAACAAGAATCATGGTTTCTTTCGTGTCATTTCTGGTTTCCTGTCCACTTCTTCCTCAGTATACATAATTTAGTATCAATACAACTATAATTATTGACGTATCAAGTTATTTTATTCTTTGTTCCTTTTTAATGACATTTTTGTTTACCATGACCTCAGGAAGGAGTATTTCGAGATCCCGTGGGGAAGCTTGAGGGCAATGGTGGAGCCATCATTTGCCGAAAGATCCGTCATTAATCACTGCGATTATCTTCCAAATGTGCGGATTGTTGCATCTACTGCAGCTAACATCACAGACCGTGAAGTATTGACTACAGATGGCTGTTTGCTTGTATATGACTATCTTGTTATTGCCACTGGTCACAAGGAATCTGTTCCAAAAACCAGAGCTGCAAGGCTCAGTCAGTACCAGTCAGGTAATACCTAAAGATTCATTAGTATCACTGCAGTTGTGCTCTTGTGCTCTCGTGTATAGCTAACTAGGTATTAAATTTGGTGCTTCATTAAAGCGAATAAAGGCTCAGTCAGTACTGGTGGTGGTAATACATAAAGTTGCATAAGTGGAATTGCAGTTGTGCTCTTCTGGTCTGTTTTCATGGTAGCTATTAAATTTGGTACTTCACTAAATGAAAATTCAATTCCAAATCAAACTTAACTTATAAATTCACATAACTCATGTAAGAAATCTCGGATGGTTATTTATTGTCATTTTTTTTTTCTGAAATTTCATTTGTGGACTTTTAACCGCTCTACCACCCACAAAACGTCAAAGGGGGAAATGAAAAAAATGAAAACTGAATTTTAATTCTAGTTAAGGGAAGGTGCTCCTACAAGGCTACACTACTGACAGTCTGACATTGACTTGTATGACTTAATTGTAATGTATTGTTCACCATTCAATGAAGCCTTCGGCATCAAATCTGAATTTATTCTCTTTCTGTGTCCAGAATTTGAAAAGATCAATTCTGCTGAGTCAATTCTGATTGTCGGAGGGGGCCCTACTGGTGTTGAACTTGCTGGTGAAATTGCCATTGATTTTCCAGAAAAGAAGGTGAAACTGGTGCACAGGGGGTCAAGGCTGCTAGAATTCATTGGCTTGAAGGCTTCCCAAAAGGCACTTGATTGGTTAATATCAAAGAAAGTTGAAGTTATTTTGGATGAGTCCATTAATTTGAACAATATATCTGATGGTGTTATTCAAACATCTTCTGGAGAAGTTATTGCAGCTGACTGCCACTTTGTGTGCACGGGTAAACCCATGGGTTCATCATGGCTTAGGGAGACTATTTTGCAGAATGACTTGGATATGCAAGGAAGATTGATGGTTGATAGAAACATGAGGGTTCGCGGTCATAAAAATATCTTCGCAGTAGGAGATATAACTGATGTTAAGGTCAGCCTAACCTATCTTTTCTCTTGTGTTTTTAGTAGTTTTTGTTTTTCGGTTTTTGCTATTGGAAAACAAAACTCCTTGTTTGAGGCATGTGGACCTGGTATGTTCTAGCCATGGACAAATAGGTGGTGGTAGTCGATCACCAAAACCACATTAGCATATCTAGGATCCTAAAATTAAAAAGTGCAAATCTGGAATGTAATTATGTCATGGTTAGAAGTTGTAAATATAAGTAACTATTGAGGGGCTGGATGAATATGGGAAAAAAATTCAGGGTTTGATTTCACATAAAAAAATGCTAGGGGCAGGAAAAAAACCTGAGCTAATTAAAAAAAAAAACCCAATGCATTTCACCGTCTTTTAAAATGCCCCAAAAAATAACGTTAATCGTATATTCAAAAACATCCTTTACGATAAATTTTATCTCATATGAAAGAAACTTTGAATGTAATCCCATATTTTCTTTTTGTTGAAAAGAAAATTGGAAAAATATACAAGCAAGAAGTATAATAGACAGGGTTTTGACACACCCCTTGTCAAGTGCCTCATGACACAGAACACAGGACCCCCTTCCCCTAGTTTTTACTGTTGCATTTTTTTTTTATACTTGTAGTGTTGTACATCTTGTGGTTTAATAGTCAAGAAAATTGATTACAAAACGAAAAAATTATAGAGAAAGTTATTTAACTGTTTGATGGTAGAGGCAGAATTGCAATCATGACGTTATTTTGCTATTCTCATAGTTTAACAAGTTTTGAAATATTAGGAGGCCTAAACTTTGTTCGGTATTACTTTTTCGTGAAACAATGCATGAAATCTTCTAGTCTTGTGGTTAATAAGGAGCAAAATTATCAGTTTATAAATAACTTCAGACAATAAAAATATAGGATGATTGATAAATGGGGGAGTTTTCAGTTAGATACAGTTTTTTGTAGAGAATATGGGTAAGTTCATAGCACCAATAAATAGCTCTTATTTTGAGAAACCTCATACCAAAGTGAAAAGATATATAATTTATAACCACAAAGATAGAAAAGGCTGTTTTAATATATACCCAATATCATTGTCTTCGTATGTCTGTACATTGTTTATATGGTTGGATTGTTGAATATACCATTTAATTGTAATGTTAATCTAGTGCAAAATTGACATGCATATAATCCAGTACATATGGGATTGATTTGTAGTTATTCATGCATTGTAAGATGTTGATTTGCGAAATTTCAGGCCACTTAGTGAATACAGTACACATTTGAATTCTATGTGGTAAATTTTCGTGCCAAACAAACTAGATAGCATGACAATACAAACTTTTTCCAGTACACAATAACCGGTTTAACAAGAATGAAATGTCGAACAGCCCCCAATGCAATATTACAGCTCTGATTTAGGTTTTGCTCAAACTCAGTTATATTGACTTCATCTTTTTATAAGGGTTCAAAGTCATTTTGGCAAGAAATAACAGCCTTATGAGTCTGGTGAAAAAGTTGGGTCAACCTTTGCTGCGATTTTGTTGTTCGTAATTTTCACTGTCAATGTCTACAACTTTTTATGTTTTAGAAAAAATCTCTTATACTAATAAAAACAATCTATTAAAACAGGAGATCAAACAAGGATATTTAGCACAAAGACATGCTGGAGTGACTGCCGAGAACCTGAAGCTGTTGTTGACAGGACGACATGAGAGCAAGATGTCTACGTATAAGCCTGGTTTAGAACTGGCACTTGTTTCACTTGGGAGGAAAGAGGGAATTGCTCAGTTCCCATTAGTGACAATTAGTGGTTGCATCCCTGGCGTGATCAAATCCGGGGACTTATTTGTAGGAAAGACAAGAAAACGTCTTGGGCTGAAACCTTGATAAACAAGGAATCATCTTGGAGGGTTTGGCAGGTTATTCAGGATATCAAAGTCGTCTTCTTCAGTTATTTCATTAAGAGCAGAATCATGCAGTGGTACATTAACCAAGTTCGGGCACTTGGTTATTTGCAAACGAAAGTGGTGGTATTCTTTTCCCCGTCCTTCGTGTTTGCTATCAAGACTTGCGGGGGTGCTGGACTTCCCCATCTTATGCAGGTTTGTGTGTGTTTCTTTTAGTCAAAAGAAAAAAGGAAAGGGAATTCCAAGTTCATAATTCTGCAGAAACGCAAGTCGGGTGGTGGAAGTTAGATGTTCCAGGAAATTATTTCAAGATAACAGAAACAGTGTAGATCATTATACTTTTCCTGCAGCTTTCAGGGACTTGACTAAATTGTACGCGGCGGAGGGTCTGTACATATTGATGTTTATAGTAATTTGTGCAACTGAAGAGTTTCTAATTCTGATTGAACAAGGTATAGTGCCATTTCATTCTCATGTAGTTATATATTCGAATGCTGAATCCTAAACTCCCTATTTTTTTCCGCTCGATTTGTCATATTATTGGAGCCATGAGTTTTTGTAACAAGTTGTTAGCTCATCCACAATAAGCCATAATGAGCCTCAACTCAGTATCGAACGCATTACAAATATATCATTCTCTGTGAATCGACCTTGAGACCTCCATTCCAAATGCTGATGCTTTTGCTTGAACATCGTGTCACGTAATGCATTTGAAGACCGAAAACCACAATTTACTGTTTGATTATCCCGGCTCCGATATAGAGTAACTGCAGCATTCTTGGGTTTCAAGAAAGAGTAAGTTTTCCCATACCTATCATCTTCCGCATAACCTCACTGGTAGAACTTGCATCAAAATATGGAAAAAATCTTGGGTAGTACTACGTATCATTCAATAGTCACATATTAATTTGCGGTGGGCCCAGATGAAGCTTGAACCATTCAATAGTCGGACCATTGAATGGTACGTACCATACCATGCAGTGGACCAAAATATGCTTCAATCTTATTGTTTCGGGGATTTATTAAACCGATCTTCAATATCTTGATTTCCTTCTTCATAGACTGATAGTGACCTGTAGCAAAATAGTGACAAGTATTAACAGGAAGGTTGATCAATTTTTCCTGTTACAGTCTCGCCACTGGCTGCTATAATTTGCTGTTCTCACAGCTAGGGGTGGGCACTTGGAACTGAAAACCGAAACCGAAACACGAATCGAATCGGACCGCACCGAACGGTTTGGTTTTGCGGTTTTGAAACGGTTTCGGTTTCGAAACCGAACTGCGGCAAAGAAAACGGTTTGGTTTCGGTTTTGGGTTTTCAAAACTGCACCATATATTAAATATTATGTTTTAAACTTTTAATTAATTAGTTCAATAGTTCAACTAGACAGTAGCCTATCATCCAATTTTGCACTTCGAGTCCTGCAGTTTTGGTGCAGGTTTTTGGTGCAGTTTTGGTGCAGTTTTTTGGTGCAGTTTTGGTGCGGTATTTTGCTGCAGTTTTTGTTGCAGCTTTGCTGCATTTTCATTAATTAATTTATGAGAAAATTAAGACCGTCTTATGCATAAATAGGTGTATATTATAAATTTTATCTCAAAAACCAAACCGAAACCGTTTGAAACTGCACCGAACCGAACCAAACGGTTTGGTTTCATTTCGGTTTTGGCTTCAAAACCGCACCGAACCGCACCGCGCCCACCCCTACTCATAGCCAATTCCGGCTCCAAAGTCTGTTTGATGGGACGAGATCTCAATCAGCTTCCACATTGAAAGTTTTTTGCTTAAACATAAACATGGTACTACAAACTTAGCCACCATGATGACTAACTACACGATTGAAGCAGAGTCGACAACTGTGGATTGAAGCTATCAAGAGCACAGAACATCGTGCAAATGTGTTATTCCTCTTCAACGGAGTTTGGTCACATCAATCAACTGCTTCTAAACATGATTTCAATTTTAATATTTTTTAGCCTTGATTGTATCAACGTAGTTCGAATTATATATCTTCCTTTGATTTATTTTTCAATTCGATTGCTAATATTGTATTTTTTATTGTGTTTGAAAATGCATATACAATGAACCTGAAGTTCTTACTAAATGTCGAACCTATAGTGTCGAGAGATGCCATAAAAACCCGAAGTTTCCTAAAACATATCACCCATGTTGAAACCCGAAGTTTCCATGCTTAATTAAACCAAATCATGTCTTTGAACCCGAATGTTCTCGTTTTTTATTTTTATGGACATTTTTTTTCTTTCCATAACACTAACCACGATCTTGTTCCCTTCATTTCAGCGAAATGTCAACAAGCTTCATTTGACAGCAAAGAACCTAAGAGCCACTATTGAAGCTGAAAATCTGGATGGCGAAGCTGAGAAAACTATCGCATGATCTTCATCTGAAGATACATACATGAGGCACTGCAGACAGAATATCTGGTTGAAGAGGATCTCCGAGCTCTATGGCTTGCTCTTTAGGAGCACTTTGATCACCAGAAGTTGATCTTCTTGCCCGAAGCAAGACATGATTGGCAACATCTTCGCTTCTAAGACTTTAAGTCTATGAATGAATATAATTCTGAAGTCTATCGGATCCTATCACTCCTTAAATTTTGTAAGGTGGAATAAAACTTAAGGAGTGATCGGATCCGACAAGACTTAGAATTATATTCATTCACAGACTGAAAGTCTTGGAAGCAAAGATGTTGTCCGTCATGTCTTGCTTCGAGCAAGAACATCAACTTATGATGATCAAATTGTTCCTCAAGAGCGAGCCACAAACTCGGGGATCTTCTTCAACGAGGTATTTAGTTCGCAGTGCGTCATGCATACGTCTTCGGATGAAGATCATGGCATTGGTTTTTTCAGCTTTGCTAACTAGATTTTCAACTTCAATAGTGGCTCTTAGGTTCTTTGCAATCAAATGGAGTTTCACGTCTTGCACCCACTTCAGATAGGTTTTTTTGCCGGAGGCTTTCCAAAGCAGTGAAATCGAGTTTGTTAAGGTTCGACATTTCGCTAAACTAAAAGGAACAAGGTGGTTGTTAGTGCTATGGGAAAAAACGTCAATAGGCATCAAAATTTAGAGCATTCGAGATTCAAAGACATGGTTTGATTTAATTAGGGAAAACTAATGAAAACCCCCATCTCTGTACAATCTTAATATTAGAGGCAAAAATTTTCTTTAATACCCAAAATGGGCATGATAATTCACCAAAAGAATCCGACAAAAAGCAAAAAGAAGACAGAAAAGAAAAGCATCAGATTTTTTAAAAGTATCACTTTTAGAAATAGTGACCACTTTTAGAAATAGTAATATTCACCTTTTTGAAAAGGTTTTTTGTATCTTAGTAACCCTATAATTGTATATATAGAGGCATTCATATAAACGAAAGGTGACGACAATCATACAACCTCACTCACTTACAGAGCAGAGCATTCCTTTATTTTTCAAAGCCTTCTTCCATAATTGTAAACATCCTTTGTAAACTTTGTACATCAATACAAGAGCAAGTGTATATATTCAAGTAATCATTCAGTCTTAAGTAAGTTTTCTTTCTTTACTTTTAGTTTGTTTGTTTAATTCGACTTCCAGTCCAAAACAGGGAAACACTATTGTAGTTATATTATTATCTTGCTAAACTGACGATCATACTTTGTTCGAGCACTCTGTTATAGTTGAATGCTTGCCATACAAATAACTGGACATTAACCAGGGTACCTCTGAGTTATCAGTACCTCTGAGTTCAGCCCTTGTGGCCTATACCTGCATTGTGAGTGGTCTTCATGCTGAAACATGTCGAGTTCCATGTGCAAGGTTATATGTCTAAGTTGTTATAATGGCCATCCGACTATTTTATAGTCCGGCTTCGAATTTGGTATCAGAGCCTAGTTTGGCATTTTAATAGTATAATTATAATAGTAAAGTACCTTGAGGACGGAAGTCATCAACACAACTGATATCACACAAACACTTATTTTGCATGAACAATATCGTATATTACTGTCCTTGTAGACCTTGTCAACCAAAATTATCAGGAGTTCATTGTTATATACATCCTACTATCACTACTACAAAGAAACATTTAGCATATATTTATAAGAAAATAAGAAAGAATATTAAGAAGCAAAAGTTTTATCTTAGTGTTATTGAACATCCCAGTTTTTCCAGTAAAAATAAAGAAGTTCAACATAATATATTAGCAGTAAGTAACGCAACTACTAATACTTTAGAAAATTATAGAAGAGAAAAAGAGTTTTTAAGAAATCAATTAGCAATAATTTTAGAAAAAGGAAGACTTTAGTTTATGATAGATTATCTTAATTTAGAGATTAGTGAGCAACAGAAAAGAAAAATCACTTTAGATCAAAATAGTTTAATTTGTTATTTTCCATTAAGAAAACATAATCATATTTTGCATAGTGAAGAAAATCCACAAGCAAATAGTATTGTAGATCTTATTATTAGTCAAGCTGAAAATATAAAATTAGAAAATAATAAGCATAATAATTTATTAAATCAGTTATTAGATTATTCTCAGAAAAATTCAATAAAAACTGTTAGGCAAAATTTAGATTATATTACATCTCAATTAGAAGATAATAATAGAAATATTCAGAGATTTCCAAGCAAAAGAGAGATAAAAGAACTTATTGAGCTAATAGAAAGTAAGCCTAAGCAAGTAGAAATTAAATCATTAGAGATAGTTGAGCAATTAAAATTAGAAGTTCAAAAAATTCAATTAGTACAAAAAGAGTTAATTGAGCAAGTAGATAAGTTGCATAATAAAATAGATAGATTATTAGTTTGATGACCGATTCTCGAACTAATAAAAAATACATTCAAGCTTTATAAGAAGTTGGTAAATTAGATAAAGAACCAGTTGGTTTAACAGATTTTTCACCACAAGTACTTAGTAGTAATATTCCAATTAGACAAAATAATTTAATTATTCAACTAGTTTTAAATTTATCTGAAAAATTAGATCAAATTGAAGAACAAATAGCAAAAATTAATAAAGTTTTACATAATACACATTCATCACTTCCACCATCTTTATTACAAAAATTAGAAAAATTAACTTTAACCACAAATAATCATACTAGAAGACCTAAAATTAATCCCTTTGATAATAGAAAATGGAACTCTTCAGGAGAAAAGGAAAAGAAATAGTTAGAGCAGAAGATATTTATCCTACTGAGGAAGAAGCACAAGAATTCATTAGAAAAGGATTTGAGAGAACCCAGAAAAATAAATATAGTTTGTATCAATTAGGATTATTTGAAAATAGAAATAAAATTGTAAGTAGCATCAGTCATCATGAAGTTAGTTGTATTGATAAAGAAGTCACACTTAATTTGCTGAGTAATGAAGCAGTTAATCAATTAAGAAAATCACATTTTAGTCAAATTCATATAGGCACAATTATGATTGGCATAGCAGGTTTAACTAGGGCACAAGTGGGCACAAAAGCTTTAGTGTATATATATGATGATAGATGGGATAATCACCAACAAGCATCAATAGCAACAGCTGAAGTTGATTTAAGTTCAAATTTAGCAGTCATAGGTTGTATTCCAAATTATGTTATGAATATTAAAGAATTTAGTAAATATATTAAAGTAAGCATAAGAACAAAAAATTATAATATAAAAGGAGAATATAAAAATTTGTGTATTAGCCTAATGTATATAGGAAAAGTGTCAGATAAATATAATCATAAGTTTAATTTAGAATTTCAAAATTTAGTTCAAACATTTGGCAGTAAACATGTTAATATGATAGAAGCAAAACCCGTAGACAATAGCTTTTTAGAAGAAACCCAATGGACATTACCAAATTTACAAGAAGCAAAAAATAGACAACCAGATCATGCACAAATTTATGAAACTAATGCAGGAGAAGCAACAATTAGATTTAGTAATTATAAGCAAATAGATAATTTAGAAGATGATGAGAGTGAAATTGAGAGCATTTGTGAGAGTATTCATATGGCTTTTGATAATTTAGATATTAATTTAGTTGAGCAAAATTTTGATCGTATTGTAGATAAACTTATAGAAGATATTGATAATTTAGATGAAGAACAATATTTAGAAAAATATAAAACATATGATTTAGAGTTGCATAAGATTTCAGATGAAGAAATTAAAAAATTAATTTTGGATATAGGTGTAGAACATATTTTAGGAGCAGAAGAATACAATAATTTATTAGAATTAAAAATTGAATGTAACCTAGCAAAAGAAAGTGGAGCATCAGCATCAGGAGTAGATAATAATCCAGGATACACAGCTAGAACAGACCAACAATTTTTGAGACCATCAGGTGAGCAATATACTGAACAAGGAGGAGTAAATTATATGAATGAAAATTTGCTTAGACCACCTAAGAAAAACAGGATACCATATATGAAAGGACTTGAGCATATTAATATTGCAGGAAATATATTAAATTTAGACAATGTAGATCCACAAGATTGGGAAAAAACAATAGAGAGATGGGAAAAAAGTTGTGTGCATGCAGCATTAATGTTAGATTTTAGTAATTCACAAAACATGTTAGATTATTTTGAGCATACTCTAGATGGCTTAGTTTTTGATTATTTTCAATCATGGAAAGTACTAGATCCAGAACAACATCAGTTAGCAAAAACAAGTTTTAACATAGATGGTTTTATTAATTTAATTAAACAAGAATTTTTAGATCATAATAGATTAGATGGAAGAAATGAGGAAGAGCAAATAAGAGCTATTTGAAATTTAGAACAATTACAGATTTGTGATTTACAGTATATAGCAGATTATACATCAGATTTCTTTAAATATTTAGGAAGAACAGGAAGAATTAGTGATATTAATTTACTAGATACATATATGACAAAGATAAAAGGACCAATAGGTGAAAAAATTTGGAATGAATGGCAAAAACATCCAAAGAAAAATAATATTGCAATAGGACCGAGAATTCAACATGTATATGACATACTTAGACAAGAATGTAGTCAAATAAAAGCAAAAAGACAGATTAGGAAACAATTTTACATGAGTTGTAAAAATATAGATTTACCACAACAATATGGATGCCATAAGAAAAATAAACATAAGAAAATTTATAAAAAGAAATATAAGTCATATAAACCTTATAAGCAAAATAAAAATTTTAGCATAAGACCTTCTAGAACATTTAGAAAACGTAAATATTGACACATCCCGACCCGGATGTACACGTGGACACCCAAAAGTCGGATGTGCTGGGCGACACCACGTAGGGTGACGAAAGCCAAATTGAAGAAATAAACAATATTTGAAGGAATTAATGAATAAATACAGATATCGCACGAATATGAAATACTGAAAAATTTACAAATTTCAAGATAAATCTGAACATCTTCATACCACCGGGTCTCGACGTCGACAGCTCCAGCCACTAAACCTGGAGGGGCGCAAAACAGAAGGGTGAGTGGGCCATAGCTAGTTATTTTGTGAAAACCTTTCCTTTTTGAAAATACTAACCCCTCGCCGTAAAACAGGTATTAAGTTTCGTAAAACCTTTCTTGAAAACATAATATAGTAATAGGTAGAAAATCAAGGTGAGTACGGAAATGTACTTACCGTCTGAAACGGGCAGAAAGTCACTGTTCGGCATAAAGTACTTTATCAAAAAGTTCATAAAATAAAGTTATACGGGAAAGCTGTAAATCCAATAGTAGTATCCGTGGCATCAGTGAAAATCCGAGATAATATCACAATCCAACTACAAGATAAATGCTCGGTTAGGCAAGGCAGACACACGAGTTCATACAGATAAATTCTGTCATGAACAGGCTGGGTGTATAAATAAAGTTACGCTCATGTACTACGATCACGTGAAGCTGGCGCTAATCGCATCACAACGAGTTCGGGCGCCCATGCGACCTCGAACAGGCTGGCACCTACTATGGATCCATAGTGAGCGTATCGGTGCGTGTGAACAATCACGTGAAGGCTGGTCCTGGCCCGGACAGTACAATAAACACCGTGTAAGCCTCCCAAGTTGAGCGTATAAAAACATGCCACGGAGTATTTTTAAATAAAACAGTATGAGGTAATTTTCCTTTTTGGGATAACCTTGAAACAACTAATAAATAAAGTATTCTCGGGTGCCGTACCCGAAATACTAAGTATTTACCTAAAATACGTGAAATACCAAGAATACACCATACGGGTACCAAGGTATAGAAATACCAACTTAATGGTAAACTAGGTGAACCCAAAATACGGTAGAAAATTACCATTGTCAAGGTTCACCCAAATACGGCCCAAGGCCCGTCAAACAGATATAAAACTCACACGCATAAATAGGGAATTAAAATAATTAATTCCCTAAAACCCCAAAAATAGGGTTGATTCGATAATCGTGATACGCATACAAAATAAATACGGAAACACGAACTTAATGGTGTAAATCCCAAATGGAAATATAAGCCCTAGGCCCATTGATTTCCATGGCCTAACAAATATCGAAACTAACAAATATCAAGTCTATCCGATAAACCAAGTAAATACAATGAAGTACGAGGTCTACCGGGTATACGGAACAAACACTAATTTAAAGTCATTAAAAGTGTAGACATAAATTAAGTTTGCCAACAAGGTATGATAATAGTCAATTTAAGGCATAGGCAAAACCAATTTAATAATTAAAACATATAAAAACATTTAATTTAAGTGAGGAAGGGGCCCACTCACAAATACCGAAGCCGGGAAGTCCGAAAATACGCTAACGGGAGTCCACGAGTCGCCAAACCTCGGGTATATTCCCCGGTTCGGACCGGGTTGGACCGGGGGTCGCTGACGTCACGAGCCGGTTCGCTGACGTCAGGCCGCTGCAACTCCGGCAGCCGATCGCCGCCGCCGTCCGCCGCTCGCCGGCGCCGGAATCTCTTTGGGGGCTCAAATCTGGCCAGAAATTGCCAGAAATCGAAGAAAAGCCCTCAGGTGGAATTTGGTCGATTCCAGAATCGTGGATCCTCGGTCAAATTCAACATGCAAGTCCAAACTAAGGTCACTGGGACCTCAAGGAAGAGATTGGTGACCAGGATCCGGGTCGTTGAGGTCGAAATCGACGAGAAAAAGGCCACGGGTGCAATTAGAGGTTTCTGAGTTTTACTGGTTTGATGTTTCTGGGTTTCAGAAATTGCAAGGGTCCAAGCTGGGTGATCTGGTTTGCTGGAAGAAGGTGGCAAAGCCACTGATTTGGTCTGAGGGAGCTCGGTGAGGGTGAGAGGAGGAGTTGGGTGGCTTGAGAGGTTATTTTGCAGTGAGTGAGAGTGGGGCATCGAGGGGCAAAGTGACAGAGAGATTGAGTGAAACTGAGTAGGACAGAGACAAGGTCAGTGGGCAGGGCCAACATGGTCCACTGGGCCCAAGCCCCATTTCAGAATTACAAAATTAATTAACGGAACGTTAAAAGATTAACGTCCGTAAAACATTCGTTCGAACTCCGAACGACGTCCTGCTCACGTCTACACGTTCGTATCGACGAGCACGTCACGAAAATACAAGTGAATGCCTCGTACGAGGTACGACGCAAAAGTCAACCGAAAGGTCAACCAAGGGCAAAATCGTCATTTTGCACCTCCGGGAATAAAATAATATTATTCTCCGGTACGGGCTGTGTCAAATATATTCCTAAACAATTTAGGAAAAGAAGTAGTAAACCTTGGATAAGAAGATATAAAGCACCTAAAGATAAAAGTAATTGCAAATGTTATTTATGTGGAGAAATGGGACATATTAGACCCAAATGTCCAAAATTAGGAAAGTAGCCACGAGATAAAGTATATTTAATGGAATTATTTAAATTAGAAGAAGATGAAGATATACAATCAATTTATAGCTTAGATGATTTAAGTGATAATGAGAGTATTTATAGTGTGGAAAGTATTAATATGATAGATTCAGATTGAGAGTACTATAGTAATTCAGATAGTGATATAGATGAATATATGTGTGCATTTATAGAAGAAGAACATGAAGAAGAATTTAAATATGTTAATTTAGGTTGGCCAGAAAAATGTCATAAGTGTAGTAAGCTAACAGCAAAAAAATATTATAATAAATATTCTATATTTTGTAAGTCTTGTTATAATAATAGATTATTAGAAATTAACTCAGCAGAATCACTAGAAAATACCGAAATATTAGGAAATAGTGTTCATAATATTGAAAAGCCAAAAAATAGTTCACTAATTACTATAAATTGTGAAATAGAATTAGCAAAAGACTATAAAATACAAACAATAGCCATGATAGATACAGGAAGTACAAAAAGTGTCATAAAGGAAGAATTAATACCAGAAAAGTACAGACAAAAATTAGCAAAACCAGTAAGAATAACACAGTTTGATGAGAGACCTGTTTATTTGACACATTGCATTAATAATGAGTCTATTAAAATAGAAAGACAACAATTTAATTTACCATTAACATTTATTTCACCAGTTGGATCATACCCATTTATTATAGGTTTAAACTTTTTAAAAAGTATACAAGGTTTTTTGTTTATGAACCCAACAATAACATTTTTTAAGAGAGGTATAACTATAACTGACCAAAGTAATAATTTAGAATCCTATAAAAGCATAAGTATATAAGAGTCTGGTAGTCAAGATCATTACTATTTAGAAAATTCAAATAAAAATGAAGAACATAATAATATAGAAAACTTTGATGAGGAAATATTGGAGCATGAATATCTAGCCATAGAAGAAATAACTCCAGTAGAAATATTACAGCTAGATAGACCAAAGAGTCTAGAAGAATTGTTACAATTAGCAGAACAAACTAGAATTATAGGAGAAGACCCTCAATTATATTGGAGTAAAAATAAAATATTAGCAAAATTAGATATAATTAATCCAGATTTAACAATTAAGACAACAGACATGCCTTGCAGTTTACTTGATAAGCAAGAGTTTGAGCAACAAATAAAGGAGCTTTTAAATTTAAAAGTAATTAGGCCTTCAAAGTCTAGACATAGATCAGCAGCCTTCATAGTAAGAAAACATTCGGAATTAAAGAGAGGAAAGGCTAGGATAGTATATAATTATAAAAGATTAAATGATAATACATATGAAGATAGTTATAAATTACCAAATAAAGATGAGCTTATAAATAAAATTCAAGAGAGTAAATATTTTAGTAAGTTTGATTGTAAATCAGGATTTTGGCAAATAAGATTAGCAGAAGAATCAATTGAGTGGACATCATTCACTTGTCCAGAAGGACATTTTGAATGGCTTGTCATGCCATTTGGATTGAAAAATGCACCATCTATCTTTCAAAGAAAGATGGATCAAATTTTTAAGAAATATGACAGTTTTTGTAGTGTATATGTAGATGATATTTTAGTACATAGTAAAAATAGAAATGAACATAGAAAACATTTAGAAATAATTTTACAAGAATTTATCAATAATGGTATTGTGATTAGCAAAAATAAAATAGCATTAGAAAAACAAGACATATAATTTTAAGGAATGTATATAAAGTAAGGAACAATACAATTACAAGATCATATAGCTAAAAAAGTTTTAGAATTTCCAGACAAATTAGAAGATAAAAAACAATTACAAGCATTTTTAGGATTATTAAATTATGCAAGGAATTTTATTCCTGATTTAGGAAGAAAAATAGCAGTATTACATAGCAAAACTAGCAAAACAGGACAAAAGTATTTTAATGAATTGAATAATTGAAAAATAAATCAAAGCAATATATATCATTCAAAGAGTGATTATGGTGAATGTTCATGCAATCAAGCCCGAAAATACCGAAACCGAAATCATGTTTAGAAGTACTTGATTGATGTGACCAAACTTTGTTCTGAAGAGACCTCTCCAAATCCGAAGTCCAACATTAAAAGCGTGCTCATAACATGTTTGTAGGCCAAAAATTTAGAGAGGAAAGAGGGAGATGGACAACAAGAGAGAGAAAGGCTATAGTATTTGTATGCATTGTTGCTATTGCTTTAGGCCTTTATTTATACTAATTTATAGAGAAAATACTTGCTTCTCAAGTATTACAATTACATATAGAAAAGATATCTAAATCCGATAAGATTTGCTATTCTTAAATACTAAAAACAATTCTCTTTGAAAAAAATATTCCGGCAAAACAGAAAAAAATGGTAAAGGGTAAAGAAAAAGAAGGAGAAATTTAGATCCTTCCTTACTCGCAAATCCACACGTATATTTGCATGCGAATGTCAATACTAACCCTTAAGTAAGTAGCTACCACTCCTGTTGACAAGCAATCGCAGCCGTCCATTCGCCCGCTTTAATATACAGATCCGCAGAACCCACACTTCTCTTTTCTCCCTCGCCGTCTCGTTCTTCTCTGCTCCCTGATGACATATTCCAATTAATCGAATCTCAAAATCGGTTAGTTCTTTATCTTCTGTATCAATTTCGAAATCGAGTTCTGGGATTTGGGTTTTTTTCTTATTTTTTTATTTAATTTAATTGTGTTTTTTATTATTTAACAGATTAAGGGTAATTAAGTGAGAATGTTTGGGAGAGCTCCAAAGAGAAGCGATAACAGCAAGTACTATGAGATCCTTGGAGTTTCCAGCACCGCTTCGCAGGACGATCTAAAGAAGGCCTATATGAAAAGCCGCCATCAAGAACCACCCTGATAAGGGCGGCGATCCTGAAAAAAAGGTTTTACTTTCTTCCTTTGGTAATATTTTCTTGTTTTATTTTTGATTAATCAGCTTTTTTGATTGTTCAAATCTATGATTTCCTTGACGAAGATCTGGCATATATATATTTTTTAATTATTTTTAAGCTTTGAGTGTTGGGGATTTCTGGGTTTTTTTGAATTGTTGTTTGCTGCAGTTGAATTGTTAAGTTATTGAAATTATAATTCATCTGAATCGTTTTTGATGATTCAGAGGTGTCACATAAAGCGGTGTACTTGTGAACATAGTGAAACTATATATTGGGTTTTCTTCAATCTATCTAATATGTTTGTCTTCTGACACTTGGGCACCGAGTTATACTCCGAGCCGAGGAGTGCTTGTGCTAGGTTTCATTGCCATTAAATAAAATTTAATGATGATTTCTTATTATGTTGATTGTCTAACCGTTTCCATTCTGTCTGTAATTTAGTTTAAGGAGTTGGCCCAAGCATACGAGGTTCTGAGTGATCCGGAGAAACGAGATCTATGACCAATATGGCGAGGATGCCCTCAAGGAAGGAATGGGTGGCGGAGGTGGCGGCTATGACCCTTTGATATTTTCCAATCCTTCTTTGGTGGAAACCCATTCGGTGGTGACGCATTTTCCTCTGTTTGGATCTGAGCTCCTTGTGTTTGTAACTTTATACTTTGTGTAAATTGAATTGAGTGTTTTGATGCTATGTTCCCAGGTGGTGGAAGCAGCAGAGGCCGAAGGCAGAGAAGGGGAGAGGATGTAGTCCATCCCCTTAAGGTTTCTTTGGAAGATCTCTACAATGGGACATCCAAAAAGCTCTCTCTCGCGCAACATAATCTGCTCCAAGTGCAAGTGGGTTAGTGTTCAATATATAAGTTGAATGTTATCTGAAATTTACTTTAGTGCTCTATGGTTCTTATATAGGGTTGGTATTTGACACGATTCAGTAAAGGGTCAAAGTCAGGCGCTTCTATAAAATGTCCTGGCTGCCAAGGTTCTGGAATGAAAGCTCCTATTAGACATTGGCCCCTGATGATCCAGAAAATGCAATATCCTTGCAATGAGTGCAAGGGCACGGTGAGACCATTAATGATAGGATCGCTGCACACAATGTAAGGGTGAGAAGGTTGTTCAGGAAAAGAAAGTGTTGAAGTAATTGTGAGAAGGGCATGCAAAATGGACAGAGGATTACATTCCCTGGTGAAGCTGATGAACATAGGTGTACATGCTTTCACTTTGAACTTTGGATGTTTGCTTGTTCGGTACCTCTGTATGTCAGTTGTCTTTGGTATAGCATTGATCCATGCTATTTTCCTTCCCTTTATTTCATCTTCTACAGCCAGACACCATTACGGGTGATATTGTTTTTTGTCCTACAACAAAAAGAGCACCTTAAGTTTAAGAGAAAGGGTGATGACCTTTTCTTTGAACATACCTTGTCCCTTATGGAATCACTTTGTGGCTTCCAATTCATATTGACACATTTAGATGGAAGACAGCTCCTCATTAAATCCCAACCTGAGAAGCGGTGCTTCTCCGGTTAGTTTCATCATTACTGTACTCATTCTGAATAGTTGCCTTGTACTTGTGCATTTGGTTAATTCCTGATGTTATGAATCATTGTCAAATTCGTTCTGAATTTTTTTTCTATACTACCTTTATTAGGGTCGGTCAAATAAATGTGTAGGCCATATTCACTCTGAGTCAATGATGATGATTTGATTATGTTTTATGGGTTATTAATAAGTCTGGTATCTATATACATGTATCAACGCAAGTGTTTGGGCATGTCACAAGAAATGATGTTTTGAGAAAAAAGAAAGAGAGAACAAACAACCAAAATACATGAACAGAAAACAAACACTGCAACTTATGAATATGTGATGACAATGCGACAGCCATTCAAAGATGACCAATTTTTCTGGAAAAGAGAAAAATAACGAGGATTCAAGGTTATAGGGAATGAAGGGAGTGAGAAGGTAATTTGTCTTAAATCTAATGGATAATAAGAAAAACTGGAGTGGGTGGGAATAACGTATTTGTTTCTTTTTTAAATTTAAATCATATTACCTTCTCTCTCCCCTTTTTTCCCATAATAGCACCTATATTTCATCTCTCTCTCTCTCTCTCAGTTAGTGACTGTCATGTGTCTGATTTTACTGTGGTGCAATTATTGTGACCAAATGATATTTACAACCTGTCCCCGTTAGAGTCGTAATTTATCTCTTTAATACTTGCGGACAAGATTGACATTAGAACAACAAACATGTTTGTGTAGTCAAGTTTTCATTTTCTGTTTTGATTTGGGAGTTTTTCTTTTAGTTCTCACTTGTTTACTTATTAATTTGATAAGGTGTTGGTAATTTGACAAGATGGTGTTAATTTTATAGTTATTCAGTTCAGAATTACGAAATGCATCAGGAGTGAAAATTAGTCCATTAGTTTTTCTTTTAGCTCGTAGTGTGATAAATTTTTTGTTCATGGTAATAGTTGATGTTGCATCAGAATTTTATAGTTCCACTGATATATATATTTTTTTCACTGGTGTCCCTGTGGATCAATCTGCAAGGCTATAAATGATGAGGCATGCCAATGTACCAGAGGCCATTCATGAAAGGTAAATTATATATTCATTTCACAGTGGAGTTCCCCGACTCACTGAACCCAGAACAGTGCAAGGGCCTGAGGCTGCCCCTCCCCCAGGGCTTCGGCACAGCTTACCGACATGGAGTTTGATGATTGTGAGGAGACTACGCTGCATGATGTAAAATACAGAGGAGGAAATGTCGAGCGCCAAGCATATGCACAAGAGGCATATGACGAGGATGAGGACATGCATGGTGGTGCCCAGAGGGTTCAATGCGCGCAGCAATGATCAGATAGACTTTATGAAATTATTTGAGAAAATAAAAAGTTGTCGGCGTTGTGGCCTGTTGGTGTAGTTTCGTAGCGTTTATTTCCGGTTTGGTTTGTGAATCCGTAACTTATCGGGAACAATAGCTATTATGAGATGCGTATTCTGCTTCATGTGGATGGTTACTATATATAATATAATGTTAATTGTTGAATGAAGAAGTTTTTATCTGCTGCTTTAGTTGTTGGGTTAGGAGTCGGTAGTCCTTGTAGCTTTCCTTTGAAAGAGGTTGTGTAGCAAGGTAGCGAGCAGAGGACTGATATATCTTTGGTCCGTTGGGCTTGAGTTATTAAATTATAAAATCTTATTTTACGCTACATTATTCGTTTACAACTTGGTCTTCTTAGTATACTTCTTAACCAATAACCCCCAATCGAAACATCAATTTGTTGACGTGTAACCTCCATAGTGAATAATCCTACTAACCCGAGGGTTTAGGGGCGTGCTCTGTGTAACTAACCTAAACTTAAAATAACCGATAACGCTTACAAGTTCACGTCACTGGCTAGCAGTAAAGGCAACAATATCAAAGTACAAAGTAAGTCATTTTATTTACCAACCCCATATGTATCAACAAGCATGGTACAATACACTTGACAAAAAGTTCTTATTGTCAATACGAGAAATAACTCAACTTTTTATAAGTACAGTGAGATTTTAAATTCATACTCTTAATAGTTTGGTCCTTACTGCGGTTTGGTTTCTATAGTTTGACTCCACTTTCATTTTTGTTGAGTGGTTGCGCTTCGTTCTCTTTGTGTTGCACTAATGAATATAATAAGTTTGACAGAAAAAAAGAGAATATAATAAGAGAGAATTGTAGCAGTAATCTTATATTATAAATAAATTGTAGCTCTGCTTTATTTTCTTTTAAAGTATTGAGTCCTAAGTGTTTTTATTTTTTATTTTATCAAGACATTTTTTCTTTAAAGTATAATGTATCAGAGTTTATACGGTGAGTACGTATTTTTATTTAAAAACTAAATCAAAGAAATAACTTTCAGCATTGATGACCTCAACTATGATTGCAAAGAAAATTCTAGAGATTTAAACCTGTTATATCTTGGTCAAAAATGCAATGATCAAAAATTTAACGGTTAAAATTCTTAAAGCATTAGATACCCATAGCACCATGCATGCAAAATCGATTGGGATCTCCCAGCAGTACACACAATTCCACCAATAAAAAGCAATGCTATATGCTATATGTTATTGAAAGGATTGAGACACTAAAAGACCCATGCATGTCATAACTAAATTCCTGTCTGCCCATGTTTGGATCCACATCTATAAACAGGATCTTCAATCCTCTAATCTAATATCAATAAAGCAGTCAAATTATTCTAGTTAAGGTTCGGAAAGAAAAGAAACACATGAATCCTGCTATCCTAAGAAAAAACAACTTAAATCTACTTAAAATTATTTTCCTAGATCACCCAAAAAAGAGAAGTAGCGCCCCAAAACCAACACCAAACATCCCTTTATGTATCGATGCTGCAGAGTTTGAAGGACCCTCAGGAGAACCATTATCAACCGGTGACGGAGCTGGACTTGTAACCTGCACATAAGGAGGCTGGGACGCATTAGGGCTGCTTGGAGATGGCGGTGGAGTTGATATGAGGGGCGGTGAAGACGGAGGAATAGGAGTCGGAGGAGCGGGAGGAGGGGAAGACGGCGGTGGACTTGGTATGGTGCAAGGGCACTCGTTAACTGTAATAGAAATCTTTTGGCCAACACTACAGTACTTAGAGATGTTGCAGATGTAGTAAAACACACCCTTTTCGTCCAATGGAATAGTCACTGGACCAGTGTTGAACACTTTCAGAGGCTTGTAAGCTGTGCACCTCTCATATTCTTGCTTTGTCACTTGCAGCACGTTGTAACGCCCCGTTTCAAAGTCGAAAACTTCAAGGAAATACAAAAATAGAGCTTTAGAATTTAGTCAATCTGATAAGGACATGTAAATTCTTTATATCTCTCATGTTATATATAGTCCAACTGTGAATTCGATTTATGGGGAAGAGGATTACCGAGAGAGTCACCGATCTTGAAGAAATGTTTAGAGGACCAGTTGGAGTAATAATCAGGGTTTAGAGGGATGGCCCAGAATGCGTCTCCGACTGAGTATTTTACACCACCACTCGGAGTCGGTGAGCAACCATGTGACTCAGGAACAACCAAACCCACCACCGCCGCCACCATCACAACTAATGCCATGGAAAGCTCACTCTTCACAGCCATTGAAGAAAAACAGAGAGAGAGAGAGAGAGAGATTTTCTGCGGTTATAGCTAGAGGTGTAGCAATGAGCAAAGGCAATGAAGAGACTAGAATATTAACATGCACGGAGAAGTGTAACGCTTGCACACATAAAGATGGTAAAATTAAGCCTAGCTAGGAAATGTAATGTTGTTAAAGTCGTCAGTAGATGTAACTCACAGACGACCAGTCAAGGGTTAAACAATCGCATATATATAATTAGGTTTTCCGTTTAGATTTCCATTCCAGTAGTCAATAGTTTTTGGAAAACAGTTTCATTGCATTCATCATATAGATATACAAGTTTTTACTGTTATTGTCATTCAGAAATAAAGTATTTGCTATAAATTAATTAATGTTAATTTATGGACTCATGAACAAAAATTCTTGAGTGCTCCAGAGTACACGATATTTCGGGTGTTTTAACCATTAGATCTTGATTTTTGTATTTTTAAATGAAGATCTAATGGTTGAAATATCCGGAATACTGGGTACTCTGGAGCACTCAAGAAAGTCCCCTCATAGGAAATCCATAATGTACGTTCATGGAAAAGTAACGGTAATATTTACATATGCATATTAATGACCTTGGTATATTCATTGAAGCGATAAGGATGACTCTAACGGAGGAGGATGTGGTATTTTTTATTCTAATCTCCGAGATGTGGAAATTAGAATGTAGAAAATTTCTCCTATGTTGCATGCCAAAATTTACTGAAGGTAGAAAGAGGGAGCCGGCAACAAGGAGAGAGAAGAGAGAGAGAGAGAGTAGGATAAATTATGTGATGATTGTTCCCATCACTTGTGCCTTTAGTTATAGTAAACTCAATGGGCTTACTTGCCTTGCAAGTAATACAAGCCTATAGGAATAGAATGTTCTAGATTACATAGGAATCCTAATCACAATCTACTAGAGATTTACACAATCACACATGTGCTATAATATTAACTACAACACTCCCCCTTGAGTGTGTAAATACTCAAGTAGATGACGCTTCAGATCTTCAACGATGATGTAGAAACAATTGATGAAGTTATATCGTCTAGTCGGCACACTGAGCGAATGCGAGTCTCAAACAAATGGAAGAATGCATATAGAAGTAAAACCTCACAAAACCTGGAGTAAAACAAAACCCATAGTCTAAGGATAAAAGTGAGTAAATGCATAAGTCAAAACTAAATGCCTTATGGACGCAAGTAGAACGCACACAGGGGTATGACTAACCCAAGATAGGTGCCTCATCAAAACCTCATCAGGCAACAAAAACCCAATAGAAAAAATGATCCTAATCGTAGGGAAAAAGAACACATTAAGGTTAAATGAGTATACCTCATCACCAATTTACGCATACCAATACCTAAAACAAACTTATGGAATGTAGACTTCGGTAGTGAATTCGTGAAGAGGTAAACAAGGTTGTCTTGGGGATGGATCTACTTGACTTTAATCTTAATGCTTTAACATTGAGAGAAGAAGAACTTGACGCAATATGCTTGGTATTTATCTTCTTTGATGTATCTCATTTCTTAATAGTCGATACAAGCGGCATTATCTTCAAAAATTGTTATAGGGACGTCAGCAGCCAGAAGAAAGTCTCAGAGTGCTTCAAATATATTCAATAATGGCTCTACATTCACATCTCCATTGACTTTGTGAGAAGGGCGAGGAATTTGGTATGGTTTGAAGAAGTCTCAACTAGATACATTTGGTTGACCTGCAGATGTGCGTTATCTCCAGCAGTGAACATAACATGTTTGAGCGTGCCTTGTCGCGGGCGGATAAATAACCATCGTCGGCCTCAACTTGACAAGGCAAGCATCATTACGGGCGAGGAAGGTTTGCTCTTTATTTTTGAGATGCATGAGGACATAATAAACCCCAATTCAAAGTACCTTTGAGTAATGAAGAATGTCTTTAATACCATTCGATTAATACGCATGTAGGCGTGTTGCTATATCTTGCCAAAGATTAACATCGAAGGAGATATACGGTCATAGTGCACTAAGCAATATAATGGCTTCTGTTACACTCAGGATATGGAACTTGGGCTCAAAAACCTCTTCCTCGTCATCTTTAAGGCGAAAAGGGTCTCGTTTTGCATCTAGCGTTTGAAACGACCATAAGAATACTCGCTTTGCTTTATCCTCATTAAAATATCCTGCACCTTCTGGTGTAGTTTGATTAGTGGACCATAATGCCATATGAACAATGCTCGTTAACGAGGCCAGGAGCAATATCGGATTTTTACCTGAATCTTTAATCTCGGAATTCCAACTTCGGATGTGAGGCAGAGTTTTTCTCAAGCTCTTTGAGAGTCCTTGTGAGATTCATGTCATCGATATAAGCGCAATTATCGTAAATGCGGAATGTGACTTCTTGATAAACATGCATGGGCATAGTTTATTATTCATATATCACGACCAATCAAATAATCACTCGGATGGTTATGTCACATACGTAGTTCTTTGTAATCCATAGAGTGAATGCCTCCAATCTAATCGGGAGGGTGTTACGTGGTCTAAAACTATTTGATCAAGTCAATGTATAAGTCTTTCGGGAACTTTCATCACGGTTACCCGTATCAAGATCCCAATAGGGAATCTGTGATTCACGGCGTCCATAAGATGTATATTCGAGTTTTGAAAGCCCCACCAAGCGATAAGGTAGCGGCAGCTATGATGTCCATTGCAGGGAAAATAAGTTTAATACAATAATATTTTACGTTCACGGTGATTAGGACTCAGCCTTTGCGTGGGTCACTCGTAAGGTGCAACTTGGATAGGAAATTCGAATTTGGAAGGCCAACTTTGAGCGAGAAAATTTTCGAATTTTAGGCGCATCAAAATATGAATCAAAACCCTAAAATTCAGAAATGCAAAAAATACGAAAAAAATTGGATAGGAATTGAAATGCATTTGAAAATTCAATTCAGTTTTATAAACTTGCCGAACTCATTCCTATCCAAAAATTGTGAAATGTGTCAAAATATGCAGATTTATAGGCAATATACTTATTAATACATATATATATATATATATGTATAATGTTTGCATTATCTGCAATTTCCTTTTATGTAAGATATGCTCAAAGTCTCAAAAATACATTTACAAACACTTAACCTATAATAATGAGTTAGGATCTAGGGGGACAGACTTTTGACACATGTTTTGTAGGACCTTTGGGTAATGTATTTCAACAATCCAACCCGTCTATCTTTTTTATATGTATTACGTAAAGATCATGTCTGCAAAAATCACCCAAATCAGAAACTATATGGTGACCAAGTAAATTTAGTGTTTCTTTGTAGAAGCCGTAATCTCGTCCATTTCTTCACTACAAATGAATGTCTTGATGGTTTTGGATTTGTCTAATTTTGCGGGGATGATACGTGAATGATGCTAAAATATAGGCGGTTGATAGTTGAGTACATTACGAACCTGGAAAATGCAGGTGTCAAGCATGTCAAAAAGCGTGGCCTGTCATGGTCTGTCATAATAATATAGGTTTTTAACACATTCATCCACCATATGTTTTTATTGTTATAGTAAGTGGAAAATCAAAATCCTAGACCCTACTAAAGTATCATCTAGTCATTATGATTGGATTAGGATGGATAACCCACAATATTTATTTAGCACAGTAATACGAGGCCTTGTCTAGTCGAAGCAAGTTGGATGAGAATGAATAATTCACTATACTCAAGGTATATTGAAGGGAGAAACAAAAATAAAGTAGAAAATTGATAACTCATCTATAAAACTTATTCATTCTTGTCACTGTCAAAATTGTAGGATTAAAAGGGTTAAGTTTTATTCATATCAAATCCTCTTCCAATTCCCTTAAAAATAAAAAATCATTTCCTCAGTTTAATATGGTTCATTATAAATACTAATCCTCCAAAAGCTAATCCTAGAGACTAACCGGAAACCACTATAATTGTCTATAATAAAATGATAACAATGAAGTCATATATTTTTTATTATATTAAATGTTTATTGACAAAAATTTAGAGAGAAAGGGAGATAGAGGTAATGGAAGCTTTGACAACTTTATTTTTATAATTACTAATTAATTGATGCTACATTAGAATTGTCTTTGATGTATGTGGCTATGATGTATGAATCTAAAAAAAGTTGGTTAATATTGTATGATCGTTATTTTGAGTTTGTAATGTATAGTGTACCAAAATGAATCCGATTCTAAAAATTTCAAAAATGCAGATAATTACGAATTGGCATAAGTTTATAGAATTCGAAATTCCGATTTCAAATTTGGAACATATATTCATTTATGAAACTTGTTTTGGATTGGAATTGGAAACGTGCGTTTCCGATCGATCAAGTAGAAAAATAGGCCTAGTCACTCATAATCATTTGATATCAAACTTAAAACCTATCACTTTCGGAAATGAAGAAATATCGTTTGACTGTAATTTTGGGCTATAATATTATATTAGAAAAAAAGATTCTGCTTATCAATCAACCATCACTGTCCTTCAAAGAAAAGGAGGAAAAAAAAGCTATTGAAATTTTTTTTGGCGAATAAAGAGATGCAGAAAAGCCACTAGTCAATTATGACCGTTAGCCACACACTTATCCTCTTCCGCATCTCACAACATTTTCCCACCCCCAACGTTTTCGAATTTTAAAATTCCAAAAAACAACTTTGTAGCCGTTGAAGTTGGAAAGCTCTGTCTGTAGCACCACCAAGGTCAAGGCGGAGAAAGAAGAAGCAGCAGCAGCAGCTTCGTTTACTTTTACCTCTACTTCTCTCTCTAATCTCTACGATCCCACTTTTTTTTATTTCCCTGTTCAATTTTGTTGCCTGGTTCGAATTTTCGGAGCTCAATTTGGGAAACCATGAAAGGGTGAAAGGAAGATTGATGAAGAAGATTAAGTCAATCAGACCGATTAGGTGCGTTACCTGAAACCGCAAGATCGAGTTCTTCAGGTAAATGCATGGATGGTGTTTGTGGATTCAAATCTCAACATTCAGACCAATAATTTGATTTCGAAAGAAACAGAGCAGAAGAAGAAGATCAAACAGATAGAGAAAAATGTGACGGAGCAAAGAGCCTGACATTATCGACGTCCCGGGGTGTAGAGAGACCTCGAAGACGAAGAAGAGAGTCGGAGCCGGATGGCGATGATGTCGATGTCAACGACAAAGGAAAACGTGGAAGGCCTAAAATGAAGGCAAGGCTTACCCAGTACCAGTTGAGCGTAAAAACAGTTGGGTTAAAACGGAGTCAAATTTGAGACAAAGAGCTGAAGCTTCAGAAAATCGCAGACAGACCCCTTTGTCGGAGACTGACATCTGGTCTTTCCGGAGACGGACTTAAACTCCGGTAGCCTCTTCGACCCCAACCTACTTGCGGCCTTTCAGCAAGCGGTGATGGATTATATGAAGTTGAGTGAAGCAGAGAGAAGTGAAAGGAGAGAAAAACAAAATATTGAATCCAATTTTGTAGAAGCAGCAGAGCCAGAGCCAGCGCTGCCTTCAAATGAAAGACGCTCTATTAGGCTTCGAGAAGAAAAGTGTCCGCCTGGCAGTTTGGATTCATCGGTAGTTCTCTACACTACAACCCTCGGGAATTCGAAAGACTTTTGACGGTGCAACAGCGTTCGGTTTCTTTTGGAAGTTTTCGGGTGGTGTTCTCACGGCGAGATGTGTCAATGCACATAGATTCAGACAAGAGCTGTGGAAGATTTTGGATTTCAAAGCAGTGCCTCCAAAGCTTTCATAAAGGGAGATATATCGGGAGCGGAGGAGGTTTTGACGTATGAACAAGAAGCTCAAGCCGCTCTTTGAAGAGTCCCGTTCTGGATCGGTCCACTGGCCCCTGTGAAGCTTGTGATGGAGTTCGATTTGTGGTTTGCTTCAGATGCAGCGGGAGCTGCAAGCTCATCGCCGATGAGGGGCAATCCGGATAAGTGCCCCGAGGTGTAACGAAAATAGGTTGATTATATGCCCCTTGTGTTGCTGAACAAAATTCAAATTGTGATTCTTGTTGTAATGTATGTAACTTTAAATTAGTTCTTTGTATTCATTATATTCTTTCGAAAATCTTGTAATGAAGTCAGGATCTGAATAAAAGATATTCCATGATCCAGCTCTCTTTTTCTAGTAAATTTCTTTCTGTTTGATCCAGAATAACTTCTTGAACTAAAAATAGATGGGGGAGGCTGAAATTCTCTTTTTTTTTAAATATATTTTTGGGAATAGGCTATGAATAAGGAAGGTTCTTCGTACGTAAACAAACGAGTGAAGTCAGAAGAAGTCACAGCTATTTCTAGATCACGTTAATTACGACACAAGGATTTCCAACCTAAGCCCTAAAAACAACTCAGGTGGACAGATGAATCGATGTACCGAGCCTTCTAGAATAGAGAAGAAAACTAATTAAGGGTTGTGGGGTTTTCAGTACGTAAAACACATTTTCTTTTAGCCAGCCAAGGCCAAGGCATTGCCAGTTGTCTACCAAGGTCGTGATCATATAAAAACAGGGTACGTTCTTCTTTAATCAGTTCTGGGTTATAGGTTTTCTGCATCTGCCTAATTAATTTCTCATAAAGACCCAATTAATGTTACCAACTAGCTCGTAACCTTACGTATTCGAGTCGATTGGAAGACTAATCATATATTAGAGAAATGGGAAGAGGACAGTAGTAGGAGTGAAAGAGGCGGTGACACTGGCAATGGAGCAGAGACAAGGAAGTCAACATGCTATAAAATGGGCTGTTAAGTAAATCCCATCCACCCAGAAATTATATCCCCCCTGCTCCATATAAACAAACAATGCCGGCGGGTTCTGCTGTATCCCAAGGGGAGGAAAGTGAAAACGTGTACAAGAAACCAGTTGACCCCATAACCAAGAGCTGTTTCTTCCATTCCGTTCTATTGCAGCAAAAAAGCTTGTAGTCATGCTCCTAACCAATTAGTTTACGTATCATTTTGTTTCTCGATGCAGTTGATCTGCAGGTTATGGTGGTCTTTTGCTGCAGATAAAATGTAAAGAAGAAGTCGTGGTTGAGGCTGCCGATATACCAAAATCCTTGATCAACTATGTTATCTCTAATTCAATTGAGGTTTTGGTACTTGGGCACCCACAAGAACAGTTTTTTCAAGTAATTTCTTACTTTTTCCTTCTTTTGTTACAATGAGTCATTCTCTAAATAGGATTTACGTACCTATCACGGTGATTAAGTTTGTATTGTCCATTTGATGTCGTTTAGGTATCTGATTATCATTTCTAGTGCTTATTGGAAACGCTATATATGTTCGCCTATTTATAGTTTTTAACAATAATATAAGAATTTGGATGGGTACAAATTTTTCAATTCGACTAATTTTGGCCAAGGCGACTCTTTGAATGAGTGCCTAAAAACTAGACGAAAGTTGAATCATTTAAACAGCATTACTGGTGATCCTAATGTCATCCACTCTCTTTGCTCAAAGCAACAGATCGTTCAAACAACAACAGACGTTCCAAGCTGCGTGTTAAAAGAGATGCAGTTTCTGCACTCTGTATGTCATTGGCAAAGGAAAGATCTCATATGTGCAAACTGCTACCAATACAGCACCCCAAAAAGCTCATAACCACATTCAAAGCAATCCAGCAGAATTTCGGAAAGTGGTGCACAATCCATGCGTAAACAGCTTCCCAGGGGTAAATTTGTTTCTGTTATTCTACAACTGATCATGTCATTTCCCAACTTTCGTTCGATGGCATGATTTATTTCATTACTCACTCAGTTTCTTTGATTAATACAGCATTGGAGAGAGGAGAGGACACCTCTTCACCCCTCGCCAGCTGGTGCATCATGACACTGATGAAATCAAGTAATTGACCTCACTTGTACACACTTTGATTATGTGAAACAACAATAAGTATGCTGATCACTGATACAATAATCAATGAGCAGACTGACCTAATAAAAATGATGCAGATCATGTTCACCGAGAGAGACGATCTTCAATGAACCACTCATCTGACCTCTCACCAGAGAGTAGTGATATATCATTGTGAGCAGCGGAAGGCCAAGCATTGATCGCATGTTTGCTGTGCCGATAGTGTCATCAGGAATGAGCTCCCGACAATCAATGGGCTCGGAGTTTGACAGCATAAGCTCTGCGTCATCTTACTCAAGACACCAATTTATTGACATGAGCGCTTCACCATATGGATTCTCAACATCCTCATTTACAGAAAAGTAGAATCATAACGATCTGTCATCCCTGCACTCTAAGTAAGAACCAAAATAATTTATATTAAACTAAATTATGATAAAGTTAATATACTGGTTGAATCGATACAAATGGCAGCATTCGATTTAATTAATTTTGAAGCGGAAATGAGACAAAGATGAGTAAGACATGCATGTACGTAGAGATAGTTGAGAGGAGTATTAATACGTAGTTTTTCTTGAAAATAAAAGGATGATGTGGAAGCTGAGATGAGGAGGCTCCAGCTAGAGCTCAAGCAAACAATGGACATGTATAACACGGCCTGCGAAAGGCAGTCGCATCAAAGCATAGGTATGATGCGAAAGTGAAACCTTATTTGAGCATATAATATAGAGCGGCGATTAATTCTAACATGCATGAATTGTAATGACATACCGTGATATACAGGCAAAGGAATTTCACCGATTGAAATTGGAAGAACAACTTAACGATTACATGAGGCGAATAGCAGAGGAAACTGCATTGGCACAAATAGAGAATGAGAAAGCGGGAAATGTAAAGGCAGCCATTGAGGCGGCAGCAGCAGCTCAAGTTGCTGAACTGGAAGCCCAAAAAGGAGGCTTGCAGAAATGAAAGTCCTTGAACAAGCTGGAGAAGAAGAACAATGCAATAGGAGCAAGGGCATACAATCTCAGATACAGGAAATACACAATTGAGAGATTGAAGCAGCAGCGAATAAACTTTCACAAACCTCGCAAGATTGGAGAAGGAGGCTACTATCAGCACGCTCTTTCCGCTGTGCTCAAGAGAATTATACCGGAGTTTTGGCCATCTTCAATCATGGGGAGTATTACTTTCAATAGTTTTCACTTTGATTTATTTATTTATTTTTATTGAATTAATATACTTGCTATTGATTCAATTTTTTCCCCTGTTATTTTGAACGAGATTCAACGCATTGACGATGGAAATTCGGAGTTGAAGCCAATCCTGCAAACAAATTGTTCAACCATCATCATCAGCAATCCAGGTTCTTCTAAAACACGGTCTCGATTGTCGATATTTTGTCAGACCTGATTGCATGAACCTTCACCATGATGCATAACCCAATTTTCTGCGTTTAACGAATTATTGATCTTCTGCAAATATTGTGTTAGCATCGACATTTAATATATCTGAAATATATTAAGTGAATTGATGATTGTGTGAACGAAGGAAAAATTAAGGGTTTTTTCTTTTCTTTTTTTTTTCGCTTTTCTACAAAAAAACATCAAATTTCGTTTTTCTGAAAAAAACTGGACATTCTTTACCGAATTTTTTTTTTTTCATTTTTTTGAAAAATAAAGAAAAAAAAAAAAAACCCTAACTCGGACCCGAGCCGGCCTGAAGCCGAGCCGGACCCGAGCCGCGCCGGCCTGAAGCCGAGCCGGACACGACCCGAGCCGAGCCCAGCAGCCGAGCCGGACTCCTGCCGAGCCGAGCCCTGCAGCCGAGCTTTGCAGCCAAGGCCTGCAGCCGAGGCATGCAGCCAAGCCAAATGGGCCCAGCCCATTTTTTCCTTTTTCCCTGGCCAGAAGTCCAGCGGGCTTCAAACCCACCTCGGCCCGCGCCTCGTTGGCGCCCAGCAGGCCCAACCCCGCGCTTCCCTCGCCTGGCCCAGCAACCCAGCGCTTCCCTCGCCTGGCCCAGCAACCCAGCGCCTCTCTCCCCTGGCCAGAAGCCCAACCCGTGGCCCTTGATGGACCCCCCTGATTTTTCAGGGCCTATCTAAGCAGCCCAGCTGCTTTCCTTCCCTTCACACAGCCCCTGTTGGGCTTAATTGAACCCCAGCCCCTGTTGGGCTTATTTTCTGCTCTAATTTTTTTATTTTCTTGCTGCCAGCAGCCCAAGAAAATAAAAGTTGGGCCTGCAGCTCCAACTACGACCCATCAAAAATTATTTGGGTCATATTTGCAAACCCCAAAGGTTCCGTAGACCTATATTTCACTACCCATCCCCAATATATGTTCAAATTTATTATTTGTATTATTTTTGTTCTATATATATTGCGTTTGATTGCAGGTATATATGAACTTGAAGTTCATAAATTCGAACCTGAAGCTTCGAATAAGTGCCATGAAACCCGAAGTTTCCTTAAAAATTAAATACCCATGAAACCCGTAGTTTTCATGAAAATTTAAACCAAACCATGTCTTAGAACCCGAATGTTCTAATTTTATGATTATGGAGAATTTATTTCCCATAAGCACTAACCACAATTTTTGTTCCCTCCATCTAGTGGACTTTCGAATTGTAACAAATTCGACTTCACTAACATGGGAGTTTCTGGAAGAAACTAATTTATGTGGGCACAAAATTGTGAAGCTCCACTTGACTACTGAGAAGTTGAGAAACATTGAAGCCAACAATGACGTGGATAGAGCTAAATAAGCCTCCGTCATGATCTTCATCCGAAGACTTATGCCTGAAGCATTGTAAATGGAAGCACCTCAATGACGAGGATTCCATGGCTCTTTGACTCACTCTACGGATCGTTCTAATCATGCAAAGATGATCTTGCCCGAAGCAGGACACACCTTGCCCGAAGCAAGACACACTTTGTCAAAAGCAAGACACACCTTGCCCGAAGCAAGACATATCTTGCCCTGACACAAGGCATGATTGAACTCCATCCGTGAATAGGTACAAATTCTGAAGTTTATAGAATCCGATTGAATTTTGACTGGAGAATATTTTTCTCGTCCTTCCATACCTCTAAAATGCTCCTGAAGAAGCACCCTAGAGAGTGGAGGTTCACTAAATTCTCGGATCTGATACTACCACTTTGCTCACTGAAAAGCACAACAGTGAAAGCGGCACCCCAGTGATTCGGCTGGAAGGTACCGAACGGTGTGATCCAGCTTCGGCTGGAGCCTACCGAATGGTATAGACTCAGCTTCGGCAGAGTCTACCGAACGGTATAGACAGTTTCGGCTGAAGTCTACCGAACGGCTTGCCCTACTTCGGTAGGGATGTACCGAAGGTCTTGCTCTGTTTCGACAGAGGTGTACCGAACTTAAGGCTCTGCTTCAGCAGAGGCCTACCGAATCTACTCTTCCTTCTTCGGCTATAGAGTACTGAATAGTGGTAGAATCAGGGTCAACCAAGGGGGTGGCATCACGACCAAACACGTGATCCCTTGGAAACTAAGACCCAAAACTTCAAGAATAAGGGACAGTATTCCCGAACCTCAACTGTGCAAAATCTACCTTCATTTTGATGGAATAGATCATTGGCTATGCACTTATTTGTGCCCCTACCAATGTTGTTGAGGAGTACCATTCCTGTAATCAATTTGTGAGACTAATTTTGCTTCACCTAACACATACGGACAAGCAAAATTTTGACATGGAAGGCCCTGTTGGCCGAAACCCCCTATCTTTTGGTTTAAGTTTTGAACAATTTTTCCTTTTTGTTTGGATGATTGTTTTGGTATTTGCTTTAAATTTTTTGGATATTATTATGGATATTGTCCTCGAATATGAGTTAATTGAATCATGTTTCTTATACATGTGACCGAATTCAATTAACATGTGATAAGGTATAAATGTGGGGAAGTTAGCTGTCTGGATGAACGTGCGACTATGCACACTAACTTCATACCTAAATCACCCCTTTAGCAACGAATTCAGGTCTACCTAACCTGATTAAGGGCAATGGCACTGCACCTCGTTGTATTAATGGTACTGAATTACTATTAAGGGGCCTTATATTCTCCGTTCCAGAAGAACGTCATTGAGTTATAAGGATATTCGAGCGAACAATGATCATAAAAACCACTGTAGAAAATAGAGTGACGTATCTTTGCATCACCTTCCAAAATATGAAGCCTGAAGCTATGTTTTGGGGCTAATGGGCTACCTCCCAACTGGGACATGCCACATATAGGCTGGCTTGAAGCCAGGTGATTCGAGCAGTTTACTTGCTTTGGCACGACCGTTTGGAACATTTAGGTCAAAACACGATGCAATGCGTTACACAATGCATCACCTTACCTGAAGTAAGGATTTTGTGCCTACAAGCACACTTTGCCAAGCCTGCTCGTTGGGGAAATTGGATTTTTACATCATTCCTAGCAAAGTTACTACATAACCCTCTTTTCACAGTGGATCAAAGGGAATAATGTGGACTCTTCCAACCAAAAATGCGGACCATGTAAATATGGTTTTTGGTTGATATATCGACACAATGGTCACATGTCTGTCCACATACACATTGCTGCTAAACTCCTGGCCAATTCTTACTTAAGGGCTCACCACCCTAATTATCCCATAAAGTCTAGAAGACTGGATAATGCCGAAGAGTTTATCTCGAATAATTGAACATTGAATTCCCCATGTTCAACCCCCAAAACAGCCTCGCAGAAGCGATCATAAAGCGCATTATGAATTGATCGCCCGGACCTTGGTGAACGCACCAAGCTTTCGGTTTCTGCCTAGGGCTATGCAATCTTGTATGCAGCTATGTTGGTCCGCCTGAGGCCCATTGCTACCCGATACTTTATAGCGTTACAATTGGTTACTGGGTACGAACCTGATGTTTCGTATTTACGCATTTTTGGGTATGCACCTTTTTGCCATATTGCGCCGCCGCAATGTACCAATATGGGTCCTCAAAGAAGGATGTGAATCTTTGTCGATTGTGATTCTCCTTCGAATTAACTCTTTAGAGCCCTTGCACGCGATCTCTTTACCGCCATTTTGCGGATTGTCACTTCGATGAGACAGTCTTCCCGCCGTTAGGGGGAGATAAGAACGTCAACGTTCCTGAAGAACGGCGCGAATTATCGTGAACGTCCCCACTATGTCTCATCTTGATCCCCATATTCTAGATTTCAGAGTATTGCTCCAGACGCTTTCTCTGATCTAGATTAAGTGACGAGATCACATATACCAGCTGCAAACATGCCTGCAAGGATAGACGTACCTAACGGACGTCGAGTCAACATCCCCGAAGGGTGTGCCGCCCCTGAAGGACGGTTTGGCCGCCCCTGTTGGACGGCCTGGTACGCCGACGGCTAGCCAATCAATCTGTTCTCGGCCTGAAGCGCGACAGATCATTCAGTTCGAAGGATTCACCTCCCTAGAAGTGGAGAAGTATGGCACAAAATGAATCCCTTCCTCGTTCGCTATCTCAACCATTCCACCTCATGAAATTAATCCGGATTATCCCGAGACCTGTAGTCTTGGTCCATTATGCATGCATGGATGAGTTAATGGAATTGGAATGAGATAGTGAAATAGTGAAAAGCGACGATATCGAACTGCGTTCCGTTGATGAATGTCGACGTAGAACTGATTGGTCAAATTGGAAACTAGCAATCCAGGTCGAACTTGATTCACTTGCGAAACGTAAAGTGTTTGGGCCTGTAGTTCCTACACTTCCACATGTGAAGCCCGTTGGCTACAAGTGGGTTTTCGTAAGGAAGCGTAATGAGAAGAATGAAATAGTGCGATACGAAGCACGCCTTGTGGCGCAAGGTTTCTCTCAACGCCCTGGGATTGATTACGAGGAGACTTATTCCCCCGTAATGGACGTCATAACGTTCCGCTACCTTATCAGTTTGGTAGTTTTTCCGAAAAACTGAATATGCAGCTTATGTACGTGGTTGTAACGTATCTATAGGGATCTTGATACAAAAATATATGTGAAAGTTCCCGAAGAACTTATTGACTGATTCAAATAGTTCTAGACCACAGAACACCCTCTCTATTGAATTGAGGCATTTCACTTTACGGATTGGAACAATCCAAGCGGATGTGGTATACCCGTTTAAGTGAATATTTGATCAGTTAGGGATATGTGAATAAACTATGCCCCTGCGTGTACAAAACCGAATTTGCAAGAGTTGCAGTCTATGTCGATGACATAAATCTCACTTAGACTCTAGAAGAGCTTGAGAAAACTGCCTCGCACTTGAAGTCGGAATTTGAGATGAAAGATCTTGGGAAAACTCGTTTATGTCTCGACCCGAAGTTTTGAGCAAAGTTCATATGGTATTCTGGTCCACCAATCGAACTACACCCAGAAGGTGTTGATGTTGAGTACACCCATGACCATTCATACGCTAGATGCAAATGAGATCCTTGAAAAGGTTGTGGAACTTGAAGTTCTATATCTAAGTTCAATTAGCGCTTTATTGTACTTAGCTCATTGCATTATGCATGACATCTCATTCGTTGTTGATCTTTTGGTAAGATACAACACTGCGCCTACACGCTACCACCAAATAGGTGTTAAAGATGTTTTTCCGTTACTACGGATTTGGGCTTATTCTATCCCTGCTCATCTTAGAATTAACCACAACCCCTTGGTTATCAGAATGATGCTTACCTTGTGGGATACGCTGACACAGACTATCCGTCTGTTCCGCACAAGGCACGTTTCCAAACGGATTATGTCTTTACCGTTAGGAACACCGCAATATCTTGGAGGTCAACCAAATAGACCTTAGTTGCGACGTCTTCGAGCTCATCGCCATACACGAAGCCACCCGTGTACATGGGAGCATATTCGAAGCACTTGTAATTCTTCATCCTTCGTTGAGTTCCAACAACGATCTATGAAGACAACGCCGCATGTATCGACCAGACCATGATACATCCAAGAAGTCAACACCAAGCATATTGCGTCTACATCACATCAGCATTAGCATCAGAAGATTGAAGTCAAGCATATCTGATCCGAAGACAACCTTGCCGACCTCTTCACGAAGTCATTGCCGAAGAAGCTTGTTCGAGGATTTGGTATGTGCAAATTTTCTCATTTGCTACGCTTGTAGTTCTCAGGGGGAGTTTTGTCGAACTCAGAGGGAGTATCCTGAAGTATACTCGCTTGACCTTAATGTACTCTTTTTCCCTACGATCAGGATCATTTTTCCCATTGGGTTTTTGTTGCTTGACTAGGTTTTAACGAGGCACCCATTCTGGGCTGGTCATACCCTTGTGTGTTTTCTTACTACTTACGTCTTGAAGATGTTAAGTATCGACATTGCATTAACTCACTTTTCTCCTAGACTATGGGTTTTGTCCCGTCTTGGGTTTTACCATAGCCAGGTTTTGTGAGAGTTTTTATTCTTTTTATATGCAAGTTCCCTATATGAGACTCGAGTGTCCTCTACTGTGCCTACGAGACGACTTCATCAACTATCATCATCTTGAAGATCTGATGCGATATCTACTTGAGTATTTGCACACTCAAGGGGGAGTGTTGTAGATAATTTATAACATGTGTTAAATGTGATTGTGTAAATCCTAGGTAGATATGGATTAGGCTATTCCGTTCTGTAAGGGATTAGTATCCTATTGTACTTGTACTTCTATTACTATAAATAAAGGCACCTGGTATGTGGAATATATGAACTACATATTCCACATACACTACAGTTTCACCAAATTCTCTCTATTCTTCTCTTGCCGCACCCTTCACTAAAAACTGTCCACAACAAAGGCTTATATATACGTAGTTTTTTGTGTGACCTCTCCTAATAATTATTATTTGTTGAATAAATAATGTAGAATCAGTTTTCACTCGACAGCCTCATAAGCTCAGCTGCCATTTGAAAAACAATTTTACCAAGTCAAAGATAGATAAGGCGGGCCTTTATTTACTCGTAACTATTTCATTTACTCATGAGCTCCCTCCTGGCCAACCCTAACACTTTCTGTTTAAAGAAAATAAATGAAAATGTGCGTTTTGGCTTTGGTTTTCTTATTAAGTTCAAGAGACAAGATTACCGTGCAAATACTCTCATTTTTCTTGTCCTGGTGGATTGCATCGGTAACCTGAAGTGTAAATAGATATTTCGTGTGATTAACATACCCAATAGAGTTTCTAAATTTCACTTTTTAAATCCCACTTTGTTTATCTATGTGGTAATTTGATGAGTAAAATTTGTTACTTGGTATTCAAACGGTACTCCACATGTCATAAAACAAGTGGAGGAAATGATATATTTTTTCATGTCCCTTCACTTATTTTATGACATGTGGTGTACCTGCTTGAATACTGGGCACTTAGAAAAATTTCTCTTGTTTGTCTTTCCATGAATTGATTGAAAAGTAGTTGTGAGGCCATGAATTTTACTGGGCCAGAGTAAAGACGGATCGAAATACGAATACCTCATAAGTCCGGTCATGGACTTGACGGCTATGATCGGATTAAGCCGCCTAAATGGATCAACGATGCCACCACATCTTGTTGGACTCCGGAGTGGTAGGCAAGGCCCGAAGGCCTCGCTGAGATCGACCATGCTTGCTCTGCAAGACACGGAAACCTAATCCGACTGGGGATCATACTGGTTTTGTATTCTTGAAGATTCCTACAATCTAGGAATTGGTGTGTGCCGCAAGTAATCACAATCCTAAAGGGAAACAATATCTTATACTAGATATCCTCTAGGATTCTCCCGATTTAATGTGAATATCACTATCCTAAAAAGACTAACTCCCAACTAGTATAAATACGCATACTTGAGGCTCAACTATGGTAACGCTTTCATACACATACTTTGTTCTCTAGCCCACTGCTTGAGTTCTCAGATTTATTGATACGACCCGTCCTAGAAATTATTGTATTTTATTCCCGAAAGTGGGAAATGACCAAAATACCCTTGGTTGGCCCTCTGGTTGACTTTCGTGTCGTGACATGTATGACTCTTTCCTTAGTGTTTTCTTGTTGTACTCGTCGTTACGAGTGCGTGGACGCGAACGGGACAAAATTCCGAGTTCGAACTAATGTGTTAAGGAACATTAATCTATTCGGCGTTCCCGTAATTTTATTTGGGTTTTGTAATTTGGGCTGTGGGCCTAGTGGACCCAGAGAGGCCATTGATTTCACTCTATCTCCCATGTCTCTCTGTCACTCTCGACCTCACTCTGTCTCTCTCTCCCTCACTCTCTGCAATTCCTTCTTCCACCCTTCTTCCCCGAGAGCCAAACTCGGTGGCTTTCCCCGGCAATCATCACCATGACCTTTTTGATTCATCATCATATCCAAATCAACCCAGTAACCCAAAACGAGCCTTGCAACCCCAGTTTGAACCCCAAACCTGGAAACCCAGAAACTTTGGTGAGACCCCGAAGACTTTCCCGGCGAGTTCCCGGTGAAACCGACCTCAATCCACCTTATTTTCATCACCATTCATCTCCTTGAGGTCCCTAGAACATTAATCAAGCCTTGCATGCTGGAATTTAGCCTGGAATCGAAGGTTTTGAAGTTGGCCTTTTGGACCCGTGGCTTTCCTCCCTTTTTCCGGCCATCTCCGGCCACTTTTTGGCCCCCCAAAGTGGTAAATTATGATTTCTTGCTTTCCCAGCTTCATTTTGGTATATAATTCGTGAAAAATGGTTGAGATTTGACTGAGATATGTTGATTTGAAGATTTCTGGTGAAAAACTAGATTCTGGCTAGATTCTTGCCGATAGACGGCGGCCGGCGGTGGCGACTGCCGGCTGGAATTTGCAGCGGTCACCGGCGAGCTGACGTCAGCCAACCGGTGATGACGTCATCAAACCCGGTTGGACCGGGGAATATTCCAAAAGTATATTCTGTTCCTTAACTAACGGCGTTAACGGCACGCCTTTAACTTTAACGGCGCGTGGCTGCGCGTGAGGGTGCGTGGGACCTCACAATGGCGTGTGAGGCCATTTGGCAGCGCGTGGCTGTGCGTGCGGCGACGCATGGCGGCCCACGACAGCGTTCTTGGTTTTCCGACCCTGGAACTCCAAATTTGAGTTTCCGAACTTCGTTTTCTTCGTAGTTTTCAACTAAATTATTAATTGTGGGTGTTCTAACTTAGGTTTGACAACCTGTGGAGTACAGAGAGCGCGTACAATTATGCAATTATGACTACGGTCACTGTGAGTGGGCCCTTTCTTTATTAAATTACATATTATTTATGTTTTGAGAAATGATATTATGCTTATGCTTTCAAATGAGATTTACAATTATGTTTAAAGTGAACCTTGAATTTAATTACTATCTTTATACTTGGTTTACTTACTACGTTACTTGACTTTAGTATTTCAAGTATTTTAGTGTTTCATCGGTATTTCGGATACGGCATCCGGGAATACCTATTTAGAAGGTTTTATTACGAGATCTAATTTAGAAATGAAGTATCCCACTTTTTATATTAGAAATTATCCGTGGTATGTTTTCATACACGCTCACCTAGGATTGCTTACACGGTGTCTATAATACTGTCTGGGCCAGGACTAGCTTCATGTGTATGTTCACACGCACCGACACGCTCACTTTGGATCCATCGTAGGTGCCAGCCTGTTCTAGTTGCCTTGGCATTCTAGAACTCGTTGTGACGCGCTTAGCGCCAGCTTCACGTGTATGTAATACATGAGCGTATTATTATTATTACACCCAGCCTGTTCACGGCAGAATATCTCTGCATGAACTCGTGTGTCTGCACTACCTATCGAGCGTATCCTAATTTTATATTGTGATTTATTATTACCCGATTTCACTAATGCCACGGAGGCTTATGTTATTATTGGTTTTCTCGTATTGTCTTTCATGTGTTGATTTCTGCGAAAGACTTTATATCTCGATTTTGTGGCTTTTTACCCGTTTTGGAAAATAATTACTTTTTCGTCCTCAACGGTTTTTCATACTTATATTGTAGTTTAATTTTCAGAACTAGTACGGGTTTTTACAGCGAGGGGTTAGTACTTTCAGAAAAGAAAAGTTTTAGAAAAACTATTGTTTATGGCCCACTCACCTTTTTGTTTTGCGCCCCTCCAGGTTTAGTAGGCTTGGAGCTTGTGACGTCGACTCGTGGTGGCATACTTCTTCCTCAGAGTAGGATTCCATTACCATTAATTGTAGATACTCTGTATTTTCTACTCTGTCAAATTAATTATTATGTTATTATTTCTTCTCGGTTCACTCATTCCGTGCACTCTGTCATTATTTTAATTCAAATTCCTTTTTATCACTTACTTTACTCTTCATTTCTTCCAAATGGCTTTCGTCACCTCATGAGGTGTCGGCCAGCACCCTCGGCTTTTTGGGTGTCCACCTGTACATCCGGGTCGAGGTGTGTCATTTATACTAACTTGACCATCGGAGAGCCTTTGGCCGGTACCACACTAGTACCCAAGGTTTTTTTACGGTTGTTTGTTCTTGCTTGTAGGTGGTCGTTCTCGCACAACTCCTCCGTCCATAGTGGTGCAAAAATTAGTTCCAATAGTTTGTGCTTTAGCTGAGAGCCATATTCCTATTCTCATCGTAAATGCTCACCATGTCCACCAACTTTTGGTTCACATTCAATTTGCACCAACATTTAGTTGAGAGCCATATTCAGTTCTGTCTTAACAATTTACATTCAATTTGGTTCACATTCTGCAATTGATTGTTAGAAAATTCAAATTTACGTTCAATTTTCATGAATTTAGGGACTCTAAGTCTCAGTTTTAACAATAATAGAAGTCTTAATTTTTTAAAATCTATATAAATGTTAGAGTTTGAAATTAAAAAAAAAAAGGGAGTTTTAATGAAAAGGACAATTTTAAACTTTTTCTTAATCAAAAACACCCTAATAACTTTTTTTAATAAAAAGGATAAAAATTTTAATCAAAAGGACAAACTTTACCACAACATGACAAAAAACAAAAAGGCTCACATGTTGGAAGCAAAGCCCAATATGCAAGCTATAATTTTTTTTTTCCCAATTTGCCCATGACAGAATCCAAACTTTTTTAGCCCAAATCTGTCACTTTTTAATTATGAAAATGCCATTGAAACTTTCATTATTTACAAATATGCCATTAAATCATTAAAATCCAAAGACCACAAGGGAAAAAAAATGAAAATTAATTAATTTTTTATAATCAGCCCAATACTCTTGTTTATAACATATTTGGTTGGGCGCTTCAAAAATTAAAAGGAATTCAACAAATACACATAACTATTTATATATTATGTCAACTATTTCTAAAAGTATGTATCGATTGTTTATAAAACCTTCATGTCCAAACTATTTCTAAATGTATGTACCGACTGTTTGGACATTTTTTCTGAAAATAGTCACACTATTTCAAGAAATAGTGTCACTATTTCTAGAAATGGTGAGCACTATTTCTAGAAATAGTAATAGTGACACTATTTCTAAAAGCTGTGACTATTTCTAGAAATGATGACCACTATTTCTAGAAATGGTGACACTATTTCTAGAAATAGTGACACTATTCTAGAAACTGTGACTATTTCTAGAAATGGTGACCACTATTTCTAGAAATAGTGTCACTATAGTCACTATCCTCTTGCCCAATTTCCTCATCCTCTGCCGCCCAAACTTGTCGCTCACCGACCACGGCACCAGTTCGTCGTCTAATCCATACCCATCATTCTCCTCCTCCTCCTCACCATGACCCTCATCCTCATCCTCGCCGTCGTACCAATCGCGACGGAGTTTTAGACAGCATCGCATTATTATCAGAGGGCCAACCTCCAAGCTTTTCATGAGTTTTAGCGAGAAAAAGTCTCCTCCCATAAACCAAGCATCATTAGATGAGACCGCTATAGTTTTTCATTCATCCCACAACAAAGGGCGATCAGTGATGCTGCATTTGGCATAGATAAAGGATAGCCTAATAAGATAAGGGTAAATCCCAGTATAGCCTAATAAGAAATTTTTTGCAATTTCTTCAACAGCAATGAAAGAGCACAAGAAGCAATATTTTACTCATATACGAGAAATATCAATGGCTTTGCTACAATTTTGGATGATGAAGAGGCTACTCAGATTGCAAGTAATAACTGAAATTTTAATAATTTTCAGAAATTAATTTTGGAAGTTTTTTTTATTTGCAGTTTGCTCTTTTTTCCTTCGTTACATTTTTTTTCACAACGCATTTTCTATGCAAGTGCAGAGGATCCAAATGTTGTGTCTGTTTTTCCAAACAGAGGAAGAAAACTACACACAACTCATTCATGGGATTTTCTTAGATTGGAAGAAAACGGCGAAATCCGGGCGGGTTCGATTTGGAATAAGGCACAGTTTGGAGCAATTACAATTATAGGAAACCTTGATATTGGTAATCTTAATTAATCTGTTGGTTTACAATTTAGGTTAAATTGTACGATTTGGAGTGTAAAATTGGCCACATTCTTTGCTTTCCTTGATATATTTCACCATTAAATGTTGCATGAGTATTTGAAACTTGATTGTGCATACGATTTTATCACAAAAAGATTTCTTGTAATTAAATCCAGAGGTGGGGGCGCCGATGACGGTGGGCAGGGATCAGATCGGCCACCGGCGGAGAGATCGAAGGGGAAAATGAAGCAGACCCAATGATAAGCCCATCGAATCGATTTGCTTCTTCGTCCTTATCCGTGTGTTGCTGTTCGGAGTCGGAGCGATGGTGGTGGTTTTCCTCCGAGTCGGCGTCAGAGGCGTCGATGAATTCCCAGTGTGAGAGACCCAAGAGTTCTTCTCCGTCTTCGATTTCCAAGAACTCGAATTCTGGGTCCATGGAGTTTGCCCTTAAAATTCTAGGTCTATGTCCAAGAACTTGGTCATCGGAGATGACCACTGTTGCTCGGGGACGACAACAGGTCATCTTGGTCTAGGTGTCAGGGGTAAAATCGAAAACTCTGTAAACTACTTTGCTTGGGCTAGCCTTATTTGGGCTGATTTAATGTTGGACTCACCTTAACCATTAAACAAAAGTTATTAGGGTGGTTTTGATTAAGTTTCAAAACTTTGGAGTAGGCTACAGTGCTCGCAAGCATTAGATGCTCACACCGATCTCACCGTTAAAAGGAGGGAGGAGGGAGGAGAGAGGGGGGGAAGGAGGGTGAGATCGGTGTAAGCATTCAATGCTTGCGAGCACTGTAGCCAATCCCCAAAACTTTTATGTCCTTTTCATTAGTTTTCCCAAAAAAAAGTGACATGGATAAGGATGAAAGCACTTTAATCAAAATTTAGAGCACTTCAATTAAAAATTGAAAACCAACAAATGTTTAATAAGAACATTTAGAATTCAAGCGCTTAAATCTAATTTGCTCTAAATTTTATGTATATGTCTATCTAATATACATGTATACTTAGAGAATTATCGATATTCAGTTTAATCAGTTTTAATTGGGTTAATAATATTTAAATTCAAATGTGTGATCGAAATTTTTACCCAAAAATATTTTAAAGTTTAGAACCTAATCCAATCCAACTAACCTATATGATGCGTTAGTCGGTAAACCCGCTAAAATGCCACCCGTAAATTGTTTGTTACGGTTCAGTTAAACCGTGTATAGTAGTGGAAAATGTGAGTTTCTCAATTACCCAGAAGGGAAAGAGATTGGTACCCAGATAAATAATTAATTACACTCTCTCAAGTCTCAACTCAAATGAGCATTAATCGTCTCCAAAGCATCCTCCTCCTCGGCACCACCACCACCCACCGCCGCTTGCTTCCACCCCACTTTTTCATTTCCAGGTTCCTCCTCCAACTCCAATCTTATCACACACACACTCTCTCTCTCTCTCTCTCTCTCTCCGTAGAGATATATATATGCGTTTTATATCGAATTTAAGCTTTGCAATTGCAATTGCAGGGCTGGGTTTTGTAGCGGCAGAAATCCGACCCACATGGTAACCGATGCTTCTTGTGAGGCGGTTGTGGGTGCCTCCGACCTCCTGCTCAATAAAATTGATGCTATTCGCAATGCCAGTCCCGCCAAACTCCAGGTTTGCCTCCCCCTTCACCTCCTTCCTTCGCCTTTTCTTTCGTTTTTGTTGGGGTGGGGGGTTGATAGGGGATTTTTGTTTGTTGGAAATATTTATTGCCAAATTTTTAATTTTGTGTCCTAAACAGTAAAGAAGTAAGATAGTTTGGAGTAAACTTTCTTCCACTGAAAGAAATTTAATGTGCATTTAGAACTTTTAGAGTCTTTTATTTATGTATATAACTTTTGATGTCAGGTAATAGCAGATTTTGATGCCACCCTAACCAAGTACCGCGTCAATGGTTGTCGCGGACAAAGTAAGTTCCTTTTCTGTTCTTTGGACGTGATTTCTTTGTTATAAAATTTTTGTTTGCAAGACTGTCTTATTTTCGATTTTCGTTGATTACAAGAGTAGGCAGTCATGGTCTTTTGCAACAGGAGAATCCGGAATATGATAAAAAAAGACAGGAATTGTATGAACATTATCATCCATTGGAGTTCTCCCCGACAATTCCACTTGAAGAGAAAACTAAGCTTATGGAAGAATGGTAATTTCCCTTGTTATTTTAGGGGGGTGTATTCAATTGGGATTTTGAGGGATTTTAATTCTTTTAATAAATCTAGGGGTATTCAATCAGGATTTTAAGTGATTCTCTGAAAATCTAGGTGTATTCGATCAGGATTTTAAGAGAGAGTATTAAAATTCTTAAAAATCCAGGTGTATTCAATTAGGATTTTAAAGGAGTTTATAACATTCCAGGTGTATTCAATTAAGAATTGATTTTAAAAAGTTAAGGAATTCGAGGGAGTTGGAGAGATTTCATTGTGTATTTTAAGCACTCACATATCTCACCTCTCCCCCTGAGATTTCGAGGTAATTGAATAAAAATTTTACATGAAATCTCTACAAATCAATTAAACTCCACCAAAATCCATGGATTTATAAATCCATTAAAATCCCTCAAAATTCCAATTGAATACACCCTCCTTAATCTAAAGGACAGTATGGCCTGTCTCAAATCTATATGGATACCTGCGTTAGACGATTCTAGGTAGCCTCTCTTTGTCTATTTTTCTCTTATGATCACCGAACTAGCATTAATTGGTTCACCTGAAAGTTCATGTTCATAGGAAGCTATGGCATATTGCCTCAGTCCAATTATTGGATTTCAGATCACAGAAATACTGATTGCATGGATACAGGTGGGGAAAAACTCACGGTCTCTTAATTGAGGGTGGCGTTACATATGATGGAATAAAGCAATCTGTTGCTGACTCCTCAATTGCTTTTAGGGAGGGTGTTGTAGAACTATTTGAGTTTTTGGAGGTAAGTAATTCTTACTAGCTGACTATATAAAATATGTCACTGGAAGGAAAGATTTCCACTGAAGATTTTGATCTTCTTAATGTTGAGTTTATTCAGTGTTGAACTAGTTCATGTTGGCAATTGTCCTTTGATGCAGTGTCTTATTAGGATAAAACTTATTTATTCTCACTTGTCCTTTAATTTTTTTTCCGATAAACTTATTCTCATTAAGCTCTGCCTTACAGTTTCCTACTATCCACTTTTGCAGGAAAGAGACATCCCTGTTCTTATATTTTCTGCGGGACTTGCTGATATAATAGAGGAGGTTAGTTAAGTTTTGTGCCTATATTTCTTGCGTATTAATTTCCAAATTCCTAGTCTATTTTGCAACTTTCTTGTGCATTAATGTTTGCTCTTCTCATTGTTCCAGGTCCTACGGCAGAAGGTTCACAGACTATTCAAAAATGTGAAGATTGTCTCAAATCGGATGGTATTTGATGATAACGGTCGCCTTGTATCTTTCAGAGGTATCCACTAATGTCTTAGTATGGATTATGGGAACATAGGTTCTTGGTGTACACGAATCAGTCATATTTTTTATCCATCATTTGTTGATTTGAATTCTATTCATTGTGATGAGGTAGTGCATTTGCGTATTCTGAGTTTCAATTCACTTAATTTTACAGGGAAGACGATTCATAGTCTGAATAAAAATGAGCATGCTCTTGATATGGCTGGTCCCCTTCATGATCGATTAGGTGATGTAGATGGGCCACCTTATGAGATTGCCTCGGTCAAGACCAGATTAAATGTCCTGCTTCTGGGTGATCACATTGGTGACCTTGGAATGTCTGACGGTTTGAACTATGAGAATAGAATATCTGTGGGATTTCTGTAAGTTAACATTTTATTTTATTCCATACCTAAAATATATAATAGAACTTAGGAGTTATGAATCTAAGAGTAACTTCTTTCATAGTTCAGTGCTCATGTCAATTTATCTTGCAAGCAACTTCTTCGATAGTTTATGTAGAATGGATATCTGTTGAGAAATACTATGTTTTTTCCCAGTCATTTCAGAATACATTGTTCTACGTCTGCAAAAAATTTTAGTATAATTCATCATTGTGAAGACAAAAGATTATGGATTCATGCTGCTTAACTAGACACTAATGGTCAAAGTTTTAAATTTGGTTTCTGTAGTTGCAATATTAGGAATTGTTTTACTGTAGTGATGTTTTATATCCAGTTCTTCAATGTATCTCATGCTTTAGATTACCCTAGTTTGGATGCTTCATTTCCAAACATTTGTTGTTCTAAGATTCAATATGCTTGTATTAGAAGCAGGTTTGTTTTCCATGTTTTTCTTATATGTTTATCTTTGATAAAGGGGAAAAGGGAGATTTTTTACCTTTCGTGTTCACTTTTCATTACAATATAAACAACGCATATTTCGAGCACACTCCCAAAATTTTGTATCATTTTCTTATCTTTGTGCAATGGCGTTTTTAGATTAAATTTGTGATTAAAACCTTTAATAGATTCTTTTTCGCCAGTCAGGTATAGTTGAGCATTTTGAAAGAAAAATTATCATGAAATGATTATAATTAAAAAATTTAATAGTTCTTGCAGAGCAGGAAACATAATAAACAGGGTTAGTTGTAGAGATGAAGATGCTATTATTGTTAAACATGAATGGCCTGTTTGAAGAGAAAGTCCAACTGGTATGGTGGATCAAACCTGTGGGGTTTATCCATATTCAATTTTCCAATAGGTGGTCTATTATATATATATATTTAACTTTATTCTTATTTTCTACCGTCACGATGAATACAGAAATAATATAGTTGAAAAAGTAGGAGAATCTGATTTCTCCGTTGCAGTAAAGGAAGTAAACAAAATGAAAATGAAAACCAGCGTGGCTAGAATTTTGGACTATGTGAACTGTTCAAAAATTCAGCATGGATAGGGATGAAGTGAATGATATAGTAAGACAAGGAAAGAACGAATTACAATGAATTAACCCATGGAAAAAAGAGAGAACCATTTATGTACAAATATAGCTTTTTCTTTTTTGGGTCAACTACAGATATAGTTTAATTGGCTTGATGATGCAAGAGCATCGACAAGGCTTTCTAAGATTAAGTGGGGCTGCTCGCCAACTGGGCTTAGGTTCTAGTTAACTTGGGACTTAACTTTGTTTTTTTGTTTGTGTTGTTTCATTATCGTGTTTTATTTAGTATGGTAGTCTTGGCAGATGATAGTTACCGTTGCCTTATTTTATTCAACTTTGTGATGGTCATTAATATCTTAGTTATGTTCTGCATTGCTCGAAATATACATTTTTCAGTTGTGTAGAAAATTAAAGAGGGTGTTCTTGTTTGGCCAAACTGAGCAGGCACCTGCATATTACTGAATACTTCAATAACATGGAATATCGTTTCATACCAACAATTATATGTTCATTTATCAAGTGCCGATGAAGTTAAAACTTCATTGATTTATTTTTCTGGAAAAAAATAAACAGAGAAGTTACATTTGCACATCCGCTTAGTTTCTTTTGTTTTTCTTAATAAATCTGGCAATTTTGGCAGAGAAAAATTAATGGTCAGCCATAGATCAATTTAATTGCTGAACCATGTTAACTTCTGTTTCAGGAATGACAATGTGAAGAACTCTCTTGATGGCTATCGAAAAGCCTTTGATATTGTTTACCTGGTGAGCTGAATGCCCTGCAAATTTTCTAGTTGCTTGGTTGACTAATTCTAGTTATCAAAGGAATAACAATGCTAGTATATGCTGCGTACTAGACCACTGTGATAACCTTTGATTTGTTTAGCAAGAAAATATGACCGGTGAGCTATTGGGGACAATCAGATGAATTTATCACTTGGCATTTTAAGATTATCCCTTCCCTGGATAGTGTACCTGTTCTGCATCCAAACCCTGAAACGATTCATTATGTTTTGTCGAAGCTGAGGGGATTTCGTTGTTTAATATGAATTTTGTGCAGGATAAAACTAAGAACTTAACCAGTATATATTTTCATCTTATTCTATTGTTGGGAACAAATAAAAGTAAGAACCTAACTAGCATATGTTTTCATCTTATTCCACGGTTTTCTGCAGAATGATGCTCCCATGTGGGGAGTCGTAAAGCTTGTTTCACAACTTTGTCCAGACGGAGATGATTGAGTGTATGCTCTTATATTTCAATACTTGGAAGCGACTCCCTGCTTTCGTCGATTAATATCAATGGAAAGTTTTGGTAAAGTTTTCCTTTAATCTGCAAATTTTTTTGCAGGATGCGGTTTTTCATCTAGAATAAATATGTTCAATTGATTTAGCTCCCAACACAGAACTTCATCTGTAAATTTGCATTCCTTTTGGACTGAAACATTTGTCCCCAAATCTAATGCCTCTGAAGCTGAAAGAAAATGGATATGCCAAAGAATTAGCATGTTACATTTCATGCCTCATGTTGAAACTGATAGTGTTACATTTCATTTCTCTTATTATTCTTTGCTAGGCTATTTCGTGTTTTAACAGATTTCATCACGCTAGTAGGCGCATTTGATATTTTATTTGGTCCCGATTTCCGATTCCCTGTTGAAATGTATCAGTTATGATGTTTTTCAATTTCAACTTGGTATCCTATTCTTTTATCACCACATAATGCTTGCTTCCTCCCTATAAAATGGTTCATCAATAGTTATTTATTTACTTTTGCTAACACATGAAATTGAAAAAAATGGATTTTACCTTGAAATTCGTAATCAAATACTTGAAAAATCAGGAATTAGATCAACTATTCTCGTTCTTTTTCTCTTTCCTGGTTTATGACTTGCATGGATCCAAGTAAGTAAACATATCGTTAGTTGAATATTTGGTATACATGTAAAAAAGAAATAAGCACATGTTAGCATCCACAACAATATCATCGGGAACTTGTACTGCAAGAAACATGCTCCTGTTATGAAACTACAACTGGGTCTGATTATTTCATCACCGGAACAGAAGCAGCCAAAGAGGTGCTCAGGACAAACGAGATCAGTTTGGCACAACGATCGACCTCGAGACGAAAGATATATCTATGATGGAGCTCTTAACTGTTAACCATGTTCGATCATTCAGATAAATAAGAGAAGAGGAGGTATGGAATCTGATTGAATCCATTAATTGCCTCATCTGAGGGATGCACCATACGTAACACAAGATTTACAGCATGACGGACGTGTGATGTGGTTTCGATCGAGGGCAGCAGCATTTGGAAACAAGTAGTGCAAGTATAAACATGATGAGTTTACACCGTTGCTTTCTGGAGGCTGGAGGGTCACCCCTGTTTAATTATTTATGTTGCTTGACACTCCTTTGATTTATTCAATCAAAAGACTCGAAATAAACATGGGTGTGCGTTGGAGAGAAAACGCAAGTGAATAATTGCAACTTCATATTTTCAGGAAATTTTCTCTGCTGCAGGCAGTGAAAGTTCAGCAACAACAGTGGAATATGGGCAATGTCACAATCAGTGGTGCAACGAGCGTTCAAAGGAAAGAACAAAATTGAAGAGCTGGACATTCAAAAGCTACACTACTTCTACTTGAAATTAGTCGTCCAGGAAACTTTTCGATCACACGCTGCAGGTCCTTTCATCCCAAGAGAAACACGGGTAAGATGTGAAATTATAGGATTTACAATACCAGAAAAGGCCAATGTCATCATTAACGCTTGTGTCGCGGTAAATGATATCCCTTCAGATTAAAGTTCTTGACCATGAGGATTTACTGCTGATGAACAAAGAAATAATGTGTTATGAGTTCTCTATTTACATTGTATAGCTACTAGAGATTGACAGTTGAATTATGCAACGGTCAATGCCATGGCCACCGCTGGTGCATCAGCTGCTGTTTCGTTTACAGACACTTCACCCGTTGACAGCAACAACTTGGTATAGTGGAATTCAATTTGTAGCCGATGATGAAGAGGCACTGATGTCATCAAACCCTTCTTAAGATCCGCCAGCAATTCCCTTATCGGGATAGCAGCAAGAAAGCTCTTAATATACTCTTTACAACATTCTTTTCCTTTGCACACAATCTCCTCTTCTCCATCTCCGTCTTCTGAATCTTTCTGGCTCACTACAACAGCCCCTTCGGCTTTTGTTTCCTTGGAGTTGTTCGGTTGTAATTGATCGCTGTTTTTCTCATCCGATGTTTTAGTACCGCTTGGTAATCTTTGGATTGTCGTGTCTTTGTCAAACTTGAGGATATAAGCGTGGTTGCAGCCTTCATACAGCCTCTCCCCCAATGTATCAATTATGTAGAAAGCATTCTGCTCTACCTTGAGGACAAAGAAATGGTCGTTCCAACTCACAATGTAGGCTACCGGTTCGCTGTTGCATGCACATTCTGATGCAGAACGGCTGATCTCATCCCATATGCTATCGAAGGACATGGCACCAAGAAGGAAGTCGAAATCCCTATTTCCTAGACCTTCGGGATGGAAGAATCCTACGAAAGATTTCTGTGGAACTAGAGAAAGAGGACGGACTTTAGATTGAACAACGGTCTCAAGATCGAAGTGCTTGTCAGGGAAAAGCTCTATGTAGGCCTCGTTACTGCAGAGAGCTCTCCACTCTGATGATCCATCTCTAATCAGGCTGTCGAATTCAGACTTGATAGGCATCTCATCCCGGTTGGATTTCAACCAATCTGCAATGACTGCAACCAGGGCCGTGCACGCACTCTCTCCAGCAGCACGTTCACTCCTTTGATCAATTGAAGCAAAAAATGCTTGGGTGTGAAGCTTCATATGTCCGTCACGGCTTATCACTTCCTTTTGCTCCCAAATGCCCACAGAAAAATTATCGTCCCCGAATTCAGATACTGAACCCTCTGTTTTATGCGACTTTCAGAATAACACGAAGAAAAAAAGGTTTCAGAAAAAGGATACGAAAACAATGAATACAAACACGGAACATGTACAGAAAACAACAGGGAGAAGTTGAACATGTACCCCAAAACTGGACTCATCGGAGGAGCTAAGCTGCCTGCGATCAAAGTCAATATCATCGCCACCCTCTTCTCCATAATGTTTCTTCAGAAGAGACTCCTCCTTGGCTTTCGGAGATCTGAAGCTCAATTTCCTCTTCCTCCATGGTAGGAGTCTTCCCTTTGAGCTCTGCCAGAAGGTTGTCCCGTAGACTGGTGCACTTGAGTTGTCAACATGCAAGCCACCTACATTTAATTCACGGTTGCTATAATGGATCCAAAAATCATCTTGGCCGTTAATATTAGCATTGGAGTAAAACAAGGCTCCAGCATAGTTTGCATATGCCAGAGTTTCGTAGCTGATTGACCGCCTGACACTAGAATCGTTCTTACTGCACTCTGATTCCTCTCCAGTGTCATCATCAAGCGAACTTGAGTCAAATGGATAAGTGGACGCAGCATCCTCGCTTCGATTGGAACTCCTGCTGTCACTGCTACCTTCATTGCGGCAGGCCTTGTTTGATTTACCAAATGAAACATAATTGGTAAGGATTTTCACCTTTCTCAGCCCTGCTTTAAGAGCCGACAACTCATCCTTTTCTGCGGAAATAGCTTCATTAGAACGCGGTGATCCCTGCATTGCCGTCTCTGAGAGTTGTTGAGTGGCTCTCAGTTCCAATAAGCTGAGAGATATCTGTATTTATTGAGGAGCTTTGCATGAGATGAATATTCAATTTCAGAAAAGAGAAAAAGAACACAACCCGAAAAAAGTGACACGAGAAAACCAGATGAAGAAAAAATAGTCTAACACACGCATAAGCAGCAGTACATACAGAAAGTGATGGGGTAGTGTCTGAAACCCCAGCAGCGACATTAAGAGGAATGTTGAGCCCGAATTCCTTTCCGTCAGACGCTGCTGAAGCATATTCCGCCAGGTTCAGTGATGCAGTTCCAAAGATACTGACTCTGTTTCTCAGTCCTTTGTTTTCAGCCTGATTCATTAAACCGAAAAAATCACATGATTGATGAGACGACAGTAAACTGTTGATGAGAAAACTTAACAAAGGAATCTCGATCTATAAACAAAAACTGCAACTAGAAAATTAATTGTTGAAAAATCTATGACAAGCTTGAAACAAATCTACATCCACGGAGAACAGAAGTTCACGCATGAACATTGAGCAGCATATTCTTATTTCGATTAGATTGTGTTCTGTGAACTTAACCCACAAAATGCATATAAACAAGCAGAAAAGGTTTGAACTAGTCTTGTACGTAAAGACGACTATTTGAGTGACACAATAAGTTCCCTACATACTGAAGAAAAAACTTTAAAAATTAGTACGTCAAATACAAGAAATACAACTAAAATTGCTTGACAGCGAAGGAAGCACAAGTAAAATCAGATCACTAAATTAAGTAGCTAGCTAGTCCTCTTCCTGCTCATATCATGCTGACAGTAAAATCTTGATTCAGAAAGGATTATTCTTGTAATGATCTTGTTGTGCCGCCTCCGCCTTCCTTTTTTAGATTGTTTTCGGGGATGGATGGATCATTTGGACTTCAATTATTTGTTTTCTCACACGTCTTTTTTCAGCAAAGAAAAACAGAAGATGAATTTCCAGTTAATGCATTCGTCGATCAGCATGCAGGTTCAAATTTCATATAAATTAAGCAATTCTACGAATTCCCCCCTCGTAAATTAGAGCAGTTTATAATAGAATATCATGTCAAATCGGAAACGGAGAGAAATAAGACGCATTAAGCTTAACCAAAAAAGTAATAAAAAAAATTGAGAGGCAGAAAGACTGACTGACATTGAAGAGTACTGTAAATCCAAGCTCCCATGGAAAAAACAGAGGGTCCTTCTCCTCCTTACAACCCGAAAAACTGCACACACTCGTAAACTCCTCATCCCATTCGACCACCCCATCATCGCCAATTCCGGCTTGTTTGGTGAAATTCCTCTTGACAGTAGTCACAGAGCCTAGTCTCAAGGACTTCTTCTGACCCTTCCATTTAACCTCCACCGCCACCGCTCTTCTCTCCTCCTCCTCCTCCAATTCCAATCCTTGAAGCCTCCCCACAACAACCACTACCGAATACTTCTTGGTGGCAATCGCTGCTGCTGGCCATGGTGGCCACCTCATCATCTTCTTCTTCTTCACCACCATTGTCCTTGGATGTCAATATTACCAACTCGGCTGATTAAAATTGAAATTTCAAGAAATGGGTAATCAATATTGAATTCAAATATAATGTGCCGTGCCGTTTGTAGAATGGACACAAAAACGTGAGAGGGAGAGAGAGAGAGAGAGAGAGATGACTGTTCCTGCCGGCAGTAAAATACACTCCTAAAAACCAACGTATCTATTTATGTTTCTAGTTACAAATGAAATTTGCAAAGGTGACCTTGCACTAGCGCATATTTCTGCTCTCACCCTGTGTTCTGTGTTGTGTGGTATCTTGTATCCGTTGACTCTAGTCGGTTATTATTTTCCCTCCAATTTAGCTAATTCTTTTCCTCTTATTGCCTTCCTAGAATCTCGGGATTCTCTAAATCTTTAAAGATTCTCCTAAAATAATTGTTTTTCTTTTTTTTTTTAAATATAGGTGGTATCACACCAAATATTGAGCCCCAAAGTATGCATTCATGTGAGTTCGTTGAAGGTTTGGATTAGGATTCGAGGACACACGCTTTGACACATATTTTTTGGACACCTATTTAGAAGCCTACTTCATAATGTATTTTAACGATCCGAACCATCTATATATCTTAGTACATCATTTATAAATCATCCTTTGCAAAAAATTAGACAAATCCAAATCATTAAGACATTCATTTGTAGTGAAGAAAATGGAAGAATACGCTCTACAAAGAAACACCAAATTTAATCCAAAACCGCCATATGGTTTCGCATTTGGGTGATTTTTGGTAGACATGATCTTTGAGGTAAGACATAAAAGATAGACATTTGAATCGTTGAAATACATTACGAAGTGGGCCCTACAAAGTCAGTTAGGGATCCGGACACACACTTTGCCACACATTTTGACACCTTATTTATAGGGCCCACTGTACTATTTCAACGATCCAATTCTGTCTATTTATGTTTTACCCTCAAAAATCATTAGCATTTACTAGAAGATATAGATAAATATAATTTTGCATTCTCGCCCAACAAAATCATCCAAATCCAAACCATTAAAACATTTATTTGTAGTGGAAAAATGGATGAATACGGTTTTACAAAGAAACACTAAATTTAATCCAATGGTCATATGGTTTCAAATTTGGGTGATTTTTTTGGTAGACATGATCTTTGAGGTAAAACATAAAAGATAGGCAATTAGATCGTTGAAATATATTACAGAATGGACCCCACAAAAACATGTGTCAAAATGTGTATCAAAAGCGTGTTTCCCCGAATCCTAACCCTGTGGAGTGCATATATATAAGGATCAAGAGACAAACTTTTTGACAAATACTTTTACACTTGTTTTGAACCAAATTTCATAACGTCCAACGGTTATAAATAAAGATGATGTGGAAGTTTTTTTTTATCATGAGATGATATGGTGTCAATATGGAATTAAAATTAATAAGAAAATCAATAAGGAATAAAATTGAAATAAAATAAACAATACTCAATCGAGAATGTGCATTAACAAAGCGGCAATTTCATGATAATTGTTGTAGATAATATAAACATGTGTTAAATGTGATTGTATAAATCCTAGGTAGATATGGATTGGGATATTCTGAAATCCTAAAGATTACATTCCTATTACAACTGTACTTGTTTCACTATAAATAAAGGCACTTGGCATGAGGAATATGGACTACAATACACCTGATACTTTTTAGTGTTATAGTTGGTTACTGGGTACGAACCTGATGTTTCGTATTTGCGCGTTTTGGGTATGCACCTTATGCCATATTGCGCCGCCGCAATGTACCAATATGGGTCCTCAAAGAAGGATGTGAATCTTTGTCGATTGTGATTCTCTTTCGAATTAGCTCTTTAGAGCCCTTGCACACGATCTCATTACCGCCATTTTGCGAATTGTCACTTCGATGAGATAGTCTTCCCGTCGTTAGGAGGAGATAAGAACATCAACGTTCTTGAAGAACGGTGCGAATTATCGTGGACGTCCCCACTATGTCTCATCTTAATCCCCATATTCTAGATTCCAGAGTGTTGCTCCAAACATTTTCTCTGATCTAGCTAAAGTGACGAGATCACATATACCAGCTACAAACATGCCTGCAAGGATAGACGTACCTAACGAACGTCGAGTCAACATCCCGGAAGGGTGTGCCGCCCCTGAAGGACGGTTGACCACCCTTGTTGGACGGCCTGGTACGCCGGCGGCTAGCCAATCAATCTGTTCTCGGCCTGAAGTGCGACAGATCACTCAGTTTGAAGGATTCACCGCCCTAGAAGTGGAGAAACATGGCACAAAACGAATCCCTTCCTCGTTCGCCATCTCAACCATTCCACCTCATGAAATTAATCCGGATTATCCCGAGACCTATAGTCTTGGTCCATTATGCATGCATGGATGAGTTAATGGAATTGGAATGAGATTATCATCAATGATATTCACGTATATGGTAGCTACCCGAAATAGTGAAAAGCGACGATATCGAACTGCGTTCCGTTGATGAATGTCGACGTAGAACTGATTGGTCAAACTGGAAACAAGCAATCCAGGTCGAACTTGATTCACTTGCGAAACGTAAAGTGTTTGGGCCTGTAGTTCCTACATCACCACATGTGAACCTCGTTGGCTACAAGTGGGTTTTCGTAAGGAAGCGTAATGAGAAGAATGAAATAGTGCGATACAAAGCACGCCTTGTGGCGCAAGGTTTCTCTCAACGCCCTGAGATTGATTACGAGGAGACTTATTCCCCCGTAATGGAAGTCATAACGTTCCGCTACCTTATCAGTTTGGTAGTTTTCGAAAAACTGAATATGCAGCTTATAGACGTGGTAACCGCGTATCTATATGGGGATCTTGATACGGAAATATACATGAAAGTTCCCAAAGGACTTACATTGACTGGATCAAATAGTTCTAGACCACAGAACACCCTCTATATTGAATTGAGGCTTTCACTTTACGGATTGGAACAATCCGAGCGGAGGTCGTATACATGTCTAAGTGAATATTTGATCAGTTAGGGATATGTGAATAAACTATGCCCCTGCGTGTACAAAACCGAATTTGCTAGAGTTGCAGTCTATGTCAATGACATAAATCTCACTTAGACTCTGGAAGAGCTTAAGAAAACTGCCTCGCACCTGAAGTCGGAAGAGCATAATTCAGATGATATTCTGGTCCACCAATCAAACTACACCCAGAAGGTGTTGCTTTTGAGTACACCCATGACCATTCATATGCTAGATGCAAATGAGATCTTGAAAAAGGTTATGAAACCTGAAGTTCTATATCTAAGTTCAATTAGCGCTTTATTGTACTTAGCTCATTGCATTAGGCATGACATCTTTTTCATTGTTGATCTTTTGGTAAGATACAACACTGCGCCTACACGCTACCATCAAATAGGTGTTAAAGACGTTTTTCTGTTACTACGAATTTGGGCTTATTCTATCCCTACGCATCTCAGAATTAACCACAACCCCTTGATTATCGGAATGATGCCTACCTTGTGGGATACGCTGACACAAACTATCCTTCTAATCCGCACAAGGCACGTTTCCAAACGGATTATGTCTTTACCGTTAGGAACACGGCAATATCTTGGAGGTCAACCAAATAGACTTTAGTTGCAACATCTTCGAGCTCATCGCCATACACGAAGCCACCCGTGTACATGGGAGCATATTCGAAGCACCTGTAATTCTTCATCCTTCGTTGAGTTCCAACGACGATCTATGAAGACAACACCGCATGTATCGACCAGACCATAACATGATACATCCAAGAAGTCAACACCAAGCATATTGTGTCTACATCACATCAGCATGAGCATCAGAACATTAAAGTCAAGCAAATCCGTTCCTAGGACAACTTAGCCGACCTCTTCACCAAGTCATTACCGAAGTCTACTTTTCAGAAGCTTGTTCAAGGAATTGGTATGCATAAATTGTCTGATTTGCAACATTGTTAGTTTCTCATTCGGAATGTTGTCAAACTCAGGGGGAGTATCCTAAAGTATACTCGCTTGACCTTAATGTACTCTTTTTCCCTACGATCAGGATCATTTTTCCCATTGGGTTTTTGTTGCCTGACTAGGTTTTAATGAGGCACCCATTCTGGACTGGTTATACCCTTGTGTGCATCTTACTGACATCCGGCAAATGTTAAGTATTGACATTGCATTAACTCACTTTTCTCCTAGACTATGGGTTTTGTCCCGCCTTGGGTTTTACCATATCCAGGTTTTGTGAGAGTTTTTACTTCTTTTTATATGCAAGTTCTGTACTTGAGACTAGCGTGTTCTCTATTGTGCCTACGAGACGACTTCATCAACTATTATCATCTTGAAGATCTGATGCGATATCTACTTGAGTATTTGCGCACTCAAAGGGGAGTGTTGTAGATAATACAAACATGTGTTAAATGTGATTGTGTAAATCCTAGGTAGATATGAATTGGGATATTCTGAAATCCTAAGGATTACATTCCTATTACAACTGTACTTGTTTCACTATAAATAAAGACACTTGGCATGAAGAATATGGACTACAATACACCACAATTCCTCAAGCCCTTCTCTATTTTCTCTGTCTTTCTCTTGCCGCACCCTCCTTCATAAAATAGTCCACAACAATAATGTAATTATCAATTTTCCTAGGCTAAGGGCATCGGCAAGAGTGAGGTATTGAAAAGAACAAAAAAGGGGCAATAACCCATAAGTTAATCACATCCTTCTTTTCTAAAGAACAAAAAGAAAAAACCAATGAAAGAAAATGGGTCAAACTTGCATGGACGATTGAATGGTTCAAGATTTATTTGGGATCCCACCGCAAATTAATTTGGGACCATTTAATGGTTCATGCCGCCCAAGATTTTTCCTAAAGGCTTGAGAGAAACATTCACCATGGACTATCATGCTCTTGTTAGGATTTCAGTTTTATTGAGAGCCAGCGTTTAGAACTTGTGGAAACCGCATCCTTCAACCTACTGCAAGTTCAGCGAGCCTCCATATTCTTGAATCAAGCTTATGTGTATTTTTAAGCACCCCATATTACCTCCCACACACCATTTCATTTTTTAATGTGTTTGCTCTTCCATCTCTCTGTCTAGGTGGCCTCAAAGAAGAGTAAACAAATAGCAAAAAAATGAATAACTGTTTGGGAGGTAAATTAGGGTGCGTGAAAATCACCACCCAAATAAAATTAAAAAAATACATTTCAGAAAATATGACAAAGTTACCACCACAAATACTAATCAAGAGATTTGTTCCCACAAAAAACTATAAATTTTATTTGAGAACAGGTCTCACCAAAATACTAATCAACTGACAAACATAGAGGCAACAAATGCAATGCAAACAAACGCAATGCAAACAAACATGATTAGATTCCGAACAGGGAAAATTGAATATGATATAGTTATAACATATATATTAGCAGGTCTCTTACAAAATTAACGCCGAAGAACTTAACCTGTACTAATTAAACCATAAACGGACAATTAGTGTTGAGATGAACTAGCACTGAAACTGCTGAATCCACTTCCGTTTTTCCTTCCTAAACAAACATTTTTCCTGGTCTCCTAATGAACTTACGAATCCTTAACCTTCTTGTTTTCATTAATGAATGTTCCCACTGATTTGAACCATCGCAAAAGATTACGGTGATCTTTAACATAAAGCCATGCTCGAAGAAATGAAAACAGGCTTTCACTCACACCCCGCTCTTCTAGGTAATTGTGGAATGCATCCCGCATCGTTTCATCAAGATCTCTGTCAATAAGAGAACAATTCAACCCAAACATACATCAGTTTTTCATGCATAAAGCAGAGCACATGACAGATTCAATTTCTAAAGAGCCATAAAAATTTATAAAACAGAAAGAGAGAACATTCAGTAACTCAAGCCCATTACAGAGCAGCATGGAGGGATAAATCATTTCCAGCAAAAGCATATGGCAATGACTCAGTACCAAAAGTATATAAATTAGTGATATAATATAGGTTAGAATTCGTTGGATACAGTAATCACAGTGAACGGAGCTGTTAAAAATATAAGCTTAGGGAAATGATTTTCGCACACCCTTTTTCACATCATGCACACCCCTATTTTTTCTTAGCGACTGGATTGAACAAAACAAATGAGAATCAACGGTAGAATTAAGAGAGGTGTGCAAAAGCTGAAAGGGTGTGCAAAAATTACTTCCCATATGCTTAAGGACTAAACTTAAGCCGATATACCTTTCAACAAGAATTACAACCAGAGACAACAACTATCCACTCACAAAAACATAGTAATCGTTGAGCTAGAGATGCTTCCAAATATTAATGTATTAATGACAAAATTTTATATATTCATTTATGTATTCTATTCAGTGAAGAACATTGAGATCAATAATATATGACATTCTCTTGTTCTTCTATTTTTTTATTTTGTCTTTCAGTTCAGTTGATATGATAATATTGTGGACACAGTTTTTAACAAATAGATTCTACGTCGAATCCAAAGGTTTCGCTTCTCAATTAAAAGGGAAGCTAGGAGAGATTCACAGACATAATCATAAAGTCATCCTGCCCAGTGCCCAGTGTGGAAAGCATATCTATATTTCAAAATTAGCATCGATAGTGGCTGCTTTTACAAAACATAACCAAAAGAATCAGCTTCTCTTGAGCATGCGTACATAACATGTAATTGGACTTTTTACTCTTTCTGGAAAATAAAGGGAAAAAGCTCACTAGCAAGCAGCACCAAAATAGTTCGCCCTTGCTGGGAACTGAAACCCATTTCTGTAAATATTTGCTTACAAAAATTTCTACATATATGAAGTACAGGTCCAGTTGGCCTTCTTAGTAGGCAGTTACCACATTGAAAATCATTGTCGTGATAAAAGCTACTGAATACACGATTTTATGCATTTTTAGAAACAAACCAACATCCACATCCTATTAAAAATGATAAAGAACAAGAATCCCAAGTACTCGAGTAAGATTCTTACAAAGTCTGGCTCCTAGTTCCATTTTATTCCAAGTCCAAACATGTAAGATTGATAATTCCGGCGCCATAGAAACTAATCATGTCAACAAATGTATATCCTATCAACTTATCATTCAAAGATCACAATTTCTTTTAAATAACGTGATGACTGAAGACCATTCATTCAAACTGACCTGATCACCTGATTAGTTAAAAATCCCAAACTTTCTAGCAAAAGAACATTACCCACAAGAAAATCGTCGGGTTTCTAAAACAATTTACCTAGTTTGTTCCTTTGTTATACCCAAATCCAACCACAAACAATCACACATATTGCAAATTTTGCCCAAACCCTAAACCCTAATTGGCAATTTTTATTTTATTAAAGAGGAGGAAGAAGAAGAGATCTTACTCAAAAACAGGGCCATTATATGCGGAAGCAACCTCAAGAGAGCTCGAAAAATCGGCGATTTTGCGCAATGAGACAGAGTGAATTCCCAAAGCATCCGGATACAAAGCACAAAGAAAATGCAGAGACTCCTTCTGCCCGGGCTTTGAAACGTCGAGGTGTAGGAACAACTGGTTCATGTCATCGGCATCGTCGTCCTCTCCGCCATCGCCATCGCCAGGAATAATATTGGCCATTCGCATCACAGATATGGTGATCTCCTCACGGCCGTAAGTCCGCTTGAGCGCCGGGCCGTTGCCGTCGAGCGAGCCCTGGACGACTGTGAACGGCGAGGGAGGGTTGATTTTTGGGGGAGGGTTCATTTTCTGGAGATCGAGATAGTGTTCCTTGAGGGAGCGCAGGATAACGGAGTCGACGGCGGCGGAGGGGGATGCGGTGGTTGAGTGGGGACGTGCTATCCTGCGCCACGGGTGGTGAAGTGCGCCGCCGAAGCCTCTTGCCGCTGCTGTTGCTATGGTTTTCCTCCACATTTTGGTCTGTGATTTCGGCAGTGGTGCCACTGCGGCGGTGCCGGCTGCTGCTTCTACAGTTCTACTAATTAAGCGGCTTTTCTCCAAAGTTCGAAACCCTGGCCATCTTAGAGGTAGAAGCTAAATTACTTAAAAATAAAAGTTATCAATTCCACTTTTTCCCAAAATGAGAACAAAGATTAGAAGAAAGAAGTTTACTTTATGTATTTTCCACTAAAATATAATAAACAAAAAAAAATTCTTTATGTCCAGTCCTCTTTTAGTCCTCCTCTCAAAATAAAAAATCACTCATTTATTTTCAAAATATAGTGAATTTATAAAGTTATTCATTTTAATATAATCCTTTATACCAAACGAGTTCTAAAATTTTTGTCGATTTACTCATTTTAAGTGGCTCACTTGTTGTCCACACACAACAAACAATGAACGAAATAATAGATGAGAATTTTTTTACCAGGAAAAATAAAGTGGCTATTTAGAAAAGTTTTAAAAGGTAATTAACAAGTAATTTACAAGTTCAGAGGTTAAGTCGAAGAAAAGTTTTTCTTTTTGCTCGCTCTCTACAATTTTCTTTTTCATTTCATTTTTTCTTTCTGATTTTTAAGGAAGAAAAGAAAGGCCCTAAACCCCCCCTCTCTCTCTCTGTCACTCATCTTCGCTTGCAGCGGACCAGAAACCCAGCAAGCATTTCCTCGACGGCATCAAGTCGGAAGCTCACTCCTCCTCAGCCCTCTCTCAGGTACCTTTTACTATCTCCCATCTTCCATTGTTTTTGTTTAATCTGCTCATGATTCGTGCAATTTATTAAATTAATTAGTATTGTGTTGCTCTGTGAGTTTCTGTCCAAGTATGAAAAGGGTTCCTTTATCCTAACCCAAAATCTTGAATTGGGTCTACATCTTTAATTGAAATAGCTTGAAATCTCATAGCTTTCTGAAAATTTCCCTCTGAGACCAAAACTTTTGAATTGGGTCGAATGATAACTGATTCGATTTGCAGTAGGAATGGAATGATCTCAAAGTGTTTGTGGTATTTTCTGTTTGAGTGATACAGGACATAGCGAGCGGGACAGAGAGTTGTGAGGTTTAACCAACTGTTACTGTGCGATTGTTATTTGCTAAACTGAAATTTCTTCTATGCCCCAACAAGAAATAAGAAATCTGTTGAAAGATGAATCGATATTCGATACACGGCTTATGGAGAAGAATGCATCATGATATTGCAGTCATTTATGTCTTTCATTCTCCCATAGATTTAGTATATAAGGTAGATTGGTTGAATATGTGAAGTGACTAGGTCTTGGCATAAATTAAGTTATGTTATTAGTGTTTTTCAAGATTTAATGTACTTTGATTGTATAGACAAACGTTCAAGGTATGAAAAAGTGCCGAAGATAATTATGACTTGTGATATTGTCTTCAACCTTGAATAAAAGTGCTGTTAATCAAGATTTAAATTTTTGCGTTCATTGTCCGAAGATAAATTCTTGGTTTCACCACTGTTTGCTTGGCTGTTGTTGAACTGGTATTGCTCCTCTCTCCTGAGCTGATGTCTTCGTTAATGTTTTATAGCATGCATTCACGGTTTTAAGCTCATTTCCTAATTGATAGTTTATTTTCTTTTGATGGAAAGCAAAGAAAATGCCATTGGGACTAATACTAGGGTTAGGAAGGGCATTTCGTCGAAAGCGAACATCATCACTTGACATTCTTTCCTCCAAACGTGCCCCAAGGGATTACTACAAGGGGAAGAACTGCAAACCTACTGGTTTCCACACCCGAAAAGGTTTCTCCCTTTTGCATTTTTCCAAATTTGACAATGTGCTCGTTCTATTTTTTTAAATAAAAATTACTACTTGACATGTTTTTCAAATTTCCCAAATTTTTTGCAGCTAAGTATGTTGTGCAGCAGGAGAAACTACCTAACTATGTAGTCCCAGATTTAACTGACTTCAAGGTGAACATATTTCTGTTTCTCTTACTTTGTTTCTTTTTTTCTCATTCTTTGGTAGTATTCATCTTTAAGTTAGAGCGTCCAATTGGAAATTCATGGATACACTTTGCAGCTTTGTTGACACGCTTCAACTATGCGATTTAAATAAACACATTTGACCTATAAGTGAACAATATTCTCCTCACTCTTATAATTGCATACCTGTAGTTCTAAATTACTTTTTTCCCGTCTTGCATGCAGCTCAAACCATATGTATCTCAGTGCCCCAGAGAGGTCAAGACTACTCAGTCTGCTGAACCAACTAAATGAGCAAACTGAGTGACTAGTGTTTGATCTTTTCGTTTATTGTTCTAACTGTGAATCAAGTCGTTCATGTTGATATATTTTGGAGTAGGGATCGATGTGAGACTGCGAAGAGGTTAAGTTCTTGTTTGGCATTGGCAGGTTCATGCCTTGGACGTGTTAAAGTAATAAACCTTCCTAGCATTGCTTAATATTGACTCAACTATAAACTCACCGGACTCAGTTCCATCACGAAGCCTGTGGTGACGGGTTGATGTGAGCCAACTGTGTTATCTAAGGGTCAGGGTCGGAAGACGCATTTTTTTACACAAATTATGGCACCATACTTTAGATTGGAAATTTGGAGGTGTTGAACTGTTAAGAGTATATCTTTTACTTGCATAATTACTTTTGTTTGAAAATAAACATTTTAATGTTTGCTTGGAAATAATATAACACTTGGATTTCTCTCTCCAAAAACCAATCCCTCCGTCATCGAAACACTCTACCAACTATCATCCGGTCTCCTCATCCACAATTTGCTTCTTCCTTATTCGATATTCACTGCCATGTCAATGTTCTTCTATTAATTCCAGCAAGGTCTGCTCCATATCGGGGTTTGATTTTATTGATATAGAAACAAAAACAAACGTAAATTTCTTTGCTTGATTTTTTGTTTTACTTGGGGGCTGTTTGATAATCTTTTCGTTTCAGTTTTCAGTTTTTGTTTTCAATTTTTTGAAAACTAAAACTGAAAACTTGTTGGGTTAACTAGGGTTTGCCTTAGTAATACGTATTATTGAATACAATCACCTTTTATTATTGTTTTAATTAATGTCAACTGTTAGATTAAACATGAATCAATTTCAGCCGTCCATCATCTCGTAGTACCTGATGATGCATAGCACTAAGGATTTTTCGAGTAACCACTCTTCACAAGAAAAAAGACCCGAAAATTTTCTAATAATTGATGTATGGGATCCCTCTATGTACTCATAAAATGCATTATATATGCGACCTGTTCCAAAACCAAAAACTACGACTTGACCAAGAGATATCGTCATCATCCAAACAATTTGTATTTGTGTAAACTTTTCAAATAATTTTTCACCAAATAAAGCCAAGTGATGGGCCGACTAAGGATCTTGGAGTCAAGCATGCAACGGCAACATATCAGTCATTGCTGTTACCGTCCCAATATCAACATGGAATATGCTACCAGTCAGTCGACCCGACTCTTGCACAGGCCACGATGAGACCCATCGTGATAATCTCAGGGACCCGGACCCGGACCCGTGCGCGACTGACTGACGTTACGCTAGCTTGTCTCATACAAACCATTCCAAACTTAGACAATGCCAGAACAGGTAACGAAAGAAATTTGCATAAGAAAAAATAATACATTTATTCGGAATGAAGCTAATCCGATTTGTTTTTTTTTTTTTTTTTAAAATACCAAAAACAATGTGCTCACTGCTCCATCCTGTGTCCTGCTAAGCCAACTCGAAAAATTCAGGACGCCAGCACAGAAGCTTTGACACATCACAGCTGTTTTCTTTTATGTTACAAATAGCAGAGCACACAGAAGAGTTTGATAAGGCAGTTGCCCAACCAGAAAGCCTATTCCCCTACATGTTCTAATACAAAACCATTGACCTACTACATGTACTAATACAAAGACATAATCTTTCCGACTACAAACTGGTATAAAATTGTGAAAACTTACGCTCTCATTGCAACCACGAAAATTTGGCTCAGTAGTACAAAGAAGGGAAACAATATCTATAAAGCAAACAGAATCATCCAGTCCTCGGAACCTGACAAGGCCGATTTATACCTTCATCAGCATCGAACCATTCTGGGTGACAACAGCCATCTCTTGCCTCTAATATTGCATTAAAGTTATTCACCCTCAGACAAACAGAGAACTCTTAACAACCACACCACTGAGTTTCTACTTCTTCCGCGGCCTGTTGTGTTTAACTTTAATTATTCTTCGGTTAGCCTTGTCACCATCACCACCACTGGAGCCAACTGAGAAGCTGCCCCCTAAACCCTGACTCGAACCCAAACTACCAGAAGCCTGAAATGGGTTAGGGTTCTGTGGGTTGGTTAGGTTCTGTTGGCCTGCAAATTGGAAGGGATTCGCCGTTGGGGCTGCGGGTGTAACTCCAAATACAGAGGCAGATGAGTTTGAAACAGGCTGTTGACCAAACTGGAACTGTTGACCAAAGCCTGGGACCGTAGGTGTAAATGCCTGATTAGTGTCTTCGGCCATACTGTCTTCCATATTCATTTGATCATTACTACCTGGGGAACCAAATGGAAATACAGGATTGGAGTTGCCAAATGGAGGCTGTGACGGGGCACTAGTAGGTGCAGCTGAAGTGAATGAGAACATGGAAGTTGAGGATGCACCATTTGATGATCGAAACATAGATCCACTGTTGTTATTTGTAGAAGAAACTGTGGATGCTGCAAAAGTAATAGGCGCACTGATAGTAGTAGCAGCAGCAGACGAGGATCCTCCAAATACAAAAGGCACACTGTTAGTAGTAGCAGCGGCAGTCGAGGATCCTCCAAATACTAAAGGCACACTGTTAGTGCTAGTAGTAGCAGCAGTGGAGGATCCTCCGGATACAATAGGTGCACTGTTAGTAGCAGGAGCAGCGGAGGATGCTACATAAGAAAACCCAGTTGACGAAGATGTAGTATTGAAAGTGGTAACAAATACAGGAGATTTAGCAGGTTGCCAACTGGAAGCAAATACGTTAGGGGCAGTGCTAGAGCTAATGGAGTTACCCTCCAATGCAGAAGTAGAAGAACCAAGTGCAGTAGAGGTTGGACCAAAAAAAGAACTTCCAAAAGAGAAAGCTGTATTTCCAGCAAACCCTTGTGATAGTGAGGATGCTGATGAACCAGGTTCAGTGGATGAACTCTGAGCAACAGATGCAATTCCAGTCGCAGCAGACGATGCATGGGCAATGGGAGCAGATCCACTGCCAGTACCAAAATGAGAACCCTGGAACTGGTTAGAAGCACTTGCAATGGCAGCAGATGTGCCAGCAAACGAAGTGCTGCTAAGATTACCAAAGCCTTTGTCTTCCGTGTTCTTGCCTCCAAATGATTCCAAGGGAGAATTTACTGGAACTGGTGTGACTACAGTTGGAGCAGTAGATGATTCAAATTTGGCCGTAGGCGTGGTTGAAAATGAAGGTGCTTGAGCCAGGCTAGAACCATTTCTACTGTTGGCGATGACTGCAGTTGTAGCAATGTCAACACTGTCTGTGTTGACAGTGAGACTCATGCTCCCCGATGAATTTGGACTTGTCAAATTACTGAATACTGAAGGAGCGGAGGAAGTAAATAGAGGGCTTGACCCATTATTTATATTTGAATTATTGGAAGGGGTGCCAAAGGAGACTATGCCTGTGGTTGACGGTGCAGATGCTACAGTAGTTTTAGGTATCACAAAAAAGTCTCCAGCATTTGAATTAATCTTAGTAACGGCTTCACCTGATCTGTGTGGTTGGACTACAGAAGTTGTTGCACCAGATATAACCGCATGTACACTGCAAATGAAAACATAGACAAATAGATAAATTAAATAATAAACTTTTTGGCAACACGTATAAAAATCAGAAAGTCGCATGATACCACTGAATAAATATTTTTTTTTAGAAATATACTATTTTATTGCAAAAGACAATAGAACAAGGGAAAAAAGGAGTGGTCAAGTTGACCGCTAGAAAAGAAATACACGGAACAGAGAAAACAATTACATTTTGAAACTAAAGAAAACAAGCTATTTTTTCGTTGTTCGTTCAATAGTTGTATCAATTACAACTCATCAAGCAATCCCTCAAACCCATTTCCAAACCCATCCACCCGCCCATAACTAATGACCAATCTGGTTGGGGACAAAAGTAAGAACAACAACGATTAAAGCTAACTGCCTTCACCACTAGCAAAGAAGGTTATAGTTCTGAAAATATAATGAATTACAATTGACAATAGATTAATTCCTCATTGCCACACTTCACTGGGCACTTTTAACCGACATTTACAGGCAGTGTGCCTTTGCGGTATTAGGTTATACTACCCTCCCTCATGGTCTTTGGATATACATATACTCTGACCAAATGAACAACAATAAAGCAGTTTCATTCCATTTGTCCCTTCAGAAGCCTAGTTTTCTGTACACTTGAATCTCCACCTATCTTTTCTTATGAAAGAAAATAATAAGAAAAATAAATAAATGCAACACTCAAGAGCCCTCAACGATGCTTTTCATCAAAACATAAATATTGAAAAGAAACCAGCGATTTAACACACTGACCTGCTTGAGCTTTCAGGATTGGAGTGTGAAAAAGTTACGTTGACAGATTCACCAACTGCAGGTGACGAAGTAGAAGTAGACTGTGGCAGTGCAACTTTTTCAACACTCTTAGAGCCAAACTTAAACAGAGGAGTAGCTGCATCTAAATCCTTAACTGAAGTAACATTACCCCCATAATTAAAAGTGGGAAGACCAGCATGCGACTCTTTCGGTAGATCAACTTTATCATATGTAAAGGATGGCTGAGTAGCTACCACATTGGGAAAGACAGTCAAGCTGGATGAAGATACACCAGGAGAAGCTGAAGTCTTCACTTCAGAGTAAACTGGAGTATTCTTGGTCGAAGATGCCTCCGCCTTTCTTCTTGAATCAGATGCAACCCCATTAGAATCGTCATCATCATCCAGATCCAGAAAATCCTGCCAACCATACCCATAATGTTCAAATTAATTATTTTGAAGTCATATGAATATGCACAGAAAAACAAATATAATAATGAAGAACATTAATGATATTTATTTTCCTAAAATTTCAAGTGAAAATTTGAATTGAAACTAATTGAATCTAAATTGAATTTGTAATAGAAATTTCAAATAAATTTTTACTTCATTTTGTACTTATGTATCTGATATGAAAACATGATAGGGATTAAATACCATGAAACTATGACAACGGTTTAATCAATATGATCATTGGCACTGAAGACCAAGACAACCAAGACAGCCAGACGCTTACTATAAATGTTCATGAACTTCTAACAAAACTAAACAGCTAGATAATCTTATGATTTCAAAGGTACAGCCCCATCATTAGTATATTTTATCATCAAATTGAAACCCAAACTGGTTATTTCAGGTCAAATTCCAGAGTAGTCGAAAGCATAAGCAAGATAATCAAGAACTCAGTTAGCAGAAATAATCAAGAACTCAGTTAGCAGAAATAATCAAGAGAATAAAGCGCAACTATACCTCATGTGCACTCATCTTGAATGCCCGTTTCTTTTGAGGAGGATGAGCTGTAGTTTTAACATTTAGCAAAATATCCTCCTTTTCTGTTGTAGAATCTGCTCCATTTATTAGTATAGTTGAACTGTCAGAAGGAGCACCGATCCTAAGTGGGCCATTTTCTCTAACCCTATCCTGCTTTTGAGAGGTGAGGTCTCGAGCATCTGGTATCACGTGATCATCGGAAACATCCAACTTAGAATTACAATTATTATTATTATTATGTGCATTATCCAAAAATTTTGGTGAATCCACATCCTCCAAGCTTTTCAGAGCCTGACCGTGTAGCATTGATGGTGAAAGCTTAGTTGGCGATTTGTTTCTCACAGTATGTAGATTGGGCTCAGATGATTTCTCTTTTGGAAAGACCATCTTATCAAGCTGCACAAGTATTTTGGAAGCCATTTCACTGGACTTTGAGGGAACAGTAGAGAAACTTGTACTAGGACCTGCATTGTCTCCATTTTCTGATAATGCTTTGTGCTTAGGTTCACCCAATGATAGTGGCTTCCACAAGTTTTGAGCAGCCTCAGAACTTATTCTGGCCCCAAGAATGGAAGTAGTGCTTGATACTGGTGAGCTCAAGCCTCTTGAAGAAAGAAGATTAGGTTTTTGACGAATTCTACGAATAGGACCAACAGATCCTATGTCATTGTCTAATACTGAAAATCTGCGCTTTGAGGCCTACAAATAAAGACAAACAATTCAAATGACATGAATCTGGAGGTGATTAGGACAAATAAAAAGTAGCATTAGATAATCATCAGATATCATACCCCTTGTTTAGATCCAGAAGGCTGGCTTTGCTCGCATACAGACTGAGATGATGAAGCACCACCATAAACATCAACTGTAGACCCAGCACCCTGAAATACAAGCAAATACAGCGTAAGAGCCTGAACTCCCAGTAAACATATGTATTTTTTTTTAAGAAACAACTGTATTAAGATCAAGAAACTAACAAAGAGGTTGGTCAAGAAGACCAACCCATAACACAGCAAACAAACAAAACTTGGAAAGTGAAAACATAGAAAAGACCCAGCACAATCAGCTGAGAAAAAACCTAGAAGACTTTAGAGGATAGCCGCTTTTTGGTCTAGCCTAAGCAAAGAGAGAGAGATTCCTAAACTCTGAAGAAAAGGAAGCCGAGAGAAAGATTCCTTCTATTTTATTATTTTTTATTTTGGTAAACAGAGATCCTTCTATTTCTCTCCATCCAAATGACCCAAATTACCGCATGGAACATACAACCCACATGACCTTGGCTTTCTTGCCCTTCCAAAGCAAAGAATGACATTCATTAAAAGAGAGAATTTTTGGGATTGCCCAAGTGAATCCCAGTAAACATTCAAAACCTAAAAGGGATCTGTATTGCCTTTTTCTTATACCCAGAAATCCAGAAACCTGCTTTGGGGAATCAGATGTGAAATTGGGGCACACCGCTGAACCCTGCAGTCTTTGGGAGGCAGGAAACTGTAGCAAATGGCTACATAGGTACCTTGAACATAGGTACCACAGGCCTAATCACTCAACTAAACCGACATTAATTGAAAAGAACTATTCTCATAGCAAACAAACCTTGAAAGTACTCGTTGTGCGAACTCGAGAGTATGGTGTTCGAGCCATGCTGTATATAGCAGACCTGCCTCGAGATCTAGGGGTCACAAAACCATTTTGTGAAGCCCCCCCACTGCCAGAATTCCTTGGCACAAGTGACATCATTGGCGATTTTGAAGGAAATGGAAGACTGCTCAAAATAGGTGAATCTTCATGGTGTTGTTGACCTCGCAAACCTAACATTGATGGAGATACTTTTGAAGGCCTACTGCCCATGTATGCTTTTGCGAGCTCTGCAGGTGAAGCAACATCTTCATCGAGGACCTGAAGATATTTTAACCACTAAATGTGAAAAAAGAGCCAAAGTGAATATGTCATACGAACTATCATTCCACAATTAGTTTAAATTAAAGAGTAGCAAGCACAAGACCAAGGCTTTCACAAACTAGTGAGACAAAGTATATGAATGGAAAGTAAGTTATCATACACTTGTACTAACAACAGGGTTTGAAGCAAGGCGGTTCTCAATCCCATTTTTGTCTAGCAATGGAGTTTTAGGAAATTCCTCCTTTCTGTCATGAGAAACCACCGACTTTGAAGGTATCACTTCAGACCTTTTATCTTGATTCTCAATTGGCATATCAACAGTTCTTGAATGCAACAGCGCAGTCAATCGATCAATTTCAGATCTGCAGAGATGATTAACATTCAACATCAAGATAAGCACATGTTACAAGAAACAAGTTCCACGATAAACACATGTTACAAGAAAAAAAGTTCTAAGCCCCAGAAGTGCCATGGATGAAATCATAGATGCACAAGTCATACACCAACCCCCATCAATTCCATTCAGAACACACACACACGCACGCACACACTCTCTCTCTCTCTCTAAAACATCATCCCCATTCATCAATAGTACTTGGAAGTAATATCACTTGACTGGACCAAAAAAGAAGTATGTATATAACAACTTGCCTGGTAAAGGTTTTCTGCTCTAAAATTTGCTCAAGCTCAGTGAGCTCGCCTCCGTCATCAATAGTACTTGGATGACTTGGACCGGAACATTGACCAATTGTGCCTTTTAGCACTCCAGGAAGATCCTTTACAGCGTACATTTACATACAACATATTGTCAAATATGATGTCAAAACCATAAAAAAAATGATTGAAAATCTCTGAAATGAATTGAACTGAAAATTGTGCTACTTGAAAATAAATAATAGCATACCATCATAACTCATTCAAAATAATATTTACACGTCAGTGGTAAAATTACAATGAATAATGGGCAACAAAAAATGTGGATGTATGTAACATGGACTACTCTTATACCAAAGAGTAAAAATGTGAATAAATAGTTTCTTGAGGATACCAAGTTTTTAATGGGCCATTAGTTGTTCCTTAATAATGTCCTCTAACATAACTTTGGTAGTGTATAAAGCCAAGAAGTGCACTTGCAGGAAACTTGAGATATTCCCTTAACCCTAAAAATTATTCTAAGACGCACTCAACATAGAGGAAAATCAGGGTACAAAATATTTCCCATTAACCTAAATTTCGAGTCTAAATAATGTGAGCGAAAAAAGGTTCACTATGCTTATAATACTCAAACATAGGGCCAAAGAAAGATCCAAGTATCATGTACTGCCTCAAAAAATAGCTCCAGAAAGAAATGATGTAATCTCATCTAAAAACAGGACATTTAACAAAACAATGAGCATATAGCTTACTCCCAATCACTAAGGGCAAAAGCCCAATCAGTGCAAAAATACAAATATCTAACACATTTAAACTTACCATGGTAACTTCTTCTTTGTCCTTCATCTTTGCTTCATGATTTACCCCTGATAAAGTAATGGAAGACTAAATTCGTGAGTAGTTGGTTAACAAACCAATAAAGCAATCAGAGTCTTAAGCACGGAAAAGAAGACAGAGAAGAAAGTTTTTTATTTTTCTGGAAAGGGCACAGAAGAGAGTTCACGATAGCTAATCATAATTTTTTTCTTTTAATAAAAATGAGAACATCTTATGATAGCAAGTACAAGGCATAATAGATAAGATGGACATACATGCAACAACTGTGAGAGTAAATTAGTTTGACAATTCTCTTGCATTCAAGAAACAAAGGAGCCACCGACCAACTAAAATTTAAAGTCACAATGACCACTGAAGAAAAATACGGATGATTTTTTTAATTATTGAAAAATTAATAAGGATGATATAGTACTAACAAATAAAGTGAAACAGTAACTGAAAAAAGGGTCATCAGGGGCTTTCGAAAAAGATACCAACATCAGAGACTGTATCAATGCAAAAGACGACCTACTATCAATCAAGCTCACTCTTACAAGAACTACTTCTTAATCATACCAATTTACAAGAGAATAAAACTAAGCCAGCAGTAGAATAAGGGGGAGCAAGGATTCTCTGTGTTCTTCCTACCAAAAATAAAGGATTCATATGTCTTCCTAATAGTGTAACTTGACGTGTATTATTTGAAATTCAGAAGACCAACTTAAATTCTGGATTCCGTTGATTGCAATTTCAAACATTTTTCATTAAACATGAATGAATTTCAAGGTTTTTATTAAAGACGCCACAAGTATTGTAATGAAAACAATGAATTCAAAATCTCATATACCTAGCTCCAAATAAATAAAAGTGTCAAGGAAATTAACCTCATTTCATTCCACAGCACAAAAACTGACCCCAAAATCAACCCCCACAAACCGACTCAGAAGATAAATTGTTAAAAACATTGAAATAAAATCAGCCAAAACAGAACAAAAGGATCCCAAATAACGAAACCCCAATTCCACATTAACTGATTAAACCCCAAAAAAATGCCCCCAAAACTAAGAAACCCATGGAATAGTAAACAAAGGTAGTCTCAAAAGCAGCAAAAGCCGAACCTGTCGAAGGCGACTGAGGCGGAGGAAGGCGTTTGCGAAAGACGGAGGAGAAGAGGCGGTGGGCGCTGGCGGAGATGAGGCGCTGAGCCGGATCGACGAGCTTCGAGAGCCAGCCATCGTTGGCGGCGCTAGGGTTTCGTAAAGTCGTTGGCGGCCGATCGTACGGTGTCGCTTGGGTGGTCCGTCGAAATGGCGTCTTCCGGAACTTGCCACCCGCACCCAATCCTTCGTATGCCTGCTTCTGCTTCTCTTCCCGCGCGGCCGACGCCATGAGAGAGAGGAGAGAGAGGGGAGAGAGAGAGAGAGCGCGCTAGGGTTTCAAAAATTTGTGGGTTGGAGAGAGAAAGGGATGGGATAGCAAATTAGGGTTTTTAATTGCACCGTCCGAGAGTGTGGAAATGAAAGGGGTCAATTTGATATTCAGCAAAATATGTCGGGGAAATATGGGAGAAGAGTGACAGAAATATGGGAATGGGAATTTTTTATTTCGATAGGTGGAATGAGAAATTATTTGACTTGTATTATTCGAGACGTAAATTCATATTAATTACCAAAATGACTCAATAAAAGATACAGGAGACCATCCTATTCTCAAATAGGTTCTTGCAAATTCCTCCTACATGCTTTTTAATGTTCATGGATTTTATGGTCCTTTTCTTCATAGTTTGACATCAATTCATTTGGTCTTGTAAAACCCTCGTCCAAACATACCCTTTAGAATTTTATAAGGTTCCTTAGAGCCAGGGTTGATTTTGAGAGTTTAGGATTTTAGAAGGTCCGTCAAGGTTTGTGGTTGATTATTTTGGATTTAGGGTTTTAGAATGGTCTTGGGAGGAGCTTAGGGCTTATGGTGTAGGTCTCGAGTTTTGGGAGAAGCTAGGCCTGGCAATTTTTTGCATGACATGTTAACCCTACACGAAACAACACGAAAATAACAGGTTTCGAGTCAACCCGTTAACGAGCTAGGTCGTTATTGGGTCACCCGTTAAGAACCCATTAACGAATTGGGTCGTTATTAAGTCACCCTTTAAGATAAAGGGTATGACACGTAAGCGACACGAACACGACCCGTTTGTTAGGTCACACTATGTAGTCCTTGAAAGACAAATGTGTTTTTATGTTTTGAATTAATATTTATGTGGTATGGGAATACTGCATGTTTAGTAATTTAATATGACGTTTTTCATTTGATTATTTATTGAAGTAAAACATGAAGAGAACTATGCCTTAAGTCCTGGGCATATGCAGTGAACCTATTAGCTTTTATTTTCCCTATTTTTAGAATTTTCTTGCAATCAGTTTACGTCATTTTAATCCTCTTTATTTCATGTTCATTCATATGTTGTAAATAGGAGTCCATCATTGTAATTATATAGAGTGGAATGCACTGATCAATGGGTGAAGACTTTTGAACACAGAACTAAATTCTTCTCTTACAACTTTCACTTTTCCAAAACCTGGTGCAATTTCTATAAAAAAAAAAAATTAACAGGTCAGGTCATTTTAGCCGTTAATTTTAATGGGTAAAATGATCAGACCTATTAAGATAACAGGTATTACACAAAAATGACAAGAATACGGCAAACACGACCTGTTTGTCAGGCCTAGGCAGAGCCCAAAATTCGAGAACTAGACCCAACGCCCTAAGCGATTAACATAGTGAAATTTTTTTCTTCTAAAAAAAAATCTTACACATGCATGTTAGTCACAATTCGTTAGAAAGGTTAATGGCTATGGCATGATGGTAGGGTTGGGCATTTTTGTCATTTTAACTAGCAAATTAGTTTGACTTTTTGTGACATCCCACATCAATCAACGGAGAAGGGGTGATGTGCCTTATATGTATATGCCCACCTTGATTTAGCACGAGGCTTTTTGGGAGCTCACTGACTTCGAATTCCATCGTAACTTTGAAGTTAAGCGAGTTTGGGTTAGAGCAATCCCATGATGGGTGACCCAGTGGGAAGTTGCTCGTGAGTTTCCAAAAACAAAACCGTGAGGGCGTGGCCCAAAGCCGACAATATCATGCTACGGCGGAGTCAGCCCGAGATGTGACAAACTGGTATTAGAGCCACTCTGCCGTTTGGTACGAATGTGTCGGCGAGGGCGCCGGGTTCCTCTTAAGTGGGGTGGATTGTGACATCCCAAATCAATCAACGGAAAGGGGGTGATGTGCCTTATATGTACATGCCCACCTCCATTTAGCACGATGCATTTTGAGAGCTCTCTGGCTTCGGATTCTATCAGAACTCCAAAGTTAAGCGAGTTTGGGTTAGAGCAATCCCATGATGGGTGACCCACTGGGAAGTTGCTCGTGAGTCCCCAGAAACAAAATCGTAACAAAATCGTGAGGGCGTGGCCCAAAGCGACAATATCGTGCTACGACAAAGTCGGTCCGGGATGTGACAGAATGGTATCAAAGCATGGTTTCAGAGAATTTTGATGACAAACACTTAGTGTACATCATTCATGTACTAAGTATCTCAATGTTTCTTTGTTCAGAGCTATGCCACCTCGACGTCAAGCAGATTTACCTGACTATGCCCAATTGGGCCAAGTCATCGCCAATGCAGTTCAGGGCGGTAGAGGTCGTACCCTCCCTGAGATTGCTTGTGGTTTAGGAGTATAAGAACAGAGGATCAGCCATTTGTTATTGCTGCCTTCTTCCTCACTGGAAGCGCTAGTAGCTGGCGGGACACCGAGGAGAGTACCTTTCCTCAAGGCACTCATGTCACTTGGGAACAGTTTAAGCAGAGGTTCCATGTTCGATTTTTCGCTCCTGAATACCTAGCCAGGAATATGAGGGAATTCCTGGATCTGAAACAGGGCACCATGACTGTATCTGAGTATGGGACGCAGTTCTGAGAGCTTATGAGGCATTCCCTAGCGATGAAGAATAATCTAGTAGAGTTGCAGACTCAGTTTCATGAAGGCCTGAGACGAAACATCAGGATCATTACTGCTTCTCACCGATGCCCGACCTATCAGATGAAATTGAAGTCAGCTCTCGACATTGAGCAGTCGATGGTTAGTGACTATGCTGGGGGCAGTGGTGCTGGTGGTGATAGGGGACGTCAACAGGGGAAATTTTCTGTAGGCGGTCCAAGGAAGCAGCAGAGTTTCAAGAAGAGCGATCAGAGCTCTAGTTTTTCTGGTGGATGTTCTAGCTCAGGTTATCGTTCTGAATGAGGACATATGAGCAACTCTCAGTATTCTACTGGTTTAGTAAGATCCGATCGACTTTTCTGTGGATGTTGTAATCGGCGACATTTTGGTCCTTGTCAGATTCAGTCGAATGGTTGTCATAATTGTGGATCGCCTGATCATTGGCGTCGCAAGTGTCCCTTACTACAGCAGCAGGGTAGTGGGAACATGGCTTCAAGACCCCCACAGAAGGCTGATCAAGGTGTCAGTAGCCAACGTGAGGGGCAGAATCAAGCTCAGAATTCTAGTGCAGTATCTAGCGACAATACCCAAACCAGTCATGCTAGCCGTGATGGTCCATTTCAGAGAGGACGCGGAGGAGGTCGCATATGAGGCCGTAATAGAGGCCAGGCACATGGCAGAGTCTTCACTATAACCCAACAGGACGCTTGAGCGAGTCCAGGAGTCATTATGGGTACGTTAAATGTTTTCAGTTTTCTTGCTAAAGTTCTAAGTGATCCGGGTGCTACTCACTCGATTATGTCTCCTATGTTCGCTAAGAAAGTAAATCCCCAATTCTCACATCTTGAGTGTGAGATAGTTATATCTCAACTTGTGGGGCAAACAAGCACCGTCCAATGGGAATTTAAAGATTGCCCAGTTTTCGTCGGCGACGAACTCATGGAAGAGAATTTCATTCCTTTAAATATCGTTGATTTCGATCTTATTCTGGGTATGGATTGGCTATCCAAGTACCATGCCTTAGTGGATTGTCGTACTAAGGTGGTCACATTCCATAAACCTGGTAATCCAGAAGTTACCTTTCAAGGCGAGAGAAGAGTTTTGCAGAACGGTCTAATTTCATCACTAAGGGCAAAGAAGTTGTTACGGAAGGGTTGTCAGGGGTACTTGGCTCATGTGGTTATGAAAGAAGATTCTCCAGCCCGAGTCAAGGATGTTCGCGTGGTCAATGAATATCCCGACATGTTTCCTAAGGATTTACCTCGATTAGCTCTTGACAAGGAGATCAAGTTCACGATTGATCTGATACCAGGTACCGATCTTATTTCCCGAGCACCTTATCGTATGGCTCTAGCTGAATTGAGAGAGTTAAAAAATCAACTCCAGGAGTTAGTTGACAAAGGGTTTATTCAACCTGGTACTTCACCTTGGGGTGCGCCTGTCCTGTTTGTCAAGAAGAAAGATGGGAGTATGTGTTTATGCATTGATTACAAGCAACTTAACGGGGTGACTGTGAAGAACCGTTATCCGTTGCCTCGTATTGATGACATGTTTGATCAACTTAAAGGTGCACAAATTTTCTCTAAGATTGACCTTAGATCTAGATATCATCAGTTACGCATTCGCAGGGATGATGTACCCAAGACTACCTTCCGAACTCGATATGGACATTATGAGTTCCTAGTGATGCATTTCGAACTGACTAATGCTCTAGCCGCTTTCATGGACTTGATGAACAGGGTCTTCCGACCATACCTGGATCAGTTCGTGATAGTGTTCATTGATGATATTTTGATCTATTCCAAAAGTGAGGCCGAGCATGCGGAGCACCTGAAGATGGTTTTGGAGAGTCTGAGAACAGCACAGTTGTACGCTAAGTTCAGCAAATGTCAGTTATGGCTCGATCGCATTAGTTTCTTGGGTCACGTGATTTCTGTTGAAGGTATCTTTATTGATCGACAGAAGGTGGAGGCAGTGGTGAATTGGGAGCAGTCGACTAATGTGACTGAAGTGAGAAGTTTCTTGGGCCTAGTAGGCTATTATCGTCGTTTCGTACAAAATTTCTCCACTATAGCAGAACCACTTACTAAGCTCACTAGGAAGGGAGTTAAGTTCATTTGGGATGACAACTGTGAACGGAGTTTCCATGAACTTAAACATCATCTTACTCACGCACCAATCTTAGTACTTCCTGATGAGAGTGGTGAGTTTGATATCTACACTGATGCTTCGTAGCATGGTTTGGGTTGTGTGCTGATGTAACATGGAAGAATCATTGCCTATGCTTCCAGACAACTCAAACAACACGAAATTAATTATTCCACTCATGATCTGGAGTTAGCTGATATGGTATTTGCCTTGAAGATTTGGCGACACTATCTTTATAGGGAGACTTGTCGTATCTTCACTGACCACAAAAGTCTCAAACACATTTTTACGCAGAATGAGTTGAATATGAGACAGAGAAGATGGATGGAGCTGATCAGTGACTATAATTGTACAATCGATTATCATCCTGGTAAAGCTAATGTCGTGGCCGATGCTCTTAGTCGGAAATCCCATGGGCAGTTAGCATCTATTTGGACGACCTATGTTCTGATGTTAGGAGAGTTGAGGAGTATGGGTGCAATCTTCAATGTTGGTAATCACGGAGCTCTACTAACTCATTGCCAGGTTAGACCTGTTCTTGTGGATAAAGCCCGAGAAGCCTAAAGGAAAGATTCTGAGTGTGGGCAACTAAAGGAAGAAGTCTTTGGCGGGTTGAGGAACGATTATGTGGTCAGGGAAGATGGAGTAGTGATTTGGGTAGCAGACTTCTTGTACCGAAAGAGAATGGTGGATTAAAGAGAGAAATTCTAGATGAGGCACACATTTCAGCATATGCTATGCACCCGGGAAGTACTAAAATGTACTACACCATCGGACCTTACTACTATTGGTCAGGGATGAAAAGGGATATCTCTGAATATGTAAGTCAGTGTTTCACTTGTCAGCAAGTGAAGGCGGGGAGACAGAAACCCTTGGGATTATCGCAGAGACTTCCTATTCAAGTTTGCAAATGGGAAAATATTACCATGGACTTTGTGTTTGGGTTACCACCTACCCGGGCGAAGTGTGATGGTATTTGGGTGATTGTCGACCGACTTACAAAGACAACTCATTTCTTGCCAGTTCGTCAAGATTACAAGTTGAATAAGTTAACAAAGATGTTTATAGATCAGATTGTCAAACTTCATGGGGTACCAGTTTCCGCCATCTCGGATAGAGATCCGAGATTCACTTCTAAATTCTGGATGGCATTTCAAGATGCTATGGGAACAAAACTTCTGTACAGTATAGCCTCCAATCCACAGACAGATGGTCAATCTGAGAGGACGATTCAAACCTTGGAGGACATGTTGAGAGTTTGTCCTTCAATTCGGGGTAAATTGGGATGATCACTTGGCACTGATAGAGTTTGCCTACAATAATAGTTTTCACTCTAGCATCGATATGACACCGTATGAGGCATTGTATGGGAAGGCGTGTTGGACCCCATTGTGCTGGACTGAGGTAGGTGAGCGAGCACTTGATGGCCCAAAATTGGTAGACGATACTACATCGAAGATTCAGGTGATTAAGCGTAACCTGAAAACGGCCCATGACAGACAGAACAATATAGCAGACAGGCACTCTAAGGACCGCGAGTATGAAGTTGGCGATTTCGTATTTCTGAAATTGTCACCCTGGAAGGGTGTGGTGAGGTTCAATAAACAAGGTAAGCTAAGTCCCCGATACATTGGTCCTTATGAGATTGTTGCGCATGTTGGTGCAGTTGCCTATAGGCTAGCCTTGCCATCGGAGTTGTCTCGGGTACATGACGTCTTCCATGTTTCTATGTTAAGGAAGTATGTACCGCACGAGTCACATGTACTCCAACCATAGCCTTTGCAGCTGAAGGAGGATTTGAGTTACGAGGAGGAACCGATAGAGATCTTAGACAGGAAAGAGAAAGTTCTGAGGAACAAGATGATACCATTGGTGAAAGTTTTGTAGAGTAATCACGAAGTAGAAGAGGCTACTTGGGAGACTGAGGAGCACATGCAGACGCAATATCAGCATTTATTCTAGTGGTTATGTTTTGTAAATTTCGCGAACGAAATTTTTCTTAAGGGGGGTAGATTGTTACAACCCATCCCAAAAATTCATGTAAAATTACCAAAACACCCTTAGCGAACAAATGTTGACTTTTGTTGAATTTTTCGAAATGACATGTGGAAATTATTTTCTTTACATATTCAAGTAGTACTCGTCGATATGAACACGTGGACACAAGCGTAACTCAATTTAGAGTTAAAATGAGTATTTTACATAACTTTAAAGTTCAAGGGCATTTTAGTAATTTTACGCCCGTATGTTAATTAGGGTTTAGAGAGTTTTGACCTAGCTGCTTTCCAGCTGTCTTTCTATCCACCCACACTTCCCCCCGCCCCCCCCTCCCTCACTTTCTCGTTCTCGGCCAACACGTACAAAACACATAAACCCTAGAGATTGGAACTATCACAAAATTGTCGAAACACCACCCAAGACCATACCCGTTACAATCGTCTCATCGTTCTCGACAAGACTGTGATTTTAGAATCCTCAAACTCGAACCAAGTCGGCCAAACCGATACCGGAACTAAAACGACAAACTGTCCATCGAGTTTCCTTACAATCCCAGCCTAGGTAAGTCTCGAAACCATTTCCATTGGACTTATCACGTTGAGTAGGTTCGATTTCATATAAAGAACGTAAATTTTGGTGCAGTTTTGGAGCAGATCAGATTTAGGGTTTGTCCGAGATTTTCCAGCCAATTTCAGGCCATCTCCGGCCATTTTTCCGGCCCCAAATTGGTATGAAAATATTCTACTCTTAAATGCCTTCAATTTGATATATGGATCGACGAATTTGATTGAGAAACGAAGAAGTTATGAATTTTTGAAGTTTTGAATTTTTGAAGTTTTGAACCAATTCCGGCAAATTTTTCCATAATCCGGCGAACTAGACGGCGGCCGGCGGCAGCTCTGGCAACCGGAAAAAGGTTGAAGGTGACGGAATATTCCATGATGGTAACAAAATATTCCTGACAGCGTTAGCATATTCCGTCAACTTTAACTGACGCCGTTAAGTGTAACGGTTCCGTTAACTTTAACGGGACGCCGTTAAAGTTAACGGCGCAGTTAAGATTTTCGTTAAAGTTAACGGAGCGTGCCAGCGCGTGGGGGCGCGTGGCAAGCTTCTCCCGGCATGTGGCGGTGCGTGCGGCGGTGCACGACGGCGCTGGAAGGTTTTCGGGCCCCGAAAATATTTTTCGAGCCCGTTTTTGCTAAAATAATATTGTTTTTTTATTCTTTTTAAGAAGGGTAGATATTATTTCTTTTGGGAATGATTTTAATATTTTTCCCACTAATAAATAGGTCATCCTACGTCTAGGCGCTTCGAGGAACGCTACACCGAGGAGGATTATACTTCCGAGTACTTGTGAGTGGACTTTTGTTTTAATAAATGGTTTTGATGCTTTGAAATATTTATGGTATTGATATTTACATGATTTTTAAATGAGTTTGAAGCATGAATATTTTTATATTATGAAATAGTATTGGAACAGGGTTTTGGTTATGCATAAAGGTATTGATATTTGATTTTAATGAGTATACCTATTTATGCAATGTTTGAGTAATTGTGAAATTATGAAGTTTAAGTTATTCTTTATTTATACACATGATGTATATATGTATGTTTTCAAACACACTTGGTATGCTTTCACTACGTTGTAGTACCGTCTCACGGTCGTAGGACAAGTCTCACATGTTTGGGTCACACACACTGTACTCCAAGGGTATTGTCCGGTAAATACCTTAGTGCAAGCTTGTCTTACGTTTATGTTTATTATTAGGGGAAGGCCCCACAACGTAAGGACTCCGGTGTGACGCGCTGATAGCGCAAGTGCTTACATGTGTGTGGTTTTAGGAGTACAAATGGATTGATAACGTAAAGTGCTTGTACGGGGTTGGGATGAGGTTCCTCAACACGTGCATGGGTAATTGCACATATATCCTGTGTTGGTTTTCTTTATTATACTTATTGAACTATATTACAGTATGACTTTTGGAAATACAAATGCTTCATTACGGTTTATACTTTGAGATCTAATTTTCAGTTATATATAAAGTATGATTTGACATATATTATGGTAGTATGAGTTTATATCTATACTGATTTTCAAACAAGGAGTTAATATGTTGAAAAGTGAAAAGGGTTTAGAAAACTTTATTTTTCGTACACTCACACTTTCTGTTTTGCGCCCCCTTGAGGACTTAGTAGCGGTGCATCAGGTGACATCGAGACATTTGACTGGCAGCTCTGAACTCTTCCCGATAATGTAGGGATTTATCTTTCTTTCAGTTTCTTAATAATATCCATTCGTGTTGTGGATAAGATTTTAAGAGATTGATTTGAACTTTTATTCCGTGCTTATTCTTAAACGCTCTGAACCTTGTGCATGTTGAACTTAATTACTATTGAGTTTATTTTAAACAAGTGTTGTCATGATTGTTATGGCTTCATTACTTACAAGTATTGGCCAGCACGCCCCAAACTCGGTGTCCACGTGGATTTCGAAGGTGGGGTGTGTCAACTTGGTATCAGAGTCACTCTGCCGTTCGGTACGGATGTGCCGGCGAGGACGCCGGGTTCCCCTTAAGTGAGGTGGATTGTGACATCCCACATTGACCAACGGAGAGGGGGTGATGTGCCTTATATGTACATGCCCACCTCCATTTAGCACGAGGCCTTTTGGGAGCTCATTGGCTTCGGATTCTATCAGAACTCCGAAGTTAAGCGATTTTGGGTTAAAGCAATCCCATGATGGGTGATCCACTGGGAAGTTACTCGTGAGTTCCCAGAAACAAAACCGTGAGCGCATGGCTCAAAGCAGACAATATCGTGCTACGGCGGAGTCGGTCCGGAATGTGACACTTTTCAAGAAGAAAAAAAATATATTACTATTGTGGATGATATATTTTTGTCTCGGAAAACACTAATGACTCGTTTACTAAATTAGAAATTCAAATAACTACATAAATAACAACCCAAACTACTCGGGAATCAAAAACTCAAAATTACTTAAACACCTATAAGGTGTAAACTAATTCGAATTCAAAATTAAAACAAGAAGTTGAATTATGATTAGTATTCATATTTTTATTAACTAAGGAGGAATTAAAAAAAGGTGGGCCCAAACGAAATAAGCAAATTTAATTCCTCATTTGGGAGGAATTGGATTTTTTGGGAGAGGTGATATTCCAATTTCGAGAGAAAAAAAGGAAAATTTGGAATATGTTGTAGCCTATTTACTGAAGGGTTAAGAACAGGGAGAGGGGAGGCCGGCTGCACAGAGAGAGAATAGAGAGAAATAAGGTTAAGGGAAATTCTGATGATAATTTTCCTCATGCTAGTGCCTTTATTTATAGTAAACCATGTACATACATAATATAATATAAACACTAGGATTATGATAGCATCCAAATCCATATCTACCTAGGATTTACACAATCACATGCCAATATGAATTGTAACACTCCCCTTGAGTGTGTAAATACTCAAGTAGACATCGCATCAAATCTTTAAGATGATGTAGAGATAGTTGATGAAGTCGTCTTATAGGGACAACAGAGAACATGGTAGTCTCAAATATGGAACTTGCATAAAGAAGTAAACCTCACAAAACCTGGCTATGGTAAAACCCAAGGCAGGACAAAACTCATAGTCTAAGGAGAAAAGTGAGTTAATGCACAAAACTAAGCATTTACCGAATGTCAGTAGGATGTACACAAGGGTATGACCAACCCAGAATGGGTGTCTCATCAAAACCTCGTCAAGCAACAAAAACCCAATGGGAAAAATGATCCTGATCGTATGGAAAAAAGTACATTAAGGTCAAGCGAGTATATTTCAGGATACTCCCCCTGAGTTTGATAAAATTCCAAATGAGAAACTAACAATGTTGCAAATCAGACAATTTACGCATACCAATTTCTTGAACAAGCTTCTAGAAAGTAGACTTCGGTAGTGACTTAGTGAAGAGGTCGGCAACGTTGTCTTGGGAATGGATTTGCTTGACTTCAATCTTCTAATGCTCTTGATGCTGATGTGAGAAGAAGAACTTCGGCACAATCTACTTGGTGTTGTCTCCTTTGATGTATCCTTTTTTGATTTGGTAAATACAAGCGGCATTATTTTCAAAGATCATTGTTGGGACATTAACAACAGAAAAAAGTCTGCAGTTGCTTCGAATATGTTCAACAACAGCTCTCAACCAAAAACATTCATGAGTAACGTTGTGAAGTGTGAGAAACTCAGCATGGTTCTAAGAGGTAGCAACTAAGGTCTGTTTGGTTGACTTCCAAGATATTGCGGTGTCTCCAATGGTAAACACATAACCCGTTTAAGAACGTGCCTTGTGCGAGTCATATAAGTAACCTGCGTCAGCATAACCAACAAGGCAAACATCATTTCGAAGACCAAGGGGTTATGATCTATTCTGAGATGCATAGGGAAGAATAAACCCAAATCCGAAGTACCCTTAAGGTAACGAAGGATTTCTTTTACACCATTCCAGTGTATGTGCGTAAGCGCATTGCTATATCTTGCAAGAAGATTAACAGTGAAAGAGATGTCCGGTCTAGTGCACTGAGCTAAGTACAATAAGGCGCTGATTGCACTCAGATATGGAACTTCTAGCTCCAAAACCTCTTCCTCATCGTCTTTAGGACGAAAAAGGTCTCGTTTTGCATCTAGCGTTCGGGCAATCATATCAGTACTCGAAAGTTTCACTTTATCCTCATTAAAACGACGTAACACCTTCTGGGTGTAGTTCGATTGATGGATTAGAATACCACCAGAACGATGCTTAAGCTTTAAGCCTAGGCAATATCGAGTTTTCCCAAGATCTTTCATATCAAATTCCAACTTTAGGTGCGATGGAGTTTTCTTATGCTCTTCGGGAGTCCCAATGAGATTCATATCATCAACATAGACTACAACTATCGTAAATCCGGAATGTGACTTCTTAATAAACACGCATGGGCATAATTCATTATTCACATATTTTCGACTATCAAATACTCACTTAAATGATTATACCACATCCGTCCCGGTTATTTCAATCTGTAGAGTGAATGCCTCAATCTAATCGAGAGGGTGTTCCGTGGTCTAGAACTATTTGATCCAGTCAATGTAAGTCCTTCTGGAACTTTCATGTAGATTTCAGTATCAAGATCCCCATAGATACGCGGTTACCACGTCCATAAGCAGCATATTCAGTTTTTTCATAAACTACCAAACTGATAAGGTAGCGGAACGTTATGACGTCCATTACGGGGGAATAAGTCTCCTCATAATCAATCCCAGGGCGTTGAGAGAAACCTTGTGCCACAAGGCTTGCCTTGTATCACACTATCTCATTCTTCTCATTACGCTTCCTTATGAAAACCCACTTGTAGCCAACGGGCTTCACATGTGGTGGTGTAGGGATTACAGGCCCAAACACTTTACATTTCGCAAGTGAATCAAGTTCGACCTGGATTGCTTGTTTCAAGTTTAACCAATCGGTTCGACGTCGACACTCATCAACGGAGCGCGGCTCAATGTCATCGCTCAACATGATATCAGTAGCTATTGCGTGCGCGAATGCATCGTCGACTATCATCTCATTCCTATTCCAAAGTACATCCAAGCTAGCATAATGGACCGAAATCTCACGATTCTTAGGAAGCGGATTGGTCTCTTCATGGGCATTACCGTAATATAGAATAACCTCATGCGGTAGAAAGGATGAGTTGACGATGATAGGATTCGAACTAGGCTCAGTAGTTGATGTTGTGGGTTTCCTCTTTCAGGGTTATGAATCCTTTGAACCAACAGGTCTGCCACACCGGGGTACCAAACCACGCAGCAGGTGTGGCTGCATGTCCTTCGAGAATGTTTCATTCTTCTAGGGAGATGGTTCGACGTACATTTGGTACATCTATCTTTGCAGGCACATTTGCAACTGGTATATGTGATCTCGTCACTTTCGCTAAATCAGTAAAAGTATCTGGCATGCTTTAAGCAACGTTTTATAGATGTAGAATACGTCGTACCTCAATTTCAGATTGAGCGGTGCAGGGATCTAAATGAGACATAGTGGGATTAAACCATGACAATTCGCGGCGTTCTTCAGGAACAACTATGTTCTTATCTCCCCCTAAAGACTGAAAAATTGTCTCATTAAAGTGACAATTCGCAAAGCAAGCAGTGAAGAGATCGCCTGTCAAATGTTCTAAGTAACAAATAATCAAATGAGAATCATAACCCACATAGACACATAGACTGTGTTGGAAATGTGCCCTAAAACCAATCATATGATGATACTTTACGGACATTTCAACTGTTAAACTAATTTAGTTTAATAGATAAAGGGCAAAGGTTATTGTTTAAAGTAGTCTCATATAAATGTTATATGCTTAAACAATAAGTCCAAGGAATATGTGCTTATGAGAATGTAATCTAAACAAGTTAGGTTCATGAGACCATTCTCATTCATATACATATCCTAAACGTTCCTGATCATAGGATTGCCAATTGGGCATTGACAGTCCGTTAAGATCAGTACATGTTATATCTTCTCTCAGGGAGAGTGACTAGTCTCGAGTCATTGGTGTAAGTGACACCAAGATAAGCATGTAGGTGCTCAATATGGAATGAGTCCACTGAACACGATCAACGATGAGTTTTCATGATCATGTCACATGAGAACTCATAGTTGGGATAATGCAAATTAGTCCTTTGACCTGAGGCATCACAGTTGTCTTGTGGTGAGGTCCTTGATCTTTGATTATGTCAAAGTCACCCCATCCGAGGGTGTCCACGGCATAGTTGGGGTTAAGCCACTTAGCCATGGAGGCAAGTGAATGCGCAACAAGGGATCTCTAACCTTCAAACCGTTTGAGGGAGAATACTCTATGATATGATTAAGAATCTCTGGCCAGAGTATGAATGAGATTTAGGAAGTCGTTCCAACTCATATTCAAGATAATCATATAAGTAATGAATCACATTGGATAGTAGACATGAATAAACTATCAAACCAAACAATGTGGTCGAAAGTATTGTATTAGAGAAGGACCGTATTGCATTGCAATCCTAACTGAATAGGTTCTCCACCTCTTCTGATTAGCTTGGGTAGCCATGACATGCTGCTAGGTGTCACTCATGGTTTGTGGTAGCCCTAAAGGTGTATGATCACTAAAGGGAGAATTGAAAGTATGTTTCAATTCACAACTGATTTGAAAGAGTTCTAATCCTCCACTGCCTCGCTAAAAGGAACCTAATGGATCGTACACCGAGTAAGGTAGAGTTTGATGAAATAATGGAGATGAGTAAGAATAATTAAATGGTTTAATTATTTATCGCAAGGATTAATTAATCAAACGAATAAGTTCGTTATAGACCTTGGGTTAGTTTTGGGCCTCAAGGCCCAATGGGCTTCGAACGTCAAGCCCATTGACTTAAGTTGTATGACAACTTAATGACTAATAATACATTAGGGCCCAAAATCCCAATGAACCCAACATGGCCGGCCATTGACTACAATGTAGTGAACTTGCTTTAATTGCAAGTTTGCCACTACATTGTGAAATGCTATAAAGGAAACTTTATAACATTTCAACAAATGAGGTTTTTCTTTTGGGAGAATGAATGAGCATGAAAATGCTCTCTTCTCTCAAAGAGGCCGGCTCCCTAGAGGAAAATAGCTAGCAATCTCTTTCCTCTAGGGCACTCATCTTCTCATCAAGGCTCTCCTTGGTGTGGAGACTTAGAGGTTCCCTACTTTGGGAACTTGGAGAAATCTATTCCACCATCCTCATCCAAGCAAGGAATGAAGGCCCTCTCCATGGGTGATTAGCCTTTGCTTATGCAAAGAGGAATCAACAAAGGTATATGATTTCACAACTCAAATTGTGCTTGAGTTTATGTTATGGTTCACCATATCTACTAGGCATAGAAGTTCTTGGGTAAAGTTTTGAATTTGAATGCATACAAGCATGATTCCGCCAATTAACTGTTAATTGCATGCTAATGATGTTGTTCAAATGAACTTGGTTTTACGAAAATTTCCCTTCAGACTGCACAACCAAAAACGTGCAAATGTGAGATGTCGAGCTTGTATCCAGTCACTAATTGTAGCACAGAATATGGTTGGGTCAGGACGGGTCTCAGGCGGACCAACGTGGCTGTGTGAAGTATTGAATATCCCCAAGCAAATATCAGAAGTTTGGTTCACATTACCAAAGTCCGAGTGATCAATTGAAGGCGCTTAATGAACAGTTTTACTAGGCCATTTGGGGAGTGAACATGAGGTACATGATGTTCAACATCAATCCCAATAGACATGCAATAGTCATTGAAAGTTTTCGATGTAAATTCTCTAGCATTATGCAGTCGAATCGACTTAATCGGATAATCACAGTGGTGAGCCCTTAGCTTAATAATCTGAGCTAGGAATTTGGAGAATGCAGTGTTACGAGTGGACAAAAGGCACCCGTGTGACCAACGTGTGGAAGCATCAACCAATACCATAAATTATCTAAATGGTCCTCAAGATGGTTAAATAGGTCCACAAATGTCCCCCTAAATCCTCTGAAGAATTTTGGAAGGATCCTTTTGGATCTTGTGCATGGATGGGCGAGTGATTAGCTTGCCCAGCAAGCATGCTTGGCATGGAAAAGTGTGAAGAACGAAGTCCTTACTGCGGGTGAGGGGATGCCCGTGTGAAGTACTGAGGATAAGGCGCACCATAGTTCGTCTAGGGTGTCCCAAACGGTCATGCCAAAGTAAAGTTTCCATTGCAAGCCCACTATTAGGGCCGGCCACATGGTGGACCTCAACGGAGCAAAATGGTTGTAATATACAAGCCATTTAGAAGGCGTTTCATCTTCTCATGAATACACTTATGGGCATATTCATATGAAGTGATGCAAAGGAATTCAACTCCATTTTCTTCAGAAGTTTCAACGTGGTAATTATTGTCTCGAATATCTTTAAATCTTAACAATTTTCTTCCGGAACGGGGTGACTAAAATGCCTCTTTAATGGTTAATTTAGTACCATTAGACAACATTAAGTGAGCAGTGCCATACCCCTCAATCAGGTTGGATGGCCCTCAGAGGTGATATTTTAGATACGAAGTTAGTAAAAGATGCGTTCAAGCAAAATGGTGTGCGTGGTTGCACTATCTGCCAGACAACTAACTTGCCCACAAGACATACCTAGAAATAAATTAATTGAATTGGTCATATGTATAAGGAAATTAAAAGATCATTCATTCAATTAATCCTTCAAGAAATAAGATCCACAAATTAATATCCAAAAACTTAAAACAAATACCAAACAAATCATCCAAAACATAAGGAAAAATTGTTCAAAATTTAAACCAAAAGATAGTGTGGTTCGGCCACTTAGTGATTTTTGGCCACTAGTGGTGAAATTCAGTCAACATATAGGCCCATGTTTAAAATCTAATCTCCCATCAGAGTAGATGCTTCTTGAAAATCAGAAATCTCCATGGTAGTATCTTCGGGATTCTTCACTTGGGTAATATTAGTTTCTACGGCTTTACGACGTGAATGATACTCAGCAAAAACGTTAGCTGAAGTTCAGCAAGTGCGGGACCAATGGTCATGGGAACCACAGCGGTAACATAGACTCGCCTCTTTGGTTGCCTTGCTCTTAGTTTTGAAGTTTGAGGCTTTGGGAGCTAAATTGGTGAGTTTCGGGGCTTTATTTCCTCCATTGGATGGGCGTACGCTCTGTCGACCTTGGGCTTGTGGCTTAAGGTTAGAACTTTTGTCTTTCCCACCACGCCTTTGGCGTTAGTTTTGGCCTCAATTCGCATTAGAGTGTGCTTCATACACAGCGGTTGAGCCAACAGGTCTAGCTTAATGATTTTTCATTAACATCTGGTTTTGCTTTTCAACAAGTAGTAAGACAAAGATCAAATTCGAGAATTTGGTGAATTTTTGTGCCTTATATTGTTGTTGCAGAACAATATTGGTGGCATGGAAAGTTGAATAGGTATTCTCCAAGATATCTTGTTCAGTCAAGTCTTCTTTGCAAAACTTGAGAAGTGATCGGATTCGACAAAATTCAGAGTTGTACTCATTCACAAACTTAAAGTCTTGGAAGCGTAAATGATGTCAGTCATGTCTTGCTTCAGGTAAGAAGATATCTCTTTGATGATCAAAGCGCTCTTTCAGAGCGAGCCATAAAGCTCTTGGATCCTCTTCAGCGAGGTACTCGAACTGCAGTGCGTCGTGTATATGTCTTCAAATGAAGATCATGGCAGTTGCTTTGTCAGCTTCGCCAATCGAGTTATTCGTCTCAGCTTCAATGGTAGCCCTAAGACTCTTTGCAGTAAGATGGAGCTTTATATCTTAAACCCACATAAGGTAGTTCTTTCCAGAGACTTCCAGAGCGGTAAAGTTGAGTTTGTTCAAATTCGATATGTCACTATAACGAAGGGAACAAGATTGTGGACAATACTATGGAAAACGGTCCGTAGACATGGAGTAGAACATTTAGGTTCTATTAGACATGTTTTGGTTTAAATTTGCATGAAAAACTACGGGTTTCATGGATATTTAATTTTTAAGGAAACTTCGGGTTCGATTTTATGAACTTCAAGTTCATGGATACCTGCAAGCAAACACAATATATAGAACAAAAATAAACATATATAGCATAAACAGGTAGATGAACATAGGTTTGCAGGGCCTACGGGGTGTGAAAATCACAGCCTCAATAATTTGGGTGGACCAAGTTTGGAGCTGCAGGCCCAAATAAGGATGAATGTTGGGCTGCAGGCCAACAAGTGGCTTGGGCAGGAGGCCTAAAGCTGCAGGTGGGTGGCAGTGGGCTAGGCCCACTTGGGCTGAAAGGAATAAGGGGATCTAGGCCCACAAGGGTTGGATCTGGGTGACAAGCCAAGAAAGCAAGAGGGGGACCCAAATTGGGGCTGAGTTTGGAGGTGGGTCAAGGCCAAGGGAGGCCCAAAAACAAACTGGAACCAGTTTAGGGTTAGTGGGCCAGTCTGTCAGAGGAGGCCCAAGACTGGTGCAAGCCTAAGGTGATTGGATATAGTTTTTGCTGGAAAATTAAACTACAGCGCCACCATCAGTAGCATGGTCTTAGTCCATAGGGTCGGGACGAGCCTTGGTTTCAAAGGGAAACCGAAAAAAAAGTGGACAGAGACGAAATCTCGACATCGTGGTCCAAAATCGATAAGGGTTCGAGATTGAACTCGGGAACTCGACAATCGTGGTGTGGTGGAGGATGACTGCAGGTCATCAATAACCGATGAGTTCACTAGAAAACGATGAAAAATTAGGGTCGGGCTGTCGAGTTTCAGGAGAGACCCGGGTTGTGTTTTGGATGGGTTGGCTCAACTAGAGCCGTAGCTCAGCTCGGCTAGGCTCAGTTTTTTTTTTTTTTTTTAAATTAAAACAAAAAAACGAAAACCCTAATTTTTCCTTTCGTTCACACGATCATCAATTCATAGTAATAGATATATTAAATTTAATACGAACACAATATTTAGCATAATATTATAATTCTTTTAAAAGCATAAAATTTGGGTTCATGCAATGAAGGCTGAAAAAATATCGAAATTGAAACCGTGTTTTAAAAGTACTTGGATTGTAGATGATGACGATAGATCAATTTGTAGCAGAAAACGCCCTTTAGATTCCGTAGCACAGCGTCAGATGCTTGTTGATAGCGTGTTGAGCCTATTTACTAAAGGGTTAAGAAAGGGGAGAGGGGAGGCCAATGGCATAGAGAGAGAATAGAGAGAAATAGGGTTGAGGGAAATTGTGATGATAATTTCCCTCATGCCAGTACCTTTATTTATAGTAAACCAAGTACATACATAATAAAATAAAAACACTAGGATTATGATAACATCCCAATCCATATCTACCTAGGATTTACACAATCACATGCCAATATGAATTGTAACATAATACAAGTTTTTTACCCATTGTACTGTCACATAATTTCTAAAATTTTAAGTTTACTATTAAATATCATATAAAATAATTTAAGGCAATTTAGTTATCATTATGGTTTTCATTTGGATTCAATGGCATGTTTACTTACAAAGAATAAAAATTAAAATAATGAGTATGACGTATGAGAATCATTTCACTTGACTTTCCCTTATGTTTACCAACACACATAGAATCAGAAAAAGTGTGAGTTGCCCATTAAAATTGGTAATCAAATACTTAGAAATCAGGAATCAGATCAACCTGCCCCTAGTTGATCCATTTCCGTTTCCTTACTTTCCATATTTTTAAGTTCATTTGATTTTTTCGCTGTTAAGTAAACATGGAATCAATACTCTTACTATAATTCCAAAAAATTTATTAAACAACTTCAATGAGAATTCAAATTCAGATTCTTCTTAATCCAATTCCTCCAGTTCTAATTACTAGTTAGTAAACAAGCTGTATTTTCCCAAAAAACCTAAAACGCAAATTTGAAGGCTTAGACAAATATTGTTTGCCAAAAGTTTATTTACGTGTCAAATTCATCATCCATGTAAGTAGAACATGAGGTCTCCCACTTTTAGTGAAAAGGGTTACCAATAAACATTGGTGTCAATGGCACTTTTATTAACTTTGTAAATGTTTATCGTAGTTTGTTTTTAATCAACACACTTTGGGGTGGTATTCAATTGGAATTTTATTTTAAAAGAGTTTCTATTGTTTACTAAGGACCAAATTTGAAGACTTAGAAGTTTAAGGGCTAAAGTGCAGGCAATTCAAAATTAAGGTTGACTCTCTAGTTTTGGATGTTGAAAAATATACCCACAAAAGTATGTAGCTCCGTTATATCTATATGCTTGTGTGTGTGTGTATATATAAGCAGTGTTCTATTAATAAATAGTATCAACATATTTGAATGAATGGGTGATTATTAATTCATTTAACAAGTTCATATGGACATTGTGAGAATGACTTGCATGACATGGGTTCACTGTCATATAGCATACCGTGCCAATAATGTAAAAACATGTGTTAACTTTTTTCTACATGTCTTTGTCTTATTGGCACGAAAGGCAACTGTAACGGTGAATTTGTGCTATACAAGTTGTTCTCAGACCTTGTACATAGATCGAGGGATGGAGCTATGTGGAGGACTAGCTGGGCTATAACCCAGTCCAACTTTTGCGAGGAAGAATAAGTAGTAGGTATAGGAGGCACTGCTGGCTGGGTTATATATGCTATAACCTGAAAATGTTTAGATGCAGAATCGGAGGCGATGTCTCACGAAGAAGAAGATGGTTCTGCCCTGTTTTATTTCCGTATTGTATTTTGGAAATGTTCAATCAGATCAAATATTATGATTATGAGTGGGAGGGAGTGGGTGGGCAAGCAAGTGGATATGCTATGCAGTTGGATGCTCTAATTCCTTCCTTGCATGGCGCCCACAAAGCAGAAAGTTTAGCAAGCACTTTTTTACTCAACTAGGGTCAAACCACCCAAGATTTTTCCAACTACAAGATAAACAAGTTTTTTTAGGTACTTGCATGCGGTGCAATATTCTAATGAATAAGGTGTTGAGTTTTTATCATGCGTCTCGGGTTCGAAACTCTCCATTTTCCTAAATTATTGTAATAATTTCGAACTCTCTCCCTCCCCTTAATAATAATAAAATTAAAAAGAAAAAAGAAAAAAAAGTTTTTTCAGGTACTTGTAGAAAGTAGAAGGGATTATATGGAACGAATTTACCACCACGCGTCGTCTCTTGTCCAATAATGCATTGTCATGTGCAAATTTTTCTCCATATGACAATATTTTATTGGATCGGGACCCCACATGACGGTGAACCCGTTCTGCGTAAATTGCTCTCTGTAACAAAAAGGGCACATCTGTTTTTATTCTCGTACCACCTCAGTTTCACAACTCCCAACTCCCAGTTACACGGCACAGGTGGTGTCCCCTGCCAACGGAATAATAGAAGAAAGTGACTGTTTTCATGCTCCACTGAGTAGTTTTACCAGAACAATTCACAAATGTGTGTTTCAAACCAAATATGCATATATTCATTATCGATACAAAGAAAAAATAAACATATGCCAATGAAATATTCTCTCCTCGCTGTATACAAGATAGAAGGGGCTCCAACTTTCATATGAAAAATCCCTCCGTGTGGAAGTCTCAATAAGTTCAGAGAAAATAACCCGAAACGCCTGGCTCGACTTGGAAGATAAGTTAAGCACTTTTCTATACAATCTTAATACCTCAAAACAATGAAGAATGAAGCAGGAAACCCTCTTTGTTATCTATGAACTAAATTTCAAGTGCTTATCTAAAAGCAAGGCTGAAGCTACTTTGCAATCCCTTCTTACCTGCGCCAACAAAATTTCCTTTTTGCATCATGGCTACAAACTCGTTGTAGTCTATGCGTCCATCCTGCAATAATATATTAACACGGTAACTCTCATATATAAACAGATCGGAAAAGTTGGCTTCACATGATAATTTCTCCCCTATGCAAGTAATATGAATATTGCAACAAAAAAAATGCACATATTCTTGAGACTCATTCCCCCTTTTCGGTCATCATGCGTTCTAAACCCCAAATTTACTGTACTATTTCAAATATCATTACCACAATAGCAAAAGAGCTCCTGCTAGACATTGCAGTCATTATTTTGGTCTGAAATTTGCTAATTAAAGCAACTAGGTCAAATCCGAAGTTCTGGAAAGAAGACAGGCGGAATTAGTATTACCAAGTTGCATGCAAATTGCTCCCTAATCAGTCACCGAATGGCTTATGAGGGTCCATGAAAGCAAAACAATATTGACACCGTTTTGAGCTTAACAAAAACTTGTTGCATAAACTGACACAGGACTTGTGTTTGTATGCCACTCGTAATCACATGATTAACTTGGTGCATATAGCATGCCTCTTATGGATGATAACAAACCGAAATAGGAACTACCACGTCAATTTATACAGTAAATCACTCTTCCAATATATGAACCTGTTGCATTACTCTCCAAATAATGCAAGTTTACTTCTGAATTAAGCCAAATTTCATGCTGATACTAAGTTTAGACGCTTGGGATCCATGTCTAATCCTAAGCCACGTGACCTTTCTATGCAAGGAAACGATTTCCCATCCTAATATAATACAAATGCTGTATTGTTAAAATAAAATCACTTACATTGTCCTGATCAACTTCTCTTATCATCTCTTCAAGGCGAACATCCTCTATGCCAAACTCCTCACAAGCTAGTTGAAGCTCATCTGGAGTAATATAGCCACTACCATCCTTATCAAAGTAGGAGAAAGCTGCAAATAGATGATCTTCTCTCTCAATTTTGTTCAGATGTAATGTTGCAGCTACAAACTCCCCGTAATCAATGGTTCCACTGTTATCGACGTCTGCCTGCAAATCAGAAAAAGTATTCCTTTATGATCTTGAAATCTGTATAGAATGATATCGACTTTTTTAAGAAACAAATTCTCAACTAGAACAGACTATACATCACAAATAAATGAACATTTAATTGGCCTATGGCTAAAGTTCAAGAATTATAGCATTTATGATAAGTAGATTCCAGAGATTACATAGGAAACTGAAACTGTCAATTGTCAATATTCAATAAAATTTGTTTTTGACAAACACGACATCAAAGCGACAGTTAATATAAATTCACTTAACTTCACTTTTTTTTCCTGGACATAAAATACTACCAGTATTTCTTCTTTTATTGTTTTAATTCTTAAAACAGGTCAACATGGCTCGAATGACCACGGTGGCTACAGCCAGACAAAGCACTGGCCAGAGAGGGTAAGAGGGGTGGCAGGGAAAGGTTAGAAAGATAAGGATGAATTTGTTTTTGGTCAAGTTTCTCTGGGGGTAAAATGACACTTACGTTTTACTACTATGCTACTTATTGACATCCTGAAAACATAATGAATCGTTATAGTTTAAAGTACTCCAATTTTCACCCAAAAAAACTACAATTTTAATCCGGTACATACTGCTTGCATTAGATCATAAATTTCAGACTCCTTCAGATTTGCTCCAAATCTTTTCAATCCGGCCTTAAGTTCGTCAAAAGTGATTTGACCACTGCTGTCAGTGTCTATCATCTTGAACATTTCTTTCAGGCCAGCTATTTCTTCTTCAGACAAGCTCTCTGCAATGACCTGCCAAATAGTTAAAAAAGAAATCATCATCCTTCTTGGTGAATTACTCTGGAAATACATGTTTACGTTATTAATTGAAGTTCTGGCCAAAAGAAAAGAGTTATTAACTAAAGGCATCTAAAGTATGTGTCTGGCACAATCAATTCTTACTCTGAGAGCCATTTTCTTGAGCTTGTTCATAGCTGAAAATTGTTTTAAGCGACTCAGAACTGCAGAATCAAGAGCCTTATCGGGAGCCACACCATCAACTTGCACCCAGGGGTGGCCTGAAAAGAATAAAACCTACCTAATCAATCAAAAGTAAATGACATTTCTAAAACCAAATTGTGATAAAAAGTAATTTATATATTTAAGAAATGCCTGTAATTTTATGTGTAGCAGCAGAAATGATCTCAGGAAATCTTAACAGGTTTATAAAATTAAAGATTTAACTTCAACAGCGTGTTTTAATATCATAGTAATTGTATAAAGTTTATGCATATTTCTTTCTAATCATTAACAATCACATCTACAGTAACATTATTGTCGGTTTGAAAGACAATAAAACAAATGAAAATACCGACATAATACGCAAATGATGTGGAAGGAAATTTTGTCTTTCTTTTAAGTCAATGGAGGTAGATGTTGCGTGCATTAGAGCTCACAACAGAACCCATAAAGGCAAGCATCAATGAGGCAATTACTCAACAATCAAATATACAGCATTAAGATTGATTAACAGTCCAGAAGAGTACTTAAGGTATAATATTATGACCTACAAAAGCTCCAAATAGAGCAACCTATTGGTGCTTTCCAAGAATTTACAAATATGCATTTTAGTGAGAAAAAAGGATTCTAATTAGTGCAAAACCCTCGCCATTAATAAAAAATCCTCAAACTTTACAACCCACAATTGTAAAAGAAAAAAATAACTAAATAATAAACAAAAAACAATGAAAGAGACTCACACAAAACTTCATGTGCTGTCAGCCGCCTTTTGGGGTCTCGGACAAGCATTCTCCTCACTAAATCTTTGGCACCATCAGAAATACTAGGCCAAGGGTCGGATTCGAAATCCAGGTCACCATGCAGGACCTGGTCAAATATTCCTTGCTCATTTTCTGGGGAATCATAACAAAGTAAAGTAAGAAGAAAACAATGTGGAAAACAGTTACAATCAGCAAATTAAGCTTTTATTAAAGCATGAAATGAAGATCAAGAATCAAATATATAGCAAGTCAAAAGTTCCCACCAGCCCAAAATGGAGGTACCCCACTTAACAGAATGTAAAGGATCACTCCTGCGCTCCAGACATCTGCTTCTGGACCATAACGCTTGCGTAACACTTCAGGTGCAACATAATATGGGCTTCCAACCACATCACTAAATTTTACTCCTGCAAGGAGGCAACCACATCACTAAATGTAGGGTTATTTGTATGTGGAAGTAGGCGCAGTAATGTAGGGTTATTTATATCTATTACCATTAAATCCTATCTAACAAATCCTAGAAATTCTTATTGGTTCCAACACTATATTGAAATTTTTACTGTTCATCCAAGGAAAAAAAAGAACAAAGGTTCTGCTTATCCAAATCCCATAGGTGATGCCTTTTGCAATGATTACAGCAATTTAACTATTTAGGAATACACTGACATCAAAGCTCTCCAAACCCAGAACTTGTCCTATAGTGTAAAAGAGGATGGTTCATTGGCCGGATTTGTTTGTTCTTAGAAGAAATGAACCTAGCACATGAACATAGGGGTCAGATCATACAAATCCCATAGGCCATGAGATGCCTTTTTGCAGTCATTACTTCTATTTGACTTTTTGACTATTTGGAATGCAGCGACATCAAAGCTCTCCAAAATCAGAACATTTCCCAAACTGCAAAAGAGGGTGGTTCACTGGGTGAACAACCCGGACAAATGGGCCAAGATACAAAAGTAGAAAGAAGATAGTCTGAAGTCTCAAATACTCAATGAGTACGATTGCGAAGTTAATGGCTGAACAGTGTATAAAAAGACATAGTGAATTGTAATTTTTTATATAAAATTGCCATCCAAAAAGATGAAACGCCAGTGATAAAGTTACAGCTCTAAAATATTATGAGTAATGCTTATTTATGAAGTGACTAATACAGAAATAACTTAGGTTAGGTTCTTTATGTTAATTTAAAACTTTCACTTTTTGGTAATAAGATCAAAGATCACCTATCATCTAAAATCTACTGATTCGAATTTCAATCCACAAAATTTATTATGTTTGACCTCAATTCCCATTTTCTCATAAATTCATAAATCTGTCTGTGAAATATAACTTAAATCATCTCTTATAGTAACTTTTTTTTTTTTTTGTGAGTAATAGTACGTGTTCTTACATCTTCAGCAAACTTCGATCTTCAAACTCGTTCTCAAAAATGATAATTTTCTTAGAGGAACCAAGGAACCTAAAAAAAGGAATTGTAAGTAAACTTGCGCTTGTTATTAAAGCTAGCAAACTGCATTTGGTATCCAGAATCAGATATTTTACTCGGAATGTTGAAGCCTTGAAGAAGATGCTTTTAAAATCGTAAATCATTTAGAAATGGGAATACAAGGTCAATATGGCTACAGGTATTCCAAGTATCCAAGAAAATTTGTAAGTTAACTGTAAGATTAAAGTAAAAACCTGGATGCTAGAAATAGTTCCTTTAGAGACAAGTGCTACAACAGATCAATGGTTCAGAACAAATGAGCACAATGGTTCAGAACAAATGAGACGTTCATGCCAAAGAAATTGTTAAAACATGATTGAATATCAAATTCAAATGGTATTGTGAGACTGGTGAGTGAAAGAATACAGTGTTAAGCATTATTCAAGGAGCAGACAGACAATTAAATATTTAGGGAAAAAAAATTCTGTGGTCCATTTTATGCAAAATATTGTACTAGATCACATTTCGTTTTGAAGGGGCAAGGTAGATTTAATAATCTTGATCATCATAACTGAAATGACAATAATAATATGAAATGGCATTGATATTATGAAAACCGCACAAAGACAATTACCTGGCTTCAAGAAAATAGATAATCCAAAATCAATAGTTTTGAGAAGTGCATCCTCATCCTGACTGACAAAAAGAAAATTCTCTGGCTTAAGGTCTCGATGCATAACTCCCAATGAATGGCAAGCTTCGACGACTCCAACTATAGTCCTAGTTAGCTCAGCTGCCTTTCTCTCTGTATAATGCCCACGCTGGATAATCCTATCAAAGAGCTCACCTCCTGCACATAATTCCATAACAACATGAACTGCTACAGCATCCTCATAAGCTCCCTTAATGGATATAACATTTGGGTGGCCTGCCAGATGGTGCATTATCTGAATTTCCCTCCTCACATCCTCCACATCCTCATCAGTTATTAACTTCCTTTTTGCAATTGATTTGCACGCATACTCTTTCCCTGTCGCCTTCTCTACACACAGAAATGTTATTCCAAACTGCCCTTGTCCTAGTTTCCTCCCCAAACTGTAAAGCTCCTTTATCTTTCCGGTTTTCGTTTGTAACACCGAACCAGCCCGAAGTCCTGCACTAGGGACCCTATTCATCTGCGCTGGCTTCTTGGGTTTTGCAGATTGTTTTGGCTCGGTTTCTGGTTTTGGTATTGTCACTTGCTCTGGTGGTCTGTCTAGTACTGGCATAGGTGACTCAGGTTCCTTAGGTGATGATGTCTCATTGACAGCTTCTCCGTTTGTGTGAACTGAGTCATGAGGCGACCAGTTTGGCCACATTACAGCTGAAACTGATTGGAAGAAGCCATTCTTGGAAATGCTCGGTCCAACACAAGTATTCCCCATTTAGACCAAAACTCGATTCCTTCCTTTCTTCCTTCCTTTCTTAACACTTGCTCAACATCAAAATCTAACCTCCTCTATTGAATGTCTCTTAGCACAACACATAAGATCTAATTCCGAAATCCAACAATTAGCGTTAATCAAGTCAAAGCCCTCTCTCTCTCTCTCTAGACTCTAGTTGTACTCTAGAGAAGCAAGATCAAAAGCTTGGATTTGTAACCCCAAAAGTAAAGTATCAAAATTTCTACCAAGTCAACAAACAGAAATCACCCTTACCAACTGCATCAGACTATGGCACATGAACTCTTGTGTTTGATAGAGCAAACCCAGAAATCATAAACTCAAAGTCAAATTGCACAAAACACAAATGATAGATAGAAATGGTCAAAACCTTGCTTGATCAGCTACTAAATCTACAGTTTGAGATGAATAAACCAAGGAAAATAAGGCCAAAAGGAAAAGGGAAAAGAAGTAGTCAGATGAGATGAACAAACAAATCAAATAAAAGCTCTAAACTTTGAACAATTCAAGCATGATGCTGCAAAACCCAACTGCGCAAGAGAAAGAGGGACTGAGGAAAACGGGTAGAAATGAAAGATGGGCAAGTAGTAACTAGTAAGTTGTAGGTGAGAGAAAGAGAATGGATCGACCTTTTCCTCTGGTTTTCCCAAGCTGCCTGCCTGCCTGCCTGCCTGCCTGCCTAGTAGAAATGGAATGCGAAAGAGTATATGGAGGGTTGGTTTTCCTGTCCGTCCCTATCTGCCACTAGAAAGAAGAATTATTATTTTATTTGGACAGGTTTATGTGTGAATGTGAATGTGAGGAGTGAGGACCCAGAAGTAAACGCGTTCGGTCCAACTCCCCGGGTTTCTTGGTTGTGTTCAACCATGTTCAAATATTCATTGATTTTTATTTTTATTTTTATGCAAATTTTATTTATTTTTTTATTCTTTTGGTAAATGATGTGAGAGTGTTTTATTTGCGCAAATCTAGATCTGATTTTGGTTAAAGTTCTTTTATCTTATTTTTGCTCGAAAAATTGAAAGGAATATTACAATATCGGATTTTAAAACGATACATAACTGATACGATCAAGATTAACAAAATCATTAACTGCAACATTCGTTGAGAGAAGATGATGTATTGTATTATGAAAGTGTTTGAGCTAGCCAAAATAGGGGAAACAAGAAGAAATTCTTCAAAGAATTTGAATCCCTTTCTTTATGGCTTGAATGGAAATTTTGGAATTAACCACCATTTTGAAATTAAGGCCTCGTTTGGCATGTTAGACTGTACTGATTAATATAGTCAGGCGTTTGGTGCAGTATCGGACTAAAGATCGACTATTTTAATACTATGTTTGGTATTGTACCGAACAAAAAGACTTCGTATTGTTATTTAATATGAAATAATAAATCCCCACAATCCCACCACCTCCCCTTTTGTCTCTGTTATCTTCTCCCGCAGAGCCCTTCCCTCAACGGCTTAACCCAAGCAAGAACCTGCTTCTCCCCAACCAAACCACTGCAGCCTGCATCCCCAGCTAACCCCTTATTTCAAATCTATAAGACTACAACCATGTTCCATATGCCCTATTGACAAATCAAAATCTAATCTCTAAATCCTCATTCTCTAAACCCTAGAAACCGTAGCAAATCAAAGCGAAACATTACATGGGTATAACCAGATGAAGAAGGTGATCTGATTAGTGGGTTCAGTTGATGTCGATGTCGTCAAAATCGCCCTTGAAGGAGTTGAAGAAATTGGCATCGGCCAACTTGCTCTGGTCCATGACACCCAGAACCATCGATTCGAAATCTTCTTTGTTTCGAATCTTTGCGAAATGCTTAGATGATGGCTGAGAGAGGATGACCGCGAGCGTGTTTTTGTTTCTCACCCGACTAAATTTATACATAGGTTTTGGGTTGGATGATTAAGCGGGTGTGGGGTGCACTAAAGTGGTCGGACCGGATTAATTAATCCAAGTACTAAAATTATACATAGAACACCAAACATCTAATTCGTATTAAAATAGTACTATTCGGTCCATATACGAACTGCCAATGAGGATAGAATTGATTTCTACACACCACTTTTCTACTTAACACTTCTATGTTTATATATGTTTCTTAATTCTCATTGATTTATTTAATCCAAAGGTTTGGAAAAAAAAAAGAGTGCATGGTGAATAAATTGGATGAGATAACACTTCCCTTAGAACATCTCTAATGCAAGGACTCAAATCTTATATTTGAGTCTAAATATAAAGCAAAACATCTCCAATGTACGTGAGACTTAAAACTCACATTTGGGTTTTGAAGCAAAGTGAGACCCAAATTTGGGTTTCAATATGAGATTTGAGTAGGGTTGAGATTTTTGTACCGAAATATCAAACTCGGCCCGAAAAATCCTGAACAAAACTGAAACCGAAACTCCCCGAAATTTTCGATAACCGATACTGAAAATATACCGATTATTCGGTACAAGAATCGGGATCTCCTCTCCATATATTCGGTAATACCAAACCGAACCGAACCGAAAATATATATATTTATATTTTTGTTATATTATATATATAACGATAAATAATATTAGTCGTCCAATTGGTTGAGATTCTCAACCGTTGGTTTGAAGAGAAAGAAGGATAAGTGAGTCTGAAAGACTTCAGTCTTCTCTCTCTCGACGACTCGATCATGATCCCCATCTTCAAACCAGAGCGACCACCACCTCATTCACCTTTCTCCTCTCGATTAGAGCGTGCCACCACCTCCTTCGTCACCCAGTAGCCCTTCTTCTCTCTCTCTCTCAACTCGATCTGAAAAAGTAAGGTTACATTGAGTTCTTAAATTTTTAAGGTTTTCATTTGTCGAATTGGGAGGTTAACTTTTCCCGATACCGAATTTTTTTTTGGTACAACCGAATACCAAATTTTGGGATCTTGAACCGTTCGGTTTGGTATCGGTATTCAAATTTTCCAAACCGAAAAAGTCGGTTCGGTTGTTGGTATACATGGTTTGGTTTAGGACCCAACCTTAGATTTGAGTCCAAGGTGAAGCCAATGCCAACTAGAAAAAATATTATTCAACTAAGAAAAATAAGATTTGAGTTTTGAGTCCAATCATCTCCAATGCACATAACCAAACTATTAAAACTCAAATATGAGTTTTGAGACCAATGTTTTCTCCTCCAATGCAAAGACTCAAATCTTAAAACTCAAAAAAAGTTTTAAGATTTGAGTCTTTGCATTGGAGAAAAAATAAATACAGAAATCCACCGTTTTTTTGGGACCCAAATATGAAAACATAGATCTAGAATTTGAGTCTTTGCATTAGAGATGCTCTACGAACTTAAATGTACAAGAGAATAATGATTATAGTTTAAGTTTTTCACCCGTCACCATTTTTTTTTTCCTTAAAGTATATCACTAACTGCAATGAAAAATCATTCAGTTTGGCGAAATAAGTAAGCAATTTTGGAGGGATTTTGGACGAATAAGTAACCGAAGAAGACAGAATACTCATGCGATGCAGAGTAGACTTTCTAGCAAATAGCTTCTCAGACAAAGCTCCACCCCAAGCAGAAACCAGAACCTCCATACCCGCATTGGTCGGTTTAACTTGAAATCAGCCAGCATAGGAGGAGTCCCAATGACCTGTGCAAATCCTCTCTCGTCAACCATAGTGGCGTCACCGATGGAAGAGAAGCATACCACACTCTTTTGCTTCCCCGAAAAACAGGGGACAACCTCTTTCGACCTTTCCTCATACTTAGAAGAGTCAACATTGTTGTAGGGCGAGACACCCGAGGAAGACTCTGAACAGTCAACTCTCCTTAGGCCGGCAAGGCACGGTGGCAAGAGTGGCATATCGGTGGCCCGAAGGGACGTTGATATGTGAGTGGGCCGATGGCCCAAGACTTATAGGGCAGACATATGCTGGGCCCTCTAAAGTTTGGTGTGGTATTCTCACGACGTTAAGGGTAAAACCGTCATATATAGTTAAAAGTTCACGTGTCGTTCTCCAATTAGACGTGGTTAATTTATGTCTCTACATATTTCATCCAGCAACTCTCAATTTACCTCAGTATCACTTCTCTTGATAGCAATGTTGTAGAGGGATTGAATTTGTGATTTTGAGAAATGTTTGGGATATCGAGCTCACCTCAGCACATCAGTCGTCCCGCCCTCACACTTTGTCGAGAACACGTCGATACCCTACCAAGCACATGCCGCAGTAGCAACCATGCTCACCATACCAGCCCAAAAAAGAAGAAAGCAGGCCCATGCTCGATAGTGTTATGTTCAACTTCCTCTCTCACTGGCGATCCACTACGATAAAAGTTGTGAAAAATCACCACGAGTCAACTCCTACTTACATGAAGCCTTTTATAAAAGAACAAAGAATCTTTTTCGTACAGGGCTTTGAATCCAACTATGATATCCTAAATTGTTCCTATTCATAGGATTATCAAATGGACATTGATAATACAGAAAGATTGGTACACAATATGTATGCTCAATTGGGAGGATGGCTAGCTAGTCTCTAGCCATTCGTGTGGAAATACTGAAACAAATTTGTTGATGCTCAATATAGAGTGAGTACACTAAACGCGATCAATTGAGAATTCTTGCTTGGAGTTTTACATACATGTTAAACAAGAAACTCTAAAAGTTGCAAGTAATCATTTGACCTGAGACACAATAGCTGTCAATTGATGATGGAACAAGACTATGCTCCACCACATGTGTTCTGGAAGGGTTTGTATGGTTTGAGATAAATATTTTTGTAAACTAATTGACCATGCATGTACATATTAAGCAAGATTATAAACATGCATGTACATTATAAGAGCAAAAGCGACAAAACTAGTCGTAAACACAAACCCCCTTCAAGATCTTTGATCTACGTGGTTGATCTACTCATTTGCTTTCAAGATTAAAGAGAAGAGTTTGGTGATCATACCTTTGGAGCGAGCTTTGAGTTTGAGGATGCTCATTTGCAAAACCTTCTCACTTTGATCTACTTTGTATATCTTCCCCTTTTAGACTCTAAAGCTAGAGCCTTCTAACTTTTAACACCTTCTTTATAGAGATGAGTGTTTGGTCTAGAACAAGTGTGAGATGCTAGTACACACTTATTCTACAAGAAGAATGGGGCGCCACACGCTAATATGGTGATGGTTGGTGGTAGTGGATGAGTGTTTGGTTGCTCTCCAAGGTAACTACACTACTTCTCTTTATCTCTCTAGAATGAGTATTCTTCCTTCTACTTTTGGTACCTCTCCTTCTTTCTCAACACTTAGAGAAATTCATGCAAGAGAGAGAGAGAGAGAGAGCTTTGCATGCAAATGGATGAGTCAAACTTTGAGTGTTGTGAACTTCTTATGGAGAAATGAAGAGAGTTGGCTTTTTAAAGAAACTCTCTCATTTCTCTTCTCAATGTCACCATCATCGCATTTCCACATGGGAAAGTGGCCATGTATTCCATTTGAATTTTGAAATAAAAATATCAAAATCCAAATCCCACTCACCCTAGGCAAAACCGGCCATAGGTTTATTTGGGCCTTTTGGGCCTTCTCTTAACTTAAGTCACCAAATGACTTAATGTAATCCAAGTGGGCTCGGGCCCAATGGGCCTAGATCAACCCGAAATTGTATCAGAGCCCAACTTAGACTTTAAACTGTTATTACATTAATTGTTCCAACACTATGTTAGTCATCTCGCACAAAGAATAGGGTGTGCGATCATTAGGTTTTAATTGACAAGGTAAAACAGTTGAGCATTTGATAAATTGTATTTTTAAAAGTGTTATGAGTATGAAAAGCAGTGTAAACGCATTTGGTAAATTTTAATGTAAGTGATATAATTGTATATAATGACAAAAATAGAAATGGTAGTGAGGGTGATGGCGACGACGGTGGTGGCAGAGACAGTGGTGGTTGGAGTGTAAATGTAGCAGTGGTGGTAGCAGAAGTGGCGACGAATGTGGTGGTGGTGGTGACGTTGTCATTGGCGGTGGCTGTAAGGGTAGCGGTGGTGCTGGCAGTGGCAATAGTGGAGGCATGGTGGTGGTGCCAATAGTGGGGTGTGGTGGTTGGAGTGCATAGGTAACAATGGTGGCAGGGGCGACAACGTTGGCAATGGTGGCAGGGGCGACAACATTGGCAATGGCGGCGACAACAATGGTGGTGGCAATGGCAGTGGTAAAGGTTGTTGTTGTGGTTGTGATGGCAGTGGTGGCTGTTGTGGTGGTAATGACGGTGGTGGTGTAAGGTTAGTGGTTGTAGTGGTAGGTAGTGGTGGTCACTTTGTTGTCCAAGAAATAAAATGCTTGTAGAAGAATAAAAAATGTCATTTTTAAAATCCAGTAAAGGTATTACAAGAATTGAAAATATTCATTAAAGGCTCAACTCCACTTTTTATTAAAGGCAACATACAAACTGCTTTTAAAATCTGCTGTCAGGATGCCATTGTTTTATAAAATAAGCATGATATTTTAGCTTTTACCAAATACTTTTTATTGCTTAACTTTAAAGTGAAACAACTTTTGGTGAAAAATACAATACCAAACTAGACCTTGGAAAGAAGTCATTTTTCATAAAAAAGAATGAATTTTTTTTTCAATCCAACATAGCATTGAATGACACATGAAACGAATGACTGAGATTGAAAATAGAAAATCTAAATAGTTATGGAAATCAAATTTTTAACGCTAAAACACCCATAGCATTTAAAGGATAATTAACAAATTTAGGGGTTCAAACAAACTCACCCTTGAAACATTTCATAGGTGAAATACTAATTCTTAGGCATATGCACAAAAAAAGAGAAGCAAGAAGAGTATATTACAACGAGAAAAAAAAAATCATCTTTATCTCCTTTTTCTTTCTTTCACGTAAATTCTATTGGACAAGCATGAAGCATGCTCAACACCTAAAAGAAAGAAAGAAAGATCGATTGTTGGGATTCTTCTTTCCTTCAAACGGAATAAAAGAGAGAGAGAATCAGACCAGACCGATTCCCTAGCTAAATGCCTGATATTCCTCAATGTCCCGGCTATTCACTGAACACGAGAAGTGACATAGTTCGGTAAAGCCCCGGCCGCCGCCTGTAGCCCCCGTCCCACCACCACATATGACATGATCATATATATGTTATTATTGTTGTTCTTGAGGAGCAATAATAATAGTATTGTTGTTAATCTTGGGAGCAAAATTGGAGGGTTGTCTTTGGACAATGACCTTGCGCATGGCATCCATGAGTTTTGTGCTCCTAGGTGTGTGCGGCCCAGCAACTTCTTTATCATCACCAACAACTACATCTATATTGGTTTCCCGGTGGCTCTGCCTCTGGTGGTGGTGGTGGTGCTCCTCCTCCATTAACTTGGGTCTCTGATACGACTCTTGGTCCTGCTGGAGCTTGCACTTGTGAAGCTTCACGTACTTCTTCATCATCATCTTCAATAGTAATAATTCGATTTCGATCGATCGAAAGGAGACTGATTTGTTTTCAAATGAAGGACTAATGCATGCATGGAGTGCTTATTTATATGTTAGCTGGACGCGTTAGAGATAACAAAATATTGCCAAAAACAGTATAATTTAGCTGTTTAATTGTTTACCATTTCTCTGACAAAAAAAATTGTTTATCACATAAAAAATAAAGGAAAGGCTTACATTAGTTTGCCGTCGTGGTAATCTCATCCTTTTAATTGTTTATTTTTGTACTCTGTAGAAGAAGACGAACGCCACGAAAATTTTAATTTCTTGGAATTTTAGGTTCTGTTTGGTCACCCAATTAGCTGGAATGGAAAGTTCTTAATTAGTTGGATAGTTTTTGGCTTCACGTGTTGGTTAGGTTTACCATGAGAGGAACAATTTAAGGATAATATTCGGGTGACCGTGCGTGTCCACTGGTGGGAAACCTACTGTTTTTTTTCTTTATTATCATCTGAAAATTTCTCACAATACTCACGCACACTGCTAGTGAGAAACGTACTGCTTTTTTTTCTACACAATTGTTCAGACGACTTTAATTCTCCACCTAATATAATATATATGCTAGCTGGGCCATACATAGTGATTCCAATTGAGAACGGCTTTCATGTAATGGAGTTATCACAGTGACGGTATTCAAAGCCAATAACGCTATGCGTAGGTGAGAAAAACTAAAATTAAAATGCAAAGTAGATGCATATGTCAATCAATCTCAAACCAAGCTTAAACAACTAGCATTAATATTCCTCAACGGCTTCGTGTCTGACATGAGAAGCAAGACTCCTCTACTCTAGCTACTCTAGGACCATTGAGAAATTGGAAAAGGTGAGAGTGCAACCCTCATCATCACCGGGGGTTTGCTGTTGTATAGCGGAAACTGGGGTTGATTTGGAAGCCACTCATGCCGTATTTGCATCTTGACCACGACAGTTGCATTGTAACAGATGCTATAGATCTAACGGACTGCGATCATGTACCAATTGATCTGATTGATAATCTCACTCTGCTATTTGTTTCTTTAGTCTACATATATGATAATAATATTCAAAAAGGAAATTCATTGATCAAGAGATGAATAATACAAACGGAAAATTCTACGCAAAATTAGTAACCTCCATCTCATACGTATACGTAAGAGACTGAACATATGATCAATTCAAACAAAACAATGTCTCTATACAAAAACAGCCGCCGCTTGACGCTTATGGTTCTTCCTTAACAAAGAAACTTTGAGGCAAGCAAAAATCTTCCTCATGATTCAGGATTTCCATCTCGTCATCGTCTGGCTTCTGAAGGACAAGGAGAGAAAAGGAACAAAATATGCACTTCAGTAGGTCTGAGGACACATACTCAAAATCCCATGGGAGCATTTCAGTATTCCATAAGGAATATCTTGAGTAACCTTTAAATTTAGAAAAATAAAAAGGAGCTATATACTATAAACCGAGAGTTCTATGTTGTATGCACAGATATTCTGAACAAGAACATGGCATTCTGATTAGTCTAAACAAACAAATATCAATCAACACAGAGAAAGGGATAGCATCACAGTCCATCAATAACAAAAATTGAAAGATGAAAAAACGGACATTAAATTAAATTAGTTATATACCAGCATTTCCAAGTTGTAGAACCGATCTAGCAATTGCAGAACCTCATCAGAAGAGAAGTACCGATCAAACCTGTGAAGATAATACAGAAAGAAGTGAGGCTATCAATCAGAAAAGTGAGGCTCGCTGGAATAAGTGTTACAAAACCCGGGAGCAGTAATGTGAGGCGGAAAACAACCTTCTCCGTAGAAATTCCATTAAACCATAAAGGACAAAGTGGCGATGTATGCCTGCGCAAACAAGTTACTGATTGCTTATCTATTAACGAACAACATGATGACATAAGAAAAATAAAAAATGAGTGAGAACCAAAATGAACAATTATCAGTCTGATTATTTTATTAACTACTGAATGTGAAAGTTCATTGCACTCACTGAGTGATAAATATTGATTCATACCATCCAGAACATAAATATACGAAAATTGGCAGGTAAAAATTCAATCAGTAACATATGTATAATTCTCAGCATGAAGATTCAAGCATGTGATTAGACACAGATGCTGCTTGTCCGCCATTTTCAACAACCAAACTGATACATTTTCCATACAATTTTCACCCAACTACTCACGTAAAGTAATTCAAAATGAAATCCAAAGATAAGAAATCGTCTTCACACTCCAACAAGCAAATGAACGAAAATTACATGTCAGATTTATCAATCATTGTGAAATTAGATTCATAAAACTTGCCTTGTAATTTCTCCAGGGGATAAAATTCAAGAGCTTCTTGCAGTCTAAGCTCCAATTCAATCTGTGATTGGCCCTATTAACCATAAAATTGCGACAAAATAAATAATAAAATCAACATAAATAACATATATGTATATACATGTCTATATAAAGATGAAGACCTTGGGGAGAGAAGAAGCAGAGGAAGGGGGAGCTTTGCATGGAGAGTGTACAGACATGCCATCTGGTTCCTCTTCTCTTCCTTTGCCACCACTTTCCATTTATTTCAACTATAAATACTTTTGCTAGAAAAAAATAAACAAAAGACCTCTGCTTTCTTTATGGTAAATGTTTCAAATCGTTTTCAGGTTAAACTGAAAAATGAAAATGAAGGCATTTATCTCTTTTCATTTTCTTTTCTTCGCTAGGGTTTTCAAATTTGATCCGAAGAGATCTCTGGAATCGAAGTGGTTATGCTGTTAGCTCCTGGAGCAAGCCCAAGGTTGGCCTGGTCTTGGCTGGAACTATATGTGACGAGCTGAAATGGGACTTGAGACGGCTCGAGCTGAAATGTTATGTCACCTTGAGGTCAAACTCGAACCAGAATAAAATAAATATCTTGAGAGGATGAAGGCACACAAACATATCCAACAAACTCACATATGCTAAAAATAGATGAGCTTCCGGTCATTGGATTTGATAGCTAATAACAATACCTCCAAAACGGAACAATTCTGTATGGAAATGTTGTTTAGTAAAATACTCTGAGGTATCAAGTGTCTTGTGAGCTTTTAGTATCGTGTACGGATGGGATGTTACAGCTCATTGTGATCTTATTATAAATGTCGCATTAAGAGACATTATATGCAGTTTTATGAAATTTTTCTCCGAAATTTTGGATTAGAGTTTCTCTTGGGTCCCTTTCTCCTATAACTTAATTACGATGTTCAAACTTTGATCTTGTAGCCTCTTTCTACTATTCTACTGGTTTATCTCTTCCTAGGGTGGGTTTTGCGCTGCTGCAACTACCAGACAGCAGCCTAATGCTTGCGTGGTAGTTGCACCAGTATTAGGAAGGTCTTTTGGATTTCTGCACACCCTCTTTCACCTCCTACACCCCTCTTTTTTTTCCAGCCATTGGATTGAACAAATCAAAGGAGAATCAATGACCCAGAATTAAGAGAAATCAATCAGTCTCCTTTTTTTAAGGCCCGAAAATTGCACTTTCCAGTGTTTACCAGACGCTGTCAGAAACGCTCATTGTTAAGCGCTTTCAGTCATTTTAAAAGATTCAAAACAGGCCCTATTAGTACTTGAGACTTATCCAATCATTTTACCCTCTTGGCTGCGCACAGGCATCACTGATCATTCAATTTACTGACTGTAAAATGTAAATGATGCCCAAATTAAACGCAATGCTAACACATTCAACATTACACTATCATCACTGAAAGGAAAAACAAAAAAGAATCTCTAAATCAGAACCCACCAACAATCTAAACCTCATGAAAATCAAAACTGTGATTTTTTTCAAATTACAGAGAAAAAGAAATCAAAAACCCCTAAATTACATGTATAGCATAATTTAATGCCTTCAAAACAATGGCAGAAAAATGACAGAAGAGAAAATAAAAATAATGAACGCACTGACCTCCAAGACAGCAGCTTAATTTGTTGCAGAGACAAGTAACCCAGCGACCAAACGGAGAGAGAGAGAGAGAGAGAGAGAGAGAGAGAGGAGAGCTTCCTATCGTTGCGATGTACGTGTAAACTACTTTAACCGCAACGTGTAATTTTATTTTCCCTTTTTTTTACAATTATCTGAAATTTGGGTAGGGCTTGCGGGTCGGGTCTCATCGGTCTAATCGGTCGGATAAAATGGGTATGGTAACCAAGTTTGACGAAATTTTCAGTTTTGGTGTTGGGGGCAGGACGTAAATGGTGTTGTTCACGGTTGAGGAAGGAACCTCTGGACCTTGGGTTCTCCGGCCTCATAGACAAGGGCGTGTTAATCACTTATGTAATCTGAATCTTCTGTAGTTCTGCGAATGAGGATAAGACTTAACGGGCAGAGATACATAAAAGTCAAAAGTCACAGTGGTCGTAATAACAAACCGAGTTCTACCGTGATCATATGCCGAACTTGAGCTGTTAACATGATGCAATCCACATGAACAAGCTATAAAGCCAACTTGCTTTGGAAGAAAGCAAGTGACCCCTGTAGCGAAGCACCTCGATCGGAACTTTTTCGTAGCGAAGCATCCATGATTTAATGATTAAAGTGCGGATATGAAGTTATAAAAATTCCATTTTAAAGCTACAGATTTTTAATTTTGGAAAGCATTTTCTTTGTATACATCATATAAACCTGGGTATTGCCTTATTAATACGTACTATTGAATACAACTACCTTTTATTATTATTTTTAATTAATGTCAACTATTAGATTAAACATGAATCAATCCCAACCGTCCATCATCTCAAAGTACCTGATGATGCGTAGCACTAAGCATTCTTCGTATAAACCTCATACAACTTTCACTTAAACCTCCATTTTCCTTTAATTGGACTATATTTTTATTTATTACAAGTCTAAGGAGAACCCGTCCAACATACATTCAACAGACAAGAGAAAGTACCAAAAGTATTGCAAGACCTTCAAACACAGCAGCCCTGAGAGCCTAACTGGAACTTCATTTGACAAACAAATGGATCTTGCAATAGACTACTACTAAACGTAACTCAGGCTTCGGCAGAGAAATAAAACATTTACAGTATTTCAACTTCGAACCACCCCGAAAACTACTAAAGTAGTAACTAACACAGCATCTCATCCAAGTATACTAACCGGAGGCAGGACTGATGCTTGCATTGTAATGCTTTCGTAATTTCTTAGCCCTGGAAGACTCTCTTCACAAATCCTTGCACAGAAGTCCCCATCCCAGCACCGACAGCTTCTGCCAAGTATGTCACCTCTTGAATGGTTTTCTTCAAGTCAAAAGCATCTTTCACCCGATCATCCAAGAATGCCCATGTATCACAAAAATCGGGGGAATTGTCAGTAAGCATGTAAATCTCAGTTGTGGAGTATATTCCTCCAAGGACAGTCCGCTTCACATACCACTGAAAATCAGCAGTGTCGTCGCCAGCACCATGCCAGATCTCATCCACAAGCATCGCCCTCTGCTTAAAGCTTGTGGGAACATTCACTGGTTGTGCCTGGATGCTAAGAGCTTGAGGCCATTTTGATATGTAGGGTGCCTGCATTTCTAAGCGGATACGGATAAGCTTGGTGATACGGTCACTGGGTATCAAACTCTTCAACTCCTCTGTACTGGACTCGATTCTATCAATAAGCCTCTGCAAACAGTCATCCATGAAATACTCAACGAGGATGCCCTCTTTCCTTGGAAATGATCCAACAATAGATGGAGACACACCAACATCCCTCGCACCAGCAATCATCGCGGCTTCGCTCCATCCCAACCTTATCACATGGGGAAGTGAGGCTTGGAGAACGCGAGCTTGCTCATCTTGGTATTCCACTCTCGACCTCCTGGTGTGATCGGCTGTTGATGACGTGGAATTCGAAATATTAGGGAATTCATTGGCCGTTGATGATGTGGAATTCGCAAAACTAGGGGGTTTATTGACAAATGGTTCAGAGTTCACAGTGGTGGAAAAGTGAGAACGACTAACAAGGGATTGAAGAGGACGGAATCGAATCATATGGGTATTGCCACTGCTAACCAAGGGTGCGCCAAAGAGCTGGAGAAGCCGCTTCGCTGTGGATCCATACATTTTAATTTTGTATTGCCAATATCTTCCTAGAGCCAAAAAGAGTTTAGTCAAGTGATGATATACAATAATATAAATTGCTCGAAGGTAATCACTTTCGCAACACAATCCCTAACACAGCTCGAAAGCTCAAGTTAACGTACATTCTTGTATACATATATCAGATATTTAATTTCACCAAGAGCTGATAATTTCTTCCAATATTTCACTTAAAAATCACTTTGTCTCATAGATATGAAGCTAAAATCACAGGATATCAAGAGGAGATCAATATTATTAATTTCCCCAAACAAATATCCAGATTGATTGCTGCCAAATTTTTGTGATTGCAGACCTTACATTGCATTTTGCCATGTCAACCAAATGAATCCTAACAACAATTTGGATATATAGGAATTTTAATAACAAAATCTTGACACAGATAATTAAGAGCCCTAAATTAGAAACCCTAATAATGGTATAATTTGGGAATTCAAAAACCCTAAACTAAACCCCTAAATTACAGACACCAATTTAATCTTAAAAAGTAAAAATTACAAGAAAAAATGAGAAAGAAGGATTAAAGCTATTGAGAAAACAAACCTGGATTTGGAAGAGAGAGTTTCGTTGTTGCAGAGGATATGGAAACTCAACGGCGAAAGGCAGAGAGAGAGAGAGAGAGAGAGAGAGAGTGAGGAGAGAGTTTGCCTCCTTTTTCTTACGGCTGTGGCTCGCACAGAAAAAAGCGTTTTTCCTGTTGTTGCGTTCAACGGGTCCTTTTTTTTGTTGTTTTATTTTTGCAATAATGTTTAGGTCGGGCTGCTTGCAAATCGGGGGGGTTTCATTTAATGATGTTAGGACATCCAACGGTTGATGGAAGAGTTGGAATTTGAGCGGACCACATAATCGGTTTGTCATTACTAGATGGTAATGCTAGAGAGGTGATATGTTTGAATCATATTTTACAGATCATATGATGTGACGGTTGATATTTGAACTTCTTATTTAATGACTTAAAAATGAGTCTAATCATCAACCGCCACATCATATAGTCCAAAAAAATGGTCTTCCTAACATTTCTCTTATAAGATAGATTGTAAATTGTCAAACAGAAAAGAATATGTTTGGGTAATATGGTAACAAAACATCATTTATGCTTTAGTCGGATTGATTGTTTAATTCTTCAATAAATTGATGACATGATGAGTGTGAGATCCTTATATTAGCTAATGTATAAGCTACATTTGTGAACCAAAAAGCTCATCAATTTAATGGATAATTAAATATTGAAAAAGATAAAAATTTGGATTTGTCTTCGATAGTCCAGATTACTGGGTGGTCCGACTTTTTATCTATTAGATTGGTAGTTGAGAATAAATAGTATTTCCTCAATTCAATATTAACCGTTAGTTCAACTATTAAAAAAAATATAATATAAATTAATACAATTTTAAAACTTTAAAATAAATGTGAGAAAATTAAATCGTCAGTCCATTTTAAAAGTTGTCTCAAATCTTAAAAAGCGTAAAATGTAAACCAAAAAAATTTCTACGCAACCGTCCACAGGAGACAAAAGAAAGAAACCGAAGCAAGGAAACAAAGCATCTTCTTCATCTTCTTCTTCTTCTTCTATGGAGCAGAGGCTACAACTGTGTGTGGGTGAGTGATCTGTGTGTGCTTGTTTGGTAAGAATGGAGAGAGGGGTACAGAGATGGGTTGTGGACATATCAGAGTGGGACCCATCTCCCCAGGATTTCTCCTCTGCTCTCTCTCTTCTCCCTCCACTTGACCAATCATCTGTCACCAGGTTTTCCCTCTCTCTCTATCTCTCTCTCCTTGGCTTTCTTTTTTGTTCCGTCTTATTTTTTGGATTCCAAAAAAACCCAGAAAGTAAGAAGAAATTAGTCTCAATTAACTGAGTATACATTCCACTCTACGTGCAATCTTGTCTCGTGTTGTATTGTATTCTGGTTTTCATAAGGAATATAGAATGGATGAACCAAATCCAGAACTTTAGGAATTGGCACCCAATAGAGTTATATATATATATGCATCTTTCATATTTCCAACAAAAAAAAAAGAAAAAGGAGAGGAGGTTTGAACTGTTGTTTTGAAATTAAGCATTGAAGCTCTTTGTTTTGGTTGACAAAGCAAATGATAATTATGGTTAGAGATTATGAACAATGGTTGAGACCGTTAACGAAGGTACATTATACTTTGACATTGGTAGATTTGTACAGATGGAAGACCGGAAGCGGGCGCTTGTGAGCCGCTTGCTTCAGTATGCTCTTGTACATCAAGTGTTGGCAATACCGTTTCATGAAATTATCATTAACCGCACCTTGGAAGGCAAACCGTATCTGGTATGACTAAACCAATCAATTCTTGTTTTGTCCAACTGAAATTGGTTTTGATGAAGATCCGAATATGTATTACCATCACGGATTAGCGTTAGTATCTTGTTCATTGTACTATGAATGCGCATAATGTCCCTTTGTTTTCAGGAATGTGGCCACGCTTGCGTGGATTTTCCCAATTTTAACTTCAATGCATCGCATCATGGCGACTATGTCGCTATAGCATCTGAACCTTTGTGCCTGGTGGGGGTGGACATTGTTTCGATAGTCATTCCTCAGAACGAGACGGTTGCAGAGTTTGTTAAAAACTTCGCCTCATGCTTTTCAAGTTTTGAATGGGATAATATACTCAACGCTGGAACCTCGGATGATATTCTGATTGAGTTTTACAGGTACACTAGTCTTTCATCGATTTGTTGAGCCATTTAGATTTGTTGCAGTTTGTCATTTCTTCATTTTGTAATCAAAAGCCTACTTTTTTCATTGAAAAAATGATCACATCTCGATATGCTTATAAATTGCACACTTGTATACTTACTGCAAAGCTGTGTTATCCGCTAGAGAATTACTGGAACACTTTATTTCCTATCTTATTTCAACATTAATTGCTGTTATACTCTATCTCCCCTAAATGTGAAATTATGGATTTAACTTGAGTATCTTGCTCAGCACATTTTACCGCTCGTCTTCAGTCACATTTTTTTTCAATTTTCTGCGTGGCTTGATTCTCTTTTAGATATGGCTAGCCTGAAATCTTTAACTTTTCATTTTCACTCTGTATATCTGTTGGGATAAGCTTACATGTCTGTTCGAGTAGAAACCTTTCAATACAAGTTTTTAATTCTATGTTGAATGTTTAGGTGAGTCAGTCGGATTTGGAAAATGGAAGTTTTATATATCGGAGCGTTAAATGGAAAACTTTTGTCTTATAAGATTTTAGTTCTTAAACAAACACATCCAGGTGATGTCAAAAATTTGAGCAGCTGATGATTTGCAAGTTCCTTTTGTGTGTGTGTGTAGATATTGGTGTTTGAAAGAAGCTTTTGTCAAAGCCATTGGGAGTGGAGTGGCATATGGCTTGGACAAAGTGGAATTTCATCACAGTCGCTGGACAAATATTTCTGTAAACGTTGAGGGGAAGCTTATGAGAGAATGGCGATTTTGGCTTCTCGAGCTAGGGAAGGGACATTTGGTAATTCTGTCTTTCTTTTCAATGAGCTCTGGCTTTTTGGTACATATCGCTGCGTCATTTTGATCGTCATGGTTACATAGTTATTTGGTTGGTTATCTATGACTATCATCCATATTTAGTAAAAGTAACGTTGGTGCCTGGGTAGATTGGCGTATTTCATGACGTTATTTGTTGAATGATTACATCCATATTGAGGGACATGTGTGGTAACAAAAGTATAAAGAAAATGAGGAAACTTAGAGACTCGAAAACATTAAGATTAAAGGTGGATCTGCTTGAAAGTACTTACGGTAGTTTCATTTAGCTTAGGTTAAGAGAAAGACTAACCTAGGATTAGTCGCTCTTTAACGTCTTTTTCTTGTTTCTAAAGAGCTGATGTACGATCTGGTTGGCCTGCAGATTCTTTTTCCTCTGGCCCTAAATTAGTCTTGACATTTGACCAAACGTAGGATAAAGTTTATACTTTGGACCCTAGGATGAGCTATAATCAAAACATCTTTGAGGCATTAAGACTGCATATTCCGTTTACACGGCATGAGGCAATTAATCATGTTTTTCACCTTATGTAACAGTTTTCCGTAAAATCGCAGGTCTCCATTGCTAGGGGTCATCCAAGATCAGCTACTGAGAGTTACCTGAGAACATTAAAACAGGCAGAGTTCGATGAGAAGGAATATCATACAGCTCTCCATCTTCCAAATGCCGGATTTGTTTCGAGAACGGTAGAACAACTCATTCCAGTTTCACACAAAGCTAGGGACCATTGAAGCGCCGATGAAGAAGAGGAGGATAAGGCATTGTCATCACTATTTACAGATGAAATTCAAATCACACCGTATTCTCGGTACTTTTGTTCCTTGAGTCGCAGGGCTTCTGGTCGAAGTATATCTGTAGTAGTCGGTATTGCAAGATCTTTCGCTCAAGTACCTTGTTTGTCAAAGGGCTACTTGTTAGGATCGGTTAGTGGTACCAAAGTGGAGAGAACTAAATAAAATAAAAGTAAAGTAAATAATGGATACCAAGAAATTTACCTGGTTCGGTAACATGTGCCTACGTCCATGGGGCAACGGTATAATTCACTATCAAATAAGAACACGTAATCTCTAAGCTACTATGTCTTAGCTCGAAATTTAATATTAGAAGAGTTTTCTATTGATCACGGTAAGTGGGAAGCTAGTTATTAGATAATTGCTAAAATTCCACATCGGACAGAGATCATATACTAAATATCTTTAAAAAGACTTACACAATGTATTGATATTGCCGAGTCTAGTAGTGTGGGCTTGTAACTAAGCAGACTATTAAAGTGATTAGTTGCTTGCATGAAGCCTAAACAGGTGAGGTTATGGTGGTCTTGGTCTGTTCACCTACTTTGAAGTCACACAAAGCGCACCCTAAAGCCCTCGGGGGAGTAGGGTCCCCATCCACCATGGGTTGGGTAGCTAATCACAAATTGCTGCCAAGAGTGGTTCATGGGTTCTAAACCCAAAAAATAAACAAAAAAAAGTGTTTACAGCCAAACACAAAAATGCCCCCCACAGACCAAGATATGCCTGTCCTCGGCGTGCTGCCTGGTGTGGCCTCGCACTACACATTCACTGTTTGTCTCGTGCAATTTTTTCATTACGTCCGTGTTCAAACTCTCACTCCTCTTCTTAATAAATATATAGCAATTTTTCAGCCATCCACATACCATTTTTTATTTATTTATTTTTATTTTTTATCAATGGGGAAAGTCGGAGATTAGAATTTGAGACATATTCCAACGTTAATGTTGTGTTTGGATGAGGGGTTACCTAGTATCAAGAAATGGTGGCTAAATTGGTAAGAAACGCATTACAAAATAATAGATAGAAAGATTTAAAATCCCTTTTACGTGCAAATCCCTCGTCCAAACACTCCTTAGCCTGCAATATTAACTTATTATCATTGTGCTTCCATTTTACAACATATTCCAAATTTCAAACAAATAGCAAATTGACCAAGTGAGAAGCAATGTATTTCTGCTGCCATTTTTCAAGCAAATCGCCAGCAGCTTCAATTCAAAATTCTTCCACGCACATTTACCATTGCAAGCACGAGACAACTGCGGCCACGAAATCACACTGCAGGCACTATTCATCGTTATCTTCTGTTGTCATTCAGCAACTGGACATTCATACAGATTCAATTAATGAACTCAAAATGACAATTAAACAGAGAATAAATATTGAAGAACATACCAATAAACACCTTCAATCTGAAGCTCTTCTGTTTCTTATTCGTTCATTGCTGGGTTGCAAACTTCACACCAAAATTGAGATTCAGCAAGACATCTAAAAAGCATGGACTTCCTCAAGTTCAAGATGAAAATCTTGAAAAACAAACGTGTTTGACATAAGGTAATACTTCGAGGTGCATTCTCAGAACTTGTCAGCAAAAGCTCACAAGGCAGATCACACCTCCTCTGTTGATGTGCTTCCCAGATTGAAAGCACCCCACCAAAAACTTCCAGTTGGGAGCAACTGCATACATAAAAATACACACGGTGAACATTTACAAGAGCTCTTCGTGATAAATTACAAGTTACAAAACAACAAAAAGAAACACAACCACCCACACAACTGATTCAAATGATTTTCCATATCTTGGCGCCACATACATCACACTTCTTAAGTATTTAGATTTTCTATTTCAGAGATGTAATTTTAACCATCCTCTCACCTATACATTTTATATGCACACTCCTGAATGTTAAGACACTGACCAATTAACATTTTAAAAAGGCAGTTACTATGTCACAAACTATTGGATGAAAAATCTCCAGTTGGTAGGACAAAGACTTACAGCATACAAGTAGATAGCATGTGCCCTATGAACTGTTAATTTTTAATCTAAAAACAGTTTAAAACATGATAAGTACCTTACTTAAATACTAAGTTGTGAGCAATGTTTTCAACAGCACAAGTGCGTGACTGGGCAAGCCTTATTGCCTTATTGCCTTGTTGCAGAAGATGGCCTTGAGGTGTCCTCTGCTTGGCAAAAACTGTACAAGTCACGCATTCAACGTACTTATCAAATTGTTGAAGAGGTGTATGTTTTTATCTCAATAGCTTAACATCTCTTCGTTAAAAGCTCCTAGTAGAACAACCCAGTAACTCTAAGCCAGGTATCACCATCACACCCATAATGTCACAACCCACATGTTCTTTGTTTCTTTTCCATTTGTGAGCAATTTTTTGCCCTCTGCATACACCATGAGCAGAAAGGATTATAGTTGAAATATGTAAAACAAATTGAAGGTAGAAAATACACTAGATTCTAATTTCTAAACAACGCATCGGAATATTTCAACTAATTTTATGTTTCTTAATTATTATAATTCACACCCCCCCACCCAACCCCCCACCCCCCCACCCCCCCACACACACACACACACACACACCTGCACACACTCTCTATCTCTCTATAGTTTGTAAATATCACCTGCAAACCTTTTTTAGGTAAGCATCCTAGCAGCCTGCTGTGAGATTCTGAGGTTTCCATCTTTAATTTTCTGCATTCAATATCTTCTTCTGCCTTCATTGATGTTCTGCACTGTACACCCAAAATCCAGCCTGTGAAAGTTTGTTCCAGCAGCATCCACCTTTACAAATCCTAGTTTGAGAACCCAGGGAGATGGATTAAGCTAAAAGCACACAGATCGAAAGAACCATTCTTCAGGTTTTGATCACTTAACTTACTAGCCTTAACCTCTCAACACTTCTTTGATAAAACCCTAAAATCCCCATTTATCCCAACCCTTCACAAAAGATTAAAATCCATTTTTTCCCAACCCCAACTCTAGAAATGAATAAAATGTTTACAAGATGCACAAGAAAACTCCTGGAAAACCCTCGGTAAGTTTTAACATATACATATTTCTAATCCTACACGGTTACACCCAAAACTCCGTCTGAATATCAGAGCTCTCTTACATCAATCATGACACTCTGCACCTTTAGCCATATAACTCAAAGCAGCTGGGGTTGTAAACTAGAGTGTGTTTTACCTTTGCTCAAACAATATTGAATTTACTGCTCAACACATTCACATAATTTTTTAACACCCACACAACCATATGATGAAGGTTATGTTTCTAGTTTAAGAATACTAATTCGAGTATATGTGTATGAATTAAACCAACTTTGGTAAACATTATGTATATGATTAGAGAATTAAATTCAACGGTTGAATCAGCAGAACACCAATCTTATAAAAGTTACACTATCAATTGATCTGGTAAAATTATATACAGTAACCCATTGACTCCACAGTCAAAAGAGTATTGTGTACTGCTCAATAATATACAAACTTTTTTTGTTCTTTCTAAACCTTGTGAACACCCTAATCGTTCTTAATGTCTTTATCCATTCCATCTATACTTCATTAGATTTAGAATTTATTCACGGAATGGCAACCTGTATCTGATGGGTTCAAATTTAATGAACATTATAACATTAGGATTTAAGAGATAAGAAATCTTACAAAAAGTTACACAGTATCAAAACACTATTTTTAAGTGTCAACTGATAATGAACCTATATAACATGCCATAATATGGCCCAATAATCCAGCTCGTCCATTTTAGGTTCCTATCTATGACCACCTTTGCCAAAAAACAGCAACATTTAAACCAATTTTTTTTTTCAATAATCTTCTGAATCAGTTAGTCATCTAATTATTGTTCAACTGTTCAACCTTTAGACAAACACAGTTTATGTAATGATAATGAAATGGCTAGACTCTTTCATCATTGTTCTAAATCCAACAAATCCACATTTATAATTTCCTGATTGTATCACATTCATCCAAATTAATAATTTTGTCAATAGGTCTACAAGAAAACACACCTTAGACATGTGACCCCGTTCCTTTCCTCATTCCACCAAAGAAAAGAGAAGGGCAACAAGGAAGGATAGGGAGACTAGTCGTTGGCGTCCATTTTTTGTACACCATTCTGGCAGAAATGTCAAACTGAATCATTTCAAAATTGTAACAACATACTAGTGTAAATGTGTTGAAATTGGAATCACAGGGATGAAAAAGAATCTGAAGTGGAAGTGTAGGGCTGGTAAAGTGTAATCTAGCCTCTGTAAACTTGCATAAGTAAATACTGTTGTAAATTTAAAGGGAGGAATGACAAAAATATTTAAGAAAGGAAAGAAAGATCATAGAAACCATGAAAACAAAAGGCCACGATGTTTCATAAGAATGTAACACACGCAAGAAGAACAGTGGTTTCTCACTGCTTCTGGATTTCAAACGGATTCCAACCTATTAGTATTTGAAATAAATTAACAATCCATTAGAAAGGTCATAAGAAATGCTCCTCAAGAAATGACCAATCAAAGCAATTATATGTAAAACAACCAAATCAGTACCATCATCGACTACTAAATAAGGATAATTAATGATAAAATAACAGAGCCAGATGCTAGGGCAAGAACAATCATCTTACAGTAAAAAAAGAACAAGCTGGGACAGTGGATGAGCTATATTCAGGACACGCATCTATCAGAATCCAACCTGCAACAACAACGTACAAGAAGAGAAATTCAAGTAAAGCAACCACCAAAATTCAATGAAACAAATACAAGAAAAGATGCGACCAACTTTGAAGCGGATGTTTGCAGATCCATCAAATTTCCAAACAGAATGAAAGAGTCACAAAATTACATCATTGGAACCGCGTTACCTACAAATGCAGAGGTCTTGAGACTGTAACAGCTCCTGAAACAGAAACAAACCAGAAAACCTCTCCATTTTCTAGTACCAAAACAAATCCAAGCAACTGTTAATCCCAAAAGCCTAAGCTGTTAGGAGATCAGCCCCTCAACAACTTGCCAACAGAACTCAATACTCCCAATCATGTGTAGGCCCACTCCCACTCTAGTTAACAAAATAGGGCCTAACCAAGAACAAGGTTACAAGGGTCACCAGAATACAAATACAAACCAAACAATAAATAGGGGGTTACCTACGATTGGTAATGGCAGAACTAGAAGAGGGGTAGGGGGGACAAGGTTACGCGTTGGGTAGTGCAGCACTCTCTATTATCATGCCACGTAATGGTTGATCACAAAAGCCAAATTATGTTAGAACTCAGGATATCACGTTAAGTCATAGTTGATCCCAAAAGCTGATTTTGGTAGAACTCAGGATAAATCTGAAGCAATTGCAGCTGTCACAGGATATGAAAGGAAATAGCCTACCTTAATAAATCCCGTTTCCAGGCCTCAAACTTCAATGATAAAGGGACATAGAAAATTATTTTTATTTTAAAAAAAAAGGAATGAACACGTGCGGGCTTGGCATGGAAAAGCATCAAAACGAATCCAGAAAGATTTATTTGGTCAAGAGTGAATGAAATTTTTTAATGAGCCTATCTATTTGTTAGGTCAATACAGGTCTTCTTAGGAAAGACCGAAAGAGTTAAAAATTTACCTACTATAACAAATCTTACTAAGATCTTCCAGGCATTCACTTCAGAAACCATTTATGGGGAGACATATTGACAAAAGAAATAATCAGGAGAGACATACCATGGTGCCGAAACTGTGCAATGAGGCAAATGCTCTCTTTTAGACACCAATCCCAGCTGTAAGGCAGATAAATCCTTAATACCCAACAAAATAAGAATGTACCTGTTAACCAGATTTCACTTGATTTCCCAAGAAAAGCAATAATAGTGATGAACCAATAACAATTCTGAGTGTGGTCAAATGCAATTCAACTTTAAAAGAACAGTCAATGAGTAATCCACCATCAGTATCAAACACAGCATAATCATTAGTGCACATATGTGGAATAACAGCCACAAAAAGTATTTCAAAATTATATAAAAATGGAAGGGGTGCAGTTAGCAATGGCTCCCAAATTCCAGTAAGCACTTAAATTTATTTGCCGAGTAAAAAATAAGTCAGCAATGCTAGAGAAAAGAAAAATGAACAGAGGCAAAATTATGCTAAAAAGAAAACTGTTATTTGTTATGACAAGAGAATTTATCCGCATTACATAAACAATGGAGGTTTGTTTTTGTTTTCCTTTTTTAAACTTCTTCAGATGAGTATACAAAAAGAATGGCCATAATTACATGTGCTTGTTTGCCAGAGCCATAACTTATATTGGCAGGTTGCCCTCTGACAATAGCGCCATCAATCTTGTCTAAATGGTCAAGTAATTCAAGAAAATATACAGTGCACTGCTGTCCTCACATAAGCATATTCAAATCCGAGAGGTCATCCATAGGAATGTCAAGCCCCTCCGCATCATGGTCTTGCAAACCGTCCTCATCAAAGTTCAACCAAGTACTCAGATCTTGGTTGCCACCAAGGTCATCGGCTACTCCTAGTTCTATCGAGTCTAATTCATTCAGATGCAAGTTTGCAAAATCCATTTGTTTCTTGGTCTCTGTAGGACCCTGAGGAATGTCATTATAGCGTGTGGGCTCAACCTCTTGTTTACTGTTATTATTGTTGCCAGCAACTTCAACAAATCCAGCTGAAGGGGCATTGCTAATCAACCCATTTCCTGAAGTAGATAGCTGAGCTGTCTTCTGTTTGGGCTTTGTTTTGGTTTTACGCTCACCCTTATTGTTACCCAATGATTGACGGCCAGCTTTGGTAACAGAATTCCTGGCTGACGTATCTTTGTCCCTTTCTCTCTCACTTCTTTTTCCTTTTGCTCGGCCCAACACAGTACCAAGATTTGATGCAGCTTTCAAGGAAGGGCTGCCAACATCATCAAGCAGAACTTCCTTCTTTTTCCCTTTGTACAATATTGGTCCAGTTTTAGTAACCTGCTCAGAGGGATGGGTAAGACTTCCAGAAATACCACAAGAACCCCTGCCATACTTATTGTGATGATCAGGCCGCTCCGCCCAATTGGAAGAACCTGTGAAAAGAAAAGAGAGAAGGCATTTACAAAAAGCAGTTCACCTGAGAATAAGTTTCTGCAAGAGAGATATCTATAAATAAAGGGTGCTGTTATTGGCACTCCAAAAATAGTGCACTCCTCCCTATACAGATTTTCCTTGTATTTTTATAAATTTGGAGGGCCTAAACAGCTCCCATAAATAAATTAGAGATGTTTTGAAAGATATCTATAATAAAACTGTGTATTGGTTTTGATTGATATATATGACCTCTAACTATACAACTGCTTTCAACATCTTGCAAAACATGCAAACTGTGGCACATAAATTTCTAAACACATACGAACACAAAAAAAAGTAAGCTAAACCAACAAATACTCCTCAAAAGCAAAGCATTTAATTTAATACTCAAAAGTACTAACCTGAAACCCAAGGTTCTTGTTGAGAGTTTTGATTTTCAAGTGGCGAACTCAGGCCATTGCATTTCATGGTTTCTCTGTTGCTACCGGGAAGCGATGCAGCAAAAATGACATCTCGAATTACAGGCTCATTAAAGCAGCTTTTACCGGTTTCTTCATATTTTCGACATCTAGCAAGAGTCCTCTTCATAAAAGCAACGGCAACTGGTTTTGAAACCTTAGCAATCCGATATTTTGAAGCAATACTTCCTCGAGTAGCCTAAAGAAACCAGAAAATGAGACCTTTTATGGTCAAAAGAAGTATAGAAACCAGAAAATGAGACCTTTTATGGTCAAAAGTAATACTTCATACTTAACATGCTACAGTTAAAATTCAGCAGAATGTGGGTACATACTACAGTTAAAAGACATCATTTTTTTTGCACTTCAATCAAGATGTAAGTAATTGAAGCTTGGAACGTGTAAGTTTAAATCCCATCCCAATAAGCAAATTGAAAAAAGTACCAGAAGCTTTCTGTAAGCCAACTCAACAAGCTTGTCCATAGCAACCTGCTCGCGGCGCCTGCAAGAATCGGTTCTTGTGTTGATTTTGTACCAAAAATATATATATATATATATTATACTACAAATATATAGAAAACATCTAAAGTACTGAATATCATACCGTCTTTCAATGTCCATGCCTTCTTCAATTGCTGTAACAAATTTGTTTAACTGTATCTTCTTCCCATCAACCTACAGAGAGAGAGAATCAGAATACAATTTATGGTAGTGAACTATGAGATAAAATAGGAAAGATGACGAAATGACTCCGAATGGACCATTGCAAGACAAAATTGGGCAATCATATGAATGAGGAGAAAGTTCAGTTTAACAATGTGGAAACACAGTTATGTTCATAAGAGGTGATATCTAAGAGCCATAACCTGTTGGTGAAGTAGCTTCTGTAGTCCAACAATATCTTTATCAATTGCTTCATCCTCTCCATCAGCTAGATCAGGCTGAGACAAGGCAAACAGTAAGTTGTTAAATTATTGTAGGAAAGGGATTGAAAAAGGCAACAGACAGAAAGAGAGCTTTCATTCGAAGTAGTTCCCCAGATCCTAATTCTGCACTGGATGACATGCAAATTTCTAGCAGAAAAAGGACTCACCCTGACAAACTCAGAAGTGAAAATACACTTTATGGTCATGGAGCTGAACACTTATACATCAACACTTACATAGGGTAAGAGCTTACCACTGTTTCTTGATACAGGCCAACACTCTGTAGCTCCAACAAGAGTCTATCCTCCAGAGGCATCTGCTCATATGGGCAGTCAGAGGAAGAAACTCCTGGTGACTTTGTACCCACATGTAGTAACCCATCTGCACCATTCTCGGAAAACATGGGGAGCATCCCACTCTCTGAACGCAACACTCCAAAATCTACTTTTGACAAATCATTATTGTATAATTGATTACAGATTCCTGAGGCATTCACGAAGCCACTAGCCCCATTGTAAGGGTAACTATCAATGGAACATTGATTGAGAGTCTGCGAACCCAAATCTGTATCATTTGCAAACTGGATCCCGATCCCATTCCTTGGCTCAACATTAATTGAGGCACATGTACCACCTGGAGAATTGTCCCCATTATATTGTAAAGACATGGTTCTCCAGTCAGTGCCTTTTTCAAATTCTTCTATGTCATCTTCCATGATTAGAGCCGATAATACTCTTTGGTACAGTGGAGGCACTTTCTTTGTTCGTTCTGAGTCTAATCTTCCACAAGATATATCTCCTTTTTGAATTTGGTCTTGCACATTCCACTCGTATGGTCCAGAAACAAGAGTCTTAGACACAAAGTTCTCTTCATCCACAATATCACCCTGGGAAACAACATAACTTCATAATTAACATCACATCTGATCCTGCTCAGCAGGATGTTTGTCTTCCTCAGAAACACACCTAATAGTAAAGTAGAAACTAAAAAAAGCTGGTTAGAATAATTTAACATCACGGACAGAATAACCCTGTTCATAGTGTCTTCTTTTTCATTCTTTCCCTTTATTGGTGTATGTCCTTTGCAAGAAAATGATCAATTTCAAAAACTAAACCACTTGTGCAACCACCTTTTTGTAACACTAACTTAAAGGTAGGATACTGTTTGCAGAGTTTGCAAAAGCATAGAAGGAAAATGTGTTGCTAAACATTTGAAAATCCTAATGAATGCCTAAAAACTGAAGCTTAAATAGATGTCTGAGGTGGCACACTTTAGGATGAAATACAAAATTCAAGTCTCAATCAAATAACATATGACACTGGATGGAAAATAACAAAGAAAGATGGGAAGAGATAGAAATCAGATATCAAAAGCCTCTGTCAATAAAATAACATGCTAGACATTACCGAAACATTATTGGCATTGCCTAACATCAGAGACATGCATTCATCATTCTCCTTCGCAGATATGAGCTGATTTGAATGCAAACATAAAAATAGGGAAAGCATTAGTCAGGGACCATATCAATCTAATAAAAGAAATTTTCTTGAGTGAGATGCAGTGATAAATTCTAGCTACTACCTGCTCCTTGAAGTAGGATACCACCTCTAAACTGACAGGACCAAATATTGGTTCCATTTTCTTCCAAAATGAACTAGAACAAGCCAAATCTGCAAAAAACAACCAAGCAATACCATAATGAAAATGTATACAAAAAATACATAGTTATAATGCAAATTTAAGCATATAATATATGTACATAGATATTTCTAAAGAAAGATTAGTCTCAGAAACATACTGTTGGCATTACAGGCAAAATTTGCAGCTTCCAGAAGTTCTTCATGGTCATCAGCCGGCTCACCTGAAGCATCATAGGCAATAGCATATCAGCCCTTAAGTTTCAAAGAGCCAAACCATTATGTGCACTACATATATAGTAATCTATTTTCTGATGGAAAAAATCCAAAGAAATGAAATATAGCTTTCTAAAGAAGTTCGAAATCGGTAATGATGATTCTCATCAGTCACAGAGTGTACATACATGCATATCCAAATGAAGGTAAAACTTCGACAGATGGCGCAATATACAGAAGGGAGCTGCTATTGTCACTACAAAAAGATCATCCTGCACTCCTGCCTAGTGAAATAAATAAGGGATGGAGGAGTGCAGAATGACCTTTTTTAGTGCTACTAAAAATTCCCTGTACACTCTTCAAAAAAAAAAAGCGCTATACAGAAATGTAAAGCCAAATGCCCAAACCCTAATACTGTATGATCTCTTAGAAAATTAAAAGAATCATTTCTCTATGAATAACCTTTGTGGTATTGGTACAACAAGAAATAGTTAAGAGGCCTAGTCAAAACATACCAATAAACAAAATGCTGGTACTCTACCTGCACAATCAGGGGAACCGTTGGTAGATATATGGCCCGGAAAAGCAAAGGCCTTCCTATCTGACAGTTTCTTCAGAGGAGGACGCCCTGACTTACTGAAATAAGAAAAAATACAAAGCTTAAATATAATACTGTCTAGACTTGGTTTAACAGGAAAATGCTAAAGTGAGAAAATATAGATCATTTGATGCTGAAAGAAAACATTAATGAATAAATAAACTAGTTAACACCTTCCATTCTTCTCGGAATCAGGCCTTATACTTTTGAATGGCTTTGCCGAGGCTGAAGTCTCCAATTTTTCCCTTGTAGCTACAGTGGTAGCCCTACAAACTGATGATCCCCTTCCACTCCTTCCCTGTCTCCGAACACCAACTCCATTTTCCTCTTTATTGAGCACTTTATTTTTCTTTGTAGGCAATATTGAAGAACCAGTATTCTGAACATCATTCACAGCTTTCTCATCTACTTCACGGCTACCTGGTCCTTTCTCTTTCAGTCTACTTTCACGATTTTCACCAGCACCAGATTCTTCACTTTCAGATAATCTGGCAGGAGATGAAACTATTTCCTGTTTAATTCTAATTTGTTGGGCACCATTCGCAACACTCTTCTGAAGCAGCCCATTGGTCCCAAAAGAATTTAATCTACCACCCACATCAGAAGGAGAACAGCTTTCTGAGGGTATCTGCACTTCATCATGGTTTGACACAGGAGACACTAGATTTGATCTTCTGGTTCGAGACATTTTCTGTGGTCTCTGACCAACCCATTGAGCCATGGGGGGCGAGGTTGATCCTGTGGGCATAGGACGCTTGCGATTGGTTTTGGTTACACTTGGAGGTTGTTCCCATCCCTCAGGTGTTCCAGATGTGCGAGGAAGACTAGCAGATGAGTTGCATGCAGTTACAGGGCCATTTCTCGGTGCCCTTGAAGCCTTTCCTTTTGTCACTGGATTAGGATTGAGTATTTGACTATCATCGCGAACATTTAATCTGAACAGAGTGGTCATCAGATCAGACATTAAAAAGTCAGTAAATATATCTAGTAATAACCAGTCAAAGAAACCTTCAATGCAGCTACAAGACACTCTTTCACAAGCATAGTATGAGCACATACTTATTGTTTCCCTTTGGTACAAGTCGCTCCTTAGTCAACCCGGATGTTAAATCCCTAGAAAGAGAGACCTTGTCCAACTCATTCTTGAGCATAATACGATCATTTGCATTGGCAGGTAAGGAATTAGAGTCTAACTTGTTAATGCCTTTACCACCAGTAAATGACCCTGATCTGCAAAAGTGGAGAAATTTCTCATTTTATTTAATAGCTAGTAGCAAACAAGACTAATAAGGAGGCAGAACCAGTAAGAGGATTACTGCATGAAACAAGACAATTTCAAAAGGAAACCCCAAGTATACAACCCAGAATAATGCATGATCAAACCTATACTTCCCTAAGAAAAGAATAAAATGTTTAAAAAACAACCCTTGCACTCACCCCTTGGGACTTTACACATTGAAGGGGAAATTTACATTGTCCAGAATATGACAAAATAAAGAAAATGGCAATTTCAAATGGTGGCTACTTTTTTCTATTCCATTTTACACTTTACAGGTAAAAAAAAAAGGATTTTAAAGAACAAGCACATCTAATAAAGCATGTCATCACAACAACCAACTAGGCTGCAAGTGTATATGATAAATATACTTCTAATAGAACATTGTGACAATATAATTTCTAGGTTCTATAAAGTGGTGGTGGATGTTTGTTAACATATAAAGTCACCTGAAACTTTGGGCATCACAGGCTTGGGGACAAGGCTCATCATTAGGCTTATGATGCAACGTTCGTTTTAGCTCTGCATCACCATCCATGGGCCTGCTAAATACTGTGCCTACAGAACGCTTCCTTTTCATTTTCTTATCCCATGCTTCCCCTCCAGCAGGTAGTCTGCGTATCTTTTCCTCAACGAGATCAGAGCCTTCACCTCTAAGCATATCCCTATCTTTTCCCATGACCACAGGCTGCCTTGTCAGCACATTACTTCTGCTTTCGGCCTAAGAGAATAAAGTCAACCACAAACGTACATGTTATGGAAACAAGATCAAAAATTAAGTAACAAAGATAACTAGCCATGAAATTCCCTAAGAATCTCAAGCAAGTTAGAGATTTGTGGGGAGGATTAAAGACCTTCAAGCTGAAACCTGAAAAAATTATAGTCGTGGTACTCACACTTCCAGCTCAGGATAATGTTAAATCTGAAAGGGTGGTACTACTTTCTAACAGAAACATTTAGTGGGTTTTTGCCACCAGTTAAATTTTACATTCTTCGTTTCAAGTTGACCTTTTGTTGTTTCAAATTCCCATGCCTATGTTATAGGTACAAGGCTTTTCTTTTGATTTAATTTACTCTTCCCAGGCTGTATCTTCCTTTATTTTCTGTAAAACTTACATTTCTTAATAATTTAAGATAGTGAAAACTGGATAACTAATTCCACTAATTAGCAAGAAAACCACAAAGATATTGAAATTTGACCGTCGATATTTATGGCACAAACTAAAGTTTTGATAGTAAACCAAAAGGATATGTGTGTGTAAGTGCACATACTACACATTATTACTTATGTGTGTAGATGTATGTTTGCCATCGTTTATAGCATTAGATGTTAATATATAGCAAATAACTTCAAACCACAAGGTAAAACTCTCTGAATACATACCCTTATTTCTGTGACCGAAGAGCGAACACGCCTATTCATCACAACAGTCTTAGTCCTGTCCTCCAGCCTTTGATTCATAGGATCTGAAGAGTTTCTTGAAGCTCCCATCTTCAGCAAATTTGATCCACCTGATCTTTCATTTGTCATAAACTCATTCCTTTGCTGCTTCTTTAAGTTTAAAGCTTCACAATACCTGTTCAATTTGTCTATGGATTCATCCAACCTTTTTGCTCTAACCCTGACCAAAAATTGTTGTAAAATCAGCAGAGAGATAACTTCTTGATGACAACCCCAAATAAACACATCCCAAGATTCACCCACTTCCAACAAGGTTGATACTACATAACCTTGAATTACAGGTAGAAGGTTCAACTATATTTATTAGACAGATTAAGATTTACTTTTTAACTTCATAAAAAAGAACATCAACACTGGAGAGGATCTCGAGCCACAAATAAACAGATTCAAGGATAAATGGAAATTTTAGAGTTATTTAAATTACCTAGCCTTGTTTGAGGCCTCTAGCACACTGGCTTTGAACCATTTTAGGTCCTCTGTAGCCACTGGAGTGTGAGGCTTCAAATTAGCTGCTCCAAATGGATTGTCTTCTACACTGCCCCCAAAAGGTAGTCCCAGAATCCTCCTTAGCTCACCTAAGGAAGTAAACTTCTGATCTCCCATTGTAATAGGATCTAACATCAAACACTGATGTAGTGGAGGCAAATTTCCTGCCGAAGTAGCATTGCCCCTGGGCGTACTAGCACCAGAACTAAGCATTCGACTCTCACCACCCTCACGGAAGCTTCCAGACCTATCCAAACTGGCACCAGGGTAATTTCCCCTCATCCCATTTGGATATCCCCCTGCAAATGCCAAGTCCTCTGGACTGGCTGAACTCATCTCAAATCTCGCACCTCCCGCCATTACTCAAGCCCAAGGGAACCAGTTCATATCAACAAATAGTTTCTTCCTAAAAACCTAGTTCAGCTCACTCAATAAACGATCTCAAATGCAGTGATCTACAAGTACTGGACAAATCATATCCATAAATAAATGCTCTTTCTGAAGTTATCTGACCATATCTACAACACCCATTGAGCTTAAATTAGTACAAAACCAAAATATAAACTCTGTTCTTTACATACACAAATCAATAATTTCTACACAATAAAGTCAAAGATAACACAAATCATTGTCAGAAATAATACACTGCGGTACATGTCAACAATTCATAAACCACTCGTCCACACCGAAATGGTACACCACCTGGTTTCGATGTTAAACTTAGTGTAACTTCACTTTCCAAATACAGAATTGAGTTTAGATAATTCAAAACAGAGTTGACCAAAAAGCTACCTTTACCTAGTGTCTCAAACAGAGTTGACCAAAAAACTTATCCTCATCTTGAGTACAAAAGATACTCAAGATTCCAAATTATACTTCTACCAATTTCCCTAAATTCTTCTGACCAACCAACAAAAGCAACTCAACAACTACAATTATCCATATATTTCTCTTTTAAAACAATTAAAATTAAACAGCTTAACTTCAAAATAATTCCGGAAAATTGGACAATTACCGAATTAAGAAAGATTAAAAAATTAAGCACCCCACTAAAACAATGCAAACCCTGAATTAAGCTACAAAAAATTAGGGTTTACCGAAATTGCACCAAATTGAACCTGAATTTCCCTCGCAAATACAAAATTGGGGCAAAGAGAAGCTAGACGCAAAACGAAACGCAAGCGAGACGTACAGGCATTGAGCGATCGCGAAGGAAGAGGTCGAATTGTAGGGCGACAAAGTACCAGTGAATTCTAGGGATTTGGGGGTTTTGGGCGTTGGAGGCTTGGGGCTGTCGTCGTGGAGGTCCTGTGAGAGAAAGAGGAAGGGCTGTGGGTCCCACGCAAATTTAGGGGCTGACTTTTTTGACTGCCGAGTCCAGCAGCAGGAGAGAGGAGAGAGAGAAGACAGTGGGGATTAAAATCGGGGCCTTTTATCTGCTTTTGGAGATGGAGTTGTAAGAGGTTCACAGCCACGTGGCGTTTGTATTTAATAATGTATAGTTAATTGTAAAATTTTTTTTACATAATAATGTACTAATGAATTGAAAAGTCACGTAACAGCGAACTCATTTTATTTAAGTTGTTATCCTTATTTTAGGTTTTGTTTTGGCGGACCGCTGCTCGATCGGCATCATATTCATATGGATGGATGGATGGATTCACCTCTTTTTGTACATTGCATATATGAATATGATGGATTCACCTCTTTTTGTACATTGCATTTTTTCCCCTTATTTTTCACTTTTGTTTTTTATTATTTTCCTGCATAGGCAAAAGCCATGATTTCATTCACCAAAAAAAAAAAAACAGCCATGATTTCTTACCTTCTTTATTGTTTGTACCGTTTTGGGGCATATATACAGAGGTTGTAGATAGTGTAGGTAATTGATGTGACAAACAAAGATATAATTGGAAAAAGGCAAAAAAGTATGGATTTGCAAAAAAGGAGTTGGAGTTGACTTGGGAGTTTCAACTTGGTGTGACTTTTGCATTAGGTTCGTTGTAAACAAGGTAAAAGGTACACTATGAAAATGTAGGTCTAACCAAAAGATAAACCCAATTTGCATAAAAAGAGAAATTAGTTTAAGAAAAGTTTCCATTTTAGTTCATCTCCATGCTCCTTGTCACATAAGACGGATATTTGTCATACATTCATTGTCAACATGTGGAATGTGTTTTAATTTGGAGTACCTTAAGAAAATCATACGTGTTTTTCATTAGTACTAACTAATGACATGTTAAAAAATGTGAGCAATATTTCGAAAATGAAGACCAGTTAGAGTCGATGAACCACCAATAAATGGTACATGGCCTCATATCATGTCAACTAAAAGAGGGTAAAAATACTAGTTCATCCTCACTTAAGTTATCGAGATGGGTTTAACTTAAGGATAATACTTGGGTACTCACTAGTGAGTACCCTATATACTCACTTTAATAATTTGGCCCAATGATATTTTAACACATATTTTATTGTTTTAAAAAATAAAACATATGCTATTTAATTTTTCTTGAGCTTTTAAAAATAAGGAACACATGTCATCTTTTGATTGGGCCAAATCAGAAAGTGAGTATATAGGGTACTCACTAGTAAGTATCCAAGTTAACTTAATGGATGTGCCTCAATATTGACAAAAGGTATAGTCCCAACTCCCAAGCCAATTAGATAACTTGGCTCACAAGGTAAAGAGAAATAGTCTGTAATCCAAACCTTCATACACTTGCTCATTTTTTTTATCAGAATCAAATTAGATTTGGAGTAGAACATAAGAAACATGAACTAATAGGATTAAGCGATACTTACTGCGAGATATTGAGTTAGAAGCTTACAAGTCATACAGGGACTCTAAAAGTGTCAGTATATAAACCTTCTTCATGAACACACTAAAGTATGCAATCATCCGAACTCTAGCCTACTGCTTGAACTTTGTATTTGCAATTAATGAACAACAAAAAGAAGCAAACAACAAGGTACTTTTTGGGTTGAACCAATGACCTCAACTTTAACAAAGGTCCGACTCATTTATGGTTGGAAAATTGAAGTAAAAAACTTTTGCATAAAGAAAGAAAATGATGCATATTATACATTAAAAAGAAATACAACAATACAACAAACTATGTAACTTTAATAAGCTAATTACAAGGTTAACAAAAGTGAAGCAAACTAATTTACAAGGTCTTAACTAAATACAACAGAGTTGTTCTAGACAACTTATTAAAAGTACAGATGACCTATTCTACTAGGTTGCTACTTCCCTGAAAAAACATTAAGAAGGTTGCAGCTTATCTACACACAAAAAATCAGGCTTTTCAGTACTATTCCATCTAGATTTAACACGGTGAAGGGATGGTCCATCCATGTTTGAATCCATCAGGTCTTATCTGGGTCCTCTTGTTTACGGTCATCTTCTTCCTCGAAATTTGAGCTAATGTAAATAAGGAGAGATGAACTAACATAAGGTCTTGGAATAGAGGCAACATCTTGACTAAAAGATAAGGAATATTTGGTATTGGTGGATACGGTATTGAATCTGGAATCAAATTTGAATTCACTTCGAGTATTGGCATCGAGGGTCAATGAGTTCCTAGCAGTGGCCAAACATATCCACAAGACGCTCACATCCTCCATAACTTGTCCAAACCAATTATTGTTCTGCTCAATCTTCATACTATAAAGACATTTAATGAATATGGAGTTGTGATATATCACAAGTGTATCTATATGGTGATAAAATCTCTTTGCATGATTTATTTGTATCACATTATTCACCATCTAGCTATAAGATTCTCTGCGGAGACACGCATGGTAATACTCTTCGCTATATGACCATAAACCTTCGTGATCCAACTTATAACCACCATGAGCATCAAAATCAAAAAGAGGATTCATCTTAGACATTAAAAGATAAAAAGTCACCAACCAATTAAATAATAATAAAATATATATATATATATATATATATATAAATATGTATATATGATATGGTATCATTACCTAAAGCTCTGATACCATATTGTCAAGCCCCAAAATGAGGATAAGTTTATTAGGACGTGATTCATACTTTAACTCTAAAAACTAATCTAATATAATCAAAATGTGAAGAAAAACAAAAATAAGAAGTGATAACTCATATATTGTATTCATTTATACCATTCATTTCTAATCTTTTTGTTATGTTTTTGAGTTAAATTGGTTGCATTTTACTCTATCTTGTGCTGGTGTGTAGTTTATTGTACTTTAGGGTGTATTTGAAAGCAAATGGAGCAAAAGGAAGAAAAATGACGATTGTAGAAGGTTTTGGAAAGTTCCCAATTTGAATTCCTATTTCAATTAGGAAGGAAAAAGCTTCCAGAAGATGGGTTATCTCACGTTGTTGATCCTGAAGCCCGTAAGATCAAGTGTGTTTCTTGAAGCCCAAAAAGTCTAATTGGAGCCCTTGCTGCCCAAACGTTTAAATCCTTAGCCTACTCTGATTGGTTTCTTTGTGTGCTGCTGCAACCTATTTTACCCTATAAATACAAGGGTTTTACACCACTTTTTGATATCCCCTCTTGGGGACATCCACACCTCTTCATTCTCTCTTTCTTTGTCTTTTCATTAAGAATCAAAACCCTAGTTCACCTCACTGTTCGTTGCCACCAAAGAAACCACGCAGTCGCTGTACTTGAAGGAGTTCCACATCAGAATTGCTTCAAGGGTTTCTTCTTCTTTGAATATAATTTCACTCATGTTGTGCTTCATATTTAGATTTGATGTAATCATGATGTGTAATTAAGTACATGGATAGGAATTTCGATGTAGCCTTGCAAACATATTTTATGTTATTAAGTTAATGATTCAGATTTCATGGTCCAGCTTTATTGATTCGAATATTGTTCGCAATGTGGAGTAGTATGCATACTTATTGACATGCCATCTTTAAGTTTCATGCTAGTTTAATTCAATTCAAGTTTTGATCACATGTCATGTTAGTACTTGGATGATTTATAATTTAATGAATAATCTGCTAAGTACATGTCTGTTTTCTTTGTGTTTTCCTAAACTTAATAGACTTCTAATTAGTAACCTCGGATAGGGCTGGGTTCGGTTCGGGAACCGAACCAAATACTGAAACCGAATTTTCGGGGAGGAAAATTTATATACCGAAACTGAACCGAATTTTTCGGTATACCGAAATTCGGTATTACCGAATGAGTTGGGGCCATTTCGGTAATGGGCCTCCCCGAAATGTACATAAGCCCAACAAAATTTGACAATTTTTTGGCCCATATTATTATGAGTCTAACTCTAAATTCTAATGACTCTAATACATTCTTAAAGCCTTAATTCTAATCCATTCACATATATATATATATACATACATACACACATATACATACATACGCACATATATATACATACCGAATGAAATTATTAGTTTTGCAACAATTATAGCATTATACAACCCAAAAGAAATAAAGTAATCCAAATAAGTTCTACAAATTTGTTAGTTAAGCTTCAACCCTTCCCTTATACAAATAAGTTCTACAAAGTAACCCAAAATAAATTATTAGTTAAGCTTCAACCCTTCCTCTCTTTCGGCCCCTTTCCCTTGTAGACGTAGAAGATTGAACCCTTCCCCGTGTAGTTGTTGTAGAAGTTTGACCTCCCCTTCCACTTGAAATTGAAAGAGGATGTGGAGGTGGATGTGGTTGAGACGTTGGACGAGGTGGTTGTGGTGGAGGAGAAGGTGACATTTCCCCTTGACTTGGATTTTGGCCTTGAACATTAAGTGTACGTACATAAAAGAATAAATAATAGAATATTCATATTAGAAATAGAAAGTAAATGTATTGAGTGCTAAGATAAGATGTTACAACCCGTTCCAAAATTTTATGTAAAATTACCAAAATACCCCTAGTGGTCAATGTTGACTTTTGCTGACTTTTTCGAGACGACATGTGAAAATTATTTTCTTTGCATAATCAAGTAGCACTCGTCGATACGAACACGTGGACGCAAGCAGAACTTAATTTACGAAACTTGAAAGTGTAGGGGCATTTTAGTAATTTTCACACCCATTAGGTTAATTAGGGTTTTGGGGCTAGCTGCTGTGCAGTTATTCCTCCACTCTCTCTCCACGACCTATCTCTCTCTCGGCCAAAACCTCACAAAACTAACAAACAAAACCCTAGTTTTGGGTTGGAGCACAAAACCATCAAACCACGACACAAGACTATAGCCATTACGATCGTCTCGTCATTCTGGACGAGACTGTGATTCCCGAATCCTCAAACTCGAACCCAATAGGCCAAACCGATATCAAAACGGAAACGACAAACTGCCATTCAAGCTTTCGTACAATCCCGGCTTAGGTAAGCCTTGAAACCATTCCCATTGGTTTTATCACATTGAGTAGGTTCAAATCGATATAAGGAACGTAATTTTTGGTGCAGTTTTGAAGGAGAACGGAATTAGGGTTTGTCGAAAGCTTTCCGGCCAATTTCAGGCCATCTCCAGCCATTTTTTGGGCCCCAATTTAGTATGAAAATATTCTACTCTTCAATACCTTCAATTTGATATATGACACGTTGAATTTGGCCAAGGAATGAAGGAGATATGAATTTTTAAAGTGATGCCGTTAAAGTCACGGTAACAGAATATTCCGTTAGAAAAAGGTATATTTTGTTAAGTTTGATTGACGCCGTTGACTTTAACGGCGCTGACGTCAGCATGCGCGCGGGATGATGTCATCAAGCGCGTGGCGACACGTGCTGACGCGTGGCTGACGTCAGCATGCGCGTGGGATGACGTCATCAAGTGCGTGGCGACACGTGCCAGTGCGTAGCGACACGTGCCGACGCGTGGCGAAGAAAAGAATGAAAACCAAACGAACTTAAATAAAGTAATGTAGGAAGGAAAAAAAAACCAAAACCCAGTGGAAAAAAAGAAAAAAAATATTGGAATAGGAGACGATCAGTATGACTCTACCGATTGTATCTTGATAGAGTCGGGGCCCTATAACCGATACTCACATATAGTAGTCGGTATAGTCATACTGATCCTTCTCTTTTTCATTTGTTTCTTGTTTTTTGGTATTTTGGTTTTTGTTTTGTTATGTTTTTCTTTCCCTTGCCATAACACCAAATTATTATCTTCATATTCTACAAAATGTATTTTTTGGTGCAAAATCGCTTATATTTCATGTTTAAACACTGGAAAAACAGCGATATAAAACCTAAATCTAAAACATTTTGAATCTCCACGGGCGGCTCACGCGCGGCTCCACTCGCGGCTCAGCCGAGCCGGTCAGCGCCGGTCTGAACCGGTTCGCTGACGTCAGCAAGGCCGGTCTGACCCGGTTTGCTGACGTCATCGCTGACGTCAGCGCCGGTCATCCCTTCCAATTTTTCGGTCGCCGGCGCCGGCGCAAGCCGCCGCCGGCCACCGTCGCCGGCGCCGGAATCTGGGAAAAGTGGCCGGATTTCTGGGAATTTTTCAAAGCTTCATAACTTCCTCGTTTTAAGTCCAAATTGGACGATTCAAGTACCAAAATGAAGCTAGAGATGAGGAGAACAAGATTGTACCATTTTGGGGACCAAAAACTGGCCAGACGTGGCCTGAAATTGAGGAGGAAGAATCGGCCAAAAATGAGTTCCTCTGTTCTCGATGCCAATTCGACTTCCAGACCTTGGGTTGGGTTCCCAAGGTCTCCAGAGATGATTTGGTGATGCATTTGAGCTTCCTCGAGCTCCAAAATGCAGGTTTTCAAGTCGGCCAAGAATTGAACATCAAAGTTCCTGGGTTGCTGGGTTCAAATTGTGTTGGAGAAGAAGGTCAGTGACCTTCCCTGGCCAAGAAATGGCTCAGAGAGGGGGAGGATCGGCATGGGGTGCCTTGAGCATTTTTGTGAGGTTTTTTTGGTTTGTGTTGCAGAGAAGAAGAAGAAGATGAGGACTTGGAGACAAGGATCCAGAAAATCTGGATTGGCCACATGGCCTGCAGACATTTGGGCCCCAGCCCAAACAAGACAAAATTGCCCAAATTTGAATTACGGAAAACGTGGAAATTCAACGCCCGTAAAATATTCGTTCGGAGTCCGAACGACGTACGACTCGCGTCTACGAATTCGTATCGACGAGCACGTCAAGAAAATACAAGTGGATGCGTCGTACGAGTTACGACGCAAAAGTCAACCGAAAAGTCAACCTAGGGGCAAAAACGTCATTTCCCACTTTCGGGAAAAAATAAGTTAAATTTTGAACGGGATGTTACAATCTACCCCCCTTATAAAAATTTCGTCCCCAAAATTTCCATAAGAAGCACAATGAGGTAGATAAGAGTACTAAACTGTTCACAATACATCTCCTCCGAGTCGTTCCCTCGAAAGGGATGCAGGAGAAGAAGACAATTGTCAGAACCAAAAGCTGACAAACAATGTTCCGACGTCACCACAACTCAAGGTGACACCAGTGCTTCGAAGTTTAATCAAAAGAGGGATACGATTAGCCGGAAGAGTAATCAGTCGTCCGAAGGACTTCTGATAGAGTTTACCTGCTACTACGTTTGCACGACCGGGAGGTGGTAATCGATAGTGCAATCGTAGTCACCCATCAGCTACATCCAACTCCTTTAACTGAGATTGAGGTCTCCCAGGAAAATGAGACGCCTGAACTTTGGTGGTCAAAGAACGGTCAACACGTCTCACCAAAGAGAAAGATATTTCTGAACTTGGAGCAAAGATAAAAGCATCAAGCCCTAAAGAGAAAAAGGTTTCAGAACTCTGGAGTAAAGATACTGGCAACGAGCTTCGACTCATGGGTATGATAATTCATCTCATGCAGTTTCAGTCGCCTGAAGGCATGAGCGATTATCCATCCATGCTGTATTAGCACACAGACCAACCCGCTCAGTGACGCATCACTGTAGAACACAAGGTACAACGATTTGAGCGCAAACTCCTGCTCAGCCACCAACTGCGCACATATGGGCATCGTCTCTATTGGAACAACGATTTGAGGTGAGGCTAATGTACAAGTATTTTTGAACTCATTTGTTTACATTAAAAACTTTTTAGATTTAGGTTTTATATCGCTGTTTTTCAAGTTTTTAAACATAAAATATAAGAGATTTTGCACCGAAAAATAGATTTTGCAGAATATGAAGATAATAATTTGGTGTTACGGCAAGGGACAGAAAAACAACACAAGATAAAAACCAAAAATTCAACAAAAAAAAAATCGAAAAAGTGGAGGATCAGTATGGCTCTACCGACGACTATAAGTGACTGTCGGTTACGAAGACCCGACTCTATTTTTCCACTGGGTTGTTCTTTTTTTCCATTGGTTTTTTTTTTTTCCTTCCTACATTACTTTATTTGAGTTCATTTGGTTTTCATTCTTTTCTTGGTATACGGTCTAACATAAGTTTTTTCATTAAAAATTGCAAACACATGCACGGTAGTTGAGACAATTCTTTTTACTGAAAATATGACTTTAGCCCCTCAAACTCAATGTTCTCCACATAAAACCCAACGCAATTTTTTTACTCGAAGAAAACCCAGTGACTAGGATCCACATAAGCAAATTCATTAATTACGCTTCACTTTACAAATTCTACATTTTTTAGATGCCTAAATTACCCCTATTGCATGATTGCTGTGCACAAGTAATTAGAGCGCCAACTCCTGCTCAGCCACCAACTGCGCGCAACTACCGGCCTTATGGAGAAAATTGAGTTTAGTTGCTAAAGTCATATTTCAAAGAAAAGAATTGTCTCAACTACCGTGCATGTGTTTGCACTTAATGAAAAACTTATCTTATACTGGGATACCAAGAAAAAGAATGAAAACTAAACGAACTCAAATAGCAATGTAGGAAGGAAAAAACCAAACCCAAAGGGAAATAAAGAAAAAAAAAAAAAGGAATCTGAGACGATCGGTCTCCACAGTCACCCATCCCTCTCTAGGATAGAGTCTGCATATAACCTGGCTACCACTTATAGTTGGTGGTAGAAGTGCATACCCGATCCTCCTTTTCGATTTTTTTTGAATTTTTGGGTTATTGTTTTGTTTTGTTTTTCTTTCCCTCGCTATAACACCAAATTCATGACCTTCATATTCGCAAAAATATATTTTTCGTGTAAAATCTCTTATGTTTCGTGTGTTTAAACACTTGAAAACAAATGTATATAAAACCTAAATCTAAAACTCGTTGAATCTAAACAAACGAAGTTCAAAAATACTTGTGCATTAGACTCACCTCAAATCGTCGCCCAACAGTAGACGATGCCCCATATGCGTTAGCCAGGTCGAGCAGGAGTTGGCGCCTAACGAATTGTATGCACATCAAACATGCAAATGTGTGTACTCTGCATCCTAACAATGTGGTGAATTTAGAAAGTAAAGTGAATTAATGAATTTGGTTATGTGGATCCTAGTCACGGGGTTTCTAGCAAAAATTACGCTGGGTTTTATGTGGAGAAAATTGAGTTTGAGGGGTTAAAGCTCATATTTCAAGAAAAAGTAGAATTGTCTCAACCACTGCATGTGTTTCTGCAATTTCTAATGAAAAAACTTATCTTATACCGTATACCAAGAAAAGAATGAAAACCAAACGAATTCAAATAAAGTAATGTAGGAAGGAAAAAAAAAAACTAAAAAACTGAGGGAAAAAAAGAAAAAAAGGAACTGAGGACGATTCCAGACCCATTACCGATTCTCTAGAATAGAGTTGGCCTTTATAACCGATAAATACTTATAGTTGCTGTAGCTGCATATCGATCCTCCGCTTTTTTCGATTTTTTTTTTTTTGGAATTTTTGGCTGTTTTGTTTTGTTTTTCCCTTGCCATAACACCAAATTATGATCTTCTATATTCTCGCAGTAATATATTTTTTGGTGCAAAACCTCTTATGTTTCATGTTTAAACACTTGAAAATAAAATATATAAACTTGAAATCTAAAATTTTTAATCTAAACAAAGGAGTTCAAAAATACTTGTGCATTAGACTCACCTCAAATCGCTGCCTAAATGTAGACGATGCCCATATGCGGTCAGCTTGGTAGCCGAGCAGGAGCTGGCGCTTCTAACATTGTATGCACATCAAACATGCAATAGAAGTAATTTCGGCATCTCAAAATGTAGAATTTGTAAAAGTGTGCGTAATTAATGAATTTGCTTTATGTGATCCTAGTCACGGTTTTCTCGGTAAAAAATTAGCTACTGGTTTTATGTGGAGAAAATTGAGTTTGAAGGGCTAAAGTCATATTTTCAAAGAAAAAGAATCAGTTTCAACTACCGTGCATGTGTTTGCAATTTCTAATGAAAAACTTATCTTATACCGGGAGTACCAAGAAAAGAATGAAAACCAAATAACTCAAATAAAGTAATGTAGGAAGGAAAAAACCAAAACCAGTGGAAAAAGAAAACAAAAGGGGAATCGTAGACGACTCGTACGCCCATTACCGATTCTATTATGGATAGCCTGGTCTTTATAACCGATACCACTTATAGTCACATGTGCATACCTATCCTCCTCTTTTTCGATTTTTTTTGGAATTTTTGGTTTGTTTTGTTTTGTTTTTCCTTGCCATAACAATTCAAATTATGATCTTCATATTCTTCGCAAAATCTATCGTTCTATGAAAATCTCTTATGTTTCATGTTTAAACGCCTTGAAAAACAAACATATAAAACCTAAATCTAAAAAATTTTTTTAATCTAAACAAAGGAGTTCAAAATACTTGTCCATTAGACTCACCTCAAATCGTCGCTCCAATAGGAGACGATGCCCATATGCCAGCTGGTGGCCGAGCAGTGAGTCAAGCGCCTCTAATGAATCGTATGCACATCAAATATGCAATAAGGGTACCTCGGCAAATCGAAAATGTGGAATTTGTAAAGTAAAGTTAATTAATGAATTTGCTTATGTGGATCCTAGAAGTCACGGGGTTTTCTTCAAAAAATTTACTACTGGGTTTTATGTGGAGAAATTGAGTTTGGAAGGGCCTGTTTGCTACTTTCAAAGAAAGAATTGTCTCAACAACTGCGGCATGTGTTTGTGCACTCTAATGAAAAACTTATCTTATACCGTATACCAAGAAAAGAATGAAGAAAACCAAACGAACTCAAACAAAGTAATGTAAGAAGGAAAAAACTAAACCGAGGAAAAAAAGAAACAAAAGGTGAATCGTAGACGATCGCACGCCCACATCGAATTTCTATTAGGATAAGAGTCGGGTCTTTATAACTCTATAATATAGTCGCCGTGTAGTTGTGATACCGATCCTCATCTTTTTTTCACATTTTTTTTTTTTTTTTTTTTTTTGGAATTTTTGGTTTTGGCTTGTTTTGTTTTTCCTTGCCATAACACCAAATTATGATCTTCTATTCGTAAAATCTATTTCTGGGTAAAAATCTTTATGTTTCATGTTTAAACACTTGAAAATAAATCGCGAGTAAACCTAAATCTAAAAATTTGAATCTAAACAAACGAGTTCAAAAATACTTACACAGACTCACTCTCAAATCGTCGTTCAATAGAGACGATGCCTATATGCCAGCTGGTGGCGAGCAGAGTCAAGTACGAATTAATTGTATGCACACTGTAAACATGCACAGGTACTTTATCCAAAAATGTTGAATTTGTAAGTGTGCGTAATTAATGAATTCTGCCATGTGGATCCTAGTCACGGGTTTCTTCTAAAAATTATTACCCGGTTTTAAGTGGAGAAAATTGAGTTTGAAGCATAAAGTCATATTTTCAAGAAAGAATTGTCCCAACTTACTGCATGTGTTTGTACTCTAATGAAAAAACTTATCTTATACCGTATACAAAGAAAAGAAATTGAAAACCAAACGGTAACTCCAAATAAAGTAATGTAGGAAGGAAAACCAAAACCTGAAAAAAAAAGAAAAAGGACCGAGACGACGGTGACGCTCATTAATGCATTCTCTTATGAATAGAGCTGGGTCAGTCATAACCTATTAAATACTTATAGTTGTTTGGAAGAAGTGTACATACCCATCCTCCTCTTTTCGATTTTTTTTTTTTTTTGGAATTTTTGGTTGTTGTTTTGTTTTGTTTTTCTTTTCCTTGCTATAACACCAAATTATGATCTTCATATTCTCGTAAAATATATTTTTTGGTGCAAAATCTCTTATGTTTCCATGTTTTAAACACTTGAAAAAAACAAAATATATAAAACCTAAATCTAAAAATTTTGAATCTAAAACAAAGGAGTTCAAAAATACTTGTCCATTAGACTCACCTCAAATCGCTGCCCAATAGAGACGGTATGCCCAAGTGCAGCTTGGTGGTCGAGCAGAGTTGGCGCTCTAATGAATTGTATGCACCTCAAACATGCACAGTGGTAATTTCGGCAACTCAAAAATGTGGAATTTGTAAAGCAGCGTAATAATGAATTTGCTTATGTATCCTAGTCACGGTTTTCTTCGGTAAAATTATACTGGTTTTATGTGAGAAAATTGAGTTTGAGGGCTAAAGTCATATTTCAAGTGAAAAGAATTGTCTCAAACTATCGTGTATGTGTTTGCAATTTCTAATGAAAAAACTTATCTGCAATTTATACCAAGAAAAGAATGAAAACAAAACTAATCAAATAAAGTAATGTAGAAGGAAAAAAAATAAAACCTAGTGGAAAAAAAAAAAGAAAAAGGAATCTAGACGATCGTACGCCATTACTGGGATCCTATTAGGATAGACGCGGTCTTTATAACCGATACTACTTATAGTTACTTCCGTAGCGGCATACCGATCCTCCTTTTCGCATTTTTTTTTTTTGGAATTTTTAGTTTTTTGTTTTGTTTTGTTTTTCTCTCCCTTGGTATAATACTCAAATTATGATCTTCATATTCGCAAAATTCATTTTTCGGCAAAATCTCTTGCGTTTTCCATGTTTAAACACTTGAAAATGGAATGATATAAACCTAAATCTAAAAATTTTGAATCTAAACAAAGGAGTTCAAAATACTTGTCCATTAGACTCACCTCAAATCGCCGCTCCAGCCGTAGAGACGGCGCCTATACGCCGCAGCTGGTGGTCGAGCAGAGTTAGCGCCTTCAATGAATCGTGGCACCTCAAACATGCAATAGTATTTCGCAAATGAAAAATGTGGAATTTGTAAAGCAAAGCGCACTAATGAATTTCCATGGCGATCCTGGTCACGGTTTTTTCAAAAATTACGCTCGGGTTTTATGTGGAGAAAATTGAGTTTGAAGTGGCTAAAATATATTTTCAAAAGAAAAAGAATTGTCTCAACTACCGTGCATGTGTTTTCACTTCTAATGAAAAACTTATCTTATACCTGGGGGAGTACCAAGAAAACAATGAAAACCAAAAACGAACTCAAACAAAGTAATGTAGGAGGGAAAACCAAAACTCAGTGGAAAAAAAGAAAAACAAAAGGGAATCAGACGATCGGCACGCCTAATAATGATTCTATTAGGATGTAGCTCTGGTCTTTATAACAGCAAATACTTATAGGCGCTGCGTGAATGGGTAGATACCGATCCTCATCTTTTTTCGATTTTTTTTTTTTTTTTTTTTTTTTTGGAATTTTTGGTTTTTTTGCCTTGTTTTGGGTTTCTTTCTCATATAACACCAAATTATGATCTTCATATTCTGTGTAAAATCTATTTTTCTATGGTAAAATCTCTTATGTTTCATGTTTAAACACTTGAAAATGTCAGCTATAAACCTAACTGTGCAAATTTTGAATTCAAATAAACGAGTTCGCAACAATTGTACATTGGGACTCACCTCTCAAATCGCCATTCCAATAGAGACATGCCCATATGCGCGCAGCTTGGTGGCCGAGCAGGAGTTGGCGCTCTAATTAATTGTATGCACATCAAACATGCAATGTGGGTACTCGTAATCTAAAAATGTTGAATTTAAAGTAAAGTTGTAATTAATGAATTTTGCTTAAGGATCCTAGTCATTGGGTTTTCTTCTGCAAAAAATTACTACTGTTTATGGAGAAAATGAGTTTGAAGTGCTAAAGTCATATTTTCTTAAGAAAGAATTGTCTCAACTACTGCAAGGTATGTGTTTGCAATTTCTAATGAAAAACTTATCTTATACCGTATACCAAGAAAACAATGAAAACCAAACGAACTCAAATAAAGTAATGTAGGCTGGAAAAAACTAAAACCCAGGTGGAAAAAAAGAAAAACAAAAGTGAACTGCAGACGACCAGACGCCACATCGCATTCTATTAGATACAAAGAGTTTGTCTTTTATAACCTATAAATACTTATAGGCGTCATAGCTGTGCATACCGATCCTCATCTTTTTCTGATTTTTTTTTTTTTTTTTTTTTTGGAATTTTTGGTTTGGTTTGTTTTGGTTTTCTTCCTCGCTACACACCAAATTATGATCTTCATATTCTCGTGAAATCTATTTTTCTGCAAATTTTATGTTTCATGTTTAAACACTTGAAAAATGAACAAGCTTATAAAACCTAAATCTAAAAATTTTAAACTAAACAAACGTGTTCAAAAATACTTGTACATTAGATACCTACCTCAAATCGCTGTCATTCCAATAGAGACGATGCCTATATGCGCAGCTATGGCCGAGCAGAGTTGGCGCTCTAATTAATCGTATGCACATCAAACATGCAATAGGGGTAATTTCAAGATCTGAAATGTTGAATTTGTAAAGTAAAGCGTACTAATGAATTTGCTTATGTGGATCCTAGTCACGGGTTTTCTTCTGTGCAAAAATTACGCCTGTTTTATGTGTGGAGAAATTGAGCTTGAAGTGCCAAAGTCATTTTCAAGAAAAAGAATTGTCTCAAACCACGTGCATGTGTTTGCAATTCTAATGAAAAACTTATCTATACCGTATACCAAGAAAAAAACAATGAAAACTAAACGAACTCAACAGTAATGGAGGAAGGAAAAACCAAACCCAAAGAAGAAAGCAAAAAAAAAGGAATCTGAGACGACTCCAGACGCCAATAATGATTCTCTTAGAATAGAGTTGGGTCTTTATAACTGATAAATACTTATAGTTGTCAGTAGCTGCATACCGATCCTCCTCTTTTCAATTTTTTTTTTTATGAATTTTTGGTTGTTGTTTGTTTTGTTTTTCTTTCCTGCCAACACTCAAATTATGATCTTCATATTCTCAGCTATATTTTGGTGCAAAATCTCTCATGTTTCATGTTTAAACACTTGAAAACAGCGTATATAAAACCTAAAATCTGTAAAATTTTCAATCTAAACAAACAAGTTCAAAATACTTGTACTACTTAGACTCACCTCAAATCGCCGCTCCAATAGACGATGCCCATACGCCAGCCAGGGACGAGTTAGTGGAGTTGGCGCTTCAATGAATTGTATGCACATCAAACATGCAATAGGGGTACTTCACCATCTGAAAAATGTAGAATTGTGTGGCAAAGCTGCGAATTAATGAATTTGCTATGTGGATCCTGTAGTCACTAGGTTTTCTGCAAAAATTACTACCGGTTTTACGTGGAGAAAATTGAGTTTGAAGGGCTAAAGTCATATTTTCAAAAGAAAAGAATTGTCTCAACTACCGTGGCATGTGTTTGCAGTACTTCTAATGAAAAACTTATCTTATACCGTACCAAGAAAACAATGAAAACCAAACGAACTCAAATAAAGTAATGTAGGAAAAAAAAAAACCAAAACCTAGTGGAAAAAAAGAAAAACAAAGGAACTTTCGTAGACGCACGGTACGCCATTACCGATTCTATTAGGATGTAGCTTCGGGTCTTTATAACCGGGCACTACTTATAGTCGCCAATAGAATGCATACCGATCCTCATCTTTTTCTTGATTTTTTTTTTTTTTTTTTTTGAATTTTGGTTTTTGGTTTGTTTTGGTTTTCTTCCTTGCCATAACACCAAATTATGATCTTCATATTCGCAAAATCTATTTTTCAAAAAAGTAAAATCTCTTATGTTTCATGTTTAAACACTTGAAAAAACAGCGCTATATAAAACCTAAATCTAAAAAAATTTGAATCTAAACAAACGTGCTCAAAAATACTTGTACATTAGACTCACCTCAAATCGTCATTCCAATAGAGACATGCTCCATATGCGTCGCAGCTTGGTGGTCAGAAACAGGAGTTGGCGCCTCTAATTAATTGTATGCACATCAAACATGCAATAGGGGTAATTTGCATCTCAAAATGTTGAATTTGTAAAAGTGCAAAGCGACTAATGAATTTGCTTATGTGGATCCTAGTCAATGGGTTTTTTCCAAAATTACTACCGGGTTTTATGTGGAGAAAATTGAGTTTGTAAGTAATAAAGTCATATTTTCAAGAAAAGAATTGTCTCCAACCACTGTGCATGTGTTTGCAATTTCAATGAAAAACTTATCTTATACCGTATACGAAGAAAAGAATGAAAACCAACGAACTTCCAACAAGTAATGAGAGAAAAAAACTAAACCCAAGAAAAAGAAAAAAGGAATCTGAGACGACTCCGCACGCCTCATTACCGATCTCGTTAGAATAGAGTCGGGTCTTTATAACCGATAGTCACTTATAGCTTGCTCAGAGGCGGCATACCGATCCTGCCTTTTCTGGATTTGGAATCTTGGCTTGTTGCTTTTGTTTTGTTTTCTTTTCTTCCCTTGCCATAACACCAAATTATGATCTCTTGCTATTCTCGCAAAATATATTTTGGTAACTCTCTTATGTTTCCATATGTTTAAACACTTGAAAAATGAAACATATAAAACCTAAATCTAAAAATTTTCTAATTCAAACAAACGAGTTCAGTGTAAAATACTTCAGCATTGGGATCACTTTCAAATCGCTGCCCAACAGAGACGCATGCCCATATGCTGGTAGCTTGGTAATGGCAGAGTTGGCGCCTAATGAATTGTATGCACATCAAACATGCACAGTGGGTACTTATCCAAAATGTAGAATTTGTAAAAGTGGTGTCGAATTAATGAATTGCTTATGTGATCCTAGTCACGGGTTTTCTGCAAAAATTACGCTCGTGGGTTTTATGAGAAAATTGAGGCTTCATGGCTAAAGTCATATTTTCAAGAAAAAGAATTGTCTCAACCACTGCGGCATGTGTTTGTACTTAATGAAAAACTTATCTTATACCGTATACCAAGAAAACAATGAAACCAAACGAACTCAAACAAAGTAATGTGAAGGAAAAAAACTAAAAACTCAGTGGAAAAAAAAAAAAGAACAAAAGTGGGAATCGTAGACGACGCACGCCTAATACCGATCTCCATTGAGATGCAGCCTGCCCTATAAATCGAAGGCCACTATATCATTCAAGAAGTGCATACCTGATCCTCCTCTTTTCATTTTTTTTGCCTTTGGTTTTGTTTTGTTTTTTGTTTTTCTTCTCATGGCACACTCAAAATTATGATCTTCATATTCCTCAAAATCTATTGTCTTGGGCAGTGTAACTCTTATGTTTCATGTTTAAACGCTTGAAAATAAATAAGACATAAAACCTAACTAAAAAATTTTGAATCTAAACAAAGGAGTTCAAAATACTTGTCCATTAGACTACCTCAAATCAGTTGCCCAATAGAGATTTATGCCCATATGCGCAGCAGGATGAGTGAGGTTTGCCTCTAATGAATTGTGGTATGAACATCAAAATATGCAATAGGGGTAATTCCGCATCTCAAAAATGTAGAATTTGTGGAAGCAAAGCGTAATTAATGAATTTGCTTATGTGATCCTAGTCACGGCTTTCTTAGTAAAAATTCTACGTTAGCCTTATGTGAGAAAATTGAGTTTGAGGGTTAAAGTCATATTTAAGAAAAGAATTGTCCTTAACTACCGTACATGTGTTTGCAATTTCTAATGAAAACTTATCTATACCGTATACCAAGAAAAGAATGAAAAGTAAACGAACTTCAAATAAAGTAATGTATAAGGAAAAAAACCAAAAACCAAGAAAAAAGAAAAAGGAACTGAGACGACAGCACACTGCTTACCGATTCTAGAATAGAGTTGGGTCTTATAACCGATACTACTTATATTAGTCGCAGAAGGCATACCGATCTCCCTTTCTTGATTTTTTTTTTTTTCGAATTTTGGTTGTTGTTTTGTTTTGTTTTTCTTCCTTTGCCATAACACCAAAATTATGATCTTCATATTCCTCGTGAAAAATATATTTTTGCAAAATCTCTTATGTTTCATGTTTAAACACTTGAAAAACAGCGATATAAAACCTAAATCTAAAATTTTCAATCTAAACAAACGCAGTTCAAAAATACTTGTGCATTAGACTCACCTTCAAATCGCTGCTCCAATAGAGACGTATGCCTATATGCGCAGCTGGTGGCCGAGCAGAGTTGGCGCTCTAATGAATTGTATGCACACTGCATGCAATAGGGGGTAATTTCACCATCCGAAAATGTAGAATTTGAAAGTGGTGCTTAATTAATGAATTTGCCATGTGATCCTAGTCACGGGTTTTCAAAATTGACACTGGGTTTTATGTGGAGAAAAATTGAGTTTGAAGGGCTAAAGTCATATTTTCAAGAAAAAGAATTGTCTCAACTACCGCGGCATGTGTTTGCACTTAATGAAAAACTTATCTTATACCGTATACCAAGAAAACAATGAAAACCAAACGAACTCAATCTAAAGTAATGTAGGAAGGAAAACCAAAACCTAGTGGAAAAAAGAAAATAAAAGGGAACGTAGACGGTCGGGTACGCCATTACCGATTCTATTAGGATAGAGCCTGCCTTATAACTCATGGTCACTTATAGTCGCGTTTAGCGATACCCATCCTCCTCTTTTCGATTTTTTTTGAATTGGTTTTTGTTTTGTTTGTTTTTCTTTCCTTGCCATGCAACACCAAATTATGATCTTCATATTCTCGTAAAATCTATTGTTCGGTGCAAAATCTCTTATGTTTCATGTTTAAACGTTTGAAAATGCCATATAAAACCTAAATCTAAAAAATTTTGAATCTAAACAAAGTGAGTTCAAAAATACTTCCTGTCCATTAGGACTCCACCTCAAATCGTCAGTCTAACAGAGATTTATGCCCATATGCCAGCTGGTAATGAGCAGAGTTGAATTTCAATGAATTGTATGCACATCAAACATGCAATAGGTAATTCCGGTGATCCGAAATGTAGAATTTGTAAAAGTAAAGCGTAATTAATGAATTTATTATGGATCCTAGTCACGGGGGTTTCTTCGGGTAAAAAAAATTACGCCCGGGTTTTATGTGGAGAAATTTCCAGTTTGAAGGGTTGTGTCATATTTTCAAAAGAAAAGAATTGTCTCAACTACTTGCATGTGTTTGCAATTTCTAATGAAAAATCTTATCTTATACCGTATACCAAGAGAAGAATGAGAAAACTAAACGAACTCAAATAGTACTGCAGAAGGAAAAAACCAAACCTTGTGGAAAAAGAAAACAAAAAGGGACCGCAGACGACGGCACGCCACGATTCTATTAGATAGAGCTCAGTCTTTATAACCGATAAATACTATAGGTGCTTTGCTAAGGTATACCATCCTCCTCTTTTCGATTTTTTTGGAATTTTTAGTTTTGTTTTGTTTTGTTTTTCTTCCCTGCTATAACACCAAATTAAGGATCTCATATTCCGTGAAAATCTATTGTCTTCTATAAAATCTCTTATGTTTCATGTTTAAACGCTTGAAAAATAGCGTATAAAACCTAAATCTAAAATTTTGAATCTAAACAAAGATTTCAAAATACTTGTCCATTAGACTCACCTCAAATCGCTGCCCAACAGAGACGATGCCCATATGCGCACAGCTGGTAATGAGTAGGAGTTACGTCTAATGAATTGTATGTACATCAAACATGGCCGTAGGACTCCTAAGATTCAAATGTAGTAGAATTTGTAAAAGTAAAGCTTAATTAATGAATTTGCTTATGTGGATCCTAGTCACGGTTTTCTTCGAGTAATAAAATTACTGGTTTTATGTGGAGAAAATTGAGTTTGAGGGGGGCTGAAAGTCATACTTAGTAAAAAGAATTGTCCTAACTACCGTGCATGTGTTTGCAATTTCTAATGAAAAACTTATCTATACCGTATACCAAGAAAAAAGCAATGAAAACCAAACGAATCAACAAAGTAATGTAGGAAGGAAAAAAACAAAACCCAAAGGGAAAAAGAAAAAGAATTGAGACGACGGCAGACGCTGTCACTGACCGGCTGTGGATAGACGCTGGCCTCATATAAACTACGGGAATACTTATATATTACGGTAGCGGCATACCGATCCTCCTCTTTTCGATTTGTTTTTTATTGGAATTTTGGGTTTTTCTTTGTTTTGTTTTTCTCTCCTCGGTATAACACAAAATTAAGGGATCTTCAAGAGCTCGCAAAATCTATTTTTCGGGGTGGAAAACTTTATGTTTCCATGTTTAAACACTTGAAAAACAAATGATATAACCTTCCAAATCTAAAAATTTTGAATCTAAACAAACGAGTTCAAAAATACTTCTGTGCATTAGATCACCACTCTCAACCGTCTGCTCCAATAAAGACGATGCCCATATGCGTTAGCCAGGTCGTGAAAGCAGTGGAGTTGGTTTAATTAATTGTATGCACATCAAACACAATAGGTAATTCTCGGCATCCAAATGTAGAATTTGTAAAGCAAAGCGTAATTAATGAATTTGCTTACGTGGATCCTAGTCACGGGGTTTTCTTCAGTAAAAATTACGCTCGGGTTTAATGTGAGAAAATTGAGTTTGAGTGTGGGCTAAAGTCATATTTCTAAGAAAAGAATTGTCTCAACTACCGCATTTGTCTGGGCACTTTCAATGAAAAACTTATCTTATACCGTATACCAAGAAAAGAATGAAAACCAAACGAACTCAAATAAAGTAATGTAGAGTTGAAAACTAAAACCCAAAGAAAAAAAGAAAAAGAAATTGACCTATATCATCAGTACGCCATTACCGATCCTATTAGGATAGAGTCGGGTCTTATAACTGCATAAATCACTTATAGTCACGGGTAGGCATACGTATCCTCCTCTTTCGATTTTTTTTTTTTTTGAATTTTGGTTTGTATTTTGTTTTGTTTTTCTTTCCTAGTTAGCACGCCAAATTTATTATCTTCATCTTCCGTAAAATCTATTTTTTCTTTGCAGTAAAATCTCTTATATTTCATGTTTAAACACTTGAAAACAAATGTATATAAAACCTAAATCTAAAAAATTTGAATCTAAACAAATGAGTTCAAAATTCTGTACATTAGACTCACCTCAAATCGCTGCTCCAATGTGCAGAGACTGCCCATGCGCGCAAGTGTGGCAAAAGGAGTATGAGTCAAGGCCTCTAATTAATTGTATGCACACCAAACATGCAATAGGGTAATTTTTGTGATTCGAAAATGTAGAATTATAAAGTAAAGCTGGCCATTTAATTTGTTATGTATCCTACCATGTGTTTTCTTGAGAAAAAATTCTACTGGCTTAATGTGGAGAAAATTGAGTTTGAGGGGCTAAAGTCATATTTTCAAGAAAGAATTGTCTCAACTACCGTGTATGTGTTTGCAATTTCTAATGAAAAACTTATCTTATACCGTATACCAAGAAAAGAATGAAAACCAAAACTAACTCAAATAAAGTAATGTAGGAAGGAAAAAAAACCAAACTCATGGAAAAAGAAAAATGGAATCGGGACATCAAAGACGCCTAATAGCGATCCTATTAGATAGAATGGTCTTTATAACCGATAGTCACTTATAGTCGCTTGTGAGAGGCATACCGATCCTCCTCTTTTCAATTTTTTTTTTGAATTTTTGGTTTGCATTTTGTTTTGTTTTTCTTTTCCTTACATATAACGCCAAATTATTATCTTCATCTTCTCGTAAAATCTATTTTTCGGGGTGCAAAATCTCTTATATTTCATGTTTAAACACTTGAAAAACAGCCATATAAACCTAAATCTAAAATTTTTGAATCTAAACAAATGAGCTCCAAAATACTTGTACATTGACTCACTCAAATCGCTGTCACAGAGATTATGCCATATGCGTCAGCTTGTGGTCGAGCAGAGTTGGCGCTCTAATTCATCAGGGCACACTGGAACATGCAATAGGGGTAATTTTGTGATCTCAGAAAATGTAGAATTTGTAAAGTAAAGCGAATTAATGATTTGCTTGGGCGTGATCCGTCACGGGAGCCTTTCGTAAAAATTACGCTCGGGTTTTATGTGGAGAAAATTGAGTTTGAGGGCTAAAGTCATATTTTCAGAAAGAAAAAAAATTGGAATAGGGACTGCAAGGCAAGACCTACCATCCTATATTGATGTGAGTTGGGTCCTTATAACCATGGGCCCCTTTATAGCTTATTTCGTGTAGAAATTTACACTTCGATCTTCTTTTTCTAATTTTTTTTTTTTTTTTTTTGGATTTTTGGTTTTTATTTTGTTTTAGGTTTTTCTTTCCTATCTATACACTAAATTATTATCTTCATATTCCGTAAAATCTATTTTTCGTGCAAAATCTCCTATATTTCTATGTTTAAACACTTGAAAAACATCGATATAAAACCTAAATCTAAAAATTTTGAATGTGAACAAATGAGTTCAAAAATACGGTACGTAGACTCACCAAATCGCGGTTCCACAGAGACGTGGTATGCCCATATGCGTAGCTTGGTGGCCGAAAGTGAGTTGGCGCTCTAATTAATTGTATGCACATCAAATATGCAATAGGTAATTTAGGTATCCTAAAAATTTAGAATTTGTAAAGTAGCTTAATTAATGAATTTGCTTATGTTCATTCAGTCACTTGGTTTTCTTAGTAAAAAATTATTACTGGTTTTATATGGAGAAAATTGAGTTCGAGGCTAAAGTCATATTTTCAAGAAAAGAACGATCTCAATTCAATATGCATGTGTTTGCAATTTTAATGAAAAAACTTATCTATAATGATACCAATAAAAGAATGAAAACCCAAACAACTCAAATAAAGTAATGGAGGAAGGAAAATGAAAAACTCCAAAGGGAAAAAGAAAAATGGAATAGGAGACGCACTCTGGAAGTGAAGTTACCAACTTATATGGATAGTGTCGGATTCTATAACCGATACCACTTATAGTTGTTGAGAAAATACACTGATCCTCTTTTCAATATATATATTTTTTTGGTTTTTTGTTCTTGTTTGTTTTGTTTTAGATTCTTTTATATAAGGATTAGTTATTTATTTAGGGATGTATTTAACATTTTCCCCTTAATATTAAATAGGTAATTCTAATACCCAACGTCGAGGAGGGCGACATCGAGGGGGATTATACTTTAGTACTTGTGAGTGGACTTTTTGTTTTATTAAATGATTTCTATGCTTTGCAATGATTACGGTTTTGATATATTAAATGATTTTCAGGCATGAACATACATATATATATATATATATATATATTTATTGTGAAATGGTTTTAGATTATGTTTCTCCGATTATGCATAAGTATTACTGGTATTTAATATATGACTCTATGCATGAATATATTCGATTATACATGGCTCAATATTTGGGAAAATTGCTGGCATATGATATTCTTCTACTTTTACATGTGATGTATATACGCATGTTTTCAAACACACTTGGTATGCTTCACCACGTTGGTAGCACCGTCTCACGGCCGCTTGGACAAGTCTCATGTTTGGGTCACATGCACCGTACTCCGTGAGGCCATCCTGCAAATACCTTGTATGCAAGCTTGTCTTACGTTTATGTTTATTTTCGGGAAAGGCCCCCACGAATGAAGGATTCCTGTGGATGCATATTGTGCAAGTGCTTAGATGTGTGTGGTACTAGAGTACAAATGATTGATAAATCGCAAAGTGCTTGTACTGGGATTGAGATGATGTTCCCAACACGTACATGGGTGATTGCACATATATCCTGTGGTTGGTTTTCTCTATTATATCTATCAATTCATTTTGGCAGATAACGTTTGAGACTTATAAAATGGTTCTATGGATTACACTTTGAGATTTATTTTCAGCTTATACATATAAAGTATGTTTTGACTTATACTACGGGAGTATAATTTTACACCTATAATTTGATTTCAAACAATACTTCACGTTGAAACAGGAAAGTATTTAGAAACTTTTATTTTTCGTCCACTCACACTCCTTTTGTTTTTGTTTCCTTCGTGACCTAGTAACAGAGCATCTCGTGAAGTCGAGGCATTACGATTGGCGTCCGATTCTCTTCCCCACTCATGTAGGGATTTATTTTTTATTTCAATTTGTTTAATAATATCCATCTCTCGTTGGTGATAGAAATTCTATGAACTTGACTTTATGTTTTGTTTTCATTGCCTAATTTAGTACGCTCCGAACTCAGGTATATTGGTATTATTTCCGTAAATTATTTAATGGTTTAAGTTGCATAACTAAGTGTTGTCATGCATACAATGGCTTCACATCACTTACGAGTGCCGGCGCACGCCCGAATCTCAGGTATCCAATAGGTATCCTGTGGTGGGGTGTGTCATAAGATGTATAATAAAAGAAAATATGAAATTCATTTCACTTACGCGATTCCAATTCCTCTGCCCTTGTGTATCGTGAGGTCATCTCTTCCGTTGGCCTTGCACAAATTCATTTGTTCACCTCTTAGACAATCATCACTAGTACACACTAACGCCCTCAACCGCTCTAGGGTTAAAGCCCTAAAAGGATCCACAACTCTCCCACCAAGTGAAAAAGCATTCACTAGCAACGGTGCTACTTGGGAGAGCAAAAACACCTTAGCAACCTTAGCAAGTATTGAATATAGAACAATTCAATCTCCACCAATCCAAAAGCTAAAGTCTTGATTGCGTAGGCCTCATAAAATCGTTAGCATTTATCAACTTGTTTGCCATTTCCCTTGTTGAGCCGCTTTCTTTTCTCCATAACTCGCTTACATCCTTGTTTCCACATCATCCCTATAATCCATGTCACTAACACCACCACTCACACCACTTACATTTGGAGTTGCCTCCACAACCGATGCTCAGACACTCGAGTTTGCAGGGTGTATGGGCACTTTACAGTACTTGTACAAACTGCTCATTATCCTTTAACCACTTTCTTAACATCCTCTATCCTAATCCCCCATGAATACCGGAGTTCATTCAGATTTGTCTCTATTCATTTGAAATTTGTACCTCAAATCGAGAGCTTGTGCAACAATATAGGTTAATCTTTCGACCAATTCTAATACTTGTCAAACTTGGCTTCTATGGAACTTGCCTACAATTTGCAAAAGTTGGGATTAGAGAATCTGATTTTTTTCAATTCCACTTGCAATGAAATCATTCAAAATTAAATTTGAAGTAGGAGTTTTGGTGGCACTTTAGTTTAATGGTGGAATCATAAAATCTTTTAAGGAAATGACAAAGCTCATCACCTTCCTCCAATCCGCTTCCCACTGTGAGGTCCCACCTGCTTGCACCTTTCCATCACCCCATTTATCTCTAGAAACATCCTCATCAAAATAAGAGGATAAATTGCCACACTCCACACTCCTCCGCCATTCTAGAGAACACACGCTGTACTTGAAAGCACTATTAAGTGATGATATATAAGTGGCATTCCACCTTGTAGGAACATCATAGGAAATCGCTTGATGACCTTATCCATTCTCTTTAAAATGTACATGTCCCTAAACTTATCTGCACCTCGTGTGGGAAGAGTGAATGAACTTCATACAATTTCGTATCCCCTCAATCTCCTACTAAGCTCTATATCATTTCATCCTTAATAATCAACCAAGGATGTGACAAGCACACCTCATGTGCAAGTGTGCCCCATCACAAAAAGTGTCTCATGATGTAAGTCTTTATTCATGTATTCAATCGCGTGTCATTTGAAGTAGCATTATCAACGGTAATGCTAAACACCTTATCAATTCCCATTCACTCAAACACAATTCTAGACACTTACCTATGCCATCGCCTTTGTGAGAAGTGATCTTCATAAAGCTTTATGATCCTCTTGTGCAAATGCCAATCATTGTCCAAAAATGAGCGGTAACTATCATGTAATTAAGTTTTTGGATCGGTGTCTATATCGTGGTGACTTACCTCAAGCACCACTTAGCACACTCATAATTTTAGCCTTCTCCACAATCTTCTTCCTATTAGGTATTTTGTACTTAGGATTAAGACTATGGATCCATCTCGAAAATCTTCTTGATCCACTACCTTAAAAGACATTCCACCACAATCCACCTGCACACTTCAAATCAAGCTCTTTTTATTGAAGGGTGAGGGACCATTGTACTACCCATCCTTCTTAAGTCAAGATGGGTTGGATCAACTGGAGTACCATGAGATGACAACCCTCACATTTCATTAGTGATCCCTAATACCCTTTTTGTCCCATTTCTTCGGGACCATGGTACCTCGGCCTTGCAAAAGATTGAAACATATTGTCGCTTTAACTCGATAAACATTTTCGCATTTTAACGACATCTTACCAACACACTTGACCCTTCCCCTTATTCTCGAATTCCTCTTCTATGCTACTTGTTCACCTACTTGACTACAAGTCATTGAATCTCTTCTACTTCATAAATGTATCACCCTCCCATTTGGTTCAACTTCAACATCTTCATATTCTTTCATAATAATCATCCAATTGATTCGTATTAGTCATAGGTAGTGTGTGTACTAGATTGGCTAGAATTCATCCTACATTGTACAATCCACACTACATTCACATAAACAGATAAATCCCAATTAATGCTGTTAATAAACATTGACAAAGAACAAGGGGCACACAAATGTTTTACTATAACTTTACAATTGACTAACATCATACAATTGCAAACTAACATGTTTTACTATAACATGCTTTATTATAAATCCTAACTAATTTCATTATTATGCCATTGACTAAACACCTACAGCAAATATAGAGACAGAACAAGAAAGACTAACTAACCAAATATCTACAGCAAAAACCAAAGAAACCAAACCTCAGAAGAATTTAACCAAATCCGCAAAGAAACCAAAGATCAACTAAAAGAAATTATTAGGTTTACAAGTCATCCAATACGCTCAATCCCACTTATGCCGTAAAGTCTACATGGCTAATGTATTTTATAAATGAAAATGATGATTTCAAGAAACTATTTGCCTATATTAAAGGTGTAAAGCTTGCAACAAAAAGATAAATTAATTTACAAAAGAAAAATGATAATTTGGTGTTACGGCAAGGGAAAGAAAAACAAAACAAGATAAAAACAAACAATTAAAAAAAAAAAAAAATCAGAAAAGTGGAGGATCGGTATGCATCTACCGACGACTATAAGTGACTGTCGTACAACCCTAAGAACATTGTGCATTCAAGCTGCATTTACTCACTTTCAAAGTAAGGATGCCATCAAGAGAAGGGCAAGATAGATTGAAATCCAACAAAGCATCCCATTAACTTGTTCGGTTCTACATGCACAAGTCTCAGTGAAACACTACTAATTGGTGTCTCTATTCACGCAAGTAATGACGATAGATGCATTCGCCGTAGTTTTAGCATTGCAGCAAACCTATGTTAGATGTATGGCAGATTTGGACACTCTAAACAAAATGAATCAAGTACAAGATGTATATGTTTCAATTTCATTGTCGTAGATATGTATAAATGTATCATGCAAAGCGAAAATTGCAGTATGAAGGCGAACTTTACCACATAGTTGCACAACCAAAATTTTCTAAACATAATGAATAATCAGAAACATATAAATACTTTCTATCACTCAAATGACTGTATCAAATTCTTACAACTAAATAGAACTTAAACATGTACAAAAATTCCTATTCGAAACCAAAATCATACGAAGCACATCCGATACAATCACAAAATGAAAAGTATTTAAACACAACCGTCATATGCTATTAAGCTATAGAAATGCAACTTATTATGCCATTCACATTAAGTTTTACATGCTAATGAATGTGGAAGAATTTGCTGCTATAGTCTACATAATAATCATAGCATACTTATCTTCAGGACCAAATGATTCCTCCAGTACTATGATGATAGCTTCCAAGTACAATGGCTCTGCTTTATTATATGTCTTATTAACCCTATTGAGGTCTGCCTGAAACAACAACAATAGCAATTAATCATTAAAAAGAGTCCCAAAGAGAAAGAAAACCATAAAAATACTCGGCCCCTTAAAGATGCAACCATCTTTCTCCAAATTGAAAACCCTAAAAAAAAAAATTTATTGCCAAATCCCTCAAACCCAAACCCTAATATGAAATTACAAGTATAGAACATACCAATAATTGCTGCAGAGCTGCAGAATTGCTGCAGAAACACGAAGAGCCAGCCGGAGAGGAGAAGAGAAGAAGAAGAAGAACGGAAGTCGAGTCGGGAAAGTGTTTTCGATTGATAGAGTTGGAAACTTGGAAGGATCCAATCTCAAACCAACGGTTGAGATTAAACAACAAACCCAATTGAACCAATCCAACGGACGAAATAATTAATAGATATATATATATATAATTAAAATATATTATATATATATTTCGGTTCAGTTCGATATTACCAAATATACGGTAATAAGGTCCTGAACCCCGTACCAAACCATTCGGTATTTTTTCGGTATCGGGGACCGAACCATTCAGGGTATTTCGGTATTGGGATTTTCGGTATTATGTTCGGTTTTTTTCGGTACAGTTTCGGTATTTTGGTACAAAATTCTCAGCCCTAACCTCGGATGCATGCCACACTTAGGTTCATATTAAGAGTACTTGATTAGTTCACATGTCATAGCTAATCATTCTAAAAAGAAAACAAGCCCTTGAAACTGAATGTTTGAATCTAAATTCATTTGACTTAATTAGCATATAATTGGCTTGTAATGGTGAAATCGAGGTTCCCAGTCTCGTCCTCATAGTTTTTGAATCCATCTATCATTCATCTTACGTTTTCTTACATTTAAAGTTTCTTTAGTTTTCAAATAAAAAATTGAATTCAATTTGTTATTCTCGCTGTCTAGTTAGGGTTTATGTTAAGCTTGTGATTTGCACAGTTTCAATCAGTCCCTGTGGATTCAACATCCTTATTTGTGACTATAAACCCTTGTGCACTTGCAAGAAAACAACAAGGTTAATATTGTACATAGAAAACCAAAGGATGCAGAAGCTTCGTTCCCGTATTTTTACATTAGAATTACAACTTTGAAATTACTCAAAAGTTCACTCAAGTAGTCCTTTGTTAAGGAAAAAACTGAAGAAAAATAAAACAAAGAAAAGAAAACAAAATAAAGAAAAACATCCAAGCTTATTCATTTGTTCATATAAACATGTTTCACATCTCACAGATAGTATACGTTTCCTAGTTCTCAGGACCGTAACCTACAAAATTTAGTTTGAATAAGCTAAAAAGCTCAGTACAAACCTTCTACCTTCATAAACATAAATAAGAAATCAGATTAACAAAGACATAGTTGGTTAAGAATATTCAGGCTGTTCCCGATGTTATTCTTGTGGATGCAAATTTCGTCCAAGATTGAATTGACGATACTCCATTTACAAAATAAGACATATCATTAGCCTTATTGACGAACACCCAAGAAAAGGGGAACGGTGTCCTCCAAAGAGTCTCCGATGTCTAAGTTAGAAAAAGTAGTTTGAGAGAAACTGAACATAAAGAATTTTGAGTAGTAAGTGGCGATTACTGTTTTTCCTGTTTGACTTGATATTTATAGACTTGGAACGCTAAGGAGCCGCCTTCCAAGAAGGAAGGAGTTGCCCTAAGAGTAGTTGTGAAGAGGCGAGAGTTCTAAGATTCACTCTTTTCTCAACTCCGGCTTATATAAAGATCCAGATGCTTGCGCCAAATTCGCTAATTGCGTTGGAAGAGTAGCGGACACGAGTATCCTCTTGGAACGTCCTTCCAATGAAAGGAGAATTTTTCTTCTTGGCATCATGCAAAAAACCTTGATTTTGACTGTTGAGACTCTTCATATTGCTGAAGTAGTCAGTTGATACAATCATCATGCTTGAGAAGCATCTGAGCTGTGCAGGATTGATCGTAATGGATACTTCGTCACGACGATAACTGTGTGCGCCTGAAAGTTGGGCTTGAGCTTTCGAGCTACAACAACTAGCGCCAAAATCAGCTTTTCGATCTTTGGGTATCTGGTTTCTACATTAAGAATAGCTTTTGACGTGAAAAATACAGGCAGTTGGGCCCCCAACTCTTCTCGTATGAGGGCAGAGCTCACCGCTGCTTCAGATACCACCAAGTAAATGAATAAGTCCTCCTCTGTTTCTGACTTGGAAAGTAACAGAGGTGAATTCAAGTACTACTTCAGTTCTTGGAATGCCTATTCGCACTCATCGTCCCTCTTATTCCTTTATGCCTTATTTAGAGCTTTGAAAATGGGTCTGCATCGGTCCAATCAAACTTAAATTCACATCCGTTTAAACTTTAGATCTCCTTCAAAGTTGTTGGGGACTTCATATCCAAGATTGCTTGCATCTACTTCAGATGTGTCTCAATTCCTCATTGGGTGACAAGGTACCCTAAGAATTGGCTAGATACAACTCATTATTTTAAAGACTGGCTACAATACTTAGACCTTCCACAAAGTTTTGAGTGAATGTTATACTTATATATAGGAATCATATAACCTGAGTTTGATACCTATAACACTACTGTTATACTAGTGCGAGTTCAATATATTATTATCACACTCAAATTTTTCGAACCACTGTAAGAGTGTAATAATTCCTATATGAGTTCAATATATTGGTATCATACTCATTTTTTCCGGCCTACTGTGGAAGACCTTACACAACACAACAAAAATAGTTTAAGAAACTACGTCAATAATAATCTATCTGTAAATGTTTTTAGATCATGGCTTGTAAACCACATAATGTGGTGGTTGATGGTTGAATACCTTCTTTAATGATTTAAACAAGAAATCCAACCATCAACTGCCACATCATGTGGTCTACAAAATATGGTAGATGGTCTTCTAGCAGGTTAATTACACACACACCCCCTGAGGTTTTTTGTGTTTTCACAAAACTCCTTATGGTTTTGAAAATAACATAAACACCCCATGACGTTTTAAAATCATTTCAAAACCCCTTAGGGTTCTGTTAGTTTTATGTTGACATTAGCATAAAATAATTTTGAAATGGCAAAATTATTCTTGTATAGCTATTCCGGATAAGATATCCCACTTGTAACCAAACACCCCAATTCACCAACCTCCTACGTTGATTAACTCTATCTTCTCTGCTCGGTGCTTTCTTATTCGATCTCTCTCTGGAGTCAGTCACCTAATATTGAATTTGAATGGTGAGCGAGCTTCAAACATTAAGGCAACAGACCAAGAACACACCACATCAGTGCGCATATGAGAGAGAGATTCTACAATTTACACACTTACTCGTGTGGTGTATGTCAGCTAGAAATTGTTCAAATCATTCTCATTATAAACACCAGTAGTACTAAGAGATTATATTTACACGTATAATATATAATTATATAATATAAATTCCCTTCATATTCATATCTTTGAATTAAGGTATAATAAATACAAGTATTGCTGAAATAAGACAAAAGGAAGAATCCTAGATTTGTTAATTTGGGATGTCGTATGAGATTCAAAGTCTGTTAATATAGCAATTGCTAGTAATCATTTTCCTCGACTAATAGAACTTAATCTCTCGGCTAAAGCATCAATAAAATCTTCATCTTTTTTGCCAGAGTTAAATCCTTTTAGTTGAGCAATGGATGGACTTACCAAAGGTTTTTCAACCTTCTTACTTTGACTAGTGCTGCCAACTTCTTCTTTCTGTAAGGATGTTTCTATCCTTGAAGTTTGTTGTCCTAACAACTGCAAAAACAAATTGGTATAATTATTCTGCTGAATAACCGTAGCCAATTCAGTAGACTTACCTTCTTCGCTAGTATCCTTATAAGGCGCAGCAAGAGTTCCTTGCTTATTGATCACAATCGCCGTTTCTGGCGGATGAATAGCCTTTTGCTCTTTTCCTGCTTTAGTGTTATAGGTTTTGAACGGATTATCTATAACACTGATACACTGCATATAATCAGGCAAACATTTCTTTTTTGCATAATAAGTAAACCAAGAAAAGAAACAACAATTAAATTTCTTTTCTTTCATAAACTTATGATGCAATTTATGAAAATGTCTAACAGAATCCTGACTATAAGTCTCTTCTAGCAATTTTCTATTTGCTATATTATCAGCATGCATATACTCTTTAATATGAAAAGCATAATTAATTTCAAATTTTGAAATGACATTTATTGTGGAATCAACATCATTCCACACTGGTTCAGACTGGATAGGGCTTCTCCTAGCCGGTAGTTCGACTGGCTCTTCTCAGTAAAGCGGGATTTGAATTTGTTCATTCGTTCTTCTTAATCCCGCTAAAAGAGCTGAATCATGTTCTGCATCAAAAGGCTCAGTGGTTCTAGAAGAAACAGATCTTAAAAAGGATGGGTTTGCCGTCCTAAAAGAATCTAAACTTCTTCGTGAAGAATCCACACTTACCCTTGCAGACCTGGTATTTGAGAAACGTATTTCTATGTCTCCGTTGTCGAATTGGTTGATTTGGGACGGCTCTCGGTTCTGGAGAGGTTTAGCCATAGCTGCCTCCGGTAGTGTCCACCTTTCAGGTAGTGTTACTTCATTCCATCTAATCAACTTGTACCACCGTGTTTGTTCAACCAAGGTTGGTTTGAAACAAGGTTGTATGTCCCTTTTTGTCCATTATTTTCACTCTAGGAGCTATCGTATTCATTACTTTGCAACAAATACGAAAAATAATAGCAAGGTTCTGAGATCCTTGTTCCATATCATACCCTTGAGTGTCGATACTCAAAGTAAGTGCTTTCAGTACACCTGGATCAGATAAAGACACAGAAAAATTTGGATAGTAGTTAAAATAAATTGGTCCTTCACTAAGAGAAGATTCAACTAATCCTAGCATAGAATCAACATATTTTTTGTGTCTCTTGTCTCTCAAACTAACAAGGTTGAAGTATTTAACTCTGTTTGGGTTAGTGGTTTCACCGCTATTTGCACTAAACCAATATGCAAATAGTTATGTCCTCTATTAAGGGCTTCATCGATCTGTCTTTGTGCTAACATAGAAAACTCAGCAGAGCAGTCAGTCACAGATACGGTTTTTTCAACCGTTTTTATAGCATAATCAGAACGAAACTCAAAGGTTCCCTTCTTATAAATATCATAAGTAGGTACCTTAGGTATATTCCAATTTTCTAAGTCTTTTTCAACATTGAGAATAGTTGTTTCTTTTGTATTATTAACATTTAAATTATAAGTGCTCGATCCAAAAGTCGAGCATTCACTGTTACTTGTAGATCTCTTGTTGAACGATCTGAATAAACTTGCCATTGTGATTGAGTTATGTTACGTGTATTAAATCAAGTTTAAGTTCCTGCCCTCACTTTTATGGCCTTCAACGCCTTCACACAGCTAAAATAGTAATAAACTATGAAACTTTCCTCGAAGTAATACTCAATCACGATAAACAGTTTTATAAAGATTGCCAGTAAGAAGCCCACCTTTAACGGTTAGGCTCTGATACAAAAACGGCCCAGATAACTCAAATGAAAAAATCAGAGTATAACTACTAATCTTGTTTGTACTTTCGTACAGAAGATGTTGAATATGTAATTAAGTTTAGCAGAATTATGAATATAAACTGGAAGATACACAAATAAAACCAAGGGAAATTATAGCAATCAATAAACAAAACAAATAAACTGAATATCATCAACTCACATTAATCTTTGGAAAGAATTACAGGATGAGAGCTTTCAGAGCTTCAGACAGAAAACACACTAACAAATCTCAACTCAAAAACACTCAGAAAATAAACTTCACACTTGATTGCAAAAGAAATAAAATTTCAAAATATTTTTCGATGCTCCTCTTCTGAGTAGAGGCCTCCTTAAATAAGCGCTTCAGGGAGGTTGAAGGGTCAACAAAGGCAGCCTACGCTTTGATGAGCGGCATCTTCATCTTTTGACATCTGGAGAGCTTCAACGGACCAGAAATGGCTGACAAAACAAAAGAAAAGAGGCTAAAGTAGCCGACGCAAAACGACAGAAAACCAAAGAAAATGGCTACAGGAGAAAGTAGCCTAAATTATTACAAAAAGTCTTTCAGACGTAATATCTTACTTTTTCTTAATGGGTGGAAAGATACCAAAACAATCATCTTCATTCATGTCAATATCACTGTCCACAGCATGGGATGAAGAGGAATCAGTTACTAACTCGATATCTTTATTTGGTGCCAAGAGCTCTAAGACTTTCTTCTTTAGCTCTGCTTCAGAGGACGAACCAGTTGATCTGACCAGAGTATGGATAAGAGCTTCTCTTGAAGATGGCCCTGGATTGGCAGATGGAAGAGGAATAATGTGGGGGTTACATTCAAGAAAAATATCCTTACAAAAGAATCTTTCAGATTCTAGATGATCAGCGATAAATTTGTCCCACCACCTGACATGGATATTTCTCACCAACTGAGGAACATACAACAGCAAATCCTCATCGCTTTTATCAAACCCATAGGACCATTTCAGAATCCACGGGAGTTTGTACAATATCACGAACCACATAAAAAGAAATCTTTTATCAGGATAGTTAACATTATGTTTCAAAAATAGTTCTTCAAAAGATTTTAATACCTTATCAGGTAAGTATTCTTCAATAGGACCCTAAATTATAAACCAATTTGGTGGTTCTTTCAGAACTGTTAATTTAAACTGAATGAACCAGGAGTGTGAAAACTTAATATTTTGAAAACAGAGCACACTCTTCCAGGCTTCCATGTAGTCCCAGAAGTTATAACCTCTAGGCCTGAAACCAGGGCTTGAAAGAAAAAACATTTTTTCAGGGCTTTCTCTCCACTCAGAAATAGAAATCACCTTCAAGATTATCATCTTTGAAAAGGCGATCATATGTTTATAATCACTTCTATACCGGTGGACAATGTCTACAGAATTAGTTTCAATTAAGAGACATTTGTACCAAAAACGAGATTGTAAACCTTGCCTTAAATGTTCTTTCAGATACCTTTCAGCGACTTGTCTAGGCTCAATGACATGGATCGGCATTTCTTGCGTCCATTGAAAAGGATTACTAGCAATTGCCTCCTGTCTCCCTATATCATAGAGTTGTGCTCTAGACAGGGGACTAGGATTCTCATGGTGAATATTTGGACTTAAGGAAGAGGAGGATGGTTCATTTATTTTGATTCCTCATGTTGGATACTGCTGCTTATTTTTCCCCTGCAAAAATTCACGAGTGAGAAAGTCAGGTAGAGAATTTAAATCACCTTTTATAAATTCAATATCAAAATCAAAAGATGAGAGGATGCCCTGCCATCTAGCAAAAATTTGCTTTGAAGCAAGGTTCTTCACATCTTTCAGCAAAATATCTTTTGCTGCTTTACAATCTACTCGAATGAGAAACCGTTTGTTAAGAAGATCGCTTTCGAATTTAGTAACTACATGAACTATCGAAAGTAATTCCTTCTTAACCGTTGAATAATTCTTTTGACCAAGTTTCCAAGCACTCGAGGTAAAACGAACTAAAATTTCTCTATTATCGGGAGTTCTTTGTTTCAGAATTCCCCCAAACCCTCCATCTGAGGCATCGGTTTCGACGATTTTGAATGCATTTGGATCGGCAAGCGCAAGACAAGGAAGCTCCTTGACTTTTCTCTTTAATCTTCAAACCGCCTCTGTGTGACTTTCAGTCCATGGTGATGGATTCTTTTTCAACCTTAAATATAACAGTTTACTATCTCGACCTAAGTCTTGATAGAAATCCTTTACATAATTAAGACTGCCTAAGAATCTTTACAGCTGTTTCTTTTCCAGGATTTCATCCAAGAATTTGTCTTTGTTTGGAAGAGTTTCATCTTCTTGGCAGAAACTACCAACCCTGCATTCTTGACTACTTTCAGAAATATATAGAAATGTTTAAAATGTTGATCTAACGAGTTAGAGAACACAAGAACATCATCAATATAAACAATGGTGAAAGTAGAGTAAGGATTAAAAATTTCATTCATAATATTTTGAAATTCTGAAGGAGCATTTTTTAATCCAAACGACATTACGTTCCATTCGTATTGTCCGAATGGTACGTTGAAAGCAGTTTTGTATTTATCCAGTTCATCAACTTGAATCTGCCAATATCCTGATTTCATATCGAACTTGGAAAAGACAGCAGCGTTATTAACCCTATCAAGTAAATTCTTCTTATTTGGAATCGGATAACGAATCCATCTAAGAGTTTTATTCAAAGGTTTATAGTTTATTACTAACCTTGGAACTCCTCTTTCCAGTTCGGCAGCATTTTCAACATAAAACGCCGAGCAACTCCATGGAGACATGCTTTTTCTGATTAGCCTTTTCTCCAAGAGTTCAGCGATTTCCTTTTTACAGGTTTCCATCAACCTGTTATTCATCTGGATTGGCCTGGCTTTAGTAGGTATTTTCTACTCATCAAAGTCGAGCTCATACGGAAGCTTTACGACATGCTGCTTCTTATTCCAGAAAGCGCTAGGAACTTCAGTGCACACCTGTTTTTCAAAATCATTTTTAACAGACTCAATTTTGTTAGTAATTTCTTTACTTCTCAATTGTTCTTCAGTCCGTTTATAATGAATTTCCTCTTTCAGAGAACATAAAAATTTCTCTTTATTCAAAATTTTTTGTTGGATAGTATTAATGTATTGTTCATGTGGTCTTCTAGAGAATTCGAACAAAACCTTAATACCTTCAACATGAGTTTCAATTCCTAAATCAGAAACTGAAAATGGGTATAACATATTAATAAAAGGGGTTCCCAAAATTATAGCATGGCTCAAACCTTTCACCATTACAAACGGTGTCTTGAAACATACGTTGTTATGGATTACAGCCGCATCATAAGCTTTGAATTGAATATTCATCGGCTGACAATTTGCATTTTTTAACCCCTACTTGGTTTTCGAGAAGTATTTTGTGGGTATCACCCCTTCTCTTATACAATTAAGATCTGCACTTGTGTCAATCAAGATTTCTAGAGAAAACTTGTAAATTTTATTAATAATGAAAGTAATAATGGCGAACCATTTATGGGTCGTTATTTTATCAATACTATTAACATACCTTAGTGCAGTGATTTCAGGTTCATTTTCAACCTGGACCTCCTCATTATTTCTTTTATTAAAATCATCGAACATTGTATCAAAGTGGGTTTCAAAATCAACCTCACTTGGTTCACCACTAGAATCTTGCAAATCCTCTAGTTTTTGAACCCTTACCTTCAAGCTCTTCAGCTCTTCTTTGGTAATCCTAATCTTAGCTTGTAAGTCTGCCAGAGAAGGTTCCTTCTTATGTTTCTTGTATCCTGTCAAACACAGTCTTTAGACTATAAGTGGGAGTTTGTTTCCTCTCCACTGGTCTATCTCCTTTCTTTTCTTTGGCAAGAACCAAGTACTTCTCAAGCTGCTCTCTTCTGTCAGCAGGATTTTCTATCATGTCAATAAGATCAAGAACCAAATTTTCTTCATTTGTTAAAACACAAATATGTAAGCTGTTACACTTACAGTCTTTTTCTTCTTCATCCATACTCTCTTTAGTACTTGTATCAAAAAGTTCTTCATTGTCAAGAGCGGCAATGTCTTCATCAGAACTCTCAGAATTTGAGGATTCTAGAAGCAAACTTCTCAATTGTTCTTTAAGGCTTTCTTCTATCGAAAGATTGTTGATTTTATCCTTCATCCTGCACTCATTAGCTTTATGGCCCACTTTGCCACATTTAAAGCAAACAAGTTTAGATTTAGAAAAATCATTAGTCCTTCTAAACTTACCCATTTTACCTTTTCTGAACACCCGAGGTTTAGAACTGTGGTTCATATTCAATTATATTTACACGTATAATATATAATTATATAATATATATTCCCTTCATATTCATATCTTTGAATTAAGGTATAATAAATACAAGTATTGCTGAAATAAGACAACAAGAAGAATCCTAGATTTGTTAATTTGGGATGTCGTATGAGATTGAAAGTCTGTTAATATATAATAGGTATGGTCTAACCAAAATTTGTAGCCAAACACTATTTTAACACTGTAAGAGTTTTTTGGTATTTTCACAACTTTTGTCATGATTGTTAGAGTTTTTTTTTGTCATGGAGAGAGGTTTTTAAAACGTCAGAAGGTGTTTGTGTTATGTTCAAAATTTGGGAGTAGGCTACGGTGCTCGCAAACATTGGATGCTCACACTGATCTCACCGTTAAAAGGAGGGAGGAGAGGGGGGGGGGGAAGGAGGGTGAGATCGGTGTGAACATCCAATGCTTGCGAGCACTGTAGCCAATCCCCAAAATCTGAGAGGATTTTGTAAAAACACAAGAAACATGCTGCTATGCCCACCCCATTGTCTTATTTTCCCACCCTCTCTATTTTTTCACCCACCAAAAAAAGTTAAAAGTAGAAGAATACGTGATACCAGCTCTCGACACCCCAACTCCGTCGCAGTGCCGCACCAACTCCCAACACTTAATCCAAGTCCCCAACCATCTGAGCACCACCATGACAGCAAAACTGTCTCACCTCCACCCATCTTCTCGTTCCCTGCATAGTCTCGATCATTTTTTTCAACATAACCACATAAACCAACAATCTACAATTGAATAAATCAACGTCGCACGAACATGCGTAGAATTATCGACGACAGTGGTTCAAGACGATGTCTAAGCTCCTGGCTGTAGAACTGGAAGAACCCATATTTATATTTTAAATTTAAAAATAAACATTAATTGTGGCTGGTGTTTGATTTTTCCTATGCATTTCAAGGATTGCAATGGAATTCAATGAGTGGGTTATGTATTTTTAAAGTTTTAGAAAGAGGGGAAATGAGAAAGAAGAGAGAGGTGAAGTTAGAGATGAGGTTTGGGTCGGGATCAGAGTCAAAGAAGGAGCTGGGAGGTGAGAATTTAAAGCCATGGATCTTAAAAAAAGCTGGTGAAGCTGGGTATTGAAGGGGACAAATTCGAAGGCAAGATATTAGGTTTTAGGCAGCTCGGATTAACAATTTTTAATGTCTCCAACAACAAATTGGAAGGATGAGACCCCGAAAGACCTAAGAAAATTGGATACAAACTCCTTTGCAGGGGAGTCTCAAGTTCTCTCTCTTTCTCAATATCCCAAGAAGAATAATCATGTTTAAGAATCTAAATTTGATGGGTGGTGGCGGCGGCTTGGGCGAGGGGAAGGAGAGACAGGCGGAGTGGAAGATGGTTAGGTGATGTCATTTCGGAAAAATTTTGATTGTTACGTACCATTCAATAATACGGCGGTCATTGAATGGTTCAAATTAATTTACTGTGAATTTCAAATAAATTTTAAATCATTCAACAATAATACTATTAAAATTTGAGCCATGTTATTCCAGCAATTTTTATTTTATACGTCCTATTAAGTCATTTTGCAAGAGATAACTTGGTAAATAAAAATATTATTTTAAAGTAGGCAAGAAAATAAATCAATGGATAGGCTTGGCAGCACTCAAAAGAAGAAAAAGAAAAAGAAACGGGTTTAGGTGCAATCTGACGTGGACTTGAATCCTCCAGAGTAGGCCCCACTCAAATGACGCAACAACCAAAATATTCTCCTCAGCGATGCCATTTCCTCACTCTCCCCACTCTTCTTCTTCCTTCAGCAATCGGAACCCCAAAATCTCAAGTTCTGAGAAGCTCAGATAAACAATTCATCAAATTGCATTTTAGTCCTCCCCATGGCGCTCTTTGCTTCATCCATCACTCTCCATCTATCCAAAATCTCCGATTCCGAATTTGCCCCTCAGCCCCACCCTTCCCCTTACGACCCCCCTAAACTCCTCCCGCTTCCTTCCGTATGCTCCTCCCAACATGCTGCCGCCAACACTTTCTCCAGAAAAATGTATGAAATCTCTCTCCCAATTTTTCGTTTTCGTTTTTTCGCTTTTCTTTGTATGTTCTGTTTGGTAGCCGAGAAAATGTTGGATTAATACGAAAATCAAGCTTCTCAAGAAGCTCTCGATCTCTTTGTTCTGCCTTTTATGATCAATTTTTTCTTAATTTATTTATTTATTGATTCGTCGCGAAGAAAATCAAAAGCAAGTTTCAAGTCAACTTAGAGTAGATTTTGAAGTTTTTTTAATTTTTTTTTTAAATTTAATAAGTACGATTAGAAATATTCGTTTTGATTTTGATTAAGTTCCGGAAAATGTTATGCAGGAACATTGTACGTGCGTCGACCAATGATCTGAATGCAGTTGGATCAAGTTCGTTGGTTAGTTACATTACATGCTTAATGCAAATAATTTCATGGTTATTGTAATGGGATTTCATGTTTATGACCATTTCAATGATATTTCGGATCGATTATGTTGGTGTTGTTTGATTTACTATCCGAAATTTTCTCAGCGGTGAATCTGTTGTTTATGGGTGCTTTGGCAAATGAAATAAGTTGTGATCAGTTTCTTCGAAAGGACAACATACATTGGATTCTAGTGGAGATAGCTATATGGTGAAAGATTTAACCGAAAACATATTAACCTCTTAAATCTCTGTGCTGAGGTCCCAAAATAAGGGGCATTATTTCGTTATAATTTATTCCTATGGGATTCTAGGGCCTGTATTATTGGTCAGAATATTCAAACCCCTCTTTACGAGTGAATGTAAGCGTTTGAGAAACCAAAGTGACCCATGACTTCAAGCAGGAAACCCCATCCCAGACGGTAAGATAGAATAAGAGTTAGTTTAGACCTTTCAGCAGAAAATAGAGATTACATTGTCTTATTGTTTACTCCAATGGTTTTGGTCTTTACGGATATATGATGGAGTACCGCTTCAGTTTCTTTAATGAATTAATTCGAATTTATGGTCAGCCAGATGAAGTCTATTTGAGATGCAAAAGAAGCTTTAGGATACGCATTTTTTGAGCAAGTTAACATGAATCATGGATGGATACCAAGCAATTTCAGATACCAACCTTCTTTTGTCTCATTAACTGGGTCCTTCACTTAAACAATATAAACAGTTTTGTTTATACTGTGTCGATAAAGTACTGACATTATATTTTTTTTAGGAAAGTAAAGAACATCACTTCATCCACCGCATGTAGTTCACATTGCTATTTAAATCCATAACTAGACACCTGTGCACCACGCAATTAATGTACATACAGTACAAATAGTTATTTTGTTTCTATTATATCTAAAAGTTTCTAATGCTGAGGTGTGATTGTGAGTTGAATTTTTATATCAGCTGGGTGAATTATGAATGATTAGAGTTACCATCAAGATATTTTAGATTTTAAAAAGTTATCGAAGTGATTACATAATTGATGAAATTCTTCTTAGATGGGTCATTAAACATGGATGCTCTTGGGTAAATTGAACTAGAAATACTTTCAAATATAGAGATGCAAACAATACCAGAATCTAATTATTTAAGAGATGATGTGGTGTCATTGAAAAAAAAAAAGGAATACAAAAGGTGGTGAGTGTCGAAAGAAAAAAGATAGGGAAAAGGGAGGGGACTTGTACCATTCAATTAAATCAGGTACTTTTCCCCAATGAATGTTTTTCAGCATTTTCACTTCCATATACAGTATAGACTAGTCACGCCACAACACAAAGGTTATGATGAGGAGAGGAGATAAAATGAAACCTAGGTTGTTGCATCCTGTCCTTGGATCTTGTTCGAGTAGTGAAATGTAGTCTTCTTAGAGATACTATATTTATTTTAACCGATGTTACTTGTGCTTCAACTAAACAGGTGATGTTCACAACATCAATGAAACTAGGCTGTACTTATGGTCCATATAATCTATTGCGATGGTGTCTGCTAAGGTTTTCCATAGGAATAGGGCCTTTAGATCATGTTTTCTTGCAAGCCACGTTGCTAGAAGAGGAAAGTAGTATATTTCCTTTGGTAGACATCTGCAATCGGACAGTTTGCTTCTACTTTGAACATTTAAAGAGAGTTTGCTTCTTGTAGGCATTTTTTTTCCAGAAGGACCCCCATTTAGAGCTCACAGGGACCCTCTTGAGTGCTGAAAAGGCCATAATAACGAACTGTAAGAGAACCCAGACTTCGCCGATTTCTTCTAGAGACCACAGGGCTGTCCACAAGACAAATTTATTTTTGTTTTATGATTATAACCCAGTAAACATTATAGAAACATCAAAAATTTTCTGTTAACAATCATTACATAACTTAATGAGATATTTATGTCCCTGTGTGCCAGTCAGTTTGATATCACACAATTAATGTATCTCATGCATACCTGTAGTCAAGTTGTTGTGGGAGTTTTTTCTCTAAGGTTTTCTTTGACTGTTTTTCGTTGTCAATATTTTATTTGCATGTTAAACTTTTCGTTATCCTTGAGTGGGTCATAATGAAATCTTAGAACTTTTGAGGTTGGAAAATTAGGTCACAATGCAATAATACATCTGGACTGACTTTTGATTATTTGCAAGAGTGTGACGAGATTGTATCATTTACCAACAAATTGATGGATGTTTTAAATTGCAGAAGTCTGATCAAGATGCTGATTATCTTCCGATGCCAGTTGTTATGATCGATCAAGATTCAGATTCTGATGCAACTATTGTGCAAGTCAGCTTCGGCGATCGTCTTGGAGCACTCATTGATACGGTGAAGTTGCTATTGGAAACTTTATATATTTTCTATTTTAGGGTAACATGGATTGCGAGCCTCTTGTTTTTTTACATTGTATTTCAGTTTTGAGTGTGATACGTTTTGAAAGAGGGGTCTTAAAGCAGATTCTTTTAAACCAAATTCTTTCAGTACACCAGTTTAGATTTCAGATAGGACTTCTTCTTATTGCTTGCTCTTGAATCCACCATCAAATGTGCTGCATGTACTCAATCTACTAATCATGTAGATTTTTTTTTTTGTTTAAAATAGGAAGCTTATGATTGATTGCTTACCTTTGTTTAAATGAGGACAGATGAATGCATTGAAAGATTTGGGACTGGATGTGGCTAAGGGAACTGTCAACACTGAGGGACCAGTCAAACAAACGAAGTTTTATATAACACGATTGTGAGTACTTATTTCTTTTTGTTTTTTCATTGTGTTGAGTTTATCCCATACGTGGTTCTAAAAGAAAGTTTGAACCATGGTGCTAGTGGAGATTCTCAAACATTAAGTGCCTAATATAGCACTGTATACCAATTTCATTTTTTACTTAATAGTTAAAAGTTTTTTGGAATAGTGGTAAGCCAATATACTATAACATAGTATCAGGGCATGAGATTTGGAATTTAAATCCTTGCAATTAGAACCTCCCAGTGTAAGTTGAATTGCTTCAATTTGGTAACAGAGCTAGTCATCAAGTGTCGGTTATCCTAACAGACCACATAGGGTATCTACCATACTTATTTCGGGACTGCGCCACTTCTAGTTTTTTGCCAAATTTGAGTAGAAGATAAGGTTTAATACTGTACATCAGGGTGATCACAGCAACTGGTTCTCTAGTATCTTCTGACCTTAGAGGGCCCCTAAGTAAGTTGTGCTGCAATATTAAGGCAGTCTCATTACTAGTTCTGTGAACCACAAAATGTATGACTACAAAACAAAAAACAAAAAGATATTCATTTGGATGTTGAGATATTGTTCTTTTGGGTTTATTGAAAGCAGAACTGCTCAGTGTGTTTATAATTAGTTTCCAACATGTGTACAGATGTTTTCAAAATTTTGAATGTGTTTCATTGTACAAGTCTGTAATTGTCACTCTTAAATTATTGTACCACCTATAAGACAAATACTCTTTACATTTTGTAATGCAAGTTTTTAGCATTTACAATTTGTTTTCGGGAATGCTAGAGACACCGGGCGCAAAGTTGAAGATCCCGATATGTTAGAGAGAATTCGACTTACCATCATCAACAATCTTTTGAAGTATCATCCAGTAAGAATTCTTAATCATAATATTTTATGTGAAGTGTGAGACCATTCATTGTATTTTCAAATGTTGTAAAATGATTCGTTGTTTTCAATGTCATTAACTATAGTACTTTCTGCTTGACTATAGGAATCTAGTCAGCTTCTAGCAATGGGTGAAGCGTTTGGAATAAAAGCTCCAGAGAAGAAGGTGATGTTGTTAGCCTTTTAGCCTTAGGACCATAACCTCTTCCGCTCTATGCCCGTTTTACTGTTCTTATCTGTTCATCTCTACCTGTGGACGTCACTCTTTTGAGTTTAACCTCCAGTGCCGAACCGTGCATGTTCTAATGAAACTCAATTATAGGAGGGTTCTGCTGGTCACTCTTGGTCTTTGCTCTGATGCCATAATAGTCACAGGGTTGGAAATACTATGTTTCCATAGCCTATCTATCACCTCTTTTGGGCCAAATTGAATCTGGACCACACAGATGAATCTCCATGCTATATTGTAGTCAGCTGCCATCAGAATTGTTTGACTCAATGGCTTCATATGATTCTTTTAAGCTGAAAAGAAGTAGATTGTTTTTTGGTTCTATTTATTTGTCAAGATGAATCTTAATAAAATATATTTGAGGTCCTGTTGCCAAAAAAAGTGTTTTGTTTTTGGTTTGTTTTTTGGGGTGGTAGGCAAAGCTAAGAAACAAGTAAATTACAGTCAGTCTAGGCTGAGGTTTGCCCACACACACACTTTAAAGTGGATTAATTTTTTAGCGTCTTTTTTGTGGGGAGTGTTCTGATTACATTATGTGATTTTGTTTGGAATTGTTGTATTAGCTGTTGGACTTGTAGTCATCTCACCTTATATTTTCTTCACTTTTCATTTATCATAAGAAAAGCATTTTCTTATGCTTAATATGACGAGAAAGACAGGATCTCTCTCTCTCTCTCGTTATTTTGTAAGTTCTGTAACTTGCTTCTTTCTCAATTATATGCAAGCAACTTCATTTTGGTACTAAAACCTTTGCAGCCAGTAATTAGTTTGTGTGCTGAAGACTCAAACACATTCACTTTAATTAAGTTCGTTTTATTTCACTGCTGTGAAGTATGATTTCATTGTTGACACGCGTTCAGTTCATACATGTTTGTATGGCTTTTTTTTATGACAAACTTGTTTGTAATATAGTAATATTGTTGATTGCAGCTTGACGTGGATATTGCAACTCATATACATGTGAAGGAAGATGGACCTCAGAGGAGGTTTGCAACATATATTTGAGAATAGCATTTAGCTTTATAATTTCATTAGTTATTTTCTTTTTCAGTTCCAATGTTCTATTCCGCACCACATTGGGTTGCGGAATGAATACTCTCATCTCTAAGCTTTCTTCACATTTCTTTATCTGGATGGTTTGATTTAGCATTTGCTCATGCATTATATTTTCCATATTTCCAGCTTGCTTTACATAGAGACAGCAGATCGACCAGGGTTGCTAGTAGAAATCATAAAAATAATTGCTGATGTTAATATTGATGTGGAATCAGCTGAGATTGATACAGAAGTATGTCCTCTCCTAATTGCTTTCTCTCCTCCTTTCCTCGCATTTACTTGTGGTTAACTTTCTTCTCTCGTCTTATAGGGGTTGGTAGCCAAAGATAAATTTCATGTCAGCTACAGAGGGGCAGCGTTAAACAGTTCCTTGTCTCAGGTAATTGATTTGGTTCTGTATTGCCAATTCAAATTGCGTGACCTTTCGATAACCAATATTTTTAGGCAAGAGCGTACTTTCATGTTTAGGGTTTATAAATTTGGATTCTATTATAACAGGAAAAAAAATCGGGTTATGCATCATAAGAACCTTCTGCACTATCTGTTTTAAGAATTTTGTTTTGAATTTTCAGGTGTTGGTGAACTGTCTGCGTTACTACATCCGGAGGCCAGAAACAGATATAGATAGTTACTAATACCTGGATACACTGCATTTGTTTGTAAAGCAAATTGTACCAAAGAGTCAGCTCAGCGCAAAGTGACTTGTTGATGCGTTAGTTTTCGAGATTTTGAGTTAATGTCGCCGCAGCATGGGGTGTTTTCTGTATGAGTATCCAGTGATTCCCATGACTTATACCCCATGCCCATGATTTATACGTAAATCAAGGCCATGTAGAAATATTAGAACAATCGTCCATGCATGCAAGGCCAGTCCACTCTCCTAAACCAAGAACTTGGCTTGGCAGCTTGCTTTTGCATTTGTTTTCCGCCCAATGCCTTGTTGAGTGGTGCTCAAACAGTTCGAGTATGAATTTCTTCGTCTCTTTTTAACTGATGTATTCAGCTTTCTATGCGTCTATGCAGCAAAGACATGGTTAATGATTTAAGAGGTGTGTTTGTTTTTTAAATTTATTTATTTTAATTTTTTATAATTTCATGTTCAAGCTTCGAATAAGCTTTTTATTAAAATGTCCTAAAAGTCCAAACTTTGTCTTTCAAAGCAAAATTCAAAACGTGCAAATGTTATTATCCCGATGATTAAAAAACACAACTAGCATCTTCCGTGGTCTTGTTCGAATCTTCTATTTTCCAATGTCGCTTGTATCAAAAATAAAAAATAAAACACAATTAGCTTCCAATCATGTCATAAACCACCCTATAGCACCTAAAAAGTGGTAACAACTTTTTCTTTCCATTAGGCCAAGAAAGTGAAATTACCTAAAGAAAGTTAATAATCTGGTTCCATTAATCAAGTAAATTATGAAAATAAAATAAAATTGAGAAGTCTTGATCATGTTCCAAGTTCACAAGTCCACTGGACACCAAAAAAGAATGAAAATTCAACCCTCCAAATTACCAATATGATATAATTGCATCAATCACAAAATCTCCACATATGACAGCCCTAATTTCAAAAAGAAATCCCCAAATCACAGCCCTAATTTCAAAAAATCCCCAACTCACAGCCCTAATTTCAACAAAATCCCCAAATCAAAACCAACCCTAATTTTATGAGTTGAATAATAAAGATTAATAAATAAGAGTAGCCACTACCCAAAGCAAGGGGAGAAGAGTACCCAGTGCTAATTGGAGATTTCCAGTTTTGCACGTGGCTGGCTCGCTCGCAAGCAATAGGAGAGACCAGAGCATGAGATCGGGAGAAAGTGTTTTTGAGTTCTAGCGTGAGGAAGATACTGACTACGCGAGGCTGAGGAGACGACGGCGACCCAGTCTTTGAAAAGAGTTGTGTTCTTGAATTTTCGCGGGCTTTTTGCTTTAGAATTTGAAGTTACCGCTAAAACTGCAGTGGAAAAATGTTTGCTATAGCCTATAATATCACTAGCCGCGCCGTGTACCCGTGGCAATTGATTCTTTTAAAAAATAAATAATTTATATTTATGTAATTTAAAAATAAGAAATTTATTTTTTAAAAAGTTAGTAACTACTCTAATGTGGGGTGATTTTAAATCACATGTATAATTTTATTTAATTTTATTTCTTTATAATCAATTTAGTTTTTTCAATAGCTATATGTAGGAAAGGGTAAATTTGGTATTATAAATGTTTTACTGAATTTGCCTTCTATATTTTAGTTTCTACCCTTGGGTGAGTGAACATGAATCTTTAATCACTAGGTGGCCAAGAGAAGGAGACTCACAAGTCACAATTGGTAACCATGTAAGCATATACAAGAAGGGAAATAATTAAAATTACATTTTTTCTTCTTTCTACACACTCATGTTTAATCATGTTCGTTGTTATCATTCAATTTTATTCAATCCGATGATAAAAAATAAAGAGTATGTAGTGATCATTTTCCTAGCCTTGTGGTTAAATTCAATTCTTAACTTTACATTGTTGTCTTAGCCTTGCTGTCAATGGATGATTTTGGATAGGGGGCGAAGCTTTTAGTTCACCGGGGGCACAATTAAGTAGTGGCAGATGTAAGACTCTATCCTCGTTACATCCTAACAATAGTGCGAGCAGCCCCAAAAAAAATTTCTTTAGTTTTTTTAGTGAGGCATTTCTCAAGTCAACCCATACCATTGTGTGCTTAGCGTACATCACCGCCTTTTAGTGCTATTTTAATTGTGTAGTTAGGTCAACATTATTAGTCAATAAAACAAAGAGTTAAATCAAATATGTATAAGGTCGGAACTCCAATTTATAAGACAATTGGTAGGAGGGAGAGTTAATGAGCCTTTTATTATTTTAAGAAAAATGACTAACTTTAAATTTTTCTCAAAAATGACTAACTTTATCCTATGTTCTTCTTTGTGAGCTGCCATAATCAATTTTGATATTTGCCTCCCTGTGGTCTTAGACAAGAATTGAGTGATAAAATTACATTGGGGATATATTGTTTAGCTTTTGTTAAACTCATCTATTTCACAGAGAAAAATTAAAAGAAAAGATATTGTGGAGTACTTTTGTCAAATTATTTAAAACTAAGGATATATTTTTTTGTAGCCCTAAAAAATTGAGAGGGGGCACGTGCCTCCGGGCCTTTCATTAGATTCGGCACTGATCTTGGATATACACTGGGTGCATTAATCAATCATGCGAGTGCCTTGATGAGGCGTGACACTATGGGCTTTATGTGATGGAATATGGTTAATAATGTGCCACTTCTAATATTTTTGTGATATGTGAACATTTTCTTTAGAGTGATTTTATATACATCCAAAAATATTCTCTGGACACCTTGACTAAATCTTAACCTTCTCTATACACCCAAGCAAACATTTTAGATTTCCATGATTGACCCTAAAAATATATTTTTTTATTAAAACTCTAAAATAAGTCTGTTTTCAGTTCATGCCTCAAAAGTTAGGAGTAGGCTACAGTGCTTGCAAGCATTGAATGCTCACACCGATCTCACCGTTAAAAGAAGGGAGGAGGGAGGAGAGAGGGGGGGAAGGAGGGTGAGATCGGTGTGAGCATTCAATGCTTGCGAGCACTGTAGCCAGTCCCCAAAAGTTAAGAGCTATAAAGTTATAAAGTTACAAAGTTATATTTTATATCATGGGAGTAGGCTACGGTGCTCGCAAGCATTGGATGCTCACACCGATCTCACCGTTAAAAGGAGGGAGGAGGGAGGAGGGAGGAGAGAGGGGGTGAAGGAGGGTGAGATCGGTGTGAGCATCCAATACTTGCGAGCACTGTAGCCTACTCCCATGATATAAAATATAACTTTGTAACTTTATAACTTTATAGCTCTTAACTTTTGGGGACTGGCTACAGTGCTCGCAAGCATTGAATGCTCACACCGATCTCACCCTCCTTCCCCCCCTCTCTCCTCCCTCCTCCCTTCTTTTAACGGTGAGATCGGTGTGAGCATTCAATGCTTGCAAGCACTGTAGCCTACTCCTAACTTTTGAGGCATGAACTGAAAACAGACTTATTTTAGAGTTTTAATAAAAAAATATAATTTTTAGGGTCAATCATGGAAATCTTTTGAACTATATGAATTTAAGAGTGGTGCTCAAACAGTTCGAATATGAATTTCTTTTTCTCTTTTGAACTGATGTGTTCAGCTTTCTGTGTGTTTATTATCCAGCAAAGCCATGGTTAATGATTTAAGAAGTTTTTTTTAATAAATTTTTTATAATTTCATATAGTAAAGCTTTGAGGAGGTCATCTATAAAATCTTCAATGTACGCATTCCAATTGAAGAGAATAACTTTGGGATGACATTATCATTCGAATAAGCATTCCATTAAAATTTCCTAAAATTCCAACCTCATCCTGGTCTTTCAAAGCAAAACCCAAAACGTGCAAATTCCCGAAGATTAAAAAAACACAATCAGCAGCTTCTACGGTCTTGTGTTCGAATCTTCTATTTTTCAATATCGCTTGTATCAAAAATAAAAATAAAACACATAATTAGCTTCCAATCACATCATAAACCACCAATATGGTCCACTCTATGGCACCTCAAAAGGCATAACAACTTTTTTCTAGACCAAGAAAGTTGAATTACTTTTTCTTCTTTTTTATAACCTGAAAGTGAAAGTACCTTCAAGGCACTAAAACTGCATCTTCGGGGCAAGACAGAGGAATACACGAGATTATGTAAAGTCTGCGACTTTCTTTGTTTCTTTGGTTGCTTACAAAATTCTCGGGAAGGGAAGGGTGTCAGTGAGGAAAAAGCACGCGCAGCGGGCAAGATTTTTTTAATTAAAACAACATATAAATTTGTTAACGTGGCATTTCGTCGAACAGTTGGTGGCCTATAGTCATATGCAAAGCCATGGTGTGCATGTGTTAGAGAGATGCCGACAATTTTCGAGCGAGTCTGTCAACAGATATCAACATACACCGAGAAAATCTGCCAATGGAGTTGACAAGCCGGGTCCTGCCGAGTCTGACTCCACACATTTTGTTGAACACCGTATGTGCACATATTGGTTACTATCCAGACGAACGACCAAGAGGTCAGCTGACCACGTTGACTCCCTTGTGGATCCGCCACTAGTTGCTCAATGTGAGTTTCTCTATTATGTTCCAGTGTATCTTATACGTCAGGATTTCCGGCCGTTAGATCTTTGGTTAAAGATCCAATGAGCAAGATCTAACCGGAACATAGTAGAATTTTCGGACAGCTAGAATAGTTATTTGTGCTAAGCTAGTAAGACCAGACTTTAATAATAATGAGAGCCATAAGCACAGCTCACCCCCCACTACAACCAATTCTAATTCTCCACCAGAAGCAGAAGAAAAAACAAACTACATGTTGGTGGATGCAGTCATTTCCTGGCTAACTAATTAATCCTCAAATCTCACTTTATTCCCAAGCAAAGTAGTATAACTAAGTGTAAAGGGCAGGGCAGCATCACCAACTCTCTATTATTTTAACAACATTTTTGAAGGTTTGTTTCCTTATCTAGCAAGTATTATTAGTATTAGCCTTGATTATATTTGTTCTTTGGTGCCATAATTTTCAGATCAAAGTGGTTGACTCTTTGTAACGTGAAAGCACCCATTCTCCTCCTCCCGCGTTCTTGATTTTTGTACCAAAAATGGCCAACAAAACGGTTGTCCTTTTCGTCGTCCTCCTCTTCAACAAGAGCTATGTGACTTTCGCTTCTGATCCGGATCCGGTTCAAGACTTCTGCATAGCCAACACAGAGCCTGCAAGCCATGCCAACCAATGCAAGAACTCATCCCTTGCAACCGTGGACGATTTTGTATTTTCCGGCATTAGGGTTCCTGGAAAGTTTGGTCCAACCGGGCTCTCTGGTGTTTCCGTGAACTCAAACGTCTTTCCAGGACTCAACACGCTTGGCATGTCGTTTGTCCGAGCTGACTTTGAAGTTGGTGGAGTGAATGTGCCGCATTTCCACCCGAGGGCCACGGAGATTGCATTCGTGCTCAAAGGAAAGATTTATTCGGGATTTGTTGATACGAATAACAGGATTTTCGCCAAAGTGATCGAAAAGGGTGAGGTGATGGTGTTTCCAAGGGGTCTAGTGCACTTCCAAATGAATGTTGGTGATACTCCGGCAACTATATTGGGCAGCTTTGACAGCCAAAACCCCGGATCCCAGAGAATCCCCGCTGCAATTTTTGGATCCGGTATTAAAGACAAGCTCTTGGAAAAAGCTTTTGGATTGAGTTCTAAGGAGATTTCCAAGTTGAAAAAGAAGCTTGGTTCACATTGATTGAGCTAGCTAGATCTGGAGTACTGCAGTTATTTTATTTTATTTTATTTTTTTATTTTGTTAATTTGTATGTATGTGACTGCATGTAGTATATTTTATGAGGCAAGTTATAGATTGCTGGAATACATGAATTCGAATAAGGTATATTTTTTTAGAACAATTTTTTCCTTAGCCATTGAATTGCAGCATGTATCAGAATATATTGGAAAACTATTACTTTGGTTTCTAGTTTTCTTTATTTTCCAGGCAACAGAAAGAAGAAAAAGAAAAGAACATGTATGTATGTATTTCAGTAAGTAAAACATGGTGTTAGGAACTTTATAAGTTTTAGGATTTTTTTACTTTACGAAGAAAGTTGGTTTTTCACCGTAAAACTAATTGGTAATATGGGGAGTAGCTCAATTACTTATATGAACATGCAAGGTCTCTTCTTTCCCAAATGTGGGATTAATACTCTCAACATTTTATTCAGAGAGAAAAAAAAGTTCCATTTTGATTTCAAATACTCGATGAAAAATTTGAAAAACTGACAATAAAATTAGGATTCAATAAGTGGTATAGCTCAATTCGTAGGTCAGTTGGCAAAAGGAGTGTGCTGGTTTCTTGCACCTGAGTTTGATCTTTTTGTAGATTACGGTAATTTTGAATATCATCTCGTAAAAAGAAAGAACGATTTTTAAGTCGTATCGTATGTATACGTATACTCTATCAAACTTCTTACTGAGCATCACTTGAGATGATTTCTTACTGCAAAAGCAATTTAAATAAATGTCAATTATTACAAGAAGGTCATGGCTACAAAAGTGAAGATCACATCTCTTGCTTTTTGAATTGAAAACTTTGGTTCTTCAACCTTTATAATCATAGCCAGCCAGCATGCTTAGTTAGTTACTCACCTCTTCCCCTAGGAGTCATATATTTGAATGCTGAAACTAAAGAAAACATTATAGCTAAAACATAGATGCGGACTTGAGTGTAGCCAAGTTGGCTAGATCAGTATGTGTTATTCCAACCCAAGTTTGAATCTCCGTCTCTGTTGCTTAGATTAGATTTGAATATCACTCGAATAAAGGAAAGAACAAGAAACATAGATGAGTGCAAAGAGACTTTGCTACCAAGCATAATATGATGAAAGATCACCATCTCACATTGTTGTACAGCAACCTCAACCCACAACATCATAATTAGCATTACAAACTTTAATCTGCAGAAAAAAAGAGAGTTACTCTCGCCACTTGACCTAAAATTTCATCACACAATTAAGTCATACTTAGAGCAAGGCACTCAGCATCTCATTCCAACTGTCAGGCACCCCAGGAAGGCACCAGTGGCTGCAGTCAGAGGAAAAGTCTCTTGGGTGCTGCCTCTCTTCTTGCCCCATGGCCCTTCTGTACACAGAAGGGTGCCCGTCTCTTCGAAAAGCCGACATTGTAGTTATGTCCTGTAGATATACTGGAAATCTCATGTTTCTCAACACACTTTGCAGCACTACCAATGGCTCAGGAACATGTTGGTGACTGAAATAAGCCAGAGGCTGCTGCTGATTATAGCATCTCCAACCATTTTCTCTGCCGAAAAAGCGAAAAACACATTCAAGTGTATATTGAAAGATTCTGTGAATTATATAATTGCATCATAACTGCATTAGAGATCTCATATTATGTACCTGTTGTGCCTAGGTGACATGCTTCGAAAAATTACTCGGGTTTTTCGAGGATCTAGGTTTAAATCAATCCATTTAGCCCATGTAGTGAGTCCTTTTTGGTATGCAACCATTGGATTCATGTTTGTATACAGAGACTGTCCTTCCATGTAGTAATCCCACCTGAAATTAGTAAGTTACAACTCTTCAATTAAGAACATCCGGAATATTACCACTTTGGAAGCAAAGAAAATGAGGGAAGGTGATTCGATGAATGCGAATTTTCTCTTACGAACTCGATTTGTCGGAGTGAGTCCACCAGTGAGCAGAATCAAACACAAGAACATCAACTCCTCTCCAGTACTTTGCATTCTCTTCTATCAAGTCCAAATGTAAAATTCTCTTTTTGTCAGCTCCTTTGTTCAACTCTACTAGGAGTGGAGCCCATGAAAACTCGATCGATGTCTCAAAATCCTGTGTGTGAATTACATTTACTATTTATGTTAATGTAAGATTTAAGAACAAGGATCAAAATCTTGAGGCTTTCCCTCAAAGCAATGTAAAACAATTTTGTTTTTGGTTTTTAGTTTTCATTTTTTTTGAAAACTGAAAGTAGTTATCAATTAAGTTTTCAATTTCTAGTTTTTAAAAAGATGAAAACTAAAAACGAAATTATTATAAAACGGCCCCTAAAATTCAATAAAAACAATTGTACCAATGCATGGAATGCCATAGAAGGACCATTGTAGGTCACTCTCTTTCTGCCAGTGGGAACGACTCCTTGTACCAAGCACACTAGAGACTCCCACTGATTCCTCATTATAGAATCACCCACCAGCATTATTCTTTTCCTCCTCATTTTCCCAAGAAATTTCAATGCATCAAACCTTCATTGAAACAAAAACCCAAAAAACAACTATCAAAACAAGAAATCACTTTACACTAAATGAATAGATTTAGTTCATTTTTTTCATCTACACTAAATTCATTTAAATTACAGGAAGGAGATTCGAACTTAGACGTAGAGGAGGGAGCATACTGCTCTCTAGCCAACTTAGCTAAGCCCATGTTGCGAAAAGATTTAGTTAAGTTTTGGTTTAGAGTAGGTACCTTGGAATGGAGCAGCTGTTTGGCTTCCACCTCCACTTTTCGTAGTCGGAATCCGGCCTTCCATTTTTCTGACAAGTCACTGCAGTGCTAAGATACGGACAAGTCGAGTCATAGAGAGGGTACGATTGATCGTAAACCCACTTTCCGGCCGAAAACTCACATCTCCTCCTTGAGTTTTGGTGGCTCTGAACCATGTTCACTGCATCATCTTCATCATCAAGCCAAGAGTCATCATCTTGTAGCTCAAGATGTGATGACTTCCCATGAAAGAAGCATAGAAAGACAATGAAGATGCCGAAGAAGAAGAGGAGTTGAAGATTTGGTTTGCTCATTGATTTCCGAATTCCAAAGCTAGCTAGGGAAAGCTTGAATTAGTGTCCCCCAATGAAGAAAATAAGCATTTTGTAAGCTGCATGCAGGGGCCTTGATAATTGTATATGATGAGAATTGTAGTATCAAAGGCATGACTTGCGGTGTGGTGGGACCATAACCAATTACCCCTATGCATGCAATTGCAATGTTCTTCTACTCATTCCCATTAATTAATGTTTCTTTCTTTTTTTGTCACTATGGGAGAATGACTTGTATGACACAAGTACATTGTCACGTAGGTGTTCCGTATTAATAATAATATGTGTTAGTTTTTCTCTACGTGTCCTTATATTATTGACATGAAACGTTATTGTGGTAATGTACTAGTGCCACACAAGTTACTCTCATTGTGAAGAGGGGTGGTGGAAAGTCGAAACAAGGGATAAAAAGTAAGAAATTAGGTACCCGTAACTGGCGGATGTGTAGGCCATGCACATCACTGGTATTGTTTTTCAAAAGTTATAAAGGTTAAAGAGATCATTTGACCAGTTACTTTGCAGAAAATTAAGGATCGTTGCACCAAATATAAACACCCTATCAATAATATCTACCAAATATCGACATCATATAGCAAATATCAACGCTACATCAACAATGCCACCCAATTGTTGTAGAACCTTAAGCTTGCAAAACCCCTCGTTTTCCTCCACCCTCAAACTCTGCTAGCACATATCCATTGAAATATTAGCACCCCCAAGACACACAATACTGAACAATTAACAACAAATCCATCAATCATGAGCGGAACGAGCTGCCCTTCTTTTTGGTCTGCTTCAATTTGGCCCTCTTCCTCGCGAATCTTCTGCATATGGTGTGGTGTATCCTCTCCATGGCGAGCTTGTACTCACACAACTCGTATGAGTTGTGTTCGTTCTTGCATTTTCATGGGAGGTAGAACTCAGCCTGCTGCATGCACTTGTTTAGAGGGAAGAGTTGAGTGTGTTGGAAAATTTAATATTACTAATATAATATTAAATTGATTAATTAAGGATATTAGAAGCGTTGCCTTTTGGTGAAAAGATGTGTATATCCAAACATGAAATTTAAATGAAGAGTTGTAACTTTTGAATTTTCGTGAATAGTCACATGTTTTTCAAAGAGGCAACCATATTTCTGTTCAATATTCATCGAATTTAAAGGATAGTCCAAGCCAAGACCGTTTCGTTTGATCTTGAACTAAGAGGTAAGACAGTTACTTTCTCGATTAATCGCATTGCCCAAGTGCTTAAGTACTTCCTAGGTTGGAATCATATAAGCCCGGCCGATTTTCATGACATAGTTGATGAGCTTGACTTCGACGTTGTACTTTCTAATTTGGTTCGCAACAAGAAGATGTTGCCCAATACTTTGTACGAACGTCATCTGACTGAATTTTACAAAATACTTCACCACATAGTATGTGCTGATATCCACCCTTTATTTCAACCTCACTCCAGTATTGGTATTGGTAGAGCACGCCTCCTTTATGCCATTGGTACCGATGTGCCCATTGATCTCCCCAAATACATTTTCCGTCTCATCTGCCAAAGCGCAAAAGCAGCTTACAGGTCCGAGCCTTTGCTTTTCAGGTCCTTGATTACTCGCATTGCCATGGCGTCTCAAGTGCCAATGGATAACTGTGAGCTTAAACTACCTATGCCACCTATGAACTACTTAACTTTTTATGGTGAGAGACCTGAGAGATGTATATCGTATGAACCTGAACATGAATTTGAAACTGAACCTGTACTGGCACTGTGGCACATGCTTCTGAGCCAAGTCCTCCACAGCTTAATCATCCTCCAGAGGCTTTCTATGACAAGATTCTTGGGCATATCCAATGCTTTGATCAGTTTTCTACGGAGGTGAAGCAAGTCATGTCCCAACTCACCGAGGACGTTGCTAAGCTCAGGGGTGATGTGAATGTCAATGCCAATGGCACACACTCAACCATTCCATCTGCAGGTTAGTCAAATCTTTTAAGTGATGATTTCTGTAAGGGAGTGTGAGAGACAATTTAGAGTTTTTCGGGCCAAGGATAAGTGAAATAATGGAGCTCTGTCGGTTATCCTAGATTCAAGATAGTGGATGCAATGGGGTTCTCTGGGGGTTTCTGGCTCAGTTGGATGCAGTACAATCTATATATGCTTATCTGCTGTTACACCAACCAAAGTGAACCCGGTGCATAGGATTGGAATATTACTCAATAGACAGATGTTATGTCATATGTGTGAGAGAGGTTCGAAAAAAGTATTGTCCCTTTGAATTAGGATTGCACGTATAGCTTAGTACTGCAAAACCATTGTCCCTTGACTTGCTTTTTAGTGCATCAAGAAAGGAAATTGTCAGATTTTGACTCGTCGCATAGTAGTTATAGACTTGTAGTTAGCAACCGGCAATGAAACATGGAATCCACTTCTGTGCCTAGTAATTTACTATAGCCTTTCCAGTTCTATGTATTGATTGCATGGTAAGTTGAAATGTTTAGAAGATAAGTTCTGCCTCGGACCATGTCTGTATTCTTTTATCGTTGAGAGATAAAGCATGCCGTAGTCAACTAAAGAGATGGCATGGATCACATTTCCACAAGGTGTGACTGCAACTGTTTGTGTCACCGTGATCTGATGAACTTTCCTATCTTCAAAAGAGACTCTGTATACAGTGTATACCCTAGATGACAAAACTGAACTGCATTTATATGTGATGATGAAGTATGAACTGCACCACACCTTATGCTTGTGCTATTTTCTCTTCGCGATGTTTACTTTCTCTATATGCCTGTGCAGAAGAAATAATGGAGGTTGAAGAAGAAAAAGATGGCAATTTCAGTCCTAACTCGCATGCACATATACATCCCTCAACTTCAACTTGTGACTTGCATCCAAAAAAGAAAGCGAAGAAAGATCCATTGGCCCAAGCAATCGGTGAGATGGAAAACTCACCCTTGGCTAGTCAAATGAAACCGCAGCTCAGAGGAGAGGACATATTTGGAGTGGTTTCAACGATACCAAACCTCAGTAAATCGCAAGTTTTTTAAGGCTGTACACATATTACTGAATGGTAACCCAGAACAATTCTATCTACTGAAATCTCTTCCTGATGTTGACAAGACAGAGTGGATTCAGTTACTTGTTAGTCCGTCGTAAGGTAATTATTTCTTCATGAATATAGAGCCAATTATTTCTCAGGGGTTTACACTTGTATATGTTAAATTGGTCTTACTCACTTGTCAACATTTACTTCATCTCAGGAAAAGAAGAATAATCTGCCCTCTCCCTCTCCCTCTCCAACTTAATTTTTAGTTGTGCATTTGTTTTATTGATGTTTTATGCTTTTATCGTTTGTTTATTGTTAGCCTCACAATTATTCGATCCAGACGAACAGTAGAAAAGTCAGGTTAAAAGGAAAGCTTTCCCTTGATCACTCTCATTTATATAGAATTTGGAGTAATTTAATGTATTTGTTATTTTTCATATATCATGTTCTTTTGATAATTTTCATTCATTTGTTCAAACTCACACACATTACTAGCACTAGTGACCTTCAAAATGTCTTGTGCCAAATTTTATGTCTATAATATTTAAGGAGATTTTGTCGGGATAAGAACTTACAAAAGTCTAGTCGCAGAAGTAAGGTCTCAGACTCGCACAAGTGAATCTACATACTTGTATGGTAATGCTATATATGTGTTTGTTTCGTGTCAAGCCCCAAAACAGAAAAATACCGGCGCCATGAATATTAGAAAGACATTAGAGCGTTGAGCTCAATAAAGAACATAGCGTACGTCTTATGATCCCTAAAATAGGTAAGGCCTTGATAAATAGCTAAAAGCTAGCAGAAGTGATTTAAAATTCAAGAGAATATCAACCTGAGGCTGCAAAACTAGAAGCGAAAGAGAGTTGACAAGATCACGGACGTGCGCCCTTGATCACTTCAGTCCAACTCAAAGTGTAGGGCTGAGCTTGACTAACAAGTGTTCTCCGAAATGAGGCAACTGCACCCCAGCTAGGTTTGAAAGCAAGATATAGCTACTAATATGTAAGGAAAAATAAGGCACTTTGGCTGAGTGGATTTATGTTCATTCGCTATGCTAGGGTTTAGGGTTTTTAATTGTTACTGTTTTTTTGTCAAAGATATGATGATCAATATTTAACGGTTAAAAATGTCGGAATATAGAATACTCTCGAGCACTAGTGAATAAACAAATAGTGAAAATAAGGGTAGAATAGGAAGTTCATTGAGAAAATTTCTCTTGAAAAATTCAGAATTCAAAATTCAAGTGGCGCGCTTATATAAAAAAATTTCCCTCGCATCTAGGGCTGGGTTTGGTTCCATTCGGTTCGGTTTTTGGCCAAAAATGAAACCAAACCGAAATTACTGTTCGGTTTGGTTTTTTTTTCGGTTCGGTTTTTTTTTTTTACGAATTTTTTTTAAAAAAAAAAAAATTTTTTTGAACAACCAATGATTATACAAAGCCAACCAAACAAATAGACGAAAGACATACATATTAAATCATCAAGAGTTAATTCTAATAAGTAGGAAAATTAGGAAAAATTATTGATTGGCAACCATGTATTATGGGCTGGAAGGAGAATCAAAATAAACAAATTTAAAACATTGGTTTGGATAATCATACCCCAGAAACCTTACAATTCTAATCAGTAGAAAAGAACCTAACCATTAAAATCCAACAAATCAATACAAAAAATCTCAATACTTCATACACTAGAACAAGACCAGTTCTTAGATCCCAAATAAAATACAAAAAACCCATCAACCCAAATAAAATTACACTATTCAATCACTACCCAAATAAAAGAGAGGGTAGTCTTGGGTTAATATAGGGAATAAGACTTTTTAAATGTTTGGGCCAAGTGTAGGCCTATTAAGCTTGTATTGAAATTTGACTAATATTTGGAATTGGGCTTGAAAAATTAATACCCAATAAAAAATAAATAAATAAAATATTAATTTATATTTATTCGGTTCGGTTTTTGAACCACTGAAACCGAAACCGAACCAACCAATTTCAGTTCGGTTCGGTTTTTTGTACTTCGGTTCGATTTTTTTTCGGTTCGGTTTTTTTCGACCTCGATTCGGTATTCGGTTCGATTTTGACATTGGTGATGTTGATGACCCACATACATACTCTCAGGCCATGAAAAGTTCAAAAACAACTCTATGGCAGATTGCAATGAAGGAAGAGTTAGATTCGATGTACAAAAACAATGTTTGGACACTTGTGGAGTCTAGCCCTCAAATCAAGCCTATAGGTTGCAAATGGGTTTACAAAACCAAAAGGGATTCCCATGGACAAATTGAAAGATACAAAGCAAGATTAGTTGCAAAGGGCTTCACTCAAAGAGAAGGTATTGATTACAACGATACCTTCTCACCAGTTTCCTCTAAAGATTCTATGCGAGTTGTCATGGCCTTGGTTGCATACTTTGACTTGGAGCTGCATCAAATGGATGTAAAAACGGCCTTCCTAAATGGAGATCTAGAAGAGTGTATTTACATGGAACAACCGACTGGATTTGTTGAAAGGGGGAAAGAAAACATGGTCTGTAAACTCAACAAGTCCATATACGGATTAAAACAAGCCTCTAGACAGTGGTATTTAAAGTTTGATCGAATTGTTTCTTCTCAAGGATTTAAAGAGAACACACTGGACGGCTGCATTTACATGAAGTTTTCTGGTTCACAGTTTATTCTTTTGGTACTTTATGTTGATGATATCCTACTCGCAAGCTCTTGTCCTCAGTTGTTACAAAGAACCAAAAGGATGCTCAGTGAAAGTTTTGATATGAAAGATCTGGGAGTGGCACATTTTGTGTTAGGAATTGAGATTGTACGTGATAGAAAAAGAAGATTACTTGGCTTATCACAAAGGGGATACATTGATAGAATGTTACACCGATTTAATATGGAAAATTGTAGTTGTGGCCAAGTTCCGGTAAACAAAGGGGATAAGTTCTCAAAGAATCAATGTCCAAAGACTGATTTGGAGATAAACAAGATGAGATCTAAACCTTATGCTTCTCTGGTGGGAAGCCTTATGTATGCAACCGTATGTACACGACCAGACATTGCATTTATAGTGGGAATGTTGGGAAGGTTTCAAGCAAATCCAGGAGAAGCGCATTGGATATCTGCCAAGAAGGTTCTGAGATACTTACAAAGAACTAAAGACTTTATGTTAGTTTATGGAAAGAGTGAATCTTTAGAACTTGAGGGGTATACTGATTCCGATTTGGCAGGTGATGTGGATGATAGAAAGTCCACAGGGGGATATGTTTTCATGTTAAATGGAGGTGCAGTTTCTTGGAAAAGTGCTAAACAAACTGTGATAGCTACATCCACTATGGAGGCTGAGTTCGTAGCCTGTTTTGAAGGAATGAAACAAGCTGTATGGTTAAAGAACCTTCTGACAGATTTGAAAATTGTAAAATCGGTTCAGAAACCAGTTAGGATGCTCTGTGATAACAACTCTGCTGTGTTCTTTGCTAAAAATAACAGAAGAACTTCTGCCTCAAGGTTAATGGATGTGAAATTTCTTAAAGTGAGAGAGAAAGTAAAGGAAGGGATGATTGAAGTTCAGCACATTAGTACTGATTTGATGATAGCAGATCCGTTGACTAAAGCATTGCCTATTGGAGATTTTCATAGACATGTATCTCGGATGGGAGTGCTGGAAAATCTAGAACAGTGGGAGTAATCAATCTTTTTCGGATAATCTGGAAATGGCAGGTGTGTAGGACTGTGCCTGTGATTTTGGGTTAAGGTAGTTTGTTTATGTTTGTCTGTTGGGTTATTTTGTGTTTTTAAATTAAGTATCTTGAGACTCAATACTTTGTTTTGAAGTGTTGTGGTTTTAATGATGAACTTAGTTGAAAGGTTTAATTCATATATTTGGAAAACAATCTGTTTTAAGTTATGGTTAATAAGATTTTGTGAAGATATCACAATGTTGCTTTCATTAAAGATTAACAATTTGTTATGATCTTTTGAATAGTGGGAGCATGTGTAGGACGGTTTTGAGTTAATCATGAGTCATATTTGCAGATTGAATACATGTGAGTCTTGAATCAATGCTGTTTTGGTTGTGGTATGAGATTCCTGATTTCTGTATTTTGAAATGCAATGGATGTTGGTCATGATGATAAAATCTTGAATGAGGATGTGTGATCACTTCTTATAATCGGTAAAGGCTGTGCTTGATCTGTGTCTCATGTTCAAGTGGGAGAATGTAAGGATATGAACATGAGGTTTGGTGAACTTGCATTGGCTGTTTGGACCGATTAGTTTAAGAAAGCCTTATTGGAAGATTAATATGAGTTCTTGTTGATAGAGTATACTGTCGTAAAGAAGAACTGATATGGACTAGGAAACATAAGTTGTTTCCTAGGAGGATTGTAATAGGAAATCCTTATCGGATTAGAAGTAGTATATGTGTATATATATATACTGTAATCTCTGCTCTCACAGACACACGCTCAAAAGGACTAAGCCCTATTCTTAGTTAGAGCATTGAGAGTTCTGCTAGAGAGGAGAAGATTTGCAGTGCCCAGAGCTTGGACTGTTGCAGCCATGGCTTTTTCCAATGGAGGTTCATCAGGTTAGTGTGAATCCAGTATTTCATATAAAATAGACTTTATGGTTTCTTGATTGTGTTTACTGTGGCTTAAATAGAGATCTTGGCTATTTAATTCTTACAGGGATTCCCTCTCTCCTCAAATCACGCGGTTGGCTCTCCGTTGTAGGACCTGTAGAGCCTCAAAATATTCAGATTATTCGAGAGTTCTACGCCAACATCCCTCCTCTGCCTGCTGATCAGCCATTCCCCGACTCATTTGATGTCTATCTACGCGGTAAGACCCTCAATTTCTCCGTAAATAGCATTGCCCAGTTGCGTAAACTTCCCCGGCTCAAGCCAGATGAACCCGGTTTCGATTATGATCAGCTGGTTGCTAAGCTTGACATGAATTTAGTCAGGTCTACCTTAGTTGGGCCCCATAGGAGATTGCAAGGAACTTTCTCCTTAAGCGTAAAGCGTCTCACCTATTTCTACAACATACGTAACTGTATAGTGGATGCTAATATTGATCCTCGGTTTCACTCCTCTTGTGCCATTACTCCTGATAGAGCACGCCTCCTTTATGCTATTGGGACAAATCTGCCCATTGATCTCGCTGCCTACTTTTTTCGTGTCATCTGCCGTTCTGCAACTTTTACCCATGGAGAATTGCCTTTCGGGTCCTTAATAACTCGCTTCGCCATGGATTCTCAGGTGCGAATCGATCCTACAGATAGGATTCGATCTTCTCTGCCACCCATGGAGCTCAACAATATACCTTATGTTAAGAGACGTGTTCCATCTTCTCCTGCATTTAATCCTGCACGCGCACATGAACCTGCACCTGTGCCTCCTATCAACAACACGATGCTTCATGGCAAGATAAGTGTACCATCTTCTCCTACAGTTAATCCAGCACCTGCTTCTGAGCCAACTCCACAGCTTAATCAGCCTCCAATAGTGAGGCACGACAGGGCCCAACTTATCAATGGCGTCGCTGAGCTCAGGGGTGATTCGCCTGCCATTAACGTACACCCCGAATCCCCATCTCCAACTAATCTGCAGCAATCTACAGGTCAGTCAAATATTTAGCTTCCTGGGCTTGCTTGACTGTAATTTTGGCCTTTTGCTTAATTTTCCCTCTATCTTGAACCTTCATTTGTAATTCATTGATGATCTATGAAATGTGAGGGTTTAACATTATCTATTTTTGAAATGTTAGGGTTTAGCATTACCTATAACTATAACTATTTATCAAATGAGAGAGAGAGAGAGAGAGAGAGAGAGAGAGAGACGCAGGCTTGCGTTCATTAACCGTAACTCATGTAATAGGGATAGTTTGGTTTTGTGGGTCTATTGACAGGGGGGGGTTGCAAATGATTTACCTATGACAAGAAGTAGAGGGGGAGACCTTGTTAATATCCAATGTATAGATGAACATAGAATCTGCAGGGTATCGGTAGGACAAGATTGGAAAGCTCTGTCAGGTATCGTGTGAGACAATATAAAGCTAAACATTATTGCCATGTGGATGCAGGAGAAACTATGTTTGTCTGCAGCTGCACCAACCAAAGTGAGCATGGTGCGTAGATATTAAGAATCCATCTAACAGAAACAGACAGATGTTACCTTATATGTGTATGTAAGAAAGGGTTTATACACGAGGCTTCCCAAAACTAATGTCCACACGATTGCAATTGGACATTCAGCTTGTTACGGTAGAAGTCCTTGCCCCTTAAATTGCTCCTTAGTGCAGCTTGTAAGAAATTGTCAGGTTTTTACAGGTGGAGTTGTAGTTTATAGTTAGCAATTAGAGATCAAACATGGAATGTTTTTGTGATTAGTAATTTTGAATAACCTTCCAGTGTTAATTTACATGTTGGCTTCATCGTAAGTGGAAATCTTTATAAGATTGTTACCATGATCTGATGTAATCCTATATCTTCGAAACTGAGCTGCCTTTTTTCATGAACATTTAAAAAATGATGGAGAAAAGTGTTATTATCTTTGGAAATTTGACAAGATTCCCATATCTCTCTAAGATCTGTATTTAGCATGATACATAGATAATAAAATGAAGTGCTGGAAATGAAATACTGCATGTGGCAATTAAGTAGGAACTCCACCATATTTTCCCTCTCTTTGATGTCTACATTCTATTCGTGCTTGTGCTGAAGAAATAATCTGATTCCTAACTCGCATTGCATGCTTGTATAAATCTGTCAGCTTCAACTTGCGACTCGCATCCAAAAAAGAAAGCGAAAAAAGATCCAATGGCAGATGCAATTGGTGAGATGGCAAAGTTAGTAAAGGAGTTTTTGGCAAGTCAAATGAAACCGCAACTCAGAGGAGAGGAGGTACTTGGTGTGGTTTCAAAGGTACCAAACCTCAGTAGATTGCAAGTTTTGAAGGCTGTACGCATATTATTGAATGGTAATCCAGAAGAATTCTCTCTATTGAAATCTCTTCCAGACGCCACGAAGACAGAGTGGATACTGTTAATTATTAGTCAATCTGAAGTATGAACAGATGAAGAATCAAAGATGGTAGCCAATTACTGCAAAATCTCTTTATGATATTCTATCTCTTTTGCTGTTTACTTGATATTTAGCGACATGCCGAATTTCTCGAATGATTATATTTACAGAAGGGAGTAGAGTGGTGATTTCTGTTTTTGCATTAGGATTCCTAGTGAGCTTCTGTAAGCAGACTTTTTAATTGATTTTAGGATTGCTTTAGGCTTACTTACTAGTGGGCTTCAAAGTGTCCTGTGCTGAATTTAACATCTAAAATATATGCCGATATCTTCTTGTACTCGATGTGTGTTTTTCGTTTAGGCTTTTGGGGCTTTTAAGAGGCCATTCGATAACCATTTCGTTTTTCAGTTTTCAGTTTTTGTTAAGTTACTTTTTTTGAGTTTTCAACATTTGTCTTTCGGTTTTCAGTTATCATTTTTGTTTATGTTTGTAAACTTCTTTAGGATTTACGTTGTTCTTTATCTTCTCCTCCTGTCTTGTGGTACGATAATGTTAGTGCTCTTGCTTTGGCTTCCAACCCTATTCATCATGCTCGAACGAAGCATACTGAGATTGACTGTCACTTCATTTTACTTAGTCTCTATCAGATTGCAGATCTTTTTACTTAGTCTCTATCTACTTGTCGATTTGAACTGTTGCGAGACAAGCTGAAGCTTTGTTCCACCAGCTTAAGAGGGAGTATTGAACCATCATCAGCATCATCAGATCATCCTTCCTCTGATCATCAGAAAGATCAACGGATGAAGATTAGTTAGGTGTTGCGATCCTGCTGAACTGTACTTAGCTGTAAGTAGTTGTCACTGAGGTGTCACTTGTGTTTAAATGTAGTGCTTTAGCATCCGCGACCAAGTTTAGGGAGGAGCTTCGCTCGATGGGCGCCGTGCAATCAATCCACGTCAAAATAATTTTATTAGACCATTTGCATAGTGGCACTCACAGTCACTCCCCTCTTTGTCAGTTTCCTCATCCTTCAATTTTTTATCATATTCATAACAATCAAACCTGAAATCCTATAAACCTATGAATAAACCATGGCCTCCATTAGATTAATTAAAATCCAACATTAACCATTGAATAGTCATGCCCACGTTTTGCAACAACCCATTTATATGGTGGAAATTTCGCCATTTCAAGTTTTAGCAAAATCTTATTTTAGTTATATTGTTTTGCGTGTGGTGTGCATGGGTATGCACGGCCCAAAAGTCTTATTTTGATTACAAAATTAAGAATTTGTCTCATTTCTATAGTTTTCCTTATTGTTATCACATTTCCTTGCAACAATTATTTCAAGAAAATTAACAAAGGAGTGGCACTTTTGGCCTATGAAATTGAGATTGAAAAAAATGGGGATAATGAAGTGAAAAACCGCTTTTGTGTGGTCTTTTGAGCGGGGGTGTTGCAATTGATTCACCTATGATAAGAACAAGAGTGGGAGACCTGGTTAATCTGTGATCGATGATGGTAATTCTTCTCTTGAGGGAAGGGACTGAAGCTATTGATGCGTTAAATGGGAAATCTTAGTCAGCAAGTGGCGATCAGTCAAACATGGAATGTTTCTGTGATTAGTAGCCTTCCGGTGTGTACTTATCGCATGCATGGCGAGTGGAAATCTGTAGAGGATAAGCTCTCTGTTTCAGATGTTGAAACATGAAGCACGCAGTAGTCCGCTAATGCTATTTGTGGTTCGCATTTCTACGTGGTGTGCATGCAACAATTCGAGCATCACCATGATCTGATGAACTTTCCCTTCTTCAAAACTGAGCTGCCTTTGTCCATGAATATTTATAACGTGACGGAAACTCCACAACTTTGTACGATTTGTATATGACTGCCGTAATACATAGATTATAAACTGACGTGCCGGAGGAATTCCACCTCATTTTCTCTCCTTTAGGTTGTAATAGTCAATCGTGTATTGCTCTTCTTGGCTGGTTTAGTCAGTGTTGTTTATACGTCAAACAGATTAGAATTAAATGTTTAGTTTTTATCTGTGCTTGTTGCTAAATAATTTTTTTAGTTTATTATCTTTGGTTCTATTGGGAAAGGATCTTTGATGTTTACTTTCTATCTGTGCTTGCGCTGAAGAAATAATCTTATTCCTAACTCGCGTCGCAGCTTCAACTTGTGACTCGCGTCCAATGAAACCGCAAGTCAGACTCGAAGGAAAGGAGGTACTTGGTGTGGTTTCGAAGGTACCAAGCCTCCGTAGATTGCAAGTTATGAAGGCTGTACGCATATTACGGAATGGTAATCCAGGAGAATTCTCTCTACTGAAATCTCGTACTGATGCCGCGAAGACGGAGTGGATACTGTTTATTATTAGTCAATCTGAAGTATGAACCAAATGAAGAATCAAAGTAAGCAGCATATGACTAGCTGTTTACTTGATATCTTGTGACGTGCTGGTTTTCTTCAATAATTGCTCGTATTTAATCCATTCGTAGCCTTTGGTAGCGCAAATCATTCATCGCTGTTAGCGTCTCCGTCGGGGTGTTACGGTTAGAAGAAGACTTGAAGGAAGGAAGGAGCACATAGTGGGAATGGATCCTTAATTTGATATTAAGTATCAAATTCTTCTTCATGTCACTGTCAGAGGATGAACTTGAGTTGGACTTGTCATGAAGCCGCATATCTTCTTTCCTAACAGTTGAGTTGAGATGTTCGTCACATCCAAAACACTCATCTCACTCGTTGAGAAATTAAACTTTCATTAACATAGTTGACTTGTCAAAGGCGAACCTATCTAATACACTGAAAATTTTGGCCGTTATATCGCTATGTACGATATTCCAAAGCATATTAGAAAATTCTTTTCTTTTGTTGGAACTATAGATGTTAAAAACCCACAAATTGAAATAAAAGGCCCAACGGATACAAATTGTCAAGACCAGTTTTCATCAAAAGTCAACCTGTTTAGTGTTTAGCAACCAAGTTAGGTAGATAGGGGCTTCACTTGCTGGGCGCCGTGCAACTTTGAATGTGCAAACTCAAACTACCACCAAGCTTCACTATACTGTAATAGTATAGTAAAACCTTTATACTGTGATAATGTTGAGACTAAATCAATTTTATTATTGTAAGAATATTATTACTATGTTGAAGATACGTAAAAGGGTCAACTGCAAGGACTTATTGGAAATTATTACTATGTAGAGACAAATTTTCTTAAAACGGGACCGAGTCAGGACTGAAATTTTTTTACGAATGAAGGTTATTTTTATATAAAGAGTATTTCTATAAAAATGTTTACCGTGGTACATGAACATCCTTCTCTCTGGCTAATATATCTTGACATTATGTTGTTCTCTCCTTATTTTTAAATGCTAGTCAAATGATTATAAATTACTTCTTCACTCTTTTGCTCACGATTTAACTAATATTTTGTCACAAAATAAATATTATATCGAGTAATGTAATGAGTTAGATAGAGATATATTCTGATTACATCCGAGATTTTACCTCTTAAGTGCCTTCTACAATCATTCATAAATGATTTATTCATACATATCATGTACTTTTTCCAATATGAGAATTTTAATTTAGGGATGAAGGAGTGAGCTGTATTTTCAATATTTATAATTAAATATATATAAATAGGTAAGATGGAAGATAGATAAATAAATAAATAAAAGTTGGTGAGAGCCGTCCTCATATATAATTGTATATTAGATTAATTAGCTAAAAAATTGAATAAACTGGGGACAGTAGCTATCCCATGTCAATGATGTCGTTGTCAATATAATTAAAAGAAAGCCAACAATGGAGGGCTGGTTTGGCTGTCGTATTTTGACTGAGAAAACCCATATCTATATATATATATATATATATATATATATATATATATATATATATGTTTGTCATTTCACTCGTGCAGATTTCGAAAGAGCACTTGCTGCGGAGTGATAAGAAACACATTGACATTCCATACAGCCAACTCCAGCACTTCATTAATAATTATGAGTCTCAAGTTCAATTCACATAAATAACAATGACTTATTATACTTGTATTGAGTTCGAAATTTAATTAGTAGTTGACGCATTGTGGGACATAGCCAATCCGCTCTCCCTTTCCCATCATTGCAAAAAAAAAAAAAAGAAGATATATTTACGTCGAAAAAATGAAAATTAAAAACTGAAAACAAAATTATTATAAATAGAAGTTAGACTTAAAACCTTTCACTTATAAGTAAATAGAAATATTACCTAACTGTAATACTGTAACTATTAATAGCCACTTAGGTCTTAAGCATACTACCAGCTTTCTTAGTTCCCTCTAAGTTCAGCTAATGAGGTAATGAACCTCTCCACAAAGAAAATAGTAATTTTTGGCTCTCAACAACTTTGTCTGTGCATATTTGAATTATAATATTTTATGGTAAAGAAATAGTTTATACGCTATGTTGTTAAATTAACAAGTATAAAAGCATAATTTAGTGATATTTTTTTTTTCACTGTTCGAAGAAGTTTCAAGTTCAAAACTACTCTTAGTTGATGCGAGATGCACAACATTTTGGGCTCATAAGAAAAAGTGGCTTTGGTTGACCTTTTTTTAATGTGATTATATTGGTTGACAATGAACTGGAATATGTATGACTACCAACCATGCATAATTGCACTTATTTTTTTAGAAAAGTTATGAGCAACCTGATTTTACTCGGATTTTAGGGTCAATTACAATGGTACGTACTACTTAATAATACGAGTTTTATAAAAGATTTTATTGTTATTAAATTCTTATATACATGATTTAACCGTTGATTTATTTAGTGGTACATACCATAAAAGAAAAATTACATATTTTAAATTGAGAAATAAGAATTTTCTTGATTCAAATTTTGTTCCTATTGTTTTTCAAGTGTCTATACTTGGACTGGTACTTGTTGAACCAAGAAAAAAAGAAAAACTTGGGAGCGCCTGAAAAATAAATTTAAAGTTAATGGACAAATATACATGTGGTGAATCCTGCAGCTTGCTTTTGTTGAATTTCCTGGTAGGACCTTCAAATACTCATACAAATCACACATGATTGGGAGCAATATATTACTAAACATTTCCAAGTCTTTTACTTTTGGAGTGCGTGTGTGTGTGTGTATATATATATATATATATATATCCCCACGACCAGAAGTAGCAGTAGGATTTATTCTCATAATAATGTCAAAAAATTTTGCGAAAATATATATATGGATGTGTGAGTGTATTGTTCTCAGACTAATATATTGTACTGAATTTGGTCAATTTTCAGATTTTCACCAACCTACCAACCTTGAATTCTTCCATATTCACATACACTTGGTAATAAAGATTGTTTTAATCTTACCTTATTCCTTCAAAAGAAAAAGAAAAATAATGTCAAAGATTCTACTATTTGTACAAACACAAGTGCCAAAAAAAGCCCATGTAATTTAAAAGAAAAATCGAATTGCTAGTGGCTGAGACTTTTTTAGAGTCTCAAATTGTTTTAGTCATGCTTGTGTCATTATTGTATTTTTAAGGGGTAATTTGTTTACAAACGGTGATTGTCCTAATAGATAAGACATGTCTCTTTAACCTACTGCGTTTCTGAGTTCAAACTATTTCCATCTCCTTAACGTAGCATAAAGTAGTAATATCGTTGGTAATAAGGCTTGGAGCAACAAGAGACTTCAAGCTGAGCCTTAATAAGGCTTGGAACAACAACTCTAGCTCAAAACAACCTATTCATTCTTTAATTATAAGTTAATACGACACTAACAACAACTCATGAAAAATGATGTAATGGGTCTATAAAAACGTTTTTGCCAATAAAAATTTAACTTGTGATAGTTTGAGCGAATTACCCAAAAATGTTTGAACAAAATGGTAAAAGTAGTTAGTCAAATAAATTTATATTAATTCTTTTGGTTAACAACTTTATAATAAGTTTGTTGGATTGAAATTTAGTTAAAATTTGGTGAACATTTTAATTTAATTTAAAATTTCTTTTTGGCGAAGAAAATTAAGAATCGAAGTCCAAGTCCAAGAATGGCGTCCAAAGGGCAAGGATTCCCATTCCCAAATCCCCATCCAATCCCATGGACATTGGACAGAGCGTAGCCTAACTTAGACAGCGCCGAGGTGGGTGCCCACCACCGACGCCTCTCTCTCCTTCAATTTCAATTATGAACTACAAATCCCACCATTTGGCTTCTTCCTCCGCTCTCCATTATATAAAACTCCACCACCAACTTCCAATTCGCTCTCAGATTCACATTCCTCATTAGAATTTAGATCTCTCTCTCCGTCGCCCATCTTTTTCCCGGAAAATCTTCGCATTCAATGGCCGACGAGTCGCAGAAATGGGTGCTGATGGTGACGGCTCAGACGCCCACCAACATCGCCGTGATCAAGTACTGGGGGAAGAGGGACGAGAAGCTCATCCTGCCGGTCAATGACAGCATCAGCGTGACGCTTGATCCGGCGCACCTCTGCACCACCACCACTGTCTCCGTCAGTCCCACCTTTGACCAAGATCGGATGTGGCTCAATGGCGAGGTAAACCTTCTTGCTGCCTTTTGATTTTCTCTTACAAGTTCCTTTCTATCTATTTGGTTCCCGGGAAAATGCCTGGCAAACAAAAGGTGTACTTATTTGTTTGAGATCAGAGGTTCAGAGAAGCTCTTAACTTTAACATAAACAACTTGGTGGACTGTCAGAGGATGAACTTGAGTTGGACTTGCCAGCTTATGATTCTTTCCTAACAGTTGAGCTGAGATGTTCTTCGTCACATCCAAAACACTCATCTCACTGCTGAGAAATTAAACTTTCATTAACATAGTTGACTTGTCAAAGGCGAACCTATCTAATACACTGAAAATTTTGGCCGTTATATCGCTATGTACCTTATATTCCAAAGCATATTAGAAAATTCTTTTCTTTTGTTGGAACTATAGATGTTAAAAACCCACAAATTGAAATAAAAGGCCCAACGGATACAAATTGTCAAGACCAGTTTTCATCAAAGCTTCAACCTGTTTAGTGTTTAGCAACCAAGTTAGGTAGATAGGGGCTTCACTTGCTGGGCGCCGTGCAATTTTGAATGTAACTCAACTACTACCAGTCGGCTATGTACTGTAATAGTATAGTAAAACCTTTATACTGTGATAATGTTGAGACTAAATCAATTTATTATTGTAAGAATATTATTACTATGTTGAAGATACGTAAAAGGGTCAACCGCAAGGACTTATTGGAAATTATTACTATGTAGAGACAAATTTTCTCTTCTTAAAACGGACCGAGAATTTTTTACTATTTGAAGGTTATTTTTATATAAAGAGTATTTCTATAAAATGTTTACTGTGGTACATGAACATCCTTCTTATTAATATATCTTGACATTATGTTGTTCTCTCCTTATTTTTAAATGCTAGTCAAATGATTATAAATTACTTTTCACTTTTTGCTCACGATTTAACTAATATTTTGTCACAAAATAAATATTATATCGAGTAATGTAAATGAGTTAGATAGAGATATATTCGATTACATCCGAGATTTTACCTCTTGGAGTGCCTTCTACAATCATTCATAAATGATTTATTCATACATATCATGTACTTTTTCCAATATGAGAATTTTAATTTAGGGATGAAGGGAGTGAGCTGTATTTTCAATATTTATAATTAAATATATATAAATAGGTAAGATGGAAGATAGATAAATAAATAAATAAAAGTTGGTGAGAGCCGTCCTCATATATAATTGTATATTAGATTAATTAGCTAAAATTTGAATAAACTGGGGACAGTAGCTATCCCATGTCAATGATGTCGTTGTCAATATAATTAAAAGAAAGCCAACAATGGAGGGCTGGTTTGGCTGTCGTATTTTGGACTGAGAAAACCCATATCTATATATATATATATATATATATATATATATATATATATGTTTGTCATTTCACTCGTGCAGATTTCGAAAGAGCACTTGCTGCGGAGAGTGATAAGAAACACATTGACATTCCATACAGCCAACTCCAGCACTTCATTAATAATTATGAGTCTCAAGTTCAATTCACATAAATAACAATGACTTATTATACTTGTAATGTAAAGCTCGAAATTTAATTAGTAGTTGACGACAGGGACATAGCCAATCCGCCTCCCTTTCCCATCATTGCAAAAAAAAAAGAAGATATATTTACGCTTCGAAAAAATGAAAATTAAAACCGAAAAACAAAAATTATTATAAATAGAAGTTAGACTTAAAACCTTTCAATTTATAAGTAAATAGAAATATTACCTAACCGTAATAATTAGACCATTAATACAGCTAATTTAGGTCTTAAGCATACTACCAGCCTTCTTAGTTTCTTAAGTTCAGCTAATGAGGTAATGAACCTCTCCACAAAGAAAATAGTAATTTTTGGCTCACCAACTTTGTCTGTGCATATTTGAATTATAATATTTTATGGTAAAGAAATAGTTTATACGCTATGTTGTTAAATTAACAAGTATAAAAGCATAATTTAGTGATATTTTTTTTTTCACCGGCTCGAAGAAGTTTCAAGTTCAAACTACTCTTAGTTGATGCGATGATGCACAACATTTGGGCTCATAAGAAAAAGTGGCTTTGGCTGACCTTTTTAATGTGATTATATTGGTTGACAATGAACTGGAATATGTATGACTACCAACCATGCATAATTGCACTTATTTTTAGAAAAGTTATGAGCAACCTGATTTTACTCGGATTTTAGGGTCTACAATGGTACGTACTACTTAATAATACGAGTTTTATAAAAGATTTTATTGTTATTAAATTCCTTATATACATGATTTAACCGTTGATTTATTTAGTGGTACATACCATAAAAGAAAAATTACATATTTTAAATTGAGAAATAAGAATTTTCTTTGATTCAAATTTTTTGTTCCTATTGTTTTTCAAGTGTCTATACTTGGACTGGTACTTGTTGAACCAAGAAAAAAAGAAAACTTGGGAGCGCCTGAAAAATAATTTAAAGTTAATGGACAAATATACATGTGGTGAACTGCAGCTTGCTTTTGTTGAATTTCCTGGTAGACCTTCAAATACTCATACAAATCACATGATTGGGAGCAATATATTACTAAACATTTCCAAGTCTTTTACTTTTGGAGGTGCGTGTGTGTGTGTGTGTATATATATATATATATATATATCCCCAATGACCAGAAGTAGCAGTAGGATTTATTCTCATAATAATGTCAAAAAATTTTATAAATAGTATGGATGTGTGAGTGTATTGTTCTCAGACTAATATATTGTACTGAATTTGGTCAATTTTCGATTTTCACCAACCTACCAACCTTGAATTCTTCCCATATTCACATACACTTGGTAATAAAGATTGTTTTAATCTACCTTATTCCTTCAAAAGAAAAAGAAAAATAATGTCAAAGATTCTACTATTTGTACAAACACAAGTGCCAAAAAAGCCCATGTAATTTAAAAGAAAAATCGAATTGTTAGTGGCTGAGACTTTTTAGAGTCTCAAATTGTTTTAGTCATGCTTGTGTCATTATTGTATTTTTAAGGGGTAATTTGTTTCACAAACGGTGATTGTCCTAATAGATAAGACATGTCTCTTTAACCTACCGCGTTTCCCGAAGTTCAAACTATTTCCATCTCCCCTTAACGTAGCATGAGTAGTAATATCGTTGGTAATAAGGCTTGGAGCAACAAGAGATTTCCAAGCCGAGCCTTAATAAGGCTTGGAACAACAACTCTAGCTCAAAACAACCTATCATTCTTTACCTGAAGTTAATACGACACTAACAACAACTCATGAAAATGATGTAATGGGTCTATAAAAACGTTTTTGCCAATAAAAATTTAACTTGTGATAGTTTGAGCGAATTACCCAAAATGTTTGAACAAAATGGTAAAAGTAGTTAGTCAAATAAATTTATATTAATTTTCGGTTAACAACTTTATAATGTTTGTTGGATTGAAATTTAGTTAAAATTTGGTGAACATTTAATTTAATTTAAAATTTCTTTTGGCGAAGAAAATTAAGAATCGAAGTCCAAGTCCAAGAATGGCGTCCAAAGGGCAAGGATTCCCATTCCCAAATCCCCATCCAATCCCATGGACATTGGACAGAGCGTAGCTCAACTTAGACAGCGCCGAGGTGGGTGCCCACCACCGACGCCTCTCTCTCCTTCAATTTCAATTATGAACTACAAATCCCACCATTTGGCTTCTTCTCCGCTCTCCATTATATAAAACTCCACCACCAACTTCCACCTGCTCTCAGATTCACATTCCTCATTAGAATTTAGATCTCTCTCTCCGTCGCCCATCTTTTTCCCGGAAGAATCTTTGCATTCAATGGCCGATTGATCGCAGAAATGGGTGCTGGAAGTGGTATTACGGCTCAGACGCCCACCAACATCGCCGTGATCAAGTACTGGGGGAAGAGGGACGAGAAGCTCATCCTGCCGGTCAATGACAGCATCAGCGTGACGCTTGATCCGGCGCACCTCTGCACCACCACCACCGTTCCGTCAGTCCCACCTTTGACCAAGATCGGATGTGGCTCAATGGCGAGGTAAACTTTTTGCCGCTTTGATTTCTCTTACAAGTTCCTTTCTATCTATTTGGTTCCCGAAATGCCTGGCAAACAAAAAGGTGTACTTATTTGTTTGAGATCAGAGGTTCAGAGAAGCTCTTAACTTTAAGATAAACAACTTGGTGGACCTCCATGGAGAGCCATAGTTTTGTGGGTTAAAAAAGTGGGAGTGAAAAGGAATTTGGAAGAGATTGGAGGAACAGTCTTTTTACTATGACAGCTATATCACTGTGAATGTTCTTCGGGTCGAATTACAAGCGATCTTGGGCGTTTTTTTTTTGGGGGGGGGAGGGCATTCGAACTCGGTGCCTCGGGTGCAAGGGAGAATGCTGTTAGCCAAATGAGCTACAAGCCCCTCGCAATTGTGTTTTATCAATTTATTTTCGGATTGGCTGTTGTGCGAAAATAGGTGATGAAATGAAGCGATTAGAATTTGAAACTTTGAATAATGTATATATCTTTAGATCTGTCCTCAGGAAACAAGAGCCAGTTTCATTTTTTTGGCTTGGTTGAGTGGATATTTTATGTGTCGGAATACAGTGGTAACTAGATTTTACAACTTGCACTGTTATTTTTTTCGGCTTAGTGTAGGAGATTTCCATTTCTGGAGGCAGATTCCAAAGCTGTTTAAGAGAAATTCGCAGTCGAGCTACCGATGTTGATGATAAGGAAAAGGGAATCAAGATTACCAAGAAGGATTGGGAAAAATTGCATGTACATATTTCTTCATATAACAATTTCCCTACTGCTGCTGGATTGGCTTCCTCAGCAGCTGGTTTTGCTTGCCTAGGTAATTACCCTAATTTTGCCCTATATTATTGTTAATTTCTTGTTATATGATTAATGCTTAATAGTGCCTTTAGTTTGAGAACTCACGACTGTATTAGTAATGATACATGGGTTGCCCTAAATGCTTAAAGAATTCAAGGTAATCTGGGATTTGCATTCTTCATTATTTATTTTGTAGGAGAGTTGTATCCATTATAACTTTGGAAGTGGTTTACCTTAGCAACCAAATATGTTTTGTGTTTCTGAGGCTGAATTTTCTTTTCATAACTCTAACTGCTTTTTTGTGTCTATGATGATACATTATATCCAAAATAAAATGCGGGCAATTCAACTGACATTACCGCATAGTGACCTACCTAAAATCACATTTGGCTCAACTTAAGAAATTAGTAGGCAACTTGAGAAAGTGGAAGGCTGGTTGTACAAATTGGTATAAGTGGTGGAAAATTTTTAGAATGCATAAGTTGCACGAACATGCACATATATGAATGTTATATAATATTTAGTAAAAGATAAAAAAAGACTCCCACAAGTATATATTTTCTGCTCTTACAAATATCTTTTGGTATTAAACACTTAATAATTGGACATTTCTTTTTATCTTTTTTTAATTTTTTGGAATACATTTTTGCCCTTTCGGATTGTAGATTACTCATTTTTTATCAATACATAGTAATTAACAATGAGCATATGATAGCTGAGTGTGTGTTTATACTTTGCAGTTTTTGCCCTTGGAAAGTTAATGAATGTGAAAGAAGATCACAGCCAGCTTTCTGCTATTGCCAGGTAGTTGAGAGTTATTAAGATATCTCATTTCCAGGGTGCCTGTATCCTGTTTCAGTTATAATGATTACAAATGGGAGCCCCTTGCACTTCAGTTTCATCTGTCATTGTTGTGGTTGTTAATGAAACTTTATGTTACATAAATATCAGCCACTATATAGGCCTCGCTGAAGATGAATTTTACTCTGTTGCTTTATTTTTAGTTCATCTTAGAGGTTGTGTGTTATAAAATCTTTGTTCTTCTTTATTCACATGATAGAGATTCTAGTATCCTGGTTGTAGTTCGTGGGGATAATTCCTTGAATTTGTTTGCTCATACAGGCAGGGTTCTGGTAGTGCTTGCCGCAGCTTATATGGGGGATTTGTCAAGTGGATCATGGGAAAAGTAAGATTAGTTTATATTTTTGATTTTTTTAATTGTTATCATAATGCCCTCTGTTGAAAAGCAAATTTTCCTATAGAGCTTCTAAATCTGATTCTTGGTATCATGATCTATTAAGGATGAGAAGGGAACCGACAGTCTTGCAGTCCAACTTGCGGATGAGAAGCACTGGGATGAGCTTGTTATTGTTATCGCTGTGGTATGTATCGTGTTTTCTTTTATCACTCTAGTAAATGATTGCATTGGTAAATTTTGGCCTGTGGACATTACTTTTTATCTTGTCATTTTGTGCTCGGTTCTTCGAAGGTTTTCTCTGGGCTCTTTTGAATTTTCTACTTTCCATCTCTGCCATACATTTGTATTTTGATGCTTATACAGTACTTTATATCTGTTCATGTCTGCATGTCTTCCTGGTTTGGTAGTATAAACTCTATGGTCTTAAATGTGTATCCTTGGGCGATGATACCTTTTAGTTTTGCAAATACTGCCTATGAACTTATCTAATTTGTGTAGTCATATTTTCTATTGTAAGCTTCTTGATGCCACCATTCTCTTCACCTGTAGTATTTGCATGAAAATTCAAGGAAAGTGGGAACTACATTTTTGAAATTAAATATATGATATATGTGAAGATACCCTTTCACACAAAGAGTTAGGAAGATATTAAGTCAAAGTTAAGCATAATTTAAACAGAAAAGGAGTGAAAAATTTCATCTAGTAGAGTTAATAATTTGACAGACTGATCAGTTGTCACCATTATAAAGAATACGTTTTTATAAGTGGGGTTAAGCCAGAAGTTATGTTGTCACTAAAGTCCAAAAAACTTTATATCACGGATTCTTATAATGGCTGCACATACTTCTTCTGGAATGTTGAGATGCTACAACTGTAAAGAATCCTGTTATTTACCTTCCTGATTTTGTTTATTCCAGGTAAGTTCACGGCAGAAGGAAACAAGTAGCACAACAGGAATGCGTGATACTGTTGAAACAAGTTTGCTCTTACAACATAGAGCAAAGGTATGTTCTCCACTTTCCTTTTCACCGTGCAGTTTAAATTATAGGATTTGTCTTCAGCAGTAGATGGGTGAGTGACTGAGCTCCATGGTTTTACATTTGATGCATTTTAAAAAGAAACCAAAAATTCAGTATTATATCCAATTATGCTCAATAGGTTAACTACTTAAGAGATTATATAGATTGTGGATTTTATTTCTGTCATTTTCAAATTCCTTGGAACCTTTAAACTACCTCATCCAAATACACTGCTATTATAGAAAAAAAAATGGCGTCTAATTTTTTGTGTCATTTGTTATTTTTCTGGGGTCATTTAAACTCTGATCTAATTTGTTTCTCCTCTCGTTTTTGATACTGTTACAGGAAGTAGTACCAAAACGCATATTGAAAATGGAAGAAGCCATAAAAAATCGTGATTTTGCTTCTTTTGCACAACTGGCCTGTACTGACAGTAACCAGTTTCATGCTGTCTGCCTGGACACATGTCCACCCATATTCTACATGAATGATACATCCCACAGGCAAGCTCCGTCGCATTTGTGTCACTTGAAAAGCTTAGCAAGTAGAGTAATTCATTTATTTTTTTTCGTTCATTGAGGTGACGCTATACACTTGAAAGTTAATATTGACGAAGTGCCTATGTTTCAGGATAATAAGCCTTGTTGAAAAGTGGAACCGCGCAGAAGGAACACCTCAGGTTTGAATTTTCAGGAGGAAACTATATGATATATAACAAGTATAAATTACTGATTGTGTTTGTCTTTCTAGCATGATAATGTTAAAAAGGTATACTTTTTTAAGTAGAAGTCCTTAGGTCTTTATCATAAAGAGATTAACCAAGATGGAGCTTCACTGTGCACGTTTTCTTAATATAATACCTCAACTGACGCAAATTGCACAGCTACATACATGAAACAAATACAAGCTGTAACAAATTTTTTTTTTTTGTGGAAAAGAAAAACTTTTGACTTTGATCTCGTGATAAACCTAGTTCAAAGCATGCTTGTAAGACTCCTTGAGATATACCTTTCCTGAATGACAATACTATACAATGTTGTTAAAAGTACTAAATTTTGGCTGCGACTCCTGAGTGCTTCAGAGATCCTAATCTGGACCTGCTTCTTCCCTTCTGGCACTGATCTTTTTATAAGTTTATGGCATATTAGTATGATCAGTCGGAAAATGATTTTAGGCTTAAACCAAGAAAATAATCTTCAACTCTATAAGCTTATTTATTTGAGTTGCATACTGTTTATATTATTGTTCGAGTGGTTGACAATATTGTAATAATCGACAGGTGGCTTATACATTTGATGCGGGGCCGAATGCGGTTCTAATTGCACGTAACAGAAAAACGGCTGCCCTTTTGATTCAGAAGTTGCTATACTGCTTTCCACCAAATTCTGATGCAGATTTGAACAGGTAATTTGAGTTTAGATGCTATCGTTTTCATATGATTCTCAAGTTTAGGAGATTCTTGTTTCTGTGTAGTTTTCGCATCAAGGATTTTTCTGATGGTGCCAACCCTGCTCTTTCTTGTTTTAATAATTCTTTTCTCAATTCTTTTCCCAGTTTCGTTCTTGGTGATAAGTCAATTCTAAAAGATGCCGGGGTTGAGGGTCTGGAGGATATTGAAACATTACCCCCACCTCCAGAAATCAAGGATCCGTCCCAGAAATTCAGAGGAGATGTCAGTTACTTTATTTGCACAAGACCTGGGAGAGGTCCAGTTGTGCTGTCAGATGAAAGTCATCTTCTCAACCCTGAAACTGGACTGCCGAAGTAAGCTCGGAAGGTTTCTCTCTTTTGTTTCACAACGCGCTAGCTGTATGGATAATGCTTTTATGCTGAACCAAAGAATAGGCTTGAAATGATTATCCGAGGTGCTCGCAATTTGACAGTTTCTGTTGCTTGTTTCATGCATTTGTAACTTATTTTTTGCTCTTTGTACTCATTGTCTTTGACACAATAATGAATAAATTGTCTATTGTTCATTCGAAAGTACGGCATTGCATCTCCACTTTTTGTAAGAATTAGAGATTGAAGATCGATAGACTTCACTAAAAATGATAGCAAGAAGATAGTACAGCCCGTTAAATAGTGATCGATATAACCTTTTTTTTCTGAAAATAAAAATAAAAAAATAAAATCTCGCAGACAGAGGGATTCATCACTGGATGTCCGTCGGCGCTGATATGTAGTACAAAGTATGATTTTGGTCCCTGTAGTTTCAACTTTCAATTGTCGCGTTTCTAAAGAGATGCTTTACCTTCCAGGTATTATATCTGCACGAATCGCGTTGCATCCGTCATTTGTGCAGTTGCTAACCACAAAAATGGCCTGAGATTTGGAACATCACACAACTAATTTCAAAACGACTCTCATTATTTCCCCTATTTGAATCTGTAACATTACAAAGATCTGTCTTGCTGAAACAAAATTTGTAAATAATGCTGCGTCTCTGAGAGAGCTGCCCTGTATCGACGACGACAATGGTCTACTTCTCTCTAATTAGAAGTGCCTTTAAGATGGCTTCACTCATACCATCTGCAGCTGGCAACAAATGTCCACCACCTGATATCTCATGGTAGTGAATCCATGGAAGCTTTTCGGCAATATAGCGGTGCAGCTCAACTGGGACAAGCTTATCTTCGTCACCCTGCCATAGATGAACCGAGCCTTCGTTGCTGGCAAACGAGTTCTCCAGATCCATAGGATCAAATTCCCAGCTCCCAAATCCAATCATCATGTCACGAAAGATGGACTCAAATTTTCCTTGTTGTGTGACATGAGCCTGCCAAGACAAACAACAAAAACAAAAATCATCAAAGCTAGCCGCCGAGTTCCTATAAAATCCTAAACATTTGGCGATAGAATAAGGAACGTACCTTGTGGTTTTCTCTTCCGGAAACCGTTGCATTCCTAATGATTTCCCAATCTTGGCGGGAAAACATATTCTCTGGTTTACCGGATACAACGCTGGACGAAGGAAAGAATTTCTGAGTGTTCCACCAGTAGGTCAACCAAGGTATGTAGTGAGCAACTCGAAGCGCCCATTGATCCTGTAGAGGTTGTTTTTCATAGGCATGAGATGACAAGTTGGCAGGAAGTCCTGGCCACCAGTAGTTGATCACCGGAGCGATCAGCGCTGCTCCTGCTAGCCTGTCGTTGTAACAGGCATCCCAAACACATCAGACTCGAGAGCCAAATTTGGATCATCAGGGAACGAGGGTCGTTGTAAAATCTTACCTGTGAGGGATGTACTGAAGACACTTCCAGATGACCTGCCCTCCCATTGAGTATCCAATTACATAAAATTTGGATCCGAGCCCCAGCTGGGCGCCAAGCTCCTCTATATCTAACGCCAAGCTCTTCGCTGTTCGCTTAGGATCCGGATCACTTTCACCGTACCCCGGTCTGTCGAAAGACACAATGTACGCTCCTAAATCCTCAATAACTTGCGGAGAGACGCATGTTGCAATGACGGGATCGTGTCGGGAAGTGCCGAAGGGATGAACAAAGATAATCTTATGTTTGGCCACTTGTTTTGGAACACCATGTTCCTTGTAGGCCAAAAATCTTCCATCCCTTAGCCTTATTCTCGGCGCTGTGACGGGTGGACCGCCGGGCGAACCGCAGATGGTCGGAGGGGGTGGTCGGGTGGCCTGATATGCCCACGCCAGCAATCCAACCAACAAGATGAATGTGAATGTGATCCTCTTAAACATCTTAGGGAATCAAGTCTCAAACTTTGCTCAACTGCAGAAAAATAACATTACATTTGAGGACATTATATAAAAAGTTTTAATTTGGGATCAATTGGATCGCTAAGTTTTTTAAGAGCTGCAATAAAAACAGGCCATCTAAGTCAAACAACAACCAGAAAAAAGGACAATCAATAAATAAGTTGGAAATTAAAAGATGCACTCCATTGCTTTAACCAAAACCACAAGAAAAGAAATCATTTGCACATAAAAAAATCATATGTTTTGGTAAAAACTTTCCACAACGCTCCTCCCTCTGTGATAATAATATATTTATGCAGAAGAAAATGGCAGAAACAGGCTGAGCCAGCAGCTGCTTTTAGCTTTTGTGTTGCGCTGAAGCTGCTGCTGGCGTCGGTGGGCTGCTTACTATATTTCCTTGTCACTTCACGGATAGTTTGTTTTCTACGCTTGACTTGGTTTGGACAGCTCGCTAAATTTAATGAATGTTAAATAAATTTATAGATGTTAGCTTGTATATTTTGTTCAAGTGATGAACTAAAATGGAGAAGTCACCAAGAAAATTTGTCCATTTCAATTCTAATATTTTGTAAGATTAATAGAAATACAGTTTGTTCATAATTTTAATTAATCGTGTTAAATGTATTTGGTATTGCGTTCCACCTAACACAACCACTCAAAAAAATCCATCCATCCATTTGATGGCATGGCACACTTTCCCGACCTTTACTTTTGACTTTTTTACTTTTGTCCGTTGGGACTTCTCTGGGTCAGCACTCGGCAGGCAGAGCTGGTTATGACAACAATTTCTAATTTTTCTTTAAAGGTTTGGACTATCTAATAGTATGAAAAATAAATTGTCAAAATTAAATTTAAAAAATATTACTTTTGCATACTTTTCAATATAATAGATATAAAACCGGACTACTCAGTAGTCTAGACTATTGAAGACTCAATCAACAATTTACACGGAATGAGTTCACCGTCACGAGACATCTCAATCCAATAATACAATAAGAAAAACTTGCATATAACAATGTATTATTGAACAAAAGACACTATGTGACGATAAATCCATTTCATGTAAGTCTTTTTCAATTGTTATTAGTTAATCCAATTCAAAAGTTTTGAGGTTGGTTAACAACACGACGAAATAATCAAGTCTATATGTGGTTGTTGTTACATTGTCCTATATGTGGTTGTTGTTACATTGTCCTAATTAAACTATAGTCAAGTCTATATGTGGTTGTTGTTACATTGTCCTAATTAAACTATCTAGTGGGATGCTTCAAATGTGCTATTTGTTAAAACAAAGGTGAAGTAAAGATAACTATTAACTACTCAATTTTTAAAAGTAATATTAAATTAGTCATAATTTTTTAAAACATTACAAATAAATGTGGACATTCGTAAGGTCATCATAATTAAGTGATAACGTCACTACTATTAATTGTTGATGTTTTTACTGATAATTGATGTCGTAGACAAATACTAAAACTGTTTTTTACTAACATGTCATTTATGGAGTTCAAAATCCACAAAATAACACTTTAAACAATAAATTTGTTTAATTAAAATAAATCATTTTAGATATTTAGAGCTCTATAAATGACGTGAGAGTGAAAATCTATGTTTTTCTAGGTCACCACTTAACGATGGTGACTTAATTGATGTTCAATTTTAAAACTTTAAATAGTTATTTGGAATATATTTAAAAAAATTGAGACGAATTTCAAATTACTCCTAAAAATTTGATAGTTATTCATACTTAACCGTTAAAACAAGGGAACTTTAATGAAAAAGACAATTTTAAACTTTTTCTTAACCAAAAGCACATTAATAACTTTCTTTAATGAAAAAGACAAAAATTTTAATAAAAAGGACAAACTTTACCACAACAGGACAAAAAGCAAAAAAGGCCACATGCTGGAAGCAAAGCCCAACATGCGAGCTACAATTTTTTTTCCCAATCTACCCTTGACTGAATCCAAACTTTGTTAGCCCAAATCTATAATTTTTTAATTACGAAAAATACCATTAAAACTTTCATTATTTACAAATATGCCATTAACTCATTAATGTCCAAAGACCACGACAAATTTTTTTTTTTTTTTATAATCAGCCTAATGCTCCTGATTATAACATTTTTTATTAGGCTCTTCAAAAAAATACGAAAACAAGTTATAATTATCACTACTCCCTACTATTCATGTATCAAATAATTCATCATAATAATGAAGCAACATGAATAGAAAAATTTTAAAAATCAACAATTCAACAACAAAACGCAAACTGCATATCAAATTATATAGTAGCAATATCCCATCCAATTAATTGTTTGTTAAATTTTTTTAAAATAATACAATTTCCTAAATTATTTTTTTAGAAATAGTGGTCACCATTTGTAGAAATAGTGTCAATTTTTTTAGAAATAGTGTTACTCTTTTTAGAAAGTGTCGCCGTTTGTAAAAATAGTGTCACCGGTTTTAGAAATAGTGTCACCATTTCTAGAAATAGTGAAACTATTTGTAGAAATAGTGACACTATTTCTACAAATGGTGACCACTATTTCTAGAAACAATGACACTATTTATGTCACTGTTTCTAGAACTAATGTCACCATTTTTAGAAATAGTGACACTGTTTCTAGAAATGGCGAAACTATTTCTAAAAGCAATGTCACTATTTGTACAAATGGTGACCACTATTTTGAAAAACTATGACACTGTTTCTAAAAAAGGAAAACTAATAGAAATGACATAATAACTTTGAATCTTAATCAAAAGCACCCTAATAACTTTTATTAATAGTTAAGGCAAGTCCAACATCAAACCGGCCCAAATTAAATTGGCCCAACCAAAATAATAAATTGAGTTTTCGATTTTGCCCACGACAACAACCTTTGGACGTTTGTCTCTCTTTCTCCCTTTCTCGATCTATTCTCTAATCTCTCTCTCTCTCTCCCTTCACGGATAAATAAGCGCATGCCATGAAAGCAGATGGAGCCTAGTTGGGCGACCAATATGATAGATTGTTATTGTTTTCTCCGGAGCTAAAAAATAAATAAAATTGCATGTCTTTGACCCATGATAGTGGACTTGGAGCCTTAGATCTTAGGGTTTCTTATTTTGGAATCCAGTTATTAGTTGTGTGAATTTTAGGTTTTGATCATCATTAATTTCAACTTTTGGTTTTTTGGGGACCTTCTTCTCCAAGGACTCGACGTGGGGAAGGTGTCGAACGAGGTAATGTTCTTTGGTTCTAAATGTTCTTTGGAGAAGGGTGGGACCCTTTTTAATTTGTTTTAAATTAGTTTTATATTAAATTGATTAATTATTATTTTTATTTGCCACGTCATAAAAAACGAGGGTAATGTCACTCATGTTTAACAATTAAAGTTACTTTATGAGATAATATTGTCATGTTATACACTAGCCTATGTTTGGTGCTTTGGTCGATTTCACTATTGAAGTTTTATACCATCTAATTGTTGTTGCTCGGAATTCCTTTTACGAACATGTATTCTTTAGATTTACAAGTTATTGTTCATGTGCTACTTATAAAGAACATTATAGAGAACATGTGCTACTAAAAATGATGGCACTATTTAGAGAATTGGTGACACTATTTCTGAGAAACATTGTGAAATAGTGTCATTGTTTCTAGAAATAGTGGTCACCATTTGTAGAAATAGTGTAACTATTTTTATAATTAGTGACATTATTTCTTGAAACTATGACACTATTTCAAGAAATGGTGACACTATTTCTAGAAGCAGTGCTTGAAACAATGTCATTGTTTCTAGAAATAGTCCACATATATATATATATATTAATAAATAGTTATGTATACTTATTGAATTTATTTGATTTTAAAAGAAGCTTAGTGACACTATTTCTAGAAACGGTGATATTATTTGCAGGAAAGGTAACACTATTTCGGCCCTTGCCCATTCCTAGAAGCTGCCTTTGTTTCTAGAAACGGTGACACTATTTCTAAAAATAGTGTCACCGTTTTTAGAAACGATTAATCACGTGATTTTCAAAATAGTGGTCACCATTTGTACAAATAGTGACCTTTGCTTTTAGAAATAGTTTCGCCATTTCTAGAAACAATGTCACTATTTCTAAAAATGGTGACATTAGTTCTAGAAAACAGTGACGAAATAGTGTCATTGTTTCTAGAAGTAGTAGTCACCATTTGTAGAAATAGTGTCACTATTTCTACAAATGTGGTGACACTATTTTAAGAATAGGTGACACTATTTTTACAAACGGCGACACTTTCTAAAAGAGTAACACTATTTCTAAAAAAATTGACACTATTTCTACAAATGGTGACCACTATTTCTAAAAAAATAATTTAAGAAATTACTTATTATTTAAAAAAAAAAAAAAATTAACAAACAATTAATTGGATTAGGATATTGCTGCTATATGGTGATATGCGGTTTGCGTTTTGTTGTTGAATTGTTGATTTTTAAAATTTTTCTATTCATGTTGCTTCATTATTATGATGAATTATTTGATACATGAATAATAGGGAGTAGTGATAATTATAACTTGTTTTCGTATTTTTGAAAAGAGCCTAAGCAATGTTATAATCGGAAACATTAAGTGATTATAAAAAAAAAAAAAAATTGTTGTGGTCTTTGGACATTAATGAGTTAATGGCATATTTGTAAATAATGAAAGTTTTAATGGTATTTTAAGTAATTAAAAAATCATAGATTTGGGCTAACAAAGTTTGGATTCGGTCAAGGGTAGATTGGGAAAAAAAATTGCTTAGCTCGCATGTTGGGCTTTGCTTCCCGACATGTGGCCTTTTTTTGTTTTGTCTGTTGTGGTAAAAGTTTGTCCTTTTATTAAAATTTTTGCTTTTTCATTAAAGAAAGTTATTGGGGTGCTTTTGGTTAAGAAAAGTTTAAAATTGTCTTTTTCATTAAAGTTCCTTCTAAAAGCAGTGACACTATTTTTAGAATAGTGTCCTTCATTTTAGAAACAGATGTCCTTGTTTTTAGAAATAGTGCGGTTTCTCGAAATAGTGTTACTCTTTCTAGGAAATAATATCACTGTTTCTAGAAATAGTGTGCTTATTTAGAAATAGTGTATTTTATTTATTTTAAAAATCAAATAAATTCAACAAGTATACATAACTATTTATTAATATATATATATATATATATATGTGGACTATTTCTAGAAACAATGACGTTGTTACATCATGAAACTCTGAAATAGTGTCACGATTTTAAGAAATAATTTCACTAATTATAAAAATAGTTACACTATTTCTACAAACAGTGACCACTATTTCTAAAAACAATGACACTATTCTGTCCTTTGTTCCTAGAAATAGTGTCACCAATTCTCTAAATAGTGCCATCATTTTTAGTAGCACATATTCTCTATAATGTTCTTTATAAGTAGCACATGAATAATAACTTATATGAAAGAATACATGTTAAGTAAAAGGAATTCGAGCAACAACAATTAGATGGTATAAAACTTCAATGAGTGAAATCATTTGAAAGCTTACCAAAACATAAGCTAGTGTATAACTGACAATATTATCTCATAAAAGTAACTTTAATTGTTAAACATGAGTACATTACCCTCGTTTTTATGGCGTGGCAAATAAAAAATAATAATTAATCAATTTAATATAAAACTAATTTAAAACAAATTAAAAAAGGAGTCCCACCCACTTCTTCTCCCAGCCAACATTTAGAACCGGCAACATTACCTCGTTGACACCTTCCCCCGTCGAGTCCTTGAAGAAGGTCCCCGAAAAAAAAAACCAAAAAAGTTGAAATTAATGATGATCAAATCCTAAAATTCACACAACTAATAATGCGGGATTCAAAAATAAGAAAAACCCTAAGATCTAAGGCTCCAAAGTCACTATCATCTTTGAGGACATGCAATTTTATTTATTTTTAGCACGAAGAAAACAACAACAAATTCCATGTATTGGTCGCCCAACTAGGCTCCATCATTGTTTCATGGCATGCGCTTATTTATCCAGAAAGGGAGAGAGAGAGAGAGATTAGAGAATAGATCGAGAAAGGGAGAAAAGAGAGACAAGCGGCCCAAAGGTTGTTACATGCGGGAGCAAAATCGAAAACTCAATTTATTATTTGGTTGGGCCAATTTAATTGAAATTTAGTTTTGATGTTGGACTTGCACTTAACTATTAAATAAAGAGATTATTAGGGTGCTTTTGATTAAGATTCAAAGTTATTATGTCCCTTTCTATTAGTTTTTCTTTAAGAATACCACTAAATCATAGTCTTGGGGACTTGAGTGCTTCAACTGTTTAAAAGGATACTTTAGAAACGTATGTTTATGTATATGTGGCAATGTGCCAATGTGCCAATGGGATGGGACAAATAGGTAAATCCAAATGAGTGGCGATATAATTGATTGACACAATTGTAAAACAAGGAAAAAGCCTAGGGATTAGTACTCTTGAACAAATGGCACCGTTTTGTAAAACTGTTTAGATGGTTTACACGAAGAAGTTTACACGAAGAGGAAGAACCAGGAGGCAGTAGCGTATTCATAAATTTTATCCAAGGGGGTCGTGATTTTAAAGTTGGAAATTTTTGTAACGAAATTGTTGAGGAAAATTTGTAATTTTGGAGCAAATTGCTTCCACCACAATTTCACAGCTATTTGAAAAAAATAAAGTTTTATTATTTAGGTTCGATCCATGTATCTCTTAACAATTTCACAAAAGAAACACCCTTTAAATAAATTACGGAAAAACATAATTTAAGTTGGTGGTTTGTTTGATTTTGTAACTGCACTAAGAATAAATCTCAAGTTGCTTATGCATCCCCTTTTGAAAGAATCAAATCAACTGTTAGCTCAGTAGATTTATGTGGGATTTTGGTAATGGGAATTTGGATGGCGATTTGAATATGAAACTAGTGGGTATGCTAAATTTCCTATATACTCTCAACCACAAGAACTCTCTTAATCTTTTCTTTATTACTTAAATAAATACAAAGAGAACTCCCTTCTCTTTCTTTGTCTGTTGGTGGCGTGGAACAGAGAACCGTATTAAAAATGGCTGAATGGTTTCTTGTGTATTGAATTGTCAAAAGTTCAGTACAAGATATATACAACTAAGTCAACTAATTAAGTCTATCTCTAAGGCTACAAAACCGTGATCCACTTTTAGTGGGATTTGATCTAGACTATTTTAGATAAATATATTACAAATATATTTTACATATAATATTTCTTAACAAACCATGCATGCATTTCCTTCTTATTTTGCTTCACTCCGAATACCACGTGATATCATTCTTCTCTTGAATGTGCAGTGCATAGGAAGCAAGATAAAAACTCATCGTCTCCTTCCTCTTCACAACAGCCAGCAGTAAAACTTTCTTTGTTTTGCTGGCGCTTTGGTGCAGTGTTTTCTTTTCCTCCCAAACCTCGGTCATGCTGTAACGAAACCTAAAAAGGCTACACAAGATATTCTGCCGAATGCTATCGACAGAGACATTTCAATGAGCACCTAGTGTGCAACCTAAGTTCGCGTACCAGACTTTCAAGGGCTCAACATCGGATCTCTCCAGCTGTTTCTTCCGTGTCCATGGGGTCTGTTCGAACTAAATAAATTCACATGGCGCTTAGTTGTAGACCTGGTGATTTATATGAACACTAATTGGGAGATTGTGAGCGTGCCACTACTAGGTACCGCTAGTAGACGGTGTGTTTGGGTGATTTGAGATTGCTATTTAACTTATAACCAAAAGATTGTGCCTTTAAGTGAGAGGCTCAACTTAGGTTCTTTATTTGCCTTGCCTGTTAAGGACTTTAATTGTTATGTAGATATATATATAACAAGGCTTATATGGTTGGAATATAGATTGAATATAAATTGGTTATATTCAATCAAAATGCTTTAGTAGTAAAGACACTAAGCAGTAAATAAAGAAAATGCAGTTTGCATCAAAGTAAACATATATAAACTGAATTGAAAGTTTACGAATAAGTAAATACAGTAAGTAAATAAAACTGTAAACATCAACCAAAGTGTGGTTGGATTGCATATAAGGCCATCGGATTGGCTTTTATGCTCATCGGATTGGAGACAAGGCCATTGGATTGGCTTTTCTGCTCATCGGATTGGAGACAAGGCCATCGGATTGGCTTTTCTACCAATTTGTCTCTTTAAGAAAAAGAGAATAGCCTAAATGAGATTCTTTCTCAGGCTTAATCGATACCACAGAGAGAAGTGGCAGAGCTAATTCTAAGATCGGGGGTTTCCTGATATAAAAGCTTTAACATAAGTTGTTGAAGCTTTGTGAATGGTCGGTAAAGCCTTGTGTAGGCTTATGAAAGCTTGTTGCTGGGTTGTATAAACTGATGAATGCCACTTCTTGGCTTTCAAGAGAGGGGTTTTTCCCTTTGGTTGTTTGAAAGGTTGGCTTTCCTTAGAACATGTATGTTCTCATTTTTGATTGTTTGAGTGTCTCTAGTTCTCTGCCTTTGCTTCTAATATATAGATAACAAAACCAATGTGAAAGCAACCCAAGTTGATGCACACACATCAACCTAATTCCACTTGCATAAATATAGATAACATTAATTAACTATCCACTTGCAAATACACTTCTTGCCTACAAGAAAAAGTGTCATCCTTACTGCCCAAAATATGTCAACTTGTAGATACCCAAAATATCTTGGTGTAAGTTTGGTCTAATTTCAAAATAACCCCCACATAATACCATAATTTGGCTTTAGACCCAAATAGGTGCAAACAGGACAATTTTGAGTGTAAACAGGGTCACCTGATCCCTTTTGCTTCTATGCGCGTCTGCCACTGCCAGGAGGCAGCTGCAGGAGAGGAAGAACCAGGTTTCACGCGAAGTTAGCGAGCTCCTTAGTAATCCCGAGCTTTTGAGTCGGACTAAATTTGACGACCTAAGGAGGGCCATAGTCTACATGAGTCAAGTTAATCCCATTTAGGTTAGTCCATGGCCAAACAAATATGGGATTATAATCCCACTTAAGCCAATCCCTCCTAAGAGGGTGTAACAAACGAAGCCTAAGAGTAAATTTGATATAAGTCTAATTTTGTGAGTCATTATTGAGTTTAGTCAACTTTGTTGGGTTAGGTCCACTCACGTATTTTTATTATATTATTATTAAATTGTGAATTGGCATATGAATGGAGGGACTTTCTTGGGTGATGTGAGAAAAATAGAGTTTTAACTGTTAGATTATTGTTTTAAAAATACAAAAATCAAGAATCTAACAGTTAAAACACTCATAAGAATTACTACTCGAAATGGATTTGAATGGGCTTTGGCGCGTAGGGCTTGGTTTCCTACACAAAATAGGAGTGTGTCGGGCTGCAGTATAAGAGCATCTTCACCCATGCCCAATTGCCCTTGCAATTGGGTTGGGTTGCCCTCCAAAACCAAAAAACACACTCCACCGGTGCATTTTGCAAAGGGCAAAAGGTGGGTCCAATCAAGCCCAACCTCAAGCCCGAGCAACTTGTGCCCGAGTTGGCACCAGCAGGCAGGCTGACGTCAACTGCTTTTTTATTTTTTTAATCAGGCGCGTGCACAACACGCACGGCTGGGGGAGAGTGGGCAACAAAAAAGCCAGCGTGGGACCCACGCGTGTCGGTGACGCCAGCCAGAGCCAACGACTCTGTGCCGTGGCGAGCTTCTGCTGTTGGGTTTCCAACGGCTAATTAATCTGGACCGTTGGATTTCCAACGGTAAAAAAAAAAAGTTACCAGATTGTGCCACGTGGCACAATCTGGTGCGTTCGATTAAAATTTGAAAAAACATGAACGGCCAGGATTAATCTGACCGTTAAAAATTCAAAAAAAATATTTTAAAAAAAGAATTTTTTTTTATTTTATAAATACCCCCAATCATCTTCTTCATTCCTCACACCACAACTCAATATTTTTTTCTTACATCAACTATATTTTTAATTAATTATGGTTGTTGTTTATTTTAATTAATTATGGTTGTTGCAATGCTATGGTTTGATTTGTAGTTGAAATTAAATTATTTGAATTAGACAATCATTTTGTTTTCAACGAACAAATTAAATTATTTGAATTATTTGAATTAAATTTTTTTTTTTTGCCCTTGATACGAGTGAAGTTACACAAAGATAAACACTATTTTTGAAAGGCAATCACTTGCCCTGGCCCTCGCCCTCCTCTAACGGTGCCCTTGCCCTCCTCTAACGGGTGGAAGTGCTTTGAGAGGAGGGTTTCTGTTGGCAAGCAAATAATAAAAAAAGGCATGCAAATAATAAAAAAAGGCATTTGTTCAGAAAAAAAGTAAAGAGTAGCGAGGAGCAGCAGGATTCAGGATTTGGGAATTGAAGGAAGAGGTGCGGCCGGCAGCAAATTCAACTTAAATTTCTTATTATATTTCACGATTGATGTTTTTTTTTTCTTTTCAAGCTTCAATCTCATTGAGTATCGTTTGCTAACTCTTGTGTTTACGTGCTTGATTACATTGGGAATTTTACGTCGTTATTTTGGGAATTAGGGTTAGGGTTGGTAAATTTGATGCAAGTTTCGGCGGATGCCATGCCTTTAACTTGCGATTAAGCTTCTTAAGCTTCTAGCAAATTGATTGATACCATGAATTGTTAGTTAGAAGTAGATCGCCATGCTCTAGGTTTCGTTTACGTAGATTGCCATGGCTTGTTGCAAATTCATTATTTTGTGTTTACCCAATCTCATCTATGTATTTTCTTTGTTAGTTTTGTTTGTTTTTACAATTAGACAACTTTCAACTTTCGAATCCATCTTCATCTGCCACTCTTTGCTTTAGCTAAAACAGAGTTGCAATTACACTTCACTTGCACTTGCACTTGGAGTTAGACTAGACGGTTGGAATTAGATGAATTTCTGCGGGACGATTCTGTGCGCTTGCTTTCTATACCATCTTATGATTATGGTTCCTACACTTATCATCATTAGTACCATTTTCATTTTCGTCTCTTTTAGTGACCCGGCCTATTAATTTTTACTGCAATTCGAGCTTTATTGATATTGACACCGCATCCAACGACAGAACTTTGTGTCATGCAGGGATCTGCTGATGAGGCTGTCTTTCTTTCCCTGTGTGCTCAAGACATTGCCCAATTGTGTTTTCAACAACAACGATCCCATTATCTTGGGGGTTGACCTTCTTGAAGGCACTGCCAAGGTATTATGACGTGCTTTGCACTTTGTTCTCTTTTAGTGGGACATAATGTGTGTGCGAGGTTTAGGTTTATCACGTCAATTAAATGTTCGTTAATTGAAGACGAACTTGTCAGCCAAATCTCAAGGAAGTCGATTGCTGCGCTAAAAGAGAATTACCGTGTAAGATTAATTTCTCACAGTTTACCTTTCGGACAACGTCATCCATCGCTATTAACTATACGTTTACATATATGCAGCATGAACTGTCAATGCACGACTGGAATCTGCTTGTGAAATTGGAGCAACTTTTCAAGATATCATGACTACACTTGAGCAGTTCCTTTTATATATAACACAACTGGCTTGACATTTTTTCATCTGCTAGTTTTGTCGTCAATACTATCCATGTTAGACGTACGTATGAAACAAGTCTGGTTGGTGTCTAGTTAATTGCTTCAAAGATGCTACATTTAGATAGACATGAGTACAAAATGCTACTAATTTCACCAAGTTCTTATGAATCTCCAAAATTTTGAATACCAAATGGTCGTATGATGACGATGACGATGACAATATTTGTTCAATTCATTCGTATCTTACTTCACTCAAAATCAATTTGGTTTTGTAAGAACATGTCTTATGTGACAATAATCGGCGATTAAAACCATAAGAAATCTTTAAAATATTGACGACATGCCCTACATACGTGTAACTTTTCACATATCGACCTACCAATCATATATAGTAAGATTACCAAACTAAACCCTTTCGAAGTAATGAGCTGATGATCTACTTGTAAGTTGTAGCCAAAACATAGAGAAAGCACACTAAGCAGTGCAAATATTTCCCCCCGCAATCCAAGACTCAAGATTCCTTTGCACTGTTGATTGAGACGTCCTTCCGAAGCCAGAAGTTTACAAGAAACGAGTCAAAAATAACCTGCATCAAGAAAATTATGTCAGTTGAAAGAAGAAGAAAAAATACGAACAAGATACGTATAAACGAAATAGATGTAAGAAGAACCTGATTAAAGTGTGCTGCAACACAGGGAAGAACAAGCAAACCGGATTCACCCAGTGTGCCACCAAGTTGCTCAACTACGGCCACCATTACAGGCAGAGTTTTCTGCCAGAAGCATGCCAATTCACCAATTACCATCAATAGCACTAAAGAAAAGCCGTACAAAACTTCTTCCTAATCAGTTGCTTCGTTCTTACAAAGACAAAAGTTGACATCTATCCTAAATAATAAGGTCACTTCGGCCAACAAAAGACCTCAGATCGCGTCTCATTTTCACCACGGATGGGGAGTTCAAGAGTTGGAGGGCAAACGCATTCCAATAGTGGTGAGAGAGTAAAAGTTTGGAAAGAAAAAGGTACACATGTCTCTCACCTGGCTCGCAACAAGGAGAACAGCATTGGCATTTTCTTTCTTGGAAAACACTGATTGACTGCCGCCAGAGAGAGCTGAAACGCCCTTTACCGCAAGAGCATTAAAGACTAAAAAGCTGATGTGCAGAAGTCTGCAAGTAGATGCATTTTTTCAGTAGACGCCAATGCATTTTTCCAGCAGATGCCAATGCATTTCGGCCCAGCACTGAACAAGGAGTTCTAAGAACAGACGGAAAGAAAACAAAAAGGAAGAAACACAAGAACAGACATAACTAGCATACCACCAAATATAGAACAATCTTGAACCTAAGATGCCCCTAAACGCTTCCTATTGGCTTTGATATCAATTCTGCAATGGGAAACGATTTCCACACACCATTTTTAGCCTCTCACTCACCCATGTTTAATCCTGGCTGTTGTTTACGTTTGATTTATTCAATCCGATGACCAAAAACAAAAATCATAAACGCCCCAGACTAATGTTTGAGAAAGCATCAGACATGCCCGTAAAAATTCATTACCAAGCTTAGATAGTTTCAGAGTATGTGAACTGTGAAGTGGGGTCACTAACATTCTGTATCAAAAAACTCGACTCCCTACAAGTAAATATAAAGTCCTAGAATTGGATGCACGGTAATTGTTAATTCCAAAAGCGACTTAATAGACATAAACTAAGGGAGCACAAATTAAAGTATTAATCTAATGATAACAGAAACACTAAGAAATAGGGTGAATTTCATACATTCCCATTCCCATAGCCACAAGAAAAACTGAAGGCTTAACCATCAACAGCAGTGACCTGGACCTGCTAACTTGTATCCATGGCACCTGAAAAACAAACAAACTGTTACAAGTTGAATACAATTGTACTTTAAAAATGAAAGGAGACAAAGTTGTCCTACAAGAACCATTGAAAAATGCAGGAAAGACATCTTCTACGACTGATCTCCGCACCAGACATCTTACCAAAAGCATACCAAGCTATCACCCCCTACGTTGGCAGTCCAACTTTCCTGATACCTTTTCAGCACTTATCCTAATGGAAAAGAATAACCTCTCTGAAATATCACCTCCCCCTATCCAGACCATATTTATCTCCAATCAAGTTTGACCACATCTTGTTCCAAAGAACATCTCTAGAAGACTAGAACCATTTTCCAAGCAAAACTTGATGATGATTCATAGCTTCAAACCTAGGGCCTCCTTCCTTAATAGGCTATGCACAAGGCCCCAACCAATCAGATGAAATTTAAAGTTCACTTCCCCTTGCCAAAGAAAATCCTTTTTAAGTTCTAATAGGTTTAGCCACCATTCCATTATAGGGAAAAGTGATAGGACATTGGTTTGGACGTCAGAGAGAGCACTTTTGATAAGCGTGAACCTGCCACCATCAGATAAGTTATTTTTCATCGAACCCACTAATCATCTCTTGAAACTTCCCAAGGCTTCGAGGAGTGCCCAAAGGTAAGCCCAAATACAAATCAGGGAGATTGATGGATGGGAAACAAGTCAAAACTGATATAACAATCAACACATAACGGGAGATAAACGATACTTTCTTATCTCAACTGTGTTGTGAAAGAAAGTTTTAGATTTTTGGAAGTCTGCCCTTCAACTTGCAATTTCCCCTTTTCTCCCCTCTATCTAAAGCTAGTTTCATAATTCATACATTTTGATTAGTTTCCATCAACTACCTAATACTAGAAAGTTTGCACATGGTGCAGCTTTGATGGGTACCATTCCCTGACCAAACAGAAAACAAGTGGGAAAGGATGAAGCTCTCAGTTGCCTTAAACTGGACTAATACTCAGAAACTTCAGAAGACCCAGGACGGAGGAAGACTAATATGTAAGTACCATAATCATATAAAACACAGATTTCAATGAAACCCCAAGAATAATGCCCTAGAATATGTGGAACTGATAAACCAAGGAATTACACCAAGGATTACATACCCAAACAACGTACACATCATATAATGCCCTTTACAAATACAAACGTATACCATGGTGAAAAAGGAAATGAAGAGAGTATGGAAGTGTAACGAAGTTAAAAAGTAAATAATAAAAATATAAACCAGGGCATTGGCCTTACTAAACTGAGGAAGATTGCACTGATCTTAGATAACATCTTACGGTTTTGATCAACAAAGTCTGCAACACCTGCAATGCACATTTAATGAGTACTAACAAAAGATACAATGTTAGACTTATAAGTGACAAAATAGTGAGCATCTTGTTAAAGTTCAGTGTGAATCTCAAAAATCAACCTGCTTGTTCAAAGTAATTAGGATTTCTACACCTTATCAAGCTTAAAGTAAGTGGTTAATCCAACCCAACTTGCTTGTATGGAGGTTAGATTCATGGATCTTTCAATGAGAAGGATCCCCATTTTCAACTGAGTGTGTCTGGTGTGTGTGAGACTCTAAGGCTAAGGTTTGAAGGTGAAAGATAGCCCTTAGAAAATTCCACTGAGCGTAGACGGACATCTCTAATTTCAGATTACCCTAATGTTAAAATTCTTACTGATTCTTAGCCTCTTTTATAAGTGGAATGTTTAAAAGACTTTTGATACAATCAAGTAAAGATTTTGAAAATTTAAGAAACGTGTAGTTAGTCACTAAGTAGGAAAATTCTACGGTACATGCATGTACTGTTGCCTATCCGCACTAAGTAGGAGAGTAAGTTTTCAGCTTTAATTTCTAAAAGACTTTCCTAGACTCTTAAATTGAAAAAAATTAAAGATATTCATATTAATGTCCATCAAAAAACTCAGAGGCTAAGTATGGAATGTTTGGATACTTTTTTTTATATGAATGCATTGTATGTAGTGAATGTATTGATTTTGTTTATGTATGTCTGTGTATCTATTAGCAAATTATTTAGAATGAGACTGATCCCTTCATCCATACTGTGCCTCAATTTTAGTACTCGTTAAAAGCTACAATTTATTTTAAAAGTTTTTTTCTTTTTTTTTTGCCAATTATTATAAAAGTTATTAACAGAGAGAAGGATACTCACTTCTGAAGGATTCTCGACAAATCTGTTTAAGGAAAGGAACCAGTAAATATGAAACATCAGAGGACAGAATAAATGTTTTGACAGTGGTATCAAAAAAGACCACATTGATGATTAAGAACTATCAGAAATGTAATAAAATCTCTTTTCGTATATATAAATGCTTACTGAAGGTAAATTGATAAATTAAAAAGTCGATTTTGTTGGAACCACTGATAAGATAGCTATTTTCCTGACAGTAAAGAAAAAAAAATTGACTACCTTCCCCAATATTAGAGGGATCAACAATGTGAGAACAAGACTTTTGAACAGCTGCTTAGTTGGAACAGATACACCAAATCCGTCAGCTACGAATTTTGCTATAGAAAATGGGACCTAGAAGGATATGATATTAGCATATGCTTTTAAAGAGATCAACAAGAGCACTAAAATATTGCTGCAAAACATACAGAGGCAAATTCGATTTTAATACAATCTGGTACTAAATAAATACGTTAACAAAAAGATAAAACTGAGAATACAGGGGACTCCCAAACTCACAATTAAAATTCCTAACAAGTTAGAGATCACAGTCATTGCAAGAGCAAGGGCGGAATTGCCTCCAGCAAGCTGCATTTAAAGAACACAAACTTTTAGTGAACCCCAAACCTAGTACATACTACAAAAAGCTTAGCAAAAACATGCAACATGTTCGAATAAGATCGAAGACAAAGGAATTAGCATACCTGAGTAAGCGCCACTGCACTTGATAATGTGGTTGGCATACAGCAAAATAGTGCAAGCCCTGCAACAATAGAAAAACTACTATATGGTTTTTCAACTAAGCTTCAGAGATAAATGAGGAATGATTCACCATTATGTAAATTCCGTGCTTACTCATGCAACAAAACAAAGCATTTTCAAATCAAGCAACCAGAAACACGGCCACAGAATATTCTGAGTTGAAGCTTAGTTGGAATAAGTAACCCTAAACCCTAAAATCAATCACCTAAAGGATTCCAAATCTTAGGTCGAGTTGAAGCCATAAGCAAAACATAATCATCAAGAAGAAGAGTAATTACTTTTCTAAATCATACCAAAGAAGAGAAAGCTTTCCATCTCTGGCACTTTTCTGTCGAAAATATGGAGCCCGAGTAAAACTCATAATGCAATTCTTTCTCATTTGCTAGGAAATTTTGAGGGACAGTGCTGTAGCTTGAACCATAGCCAGCCCTTGAAGTTTGGTGGGTTTCGCTACGTTTTCCCTACAGGATCTCCTAAGTTAGCTCCATTGTCACTTCAAATATTGAGCTAACTTAGCTGAATTGGTTTATCTAATTTATGGCTACTGATTGAGCTAACTTAGTTGATTTGGTGAACAGAATAGGATGGTTTCTATGGCCAATTTTAGGAACTTTTTCATTGGCCTTTTGTTTTGTTTTAGTTTTTATTTTTTGAGACAAAAAAAATTCCATTAAGAACTTTGATACATACAGGCACAAAACTTAATAGCAATTTGATTCAGTATTTCTTAAGCATATTAAGCTACAATATTAGATAACATCTGCCCTCTTAACGGGTACTATAACTGAGACATAATTCAATTGCCAAACCTCTAACAAACTCTTGAGGTTGGAGCGGCAGTTGCAATATTACCCTCGAAAAACATGGAGTAAATAATAGAATGGAGACCTGAATCATGGAAACTAACATCAATAAGATCACATATTGACTAGCATCAATTGAAGTCACATTCATAAGTCTCAGATTAAGAATGATCACAGGAATAATAATACGATAACACATTGGTCAGCATCAATGAAGGGTAAATGCAAGTGGTATCCATAAATCACAGTTTAAGAATGATCGCCTCAACTAGAAAGAAAAACTATGTCCACAACATAAGAAATAAAAGATGATAACTGAGCGAGCTCTCAGTTATGAGATCTCACCCCAACAATATTTCACCAGTCTACATTGGTACATGGTTCTGATATGCATGTATATAAGACTATGTAACTGACTAACTTGTTATAAGAAACAACTGACATCAGTCAAATATGAAGTAGAAGACAATATTAGTCAATCCATAGTCATATTAGACCCCGGCATGCAATAATGTTTTAATATAAGCTGTCATGCATTCCTCCATTGTTTCCCAAGATCTAGAGGAAAAAAACCTTCTTGTACAACATATTCTATTGAAGCATACTTGATCGAGAAAGACGTTTCAAAGGTAACATATAAACAACATAAAATCAAGACTTGTATCGACCCATTACAATGAAACAGATGCGTATAAGAAATGTACTAAATCTATCTTTCGTATCATATCTGTATCTAATCAATATAGAGTTAACATACTAGCCCAAAGATTCCGACAGGCCATGCTTCTGCAGCTTCAAAAATTTCTCCAGTTTGCAAGGTCAACCCTACGCAATCACATTAAACAAATCCGGCCATAATTAGCGGCATAAACTAAACAAGCATCAAACAGACTGGAACCAGAGAAAGGCAGAATAGTAACCTGAGATGACAAAAACCCCAAATGTGCTGAATTTTGTGAAAGAGTAAGAATCAGCAAGACAACCTAAACTAGGATTTACAATCCCTAACGCTGCTCCACCAACAAGAACTGCACACAGTATATCTCAAAAATAAATAAATAAATAAACAAAAACATATATCGGTAGATAACACTCTCAAACACACACACACACACACACAAGATTTTCATCCAAACATAGAGTTAGAAGTCACCTAAGGAAAGAAAATTATTCGCCACAAAATTCGACAACGGTTTAGCCCAATTCAAGCCCTTCACCGAACCCGAATGCCTATGAGCTTTGTTTCCATTACCATCTTTCTGAAACAGCATTCATAATTCTTTAAATTAATTTGAGACTTAGGTCACTCAGGGCCTGTTTGTTTGGTATCCTTCTTCGATCGAATCTTTTTTTTTTTCTTCCCAAAAATGATGAATGTAGCTAAAATCCTTAATACTCATTAGTTTCAGAAACGAAAAATTGGATCAAGAAGGATCCCAAACACACATTTCAGTTCAGCTACCAATCAAGTCCGATTACGCTATGACCATGTCCAAACATCAAATCGAAGCAAAATTAGAATTATTAATTTTTTTTAATTACCAAACAGAATCACAGATCACAAACAAGAAAAGAGAACCTGATCGGGGTGTTGGCAGGCTTTGACGGGATTCGAGATGGAGCGGCTAAGTTGAAGATCGAAGCGGAATGCGGCATGTTTGGACGGAAAATGTGGGAGTCGGTGAGCAAACGGCAGCGCTTTGGCGGGTCGGGGCGTGAGAATCAGGGCTTGGATGGTTCCCGCCATAGCTGCAAAGTCAAAACTGGTAAATTTTTTTGTTTTTGTTTTTTTTGCTTTTGGTATGGGAACGTTAATCAAGTTGGAATGTGACAGATAATTAGTTGCGGATGTTGGGCCATACGACGACCAATAGATCCGCTACTGAAATGAAGTCATGTGATTTCTTAGCTCTGTGTCCGATTTTCAATGGAGTTGGTGACGGTGGAGCAATTTAAAATTAAGCCACCAAACTGTTTGTGCGTAAACTTCTGTGTCGGATTCGGATCGGATCAGCTTTCTTTCATATTCGGATGGATCCATTTATAATCGAACTAATGGATTTGGATTCTATTTGGATTATCAGATCTGACTTGTCTATCCAGATTCGATTAGCATCGAATTCAGATTGGATTGGAATTAATTTAAGACCTAAAAAAAATTTTAAATGTCATTAGTAACATCATTATTTTATTATATATTTCTATTTTCAATTGAAATTTTGTGTTGAATGATAAGAAATGCATTTTTATTGCATAAAAAACTTAAACTACCATTACACAAAAGTATAAATAATATAAAAATCAAATAATATATATTTATTAAGTTGGATTGGATCAACCTCGATCCATATCCGGATGTATTTATAATCGAATTATCGGATTCGAACCCTATTCGAATAATCGGATTAGAAGTAATGATTCATATCTTATTAATTACATCGGATTCGGGTCAAAATCCAATCCATTGACAGGTCCAACTTAAGTAATCTTCTGAGTCCCTCAACCAAACCATAAGCTCACCAAACTACCAATGCGTATAAATGAAAGAGCTTGTCTCTCCTGTGCATTGTTTTACAACAATGAGTGGTTGAGACCGTTCATTTGCGAAAAAAAATGTGCGGGAGATTTTTTCTGATAAATGAAAGGCATATTTCTTGAACTTTGCCCCTTGCGTTGCTAAAATCGAGTCGTGTCACTCTATTTTTGTCTATTGTAACTCATGAATGTTAAATGAAAGAGTAGTCTAAACATTTCATACCACGCTAGCATAGACGGAATGGACGGTATGAAATGTCCAAGTTGCCCTTTATTTAAGGTCCATGAGAAGCTACATTGTGGGTGGTTCAGCTTTCGGTTGGAACTCCATCACATTTTCTGCTTGTAGCACTAAAACCAGTCTACTATGGGGTGACGAAGGAGGCCGTCTATACTCTATAGCAGAGTGAATTAGAAACCGACAGCTTTCGCATCTCGTTAGGAAAATAGCTACACATTATAATGCTGATAGTGAAGAGGCTTAATATAGACATTTCGTCACAGAGATCCAAGTGCAGTGCAGTGCAGACGATTACGAGCATAGGTGTCTTCTAAAAAAGGCAATTTCAAACCGACCTTAAGCCAACGGGTACCTATTTTTACAAAAGCAATTTCAAACGGACCCTAACCCAACGGGGACCTATTTTTATTGAAGTTGTACCTGCAATATGAGACAACTTCAGTTGTTCCAAACTGATCACAAACTAGAACCAAAACATTCCGAGTTTTTACAAACCTCCTTAATTTGTTCGTCCTCGTACGCCAGTAGCTGACTCAGATTCAACGCGACATGGAACATCTCATCTAAAACATGTTTCTAAACAATGCGCTTACCAAGAACTGTGTTGAGTTCAATGAGAAAATATTTTAAGAGGAAGATGAAGATCCAAAGCTACAACAGAAAGGAAAAGTATAGACAGGAGAAAAGGGAATGAAGAAGGGACTTGGAAAACCTTCAAATACATTCAAACGAATAAGCTAATGTAAAAGATGCCAAGTCATCAAGGAAAAAAGGCCACGTCATAGAAGTTTCGTAGGTCTTGGTCAAACTTCCGAGTTCCGACAATCTCCAAGTCATCATTGATCTCAAATCAGCGTCTCCTTCTCTACAAATGAGTGCATTTTTGCTCACCACCCTTGAAGTGTGAGTTCATGTGCAAAAATGATGTGCTTGATTTGATGTTTAAAGGGCCTCATTTTACCAGGAGAAACAATTACAATTGGGATGATGAGGGCTTCTCAATCAAAAACCGTTAGATCATGCCACGTCAGAAACATGGCCAAAAACATGAATTAGTAAGGGGGTTTTTAATTTGCGATCGAGAACCTTGTAGTTTGAATAAGGCACAATTTCGAACATATAGAGTCGTTTGGAGTGACCACTTTTACAGGGTACATTTCAAAACACAAGATCTCAGAACTAAATCTATCGTCTCTATGGGTACATAGACATTAGACACTAATAATCTACTTGTAACTGTAACATAGAGAAAGCACACTAAGCAGTGCAAAGATTTCCACTCGCAATCCGAGACTCAAGATACCTTTGTGCTGTTGGTTGAAAGGTCCTTCCGAAGCCAGAAGTTTACAACAAACGAGTCAAAAATAATCTGCATCAAGAAAATTATCTGTCAGTCGAAAGAAAGAAAAAAAATAACAAAACAAGATACATACCAATGGAATGGATGTAAGGACAACCTGATTTAAGTGTGCTGCAACACAAGGAAGAACAAGTAAACCGGATTCTCCCAGTGCACCACCAAGTTGCTCAACTACAGCCACCATTACGGGCAGAGTTTTCTGCCAGAAGTATGCCAGCCTCATCAATAGCATTAAAGGAAAGCCGTACATATTTCTTCCTAGTAAGTTGCTACTTACAAAGACAAAAGTTGATAACTATCCTAAATAAAACGTCATTTTGGCCTACAAGAGATCCCAGATCAAGTCACATCTTGAACAAGGATGGGGAGTTCAACAGTTGAAGGGCAAACATACTTCTGAGCGGCCAGAGAAAGTAAAAAAGTTTAGAAAGAAAAAGAAATGCGCAAGGGTTTGAGAGGATAGATGTACACATGTCTCTCACCTGGCTTGCAACAAGGAGAACTGCATTGGCATTTTCTTTCTTGGAAAACACTGATCGACTACCACCAGTGAGAGCTGAAACGCCCTTTACCGCAAGAGCATTAAAGACTAACAAGCTGATGTGCAGAAGTCTGCAAGTAGATGTCAGCTTATGGCAATGCATTCAGCCCATCAAGTTATTAAGACGCCTATCTAGAGAATGCGAAATCCAAATTCATCACATATTTTGCTTTTCTCACCCATACTAGAAGTCTGGCTCTTTAGAACATCTTCAGACGAAGAATGTCAAACAAATCTACTCAGTTCGAACACACCGTGGGATTTAAAGATATTGGATACAAAGGCAATCAGAAGATCACAGAGTAACATTTTGGATTTATTATTTTTGAGAAGAGACGAACCTTTTATTTATGCTAACAAAAATTACACATCATTATTTTTTATATCAATTCTACAATCTGTCTATGGTATCAATTCCACAATTTGGATGCATGGTAAATATAAAGTCCTAGAATTGGATGCATGGTAATTGTTAATTCCAAAAGCGACTTAATAAAAACAAACTAAAGGAGCACAAATTGGCATTTCTACTATTGGATTAAAGCACTAATCTAGTGACAACAGAAAAACACAACAAAATAGGGTGAATTTCATACATTCCCATTCCAATAGCCACAAGAAAAACTGGAGGCTTAACCATCAACAGCAGTGACCTGGACCTGCTTACTTGTATCCATGGCACCTGAATAACCAGCACACGGTTACAAGTTTACAACAATTGTACTTTAAAAATGGAAGGAGACAAAGATGTCCTACAAGAACCATTGAAGACCACTTCGACCAGACACATTTCCAAAAAATTAGAAATTAAAGCTTCAGCAAGGGTCTGTATGCTAAAGTGTTCGAACTAAGGTTTGGAGAAAATTGTCAACTTTCTCATTCTGACTAAATGAGATCATTGTGGCAACAGAATCAACAATTTTTTTGTCAACTTGAACATGAAGATTGTGGCACCAGAACATTATAAACAAATTATGAAGCATGACAAGGAACTACGTATCACATCAACAATGATTAAACATAACAGAGTATAAATATATATATATATATATATTTTGATAAATATTCTATTCCGAGAAACCAAGAATAAAGAAACCAGAATACAAAGGAGACCAGAACAGCAAGCAAACATATAAAAGTACTCCAAGGTTGTTCCGAAAGGACCGAAACTCAATAAGAGTGAAGAAAGATACCCCGTTGATACAAAAGAACAGAATGCACAAAAAAAGATTGCTAGGGGACCCCAATTGAGGGCTTTGTATCCTTTAAAGATCTAATGTTTCTTTCCTTCCATGTGCATCCCCAAATAGACAAGGAAATGGCTAGCCACTCATGAAAGCCCTACTAACTTTAAACCCCTCCAAGCCCGTAAAAAATCCTTCACTGATCCAGACATAAGCCTCTGAAACCCTGGAAAATGGTGAGGAAAGAAGACAAAAATTTGAAGCCACTTGACTGCTATTTTTGCACATATAAAAACTGTTCACTAAGATGACCCTCTCTTTCTCCAATTATTAAAATGAGATTCCACACTACATCAAAGACTAAACAGAGAACCTAAATCAGTGCTTTAATTTACCAAACAGAACTCCATGGGAAATAAATTACTCCCTGGATCCCCTTGTAGTTCTGTAGAAATTACAAACTTCAAACACCCCTTTGGAAACAGTGGGATTCTTGCACAGACGTTTAAGGGAACCATTGACCTGCTTCTGCTTCCCAATTATGCAGGTTTTTAAGGAAAAGGAATGAACCAAACTACATCCCTGCCATAAAGACTGTAAATAGTCAAGAACCACAAGCATACGTTGAATCTAATGAGTTTTTAAAACACAGTCCAACTACCCTTTCAACACCTATCCTAAAGAAAAAGAATAATCTCTCTGGAATATCACCTGCCCCTCCCCATAGCATATTTTCCTCCAATCAGTTTTGACCATATCTTGTTCGAAACAGATGAAATTTGAAGCAGTTCTCTTCCCCTTGCCAAAGAAATCCTTTCTCATCTCTAATTGGCTTAGCCACCGTTCCATTATTAGGGAAGGAGGTTGGAACTCGGTTGGAATGCCAGAGAGATCACTTTTGATAAGCGTGAACCTACCACCATCAGATAAGTATTGTTTCATCGAATCCACTATTCTCCCATTGAAGCTTCTCCCGAGACTTCAACGAGTGACCAAAGGTAAGCCCAATTACAAATTTACAACTCGGGAAGATTGCTTGGTTTATCTTCAGACCAAGATGGATTGGAAACAAGTCAAAATTGATATAACAATCAACACATAATAGAAGATTAATGAGACTTGTTTATGCTTTAAAAGGAAGTTATATATTTTTTGGAAGTCTCTTCAATTGCTTTACACCTTCAACTTGCATTTTCCCAATTTTTTTCCCTCCATCTAAAGCCAGTTTCATAGTTCACACAATTTGAATAGGTTCCATCAACTACCTAATGCTATAAAGTTTGCGCATGGTGCAGCTTTTCTGGGTACCATCCCCTGACCAAAGAGAAAACAAGTGGGAAGGATGAAGTTCTCAGTTGCCTTAAGCTGACTAATACTCACAAACTTCAGAAGACCCGGGAGGGAGGAAGATTAATCTGCAAGTACCATAATCATATAACACACAGATTTCAATAAAACCACAAGAATAATGCCCTAAAATATGTAGAACTGTTAAACCATCGAATTCCACCAAGGACTGCATATCCAAACAGCCTATAATGCCTAATACATAAACTAACATATAACACGGTGAAATGAAATAAAGAGTATATAAGAGTAACCAAATTAAAAAGTATATAAAAAATATATATATAAACCAGGGCATTGGCTTACTAGACTGAGGAAGATTGCACTGAGCTTAGAAAAAAGCTTCCGGTTTTGATCAACAAAGTCTCCAACACCTGCAAGGCACATTTAATGAGGAGTAACAAAAGATTCAATGTTTACACTTAGAATTGACTAAAATAGTGAGCATGCGTGAATCTCAGAAATCATTGTGCTTGTTTAAAATAAGAGGTTGATCCAACCCAAACTGCTTGTTATATCCATATGCAGGCCAGAGTCGTGGCTATTTCATTAAGAAGGATCCCTAGTATCAACTGAGTGTGTCTGGTATTCTGAGACTCTGAGGCTAAGGTTTGAAGGTGAGAGATAGCCCATAGAAATTTCCAATGCTGTGTAGACGGATATCTCTAATTTCAATGCTGAAAATTCCAGTCCTCTTCGCCGGAGGGTGCAGGCCTTCGGCTTGACAATGTAAGATTCTTACTGATTCTCAGCCTCTTTTATAAGTGGAATGTTTGGAAGACTTTTTATTCAATCAAGTGAACATTTTGAAAATTTTAAGAATTATGTAGTTAGTCACTAATTAGGACAGTAAGTTTTGAGGAGTTTTAATTTGTAAACGACTTTCCTAGACTCTTAAGTTCCAGAAATTAAAGATATTAAAATTAATGTCTATCTAAAAACTCAGAGGCTAAGTGTGGAATCTCCATTCTAGTATAGTATGTTAAGCATATAATTAATACTAGGGTGCTGGGTCACAGTTTGGATACTTTTTTTATATGAATGCAGTGCACGTAGTGTATATATTTGTGTATGTATGCCTGTACATAATGTATGTGTTTGTTTATGTATGTCTGTGTATCATCTATAAGCAAATTAATTTGAATGATGAGACTGATCCCTTCATCCATATTGTGCCTCAATTTTAGTACTCATAAACCAGCTACTTGTATAATAAATGCCATTTACCTCCCAAGCTTCATATTTCAACTTACACAAAAAGATTCCATACGATGCGAAAAAAACAGAAACAGAGAGAAGCCAATATGGAATACTCACCTCTGAAGGATTCTCGACAAATCTGTTTAAGGAACAAGAAGTAAGTATGAAAGCAATAAAACACCAGAGGATAGAATAGATGTTTTGACAGTGCTATCCAAATCAAAAAGACCAAATTCATGATTAAAAACTATCAGAAATGTATGAAAATTACTTTCACACGCTGCTATAAGCAAAATGAATATTAACACTAATATATGCTTACTGAAGGAATGTTTATCAATAAAAAAGTCGGTTTTGTTGGAAACACTGATATGACAGGTATTTTCTTGACAGTAACAGAAAAAAAAATTGATTACCTTCCCCAAGATTAGAGGGATTAGTAATGTGAGGACGAGACTTTTGAACAGCTGCTTAGTCGGAACAGATACACCAACTCCGTCAGCTATGAACTTTGATATAGAAAATGGGACCTAGAAGAATACGATATTAGCATATGCTTAACGAGATCAACTAGAGCACTAAATTATTGCTGCAAAACATACAGAGGCAAATTTTGTTCACAATCTGGTACCAAATATATATGTAAATGAAAAGATAAAAGTGAGAGTACAAGGGACTCCCACACTCACAATTAAAATTCCTAACAGGTTAGAAATCACAGTCATTGCAAGAGCAAGGGCAGAATTGGCTCCGGCAAGCTGCATTTAAAGAACACAAACCTTTAGCTAAGCCCCAAACCTAGTAAAACAATGCAAAATGTTCAAATAAGATCGAAGACAAAGGAATTAGCATACCTGAGTAAGCGCCACTCCACTTGATAATGTGGTTGGCATACAGCAAAATAGTGCAAGCCCTGCAACAATAGAGAAACTAGTATATGGTTTATCAATTAAGCTTCAGAGATAAAAGAGGAATGATTCACCATTATGTAAATCCCAAGCTACCTCATGCAACAAAACAAAGCATTTTCAAATCAAGCAACCAGAAACAGGGCCACAGAATATTTTGAGTTGAAGCTTAGTTGGAATAAGTAACTCTAAACCCTAAAATCAATCACCTAAAGGATTCCAAATCTTAGGTCAAGTTGAAGCCACAAGCAAAACATAATCATGAAGAATATGTTCTAGAAAGGAAGTATTTTTCTAAATCATATCAAAGAAGAGAAAGCTTTCCATCTCTGGCACTATTCTATCAAAAATATGGAGCCCGAGTAAAACTCATAATGCAATTCTTTCTTGTTTGCTTGGAAATTTGGAGAGACAGTGCTGTAGCTTGAACCAAAGCCAGCCCTTGAATTTTGGTGGGTTTCGCTACGTTTTCTCTACAGAAACTCATAAGTTAGCTCAAATATCCCTTCAAATATTGGGCTAACTTAGCTGAACTGGTTTATCTAATCTAACACTACTGATTGAGCTACCTTAGTTGATTGGATGCCTATTTCTAGGAACCTTTCATTGGCTTTTTTGTTTAGTTTTATTTTTTATCAGGGAGGTATAGTGTCATGTATATATTATTTTTTTAGAACAAAGGACATTCCATCATGAACTTTGATACATAACAGGCACAAAACTTAATAGCAATTTGATTCAGCATTTCTTAAATATTTTAAGCAACAATATTTAAATAACATAACTGAAACATAAATTAACTGCCGAACCTCTGACAAACTCTTGAGGTTGGAGCTGCAGTTGCAATATTACCCTCGAAAAATATGGAGTAAATAATAGAATGGAGACCTGAACCATGGAAACTATTACCAATAAGATTACAGATTGGCTAATTGAAGTGATATTCATAATTCTCAGTTTAAAAATGATCAAGGGATTAATAATATGATAACATATTAGTCAGCATCAATGCATCAATAAAAGGTAAATGCAAGTGATATCCATGAATCAGAGTCTAAGAATGATCACATATCAGCTAGCAAAAGAAAAAGAAAAACTAAATCCCACAACTTAAAGAAACAATAGAAAATAAATGAGCTCTCGTCTATGAGATCTCGCCCTAACAACTTTTCACCAGTCTACATTGATACAAGGTTCTGATATGCATGTCATGCATATAAGACTATGTAACTTGTTATATTCTGATATCAGTCAAAATCTGAAGTATGCTAACCACATGGGGTATACGTATTACGTACTAGATAAATGAAATAGCATGGTATGATTTTAGACCACAGCATGCACTAATGTTTTAACGTAAGCTGTCATGTGTTCCTCTATTGTTTCCCAAGATATAGAGGAACAAAAGCATGTTTGTTCTACATATTCTATTGAATCATACTTGATCGCGAAAGAAGTTCAAAAGCAACATGTAAACTACATAAAATACAGACTTCTATAGACCCATTTCTATGAAACGGATGCTGTATAAGAAACGTACTAAATCTGTCTTTCATAATCTGAATCTAATCAATTTAGAGTTAACATACCAGCCCGAATATTCCGACAGGCCATGCTTCTGCAGCTGCAACAATTTCTCCAGTGTGCAAGGTCAACCCTACGCGCAATCACATCAAACAAATTAGTCCATAATTAGCGGCATAAACTAAACAAGTATCAAACACTGCAACAAGAGAAATACAGAATTGCAACCTGAGATGATAAAAATCCCAAATGTGCTGAATTTTGACAAAGAATACGTATCGGCGAGACAACCTAAACTAGGATTTGCAATCCCTAAAGCTACTCCACCAACAAGAGCTGCACATAACATTACACAACAAACATATATCAGTAGATAATACATAACAACAAATCAAATGTGTCTGTCAAAAAAAAAAAAAAAAAAAAGAATCTTCAACCAAACATAGAGTTAGAAAACACCTAAGGGAAGAAAATTATTCGCCACAAAATTCGACAACGGTCTAGCCCAATTCAAGCTCTTCACCGAACCCGATTGTCCGTGAGCTTTGTTTCCATTACCATCTTTCTGAAACAGCATTCATAATTCTTTAAATTAATTTGAGACTTAGGTAACAATTCAGTTCAGGTACCAAATTATCAAGTCCAGTTAGTTTTGAGATACCAAACAGAGCTCAAACAAGTAAAGAGAACCTCATCGGGGTGTTGGCAGGCTTTGACGGGGTTCGAAATGCGGCGGCTAAGTCCAAGATTGAAGCGGAACGCGGCATGTTTGGACGGGAAATGTGGGAGCCGGTGAGCAAACGACAGCGTTTGGGCGGGTGGGGGTGTGAGAATTAGGGCTTGGATGGTTCCCGCCATGGCAATAACTGCATAAGTCAAAACGGCTATCTTTTTGTTCGTTTTGGTATCAGAATGAAAAACACGGGTGACATACAGAGGAAGTTCCTCCCCCCGGGGGGGGGGGGGAGGGTGCGGGTGCCAGAACTACATTCGGTTCAATTTTTTTTGCCAAAATTGAAAATTGAAAATCAAACCGAAATTACTGTTCGGTTTGTAATACTATAATCAAATCAAGAGGTGTTTTGAATGTTTTGGAAAGGGGTTAGTTCGTATAGTTGACCATTTCACATCACCATTATAGTCATTATAGTGATAAAATGCATGGTACGAGGCATGCACGTCTGGCTGTTTAATTATACGGATTAATGGGAATGGTGAAGGTATTTTGCATTCCATTCATGCATATCATTTCATATGTGTATTTAATTACTTCTTTGATAATTGAATTTTGTCAATTATATGTATATGGAGATATAGGTCCCTACTAAGCTTTTTAAGCTCGTCCTAACTAAATTTTGTAGGTATACAAACTAGGCAATCCAAGAGGGTAGGCGGGATGAGATCAAATTAGATAGGAGACTTTGGAATTTTCTTATATCATTGTAAGAATAGGAATTTTATTATTCTTTTAGCCTTGTAATAAATTCTTGATAAATTATATAAGAGGAATTATTTTTCACCTCGTTTCGTTTTCTTTTTATTTTATTTATTTATTTTTAATTTTTACTCACACACCGGGTGCGGGGTTATTTTTTTACCGACCCCAGGTGTTACATCGCGTTCCGGAAAATAATAGTATTTTATTCTCAGAAGTGGGAAATGACGAAAATGCCCCTGGTTGACCATTCGGTTGACTTTTGCGTCATAACTCGAACGACCCTTCCCTTTATATTTTCTTGTCGTGCTCGTCGTTACAAACGCGTGGACGCTAGCGGGACGTCGTTCGGAGTCCGAACGAATATTTTACGGGCGTTGGATTACCGACGAATCCCGTAATTCAATTTTGGGACTGTTTGGTTGTTGGGTTGGGGCCCAACTTTACTGTTGGCCCACATGGCCTTGTCCCCCTGTCTGTTGACTTTCTGTCCCTCACTCTCTCCCGTGCTCTCTCTGTCTGCAAACACACAGACCTCACAAATCTCTCAAGCCACCCCTTGGCCTTCTTCCTCCTCACCGAGCCAATTTCTTGGCCAACCTTCCCTCCAGGTCAAACCACCATCTCTATCGAGCTCAGCCACTCAGACCAAGCCCAGAAAACCTGAGTTCGAGCCTCGGAACAAAATCCCAGAATTTTCCGACGAACCCAAGAACTTTCCCCGACGAGTTCTCGACAAAATCAACCTCGGTGGCCCTCGATCTTGTCACCATTGAGTTCCTGGAAGTCCCTAGTACCTTGGTCAAGCCTTGGATGATCGTGTTTGGCCAAGAATCGAAGAACTCGAAGTCGGCCGGTTTACCCCCGAGACTTCTTCCTCATTTTCAGGCCACTTCTGGCCAGTTTTTGGCCCCCAAAATGGTAAAACATTATTCTCCTCACTTCTAGCTTCATTTTGGTACTTGAATCGTGCAATTTGGCCTTGAAATGAAGAAGATATGAAGCTCTGAAATTTTTCCCAGTTTTCCAGATTCCGGCGACGGCGCCGACGGCCGAAAAAAGGACAGAGATGACCGGCGCTGACATCAGCAAACCGGTTCAGACCGGTGCTGACGTCAGCGTTGATCGTTGACCGGCGCGTGACCGGCGCGTGGTGGACTTCCACCGGCGCATGGAGGCGCGTGTGACCTCACAGCCGCTCGTGGTGGCGCGTGAGGCCATTTGGCAGCGTGTGGAGGCGCGTGCGGCGGCCCACGGCGGCGGTTTTGGGTTTTCCGACCCCGTAACTCCGTTTTCAGGTTTCCGAACGCCGTTTTCTTCGTATTTTCGAATACTTTATTAATTGTGGGTGTTCTAAAATAGGTTTTGGCGACCCGTGGAGTTCGGAGAGCGTGCATTTGGGCTACTTCGGCATCGGTATATGTGAGTGGGCCCTTTCCTTATTAAATTGATTATTTTTGTGCTTGGGAAATTATATTTAGGCTATGCCTACACTTTTAATTGGTATTTATCATATTATACTTAGTGAACTTTAGTATTATATTTTATACTTGGTTTACTAGTATTGACCCGGCTATATTTTAGGGGTTTTGAAAATTATTATTATTATCGCCTATGCCTTTAATTGGTGATTTATTTTATACTCGGCGAGCCTTGGGCTGAATTTCGGTGAACCTTGGGTTTATTATTTATATCGTATTTTGGTTCACTTGGTATGTTGTTAAATTGGTATTTGTACCTTGGTACCCTTGTGGTTTATACTTGGCTTAGTATTTTAAGTATTTTGGTATATACTTGGTATTCCGGGTACGGCATCCGTGAATACCTAATTATACGCTTACTTTGGGTTTATTTTTAGAAAGGAAATTACCCCACCTTATTTTATTTAGAAATATTCCGTGGTATGTTTTTACACGCTCAATTAGGAATGCTTACACGGTGTCAGTAGTACTGTCCGGGTCCAGGACCAGTTTCACGTGGATGTTCACACGCACCGACACGCTCACTTTGGATCCATCGTAGGTGCCAGCCTTTTCTAGGTCGCCTTGGCGATTCGAACTCGTTGTGATGCGCTTAGCGCCAGCTTCACGTGTATGTAGTACATGAGTGTACCATTATTCATACACCTAGCCTATTCATGACAGAATACCTCTGTATGAACTCGTGTGTATGTCATACCTATCGAGCGTATACCTTATTGTTTTATATTGTGATTTTATGATCGGATTTCACTGATGCCACGGAGGCTTCTACTGTTTTACAGGTTTCCCGTACTATCTTATTATTACTGATTTTCAGGTAAAGTATTTTTATACTAAGTTGTGGCTTTCGGCCCGTTTCGGACGGTAAGTACATTTCCGTACTTACATTGTTTTTCCACCTACTACTGTAGTATGTTTTCCAGAAAGGTTTTCCAAAACTATTACTTGTTTTGACGGCGAGGGGTTATTACTTTCAGAAAGGAAAGGTTTTACAAAATAATTACTTATGGCCCACTCACCCTTCTGTTTTTGCGCCCCTCCAGGATAAGTGGCTTGGAGCTGTCGACGTCGAGACGCGGTGGTATGACAAATGTAGGAATTTCTTGGTACTTGTAATTATTCAGTATCCCGTACCTTGTACAACCAGTTATTATTTTATTATTTCTTTCCGCCTGCACACTTTTGTGCACTCTGACCTTCCTTTAATTCAATTTGCTTAAATTATTTCATAAATTCTTCTAAATGGCTTTCGTCACCCCACGTGGTGTCGGCCAGCACACTCGACTTTTGGGTGTCCACCTGTACATCCGGGTCGGGATGTGTCACCAGGTCTGGGGCGTGACAGTTAATTTGGCTTCACAACAAACTTGGGCTTCAATTTGACTGGGCTAAATACGTTGGACTAGAACTTGTTTTATTTATTTATTTTGGGGATAGAATACTAATTAGCCCAGGCCTAAATGTCTCCATTAGATATGCTCTTAGCACCCCTGCGGGGTGGTGCGGGTGCCAGAACTACATTCGGTTCGGTTTTTTGTCAAAATTGAAAATCAAACTGAAATTATTGTTCGGTTCGTAATACTTTTACCGATTTTGACTATCTATTTTTATACATTTTTTAAAAGACAGAGTAACTGACAAATTATATATTCTTCTCGACGATATTACTAACAAACAAGTTCGAGATCCAAAAAACTAAACAACACTCATTAAGCACTAAAACCTGTAACATTATTAGATTCCAAAACGATAATTCCATATCTAACATTATCATATTCCAAAACGCTAAATTTAAGCACTAATTTCATATCTAAACATCATTCATCATTCATCAGACAAGTCGGCAAAAAAGAACATCATTAGATCAGCTGGCAGCGCACGAAACGACGTTCGCATCCATGTTCGTCGTCGCTCGAGTATTATGATTCATTGTCGTCAGTTGATTTGTAATCAACTCCTTCGCGCTCCAAATCCTCCTCTTCCAAAGTCTCGCTTGATGTCCCTTTTCAAGCCGAGATACATGTCCCTCCTAGGGCTGCGAGTGACTCTTGCCTAGAGCATCTTCACCTCCGACCCGACCTAGGAAGCACGAAGCATGTACTGGGCGAGATGACCCCGACCAGCACCGCCGACCGCGGGCTGAGGACCATGTGGAACATGTGGTTCTTAGGGTGGTGCGGTATAGCCGCCGCCACCGCCGCAGACCACAGAACCATGTCCAGCATGTGATTCTTCGAGTGGTGAGGTCAGTAAACCACAACTACATCCACCGCCTACCTCGGAAACGCCACCATGTCTAGCATCTATTTTTATACAGTTTGATGACTAAACGATTTCGTATTTTATTGAACTTTCGCAAAGATGATCTTTATAAAGTGATTTATAATATGAACGGTTATGATCATAAGTATGAAATTCTGTAAATAATTCATGAAGTATTTTGAGGAGGACTTAAGATGTGACATCCAACCTAGTTTTCTTCTAGACCTTTCAAGGAAAAAGTGTGTTGCACACATGCTCAAGGTCGTTGTCGATGGTCTATATTCAAAATATACAGTGATCCAACTTATAAGAGTCATGAAACTGCAAGCATGAGTTTGATGCTAGATACCAAAAGCTTGAAGATTCTAAGATGACATGCATGTCTTTAACAACCTTAATGTTGTTGAAAAGCATGAAGATTTAGTCGTTATTAAAAAAAAGATGGTTTTTTTTACTGCAAATTATGTTGGCCTTGATGTCAAGGTTATTGGTTTCCTTGGTTGATGATCGATCTATGACCTTTTATATTATAATTTTGTTCTCATTTTGTTATTTTGTCTTTTATATTAATATCATGGGCTCATGTTGCAATATGAGCCATTTTAAATAAAAGATTGGCAAGATGAACTTTGGTTTGTCACAAAACTACTATATGCGAAAATTACTTTTATGAAAACAAAAAAAGGGTATAAATTCCTTTAGTAACTGCGTAGAATGAACCATCATATCTAGGACAATGTTAGAGCTTTAGTTGTTGTTTTGAGTAAGTAAAGTTTTGATCTTATAATTTTGCATGACATCCATAAGTATGGAAATGAAGTTTTATGATTTCACCAGAATCACCATTGTTGTTGCATTATTGACACTTGTTGATAGAATACTACCACAAATTTGTCTTTAGGCAACATTCCATATGGATCGGAAAAAAAAAAACAACATTCGATGTTGTTAGTAATTTAGATATCGAATTTATAAAAACTAAAGTCTAACACTTAAAAGGCATTAACACTTAACTATTGAGGCCTTTATTCCATACTTTAGCTTTGAAAAAGTTGTAAAAACCGATGCTTATCTGTGAGATCCTAGAAATATTAAGGCTAATTTTTTGTGATCTTACTGCTTGCTTTTTTTGCATTTTGGTTTAAATCCCTCTTTTGGCTTGAACTAGATGTAATGTAAGTATGTCGTATGTACTACCTGTATAAATTAGATTTTATGCAACTTGAGGAGAAGCTCGGCAAACACGGGACCAATGGTCAAATGCACCGTAGCGGTAACACATATCAGGATATGTAGGATCTTGGGTGGTGCATGCTTTGCCTTTATTCTTGAAGTTTAGGGCTTTGGGAGGTAGATAATCGCGCTTCAGACCTTTATTTTCTCCCTTGGATGAGCCTCTACTCTAACTACCCTAGGGTGCGGACTTAGGGTTGGAGCCCTTGCCACGACCCCTACTCCTATTACGATGGTTTGAGCCTCGACTTAATGGGTCAAGCTTTCATCAAGAGTTTATTGTTCTTTTCAGCAAATAGTAGGACAATGATCAAATCCGAGAACTTTGTAAAGTTCTGAGCCTGATATTATTGTTGCAGGACAATATTTGTGGCGTGAAAAGTAGAGTAGGTTTTCTCTAAGAGATCCTGTTCAGTCAAGTCCTCTTTGTAGAATTTGAGGAGTCATTTGATTTGACATACTTTAGAATTGTATTCATTCACAGGCTTAAAAGTCTTGGAAGCTTAAATGCTGCCAGTCATGTCTTGCTTTAGGCAAAAAGATCATCTTCTGGTGATCAAAGCGCTCTTCTAGAACAAGCCATAAAGCTCAGGAATCCTCTTCAACGAGGTACTCAGTCTACACTGCGTCACGCATATGTCTTCAGATGAAGATCATGGCGGTGGCTTTGTCAGCTTCGCCAACCAGGTTATCCATCTTAACTTCAATATTGGCTCTCAGACTCTTTGCAGTAAGGTGGAGCTTCACGTCTTAGACCCACTTCAGGTAGTTTCTTTCAGAAACTTTCAAAGCATTGAAATCGAGCTTGTTAAGGTTCGACACTTCGCTGATATAGAGGGAACAAGATCGTGGTTAGTGTTATGAAAAAAAAAGCATCCATAGTAAAAAAGTAGAACATCCGGGTCCTATAGACATGTTTGGTTTAATTTAAGCTTGAAAAACTTTAGGATTTCATAGGTGAATTGTTTTATGAAACTTCAGCTTTCTATGACACTTTTTTCGAAACTTCATGTTCGAGATTAAAACATGACCTTCAGGTTCATGGTACATGCAAACAAACATAATATATAGGACAATACATGTATATATATATATATATAACATGTATAGTAAATATGGGTAGCTTCGGGACCCATGTGTGAAAGGTAAATCACGACCCCAAAGGTTTAGGGCAGACATGGGCTAAGAAGTTTAAAAGAATTTGATGTTGGGCTATGGGCCAACATAACATAATAAGTTGGGTTTACATAACCCATGCTCAATAATTGGGCTAAGAGAGAAAAAGTGAAAATTCAAGGCCCAACTCATGGGTTTGTATTTTCATGCGGGCCAAAATAAAACATGCCCAAAAGAAAGAAGGAGGGTCGGGTCTGAGATCAACCCAGCAAGGCTGGGGTTTGGTTTTAAGGGAAAACCATGCGGCGCCATGGTTCGACATTGAAATCGAGCTCAATTTCAAAGACTTCCAAAGCAGTGAAATCGAGCTTGTTAAGGTTAGACATTTCACTGATATGGATGGAGCAAAATTGTCACACCCCGAACTCGGGGTCAGCGGAAAAACTAATAAATATAACCTCGCGCCCGACGTGCGAGCTAAAATAAATAAAACTTAAAAAATAAAGAAAAACCGAAACGGAACAGAAAATAAATTCCTCTTATAATAATAAAACTTGAGAATTCTTTACAAGACTAAAGTAATAAATAACAATTTGTAGCCTCACATCTAATCCGATCTCACCCCATCTACCCTCTTGATTGTTTAATTTGTAAACCTGCATAAACAATAGAGGGATGAGCTTTACAGCTCAGTAGGGACATAACCTTACAACAACAAATTGATCAAATTAAATGAAGTGTCATGGCATCAAACAACAAGTGTCAAATCATTATCGATAACAATGCAGAGTGTTATGCAGATTCTTCGTCTATACCCGTTAATCTGTATAACTAAACACACAGACCTCGTACGTCCCATTCCGTACTTATACCACTTGGTCCTGAGCACTTATTTATATGAACTAACCCTCGTAACTCAATCATCCCAATTTCCTGCTTTTGTTAGTCATCTTGCCAAAACTCTTCATCGCCAATCCCGAATTACCCTAAAAGAAACTGTGCACTGTGGGCTTGCCTGAGACTTGGTACCTACTAAGAATTTGGCTCAACTACACAAAAGATCCTTTCCAACTACCCTCATTTCCAATTCCTTTCTCAACACCAAAGTTCCAACCACATTTCAAATATGAGTGATGCATAAATATGTCATTTTATCTTTCACATATATGTCACTCTACACATATATCACAATGTTTTCCAGCAACAAGTCCATAATCAACAACAAATAAAATTTCAATGAAGCAAAGATATACAATATTAACACTTAACCATGTTGATCAACCAATAAGATCAAATATCACTTCACAAAATTTAATATAATTAATCTCCGTAAAGGTCTGTTGTATTTTCCCTACCTAAAATCCAAAACTAGCAATACTATAGCTTAGCATCATGTACCAACCACAAATTGGTCACACCCTGTGAAGCTCCTTGTGTTGTAGATAATTTATAACATGTGTTAAATGTGATTGTGTAAATCCTAGGTAGATATGGATTGGGATATTCTGTTCTGTTAAAGATTAGAATCCTATTGTAATTGTACTTCTTTCACTATAAATAAAGGCACTTGGCATGAGGAATAATGTACTACAATACAACATAATTCCTCAAGCCTTTCTCTCTTTCTCTCTATTCTTCTCTTGCCACACCCTTCACTAAAAACTGTCCACAACACGTTATCAGCACGCTCTTTTCGCTGTGCTCAAGAGAATTATACCGGAGTTTTGGCCATCTTCAATCATGGGGAGTATTAATTTCAATAGTTTTTACTTTGATTTATTTATTTTTATTGAATTAATATACTTGCTATTGATTCAATTTTTTCCCTGTTATTTTGAACGAGATTCAACGCATTGACGATGGAAATTCGGAGTTGAAGGCAATCCTGCAAACAAATTGTTCAACCATCATCATCAGCAATCCAAGTTCTTCTAAAACACGGTCTCGACTGTCGATATTTTGTCAGACCTGATTGCATGAACCTTCACCATGATGTATAACCCAATTTTCTGCGTTTAACGAATTATTGATCTTCTGCAAATATTGTGTTAACATCGACATTTAATATATCTGTCATATATTAAGTGAATTGATGATCGTGTGAACGAAGGAAAAATCAAGGGTTTTTTCTTATTTTTTTTCGCTTTTCTGCAAAAAAACACAAAATTACGTTTTTCTGAAAAAAAAAACTAGAAATTCTTTACTGAAATTTTTTTTTCGTTTTTTTGAAAATAAAGAAAAAAAAAAAAAACCTACCGGAGTTGAGCCGGTCTGAAGTCGACCTGGACCCGAGCCGAGCCGACCCTCCACCCCCAAGCCGAGCCGACATCGGCCTGCAGCCGAGCCATCCCCAGCCCAGGCTATTGGGCTTCTCTTCTCTCGGCCCGCTCCTTTGTCTCGGCCCGCTGCACCACTTGGCCCATCCGCTGGGCCAGCCCGCCTCCCTCCCCAGCCAGCTGTTGGGCTCAGGGCCCCTGCAGCCCGTTTCCTTCCCTCATCAGCCCTGATGGGCTTAAGGCTTCCAGCCCACGAAACTAGCCCCTGCTGGGTTTTTTGGGTTTTCAGCCCATTTTTTTCCTGGCCAGCAGCCCAGCTCCTATTGGTTGGGCTTGCAGCTCCAACCACGACCCACCAAAAGTTATTTGGGTCATATTTTCACACCCCGAAGGTGCGGTAGACCTATATTTCACTACCCATTCACAATATATGTTAAAATTTTATTTTCTGTTCTATATATATTGCGTTTGATTGCAGGTATCCATGAACTTGAAGTTCATAAATTCGAACCCGAAGATTCGAATAAGTGCCAAGAAACCTGAAGTTTCCTTAAAAACTAAATACCCATGAAACCCGTAGTTTTCATGAAAATTTAAACCAAACCATGTCTTAGAACCCGAATGTTCTAACCTTTATGATTATGGAGAATTTATTTCCCATAAGCACCAACCACAATCTTGTTCCCTCCATCCAGTAGATTTCCGAACCGTAACAAGTTCAATTTCACTAACATGGGAGTTTCTGGAAGAAACTAATTTATGTGGGCACAAAATTGTGAAGCTCCACTTGACTACTGAGAAGTTGAGAAACATTGAAGCCAACGATGACGTGGATAGAGCTAAATAAGCCTCCGTCATGATCTTCATCCGAAGACTTATGCCTGAAGCATTGTAAATAGAAGCACTTCAATGACGAGGATTCCATGGCTCTTTGACTCACTCTACGGATCGTTCTAATCATGCAAAGATGATCTTGTCCGAAGCAAGACACACCTTGCCCGAAGCAAGACACACTTTGTCAAAAGCAAGACATACCTTGCCCGAAGCAAGACATATCTTGCCTGACACAAGGCATGATTGAACTCCATCCGTGAATAGGTACAAATTCTGAAGTTTATAGAATCCGATTGAATTTTGACTGGAGAAGATTTTCTCGTCCTTCCATACCTCTAAAATGCTCCTGAAGAAGCACCCTAGAGAGTGGAGGTTCACTAAATTCTCGGATCTGATACTACCACTTTGCTCACTGAAAAACACAACAGTGAAAGCGGCACCCCAGTGATTCGGCTGGAAGGTACCGAACGGTGTGATCTAGCTTCGGCTGGAGCCTACCGAATGGTATAGACTCAGCTTCGGCAGAGTCTACCGAACGGTATAGACAGTTTCGGCTGATGTCTACCGAACGGCATGCCCTACTTCGGCAGGGATGTACCAAAGGTCTTGCTCTGTTTCGACAGAGGTGTACCGAACTTAAGGCTCTGCTTCAGCAGAGGCCTACCGAATCTACTCTTCATTCTTCGGCTGGAGAGTACTGAATAGTGGTAGAATCAGGGCCAACCAAGGGGGTGGCATCACGACCAAACACGTGATCCCTTGGCAACTAAGACCCAAAACTTCAAGAATAAGGGACAGTATTCCCGAACCTCAACCGTGCAAAATCTACCTCCATTTTGATGGAACAGATCATTGGCTATGCACTTATTTGTGCCCCTACCAATGTTGTTGAGGAGTACCATTCCTGTAATCAATTTGTGAGACTAATTTTGCTTCACCTAACACATATGGAAAAGCAAAATTTTGACATGGAAGGCCCTGTTGGCCGAAACCCCCTATCTTTTGGTTTAAGTTTTGAACAATTTTTCCTTTTTGTTTGGATGATTGTTTTGGTATTTGCTTTAAATTTGTTCGATATTATTATGGATATTGTCCTCGAATATGAGTTAATTGAATCATGTTTCTTATACATGTGACCGAATTCAATTAACATGTGATAAGGTATAAATGTGGGGAAGTTAGTTGTCTGGATGAACGTGCGACTATGCACACTAACTTCATACCTAAATCACCCCTCTAGCAACGAATTCAGGTCTACCTAACCTGATTAAGGGCAATGGCACTGCACCTCGTTGTATTAATGGTACTGAATTACTATTAAGGGGCCTTATATTCTCCGTT